>CM042052.1:72607500-73857500 GCA_023525745.1 Arctium lappa
ATCCTTGCCCACTACCACTTGTGCTTCCTCCACTCTTATTCTTGACAACACGACAATCCCGCTTGAGATGGTCGGTCATAGCACAGGTCCAACTGGTTAATTTAACCTTTTTGTTGGGCCCTTTCTTGGCTTCATTGAACTTGCGTTTTCTCTTGAAGTTGTTGGATTTTCCATCTTCCACCATGTTCACCGAAGGGGCAGAAACCTTTTTTATCTTAGGTTTCCAGCCTCTTGCGCCCGAAGTGATTCCTTTATGCGTAAGTGACTACCGAGTTGTACAAGGGACAACTCTTCCTTCTTGTGTTTCAACATTGTTTGAAATCTTTCCAAGAGGGGGGAAATTCATCAATTATGCTCGATACGGAGATGGATTCGTCCATCTTCATATTATGATGAGCAAATTGGCCTAGAATGTGTAGGAGCTCATTATATTGCTCCATCACAAACCTTGAGTCCACCATCTTGTAATTGTTAAAATTACTAACGAGGAACTTCCTCCGCCATGTATTTGGACTCAAGAGAGTCCCATAGCTCTTTGGCATACTCAACGTTTTGATAAATGTCAAAGAGGGAGTCACACATATCGTTTAAGATGTGACCACGACATATGTAGTATTCGTTCTCCCATTTTCTACGACGCCGAGTCATCTCTAACGTCTCGTCTTCCATCACCTCCGGCATCGGACTACTTAGCACGTACACGACCTTCAACGTTGTAAAAAAGAAGTGCATCTTGTTCTGCCATCGTCGAAAATCGATGCCTTCGAGCTTCTCAAGTTTTGTGAACTTCGTCGTCATATTTCTCACGAATTGATCATTTGCCATCTCTCTCACGATGAACAAATATCACTTAAGATTGTTGAGGAGGGTGTAGAAAATATAGGGAGAGAAGAAGATAGTGATCAGAACTCGAATAAAGAATTAGAGATCGCATGAGATCTCGATTTCCTTAAGTGATATTTCGACCCTATTCTGCCTGGGTATCACGAAATTCACTCGAGGATAATCTCAATTCATAGTATTGATTTAGGCAGAAATCGATCATATTTATACACCTTGAGAATCATAACTGACATCATATTAATATTGATAATAATACCCCATTGAATGGTATTGATTGTTGGACATAATAGTGGCAGTTACAAAATGATTTCATAAATAGACGGTTACAAAATTGATATCGGTTACAGTGCACCAAGCGGGTTTCGACGCGTATAACCCCGCGCCACATACCGTGCGGGTCACTGTTTCATCCCCACATTCCAGTGCACAGCACGGGTTAACCCGCGGCACAACCCGCCCATATCGTGGAAAAATGGATATCAGTTACAAAACTGATAAAAATCGCCAAACATGATATCATAATCGTACACATCCATTTTACACTTAGTAAACTGCCAAACATGACCATCCAACGATCCCGGGTCATAGTTAGCATACACGACTGGGCACTCGACACCTCCTAACTCGTGTTATAGCTTAGCTACCAACCCCATTATTATCTTGTGAATCCAATTACATAAAATGAACCGATGATTTCACTAAAATCACCAACAAGTTCCACCGATGAAACATGTATCTCTTATCTTTTGAATGGTGTGGAGTTTATTATCAACAAGGTTCCGTTTTTTTATCATTAGAGAAAGTGAATCACAAAATAATTAACTATGACATTTGACACTTACAGTTCGTTATGTTCTTCGTATTCCCATATAAAGGCCTACAAAACATGGGTTATCGTACATTTGTTGAAATGGATTGAAGTGCCTCTACAAATTGTTTGTATTATTCTCATATTTCCTTAAAATTCTTATATTTTCTCATCCCAAGTTATATTTTGATTTAAAATAAACTCAATTCATGAAATTTCTCAAGTCTTGGTGAGATTTGATAATTGCTCTTATTATATCTAATGTTATTTACCAAACAGGGACCTCAATATGTATGCACAAGCTTATGGACATTTGTTTGCACTACTTGCAGTGGAATACATGAAGTTCTTACATGTATGTGAAGAAAATAATGTGCATTTGCTGGTGAATTATTCTATCAAGATTGTTCATTAAATACTTAAATTTGGGCTTGCATACGAGAAATCAGTTTCAATGGCCAAATTGAATTTTGATATAGATATCAAATGCTAAATTTTAATAGAATTGAGTGAATCAAATGATTACAGAAGGTATCGAGTGAAATTATCGGCTTTCGAGAGGCCGAGAACTTTCTCAAGGCTTTCGCCCTAAACACACACACACACACACAAGTGATCGATACCCCCTCAGAAACCCATTCGTCCTATTTATACTAACCGGTTAACCGCCCTATTTTACCTACTTGTACCACATCACTTAACACTTGTACATTCCTATCATAGTCCAATACATTTGAGTAATTGACCACTAATAATACCAGGGTATAACAACTTCACAAGAAGTTAGTGTCGTTTAAGGAGGGGGGAAATCATGTATTATTTTATTTCATGAATCTACACACACATATAACATTTAAAAGCATGACACCTTTAACAATTCTTTCACATGCCTTCCTTAACCTCATCATTATGTTCGGTTTGGTTTTAGTGTGAAATTCAACCAAAAAAATTGGCTCAAAAAAAGAGTTAGAGAGTAAGGACTACAAAAAGAAAAAACATGCCAAAATCCTCATATAACAGAAACTGGAACAATTTTTCCAAATTTACACATAATTGCAAGTAAAACAAAATAAGCAATGGCTTCCTACAACAAATTGATCATAACATCCATGGCCAGACAATTTCATTTTACATAAGGATCATCTAAGAGAGGTAGATATAAAATTAAAAAACCACAAAGTATATCTTAAAATATGGCAAATAACCTGAAGAAACATGGAAATAAAAGGGATAATACCAAGATTCTTGTCAAGGGTCTTGGTGAACTGCTTGAGGATCCTCCACTTCCTCTCGATTCTAACAACTTGCCACCATCTAACAAATCTTCGTACATCCTTCTTGGGAGGCAAAGCTCCACCTATCTCTAACTGCTTTGGTCGTTTCTCGAACAACGGATTGACGACCTTCTCCTAGAGGAAGAATTGAAATCATTTCATTTCATAGAAATATAAATGAAACAACAAAAAATAGAATAAGAACATCAACTAGACGACCATATGTGGTTCGGTTTTTAGTTCAATTAGATTGATTTCAACTTTGAAATAGATTTCATTTGTTCAAAATTACTACGAATTACAAAGATTCAAGTGTTTGTCAATGAAAACAATGAACACCCAAAATAAATCTCAAAAATCTTACGGTTTTCTTCTTAGTTGCAATCGGTTTTCCATCTTTATTCGGACCACTCAAGTAATCAATAAATGGGACCCTTCAAGTAATCACAAAATTACAAGTGTATGATTAGCATCACAAACCAAATCGAGTAAAATCAAATAAATCTTCGTTGATGAATATTAATCAAACAATTCTAGTGGCCATTTTATAAGATTCTATGTAGAGTTAACCAATGTAGGTACATTCCTTTAGAGATCTAATCGAACATATAGTGATACGTTAGATGGAGTTAAGAGACTCGCTATTAGTGAAAATTTGGAGGGTTTTCCTTTTTACAATAAAGACGAAGATTTGATTTTCAGGGTTTGCAACTTCGCATTCGAGCTCTGACTAGAGTTGGGCTTTGGCTCTGTAACTTCCTATAAAAGTCCAATTCAGCTTGATTTGGATAAAATGTTATAATTTATTCAGAACTTTTAGGGGTCGTTTACTAAACACTTACCCAATAAGTAATTTTCCTCGCATGATAAACATGGCAAAAGCCAAAAATCTTATCTGGTAAAAGCAATGATAAGGATGAAGAGTTCTGCCAGTAAGAGACGGTGACGATTATTAGTGAAGTACCTTAAAAAAAATTCAATCATGTTGTACTCTACACATCGAACGTCATTTATAAAGAAGTTTAACGTGATGAATAAAGTTACAATCAACTAACTACTAATACATATATGGTACAATATGTTTCTATTTAAAATAATTATGTTTTTTTTGCATGACATACTGATAGATTGACGCTTCACGTATATTATCATACTATGAATCTACGATTTGTAACGTCTGTTTTGTTTAGTCATGAATTTCAAAAAATTTAACGACTTGTGAATATATGGATTTGGAAACTCGGCACTTCTACGATTATTTTCCTAGACATCTTGTTGATAAACCATATTTTATTTTAGTAACTGTTTTGCAATTAAACCACACAAACCTATAAAACTTGAGAGAAAAGGAGAATAATATGAACAAAAAAAATGAGTGTCAGATGAGTTATCTGAAACACAATTGGGATTCACCGCGCTGCATCGCACGGGTAGACAGCTAATATATATATATATATACTTATGGATAAATACATCTAAAAAATTCATGAATACTTACCTTGATTTAAAGGTAGGTTCGCTCCCTACTTGGTAGCTCCTGATCATACACGAAATCAAAACATTTTTCTAAGTATATACTTTTAATAAACAATAGCTAAATTATTGAACTCTTAAGCGAGTTCCTAAAACTCGGTTTGTTATTTTTTTTTATCGATATATTAACGAGGCATCCTCATCCTTCTCCTCTATTCTACCATCACATGAATATATATATACATATATATATATATATATGGTCAGGTTCACGAAAACCTAAAAAAATGAAAACTGAAGAACACCTCTTTATCCTTTCATCTGGACGGTATTCACTTGTACATACAAGTAATTTGTAAATGCACCCGTACATATGTTCAAGTGCATAATGCACCTGAGCATTATAACAAAAAAACAACATAATTTACCTGTATGCACAAGTGCATACCATCTAGATGAGTTATCAGAGTATTCTTTATTTTTACTTTTTTTGAGGTTTCCTAAACCTCCATATATATATATATATATATATATATATATATATATATATATATATATATATATATAGGGAAAGGTTCATTTGAGAAACACTAAATATATGAGAAATAGAGAAGTGATCTTAAACCATTAATTCGGTCAAGATCGGCGGCTTTGACCGAGAATTAGGGGATAATTGCTCTCATGGTCCACTCCCGTGTTCCTCACATTGTTTATTATTCGAAGGGTATTTTTGTAAATTATCCAAACGCATTCATATATGAACGCATATATTAATATCGCTTTTTTTTTCTTTTTTTTAGCCGTGTGTTCATATATGAATGCATGCAAAAAACAGAAGTTCATATATGAATGTTAGTAGAATGTCACTATTTCTTTTGTACGTATTCATATATGAACGCATGCATTCATATATGAAGGCATGCAAAAAACAGGCGTTCATATATGAATGTCACTCTTTTTTTTGCATGCATTCATATATGAACAAGCTTGATAACTTCTTTTACATTTGTAAGGGAGGAGATTCTCATCATTTCAACCAAGCAATATCCGAAAAGCATGTGATTAACTAAAGTGGCTGTTAGACACAAAGGTAATTGATCCTTATAGAACATAAACAAGTTCTTTCTCATATAAGAAAATAAATATATTAAAGAATCCCCTCCATAGCAACGACCTGTTTACATCAAAAACAATTATCAACGACAGGAATGTTTGCTGCAAATCCGCCGGTGATGATCGTTTCTGTCGGCGTATCATCGGGCGAAATCTTTGTCGGAAATATTTTCTAATGGACATTAATTACTGGTGTACATTGGTCATCACAATTTGTTTTCAAATACTAACTAGCTTGTAGATACGACACATCTAACGAAGACAGTCTAGTTAAAGGTGTTGCCATAACCCTTGTTTTTTGTAGCGATGACAATTTATGTTGCTATAAACCATGTTTCTTGTAGTGCAGTTTATTCGTGTATCATTAAATAATACCAATCATAATAATGTTATGATTAAATTAAAAATGACACATTTGATTTGTGATGATAACTATTTCATATATGTTGTTTAAATTTAGCGGTACAATACATCTCAAAAAGTGTTTTGAATAATTAATCCTATAACTTTTCAAAGTGGAGCTGATGCTCTTAAAAACTATAGACGGACGTTAAGTTCTAAAGATGCAAGAATGTACAAAAATATAGACGATGGCTACGTTGAAAACTCATGTGAGGGCTTTAACGTGCCATGATAATTAAGAGGCTATATATTGATCAAAACCCAACTCATGCTGAATCCTGGAAAGTTAGTACTTTGTGTTAAATTGTCTAGAATCCCCTTGTAATTACCTTGATAATAATATACAACGGAGAATATTGGTCGCCTATGACACGTTACCAACGACAGTCTTCGTTATAGCCCTAGCGACGAAATTCAGGATTTTAGCAACAACAATTGTCGTCGTATAACATTTTTAGAAATATGATAAGATTATTAGTGTATGCTAGTAATACCAATAATGATAATACTATGATTAGATTAAAACCGTGCTTTACCTTTGATTCGAGATGGTAAACTTATTCATATACATTGTTGATGTAATAATCTCAACATAGTGCTACAATATGGTTTTGCATTATTTAATACGTACAACATAGAAAAAATTTACAACAATTAATCGTATATATTTTCAAAGTGGATGTAATGCTCTTAAAAGAATATATATACGATGGGTATGTTTAAAGCTGCAAAGATATTACACAATATAGAAAAAAGGTACATTGAAAATTGTTGCGAGGACTTTAACATCCCATGAAAGGAGAAGGCTAATTTAATGCTCATAATTCAAGAATTTAAAGTAGTTATCTTTTGTTTAGTTGTGTAGAATACCAGATTTAATTAAATACGTATATAGCTTCACCAATTACATTCACATGTAGCAAAATAGCATTACAATCTCTTTACATGTATAAGAGAGGGGATCCTCATCATTCCGACCACGTGATATCTAAATCTCCCCAGTATCTTCAGTAACCCCTAACGCTTTCCACACTGGTTTGGAAGCATCAACAATATTGTTACTTTGTTAGGACAAGGTGGTTTATGGTCATGGTCACCGTCACATCCCATAGTAGATCCGTCCCACGGTTCAAGAAAATCAATTTTCCATCTTTTTAATTTAATTTTCTATAAATAATAATGTAAGTTTTATATGTCCACGACAAAAATGCTACTGAGGAGTATGTGAACCTACATAGTCGCACACAAAAAATACATTTGCTTCCATTAAAAAGAAACCTTGAAAAAGTCATGTTTGACAATTACGTGATTATTCTTAAAGAATATTTATAAAATACATGTTAAAATATAATTATAATAATTACAGGATGTTATCTATAAATAAACATAACTATTAATGTTTTAGTTAATTATACGATTATTTACAGATAACAATCAAACCTTATTTAAGTTATTGTCTATCTATGATACCAGTCCATATAAATAGGGTGATAAGCCAAATAAGTTTTTTAGTGATTCAATTCTCTAGATTTGGCTATCAGATTAAAATACACACATATTGTAATTAGAGTTTCTTTTGGGCTAGCACCCAATCGAATATCTATGCGTATTCATATGTGGATCAGCTGTAGAGAAGGTCTTTGTTGAGTGCTCCTTCAAATACTAGCACTACAAACAGGGGCGGAGCCAGGAATTTCTTTCGGGGGAGCACCAAATAAAAAAAATCAACATTATGAAAATAGCAAAAACATAGCAATTCCAATTTCAAAGCATATTACAATTACAGGAGCACTTAGCAATTCAAAAACATGAATAAAGCATATTAAAAGATTCAACAAAACAAAATTGGTGATTACCACTTAGGAGATTAAAACATTCAAATGATAAATTGGTAGGGACAAATTACAATTCATAAGCTAACAAAATCAGAACCCTAACCTGAAAAATTGAAAATTTTGGGGGCCGAGAAGGAGTGGTGGGCCGGCGCTGGCTGTCGGCTAAGACCTGTAAGCTCCGACTGTCACCGGCGGCTCGCAGTCGCCTGGTTAGCTATTGGCGTCGGTCCTCGTCGGTTAGTCAGCGGTGGGTTGTGGGCAGGGGCGATAAATCGAGAGGGTTAGAAATTAGAATTAGAAGCTGAGAGCCTGAGACAGAGAGGTAAAGGGGGTGATGCATACGTGGGTTAATAAAATTTGACAACTTTCTTTTCTTTATTTTTTTAAGTGGCTTTAATAATATATGTGGTCTTAATTTAGGGAGGGCCCACCAAAAGAGTTTTGGGATTTCTAGTTGCTATTACTTATCTAATAAAAATTTTTTAGAATGAGGAGGATCACCGGCCACTTCTGGCCTTCAAAACAGATGTTTATCACTGACGGACCAATCCGTCGGTGATCCGTTGCTAAAAGTGAAATCCGTCGGTGATCCTTCGGTAAATTGTCGTCAGTATAGCAGTGGTCGACGTTCATATTACCGATCAACGACGACTTATTTTTCCGACGGATCAACGACGGCGTGTTAATTTCCGATGGATCACCGACGGTCTCTATTTTCCGACGGATTACCGACGGAATTTCACCGATGGATCATTTCCGACGGATTTAGCGACGGAATTCCTACATATATTTAATAAATAAAAATTAAATTAAAAATCATTTACCGACGGATTATCTGTCGGTAATCTAATTTAATTTTTTTTAAATAATTAAAAATTAAAAAATTCCAGTTTACAAAATCTGTCAATTTTTAATTAATACTAAGTTTTAAACTATACAAAACCTTAATTTAATATCTATAAATACATAAATATACTACAAAAATGTAATCCTACGAAGGGGGAAAGGGGTGATCTTGAAACTTCCTCATGAATGCGTCAAACTGATATATTCGCTCCTGCATCTGCCTCCTCTCTGTTTCATCTCTCTCTATTCGCTCCTGCATCCGGATCATCTCTGCTTCCTCTCTCTGTAGTCGCTCCTGCATCTGGATCCTCTCTACTTCCTCTCTCTCTACCCTCTGTCTCAGCTCATTCAACTAAAATTTAACATTTGACAAACATATATAGAACAATGTTAGACAACATTTAACAAACATATGATTGACAACGTTAAACAATATTTAACAAGCATACCTCCTCATCACGACGGTCGCTCGTTCTCCCGCTCGAACTGCCACCTGAATCACCGATCATAGCATAATAGGGATCCTAACTGGTCCCCTTCCAAAAATACGGCCCTTATGCCATCCTCCGACACTACGCTCCCATAACTCGGCGTCATTGGGAGGTACAGTGCCGGCAGGTAAGTCCGGGTACTCATCCTCCTAATCCGATGAAGTTATCCTACAGTTTACCAAATTAGACATTGTCAAGTCAACTAACCTATAGAAAATTCGGCAGCATTGCAACTGTAATTTGAACATATATATCCATGACCTGCTTTTATCAAAACAATCTTATCTTCTGCCCAACAATGGCAGCCCAAACTAAGTTTGCTATAATTTCTATCTATCTTACAAAACAAACAAAAATCTAGCCATGCATAATTGAACTTACCGCCATAGGAGCCACCTTTGGGTAAACGTAGATCGGAGGATCCGTGGACGGACCAGTCGCACCCAGAACAAGCTTCCTGTTGATGCAGTGTGTAGCCTCCCAAACCTCGTCGCTAGTAGGCTTCACGACCCCTTGCATTTCTCTACAATAGACAACTTAAATTATTAGTAGGTAATAAAATCATGTATATATATATATATATTCATCAGTTATATACATTTAGTCTAGTGTATGATAAATTACCATGCGGTCCCGATGCATAGAGGTACTAATAGATCTAGTACAGTGTCTGTATATCATCCCCTCATACTCGGTGGCCCGATTGGCCGTATTGCTCGCAGATACACGCCGGAACGCATCGGTGTTCCATACCTGTTAAAAAGAAGACATAAATCAATATAAATCCTAGTACAACCATATACAAGTATTCAAAACAAAACAAACCTTCTCAATCATCTGGACCGAAAACTCACTCCGGATACACTCTGGAGGGTGTGCGACAAAAACGTGAAGTCACGTCCGTCGAACTGGATGCCATCAATGGCTAAAGCCCTGCCCTGGGCGAATAGGCGGGCATCTCTCATCATGTCCGCGCACCTATCATTTAGGATATGACGGAATGCAGCTACTACGTCGGCGTCCATCTCAGGAGGCCAACTATAATATAACTGCAAATACATTGTTTGGATTAAGTAAAAATAAATCCACTTAATTAGTTAAATAGAGTAAAATACCTACCCGTAATCGATCCAGCATCCGTGGATACTGCTCATCAGGGACATCCTTAAAATGAGCCCATGGACCTTCGAACATAGACTTAAAGAGGACAACGGCCCTCCGGACTGCCGACTTGTCACTAAACCTTCACAATTGCAAAATATATAACATAAAAAACATTAGGATCGGTGTATTATGTACTAGAATAAATAATATATCACATCTACTTACCCGCCCGCTTCAGACAACAAAAGTGGCGGTCACTGACTCGGATGGGGCGTCTATGATGCAACTTTCGGGCCTCTAACCCTCGAGCTCGCTGCTAGACCGTCATCAGACTGGATCTGATCTATTCCGTCCTCGGTGAACTCATCGGCGTAGGGGTCACCACACCCGGGGAGCTGCTACTGCCCCTACCCCTATTACCCCTACTACCCCTATACTACCCCTACTACCCCTAGAAGGGCGTTCCGACGGATTTTATTTTTTATTAAATAAATTACTTTTAAATTAATAAATTATTAAATAAATTCTCATATATTATTTAATATTAAATTTATTAATTAATTTATCATATATTATTTAAGATTATATTTATTATTTAATATTTAATTTATTATTTAATTTATCAAATTATATTTAAAATATTTATCTTTGTATATGTTGATGATGTTTTAATATTATCCAATTATATAGAATTCCATTTAAAACATCTACATATATTTATTGATTTATGTATAAATAAATTCTCATATATTATTTAATATTAAATTTATTAATTAATTTATCAAATTATATTTAAAATTATTAATTAATTTATCAAATTATATTTAAAATTATTAATTAATTTATCAAATTATATTTAAATTGACTAAAATACCCCTGAAGTAACTGGACTTAACGGAAAACAATTAACGGTCGTTATCTTTTCCCGTTAATTTCAGTTAGACCAGGGACCAAATGTGTTATACACACATACATACATATATACATGCATACATACATACATGCATACATGCATACATACATACATACATACATACATACATACATACATACATACATACATACATATATATACACCTAAAGTAACTAGACTTAACGGAAATAGTTAACAGTCATTATCTTTTCCCGTTAATTCCAATTAGATCAGGACCAAACGTGTTATACACACATACATACATCTATACACATACATACATATATGACATATTTATACATACTATACACATATATATAGACATACATATATATACACACATACATATATAGACATGATATAGACCTATGTGCAATATACATACAAGCAATGCATATGTATACAATACATCTATAGACATACATACACATATACGTACACACATACATAGACATGCATAATATAGACATATATGTGCTATATACATACAAGCAATACATATGTATACAATACATCTACAGACATACATACATATATACATACATACATATATACATACAAGCAATACATATGTATACAATACATATATAGACATACATACACACATACATACACGTATATGTGCTATATACATATAAGCAACACATATGTATACAATATATCTACAGACATACACTACATATACATACAAGCAATACATATATATATAATACATCTATAGACATACATACATACATATATAGACACATACATAGACATATATACATACATACACACATGACATAAACAAGATCTATAGACATACATACTACATATCATATACATACATACATAATCACATACGTACATACATACATACTATACATGATGTACATACATAAATGATCACATACTTACATGTACATACATACATGATCATATACGTACATACATACATGATTACATATGTACATGTACATACATACATGATTACATATGTACATGTACATACATACATATTACATACATGATCACATACATACATACATACATGATGTACATACATATCACATACGTTATTACCGACGGATTACCGATGAAATTCTAAATGTCGTCGGTAATCCATCGGTAATTTCCGACGGATCACCGATGTACATCAGAAAAAAATTATTATTTATTAAATTATTAAAATTACCAACGGATTTCCGACGGATTTAAATATTAAAAAAAAAATTATATCCGTCGGAAATATATATATTTACCGACGAATCACCGACGGATGTTCTATCCGTCGCAAATATTATTTTTCCGTCGGTGTTCCGTCGGTAATTACCGACGGATAAGGTCCGTCGGAAATTGTTGGTCGGTGATAAACAATTTTCTAGTAGTGTAGCCATGATCCGAAAATGGACAATTCTAACACCGTATGGTGTGTAGATGAATTAATTAAATGCATCATTATCCAAACGGGCTTCAAAGAAAAGAGTTTTCTAATTTAAATTTGTAATCCTAACTTTAATCCACTACGTTTTTACAGTTACAGATAATCTTGAAACCCAACTATGGTATCAGAGCAACTTTGATTGAATTTAATTAACAGAAATAAAATTGATGTGGCAATAAAAATTTAATCATTCCTATTCTTTTTGCTAATCGACGGGCCTAAAGTTTTTGACCTAAATCGTTGTGAGTTGTCCATGGTTCACTCGTCAACAATCATTATGTGGTTCAGATGTTGTTGGTGCCCTTGTGTTTGTTTGTTGTTGTCATTCTCTGACGCAAATCGTTGGTCAAGCACGGTTGAGACAATAGTTGGCATCACTGCCTTGTGCGACAACACTGGTAGATATATGAATCCCCGCACCTACTACTAGGTTGTGACCTTCAAACATAACATCTCTCAAATTCATTTTCTGATAAGGTTTTAGGTTCGGTGGTCGGCTTTAGGCACCGTTCCAAGCAGTCAGTGTTGGTTTCTAATCATCGCTGACTAGTGCGGTTATAGGGGACAGACGTCGGTGGATAGCCTATGTGCCCCACGACTATTGTAATTCATTGTCGGTATCCATGGTTGTTTTGTTGCTTCAATATCACCGTCAGCTGGTGGTGGTGGTTTGCTTGGAGCAGCAGGTGAAATCACCAAACGTTGGCAAAGATGGCGTTTCCGGCAGGGACGACTGATCCGGATAAACCCTAAATCAAGAATTTAGGTGGGATCACGATATCTTAGTATGGATAGTTTACCTGGATATATCATAGACAGTTGCATTGGCCATCTATGAGTATTTTCAAGGCGTTGAAGTGGGATTAAATGTGCCAATTCTAGTATATGATATATTGGGTAGAATCTCACAATCACCTAAGAGTTATGTTGAACATAATGTTAGATCACAGATTTATTAGATTCATGATCATCCAATCTGAAGTTTGGAATCTGAAGCTAAAGCTGAAAAGCCACTCTCGATATTAGTTTAATGTTAAGTTTGTAATAATTGTCAAAGTTAATTATTGTGTTAATTAATAGTATTTTATATTAGTCCTAAATATCTAAATAATAGATATTTTGTTTAGGAGATCTAAGTTAGGTGAGATCTCATATATCTCAATCTGATCTCTAACACAACACATAGAACACACATTATCAACCAAAGAGAGCAGAGTGAGAGAAGAGAGCTTAAACAAAGAAGAACATCAACCCTGTAATTATCGTTTATAAATCGAATCAGGTTGGTTTATCATCTATATGTTTGTTGTTTGATTATATGGTAAATGATCGTGTTCAATCACACGGACTCACAATTGGTATTAGAGCTGAAACCAGATCAAAATCAAATTTAGAACTGTGTTCTTCATCGACTCTGTGTTTTTCATTTCAAAATCATTTTTGAGTTTAAGGGTGAAATTGGTGTTGAAATCAATCAGGTGGTGTTCGAAAAGTGTTTTAGAGTGTGTACGACACCGGACGAAATTCATCGGTCGAACTGTTCAATTAGGTCTCTACCATCCGGTCCCGGTCGAAGTCACTACCCTGGTCGATATCTCTACTCCGGTCGAAAGTTCCACACCGGTCAAGCACAACCCCGGTCGAGAACCATACCGGTCGATAACTCAGGTCGACACATCTCCGGTCGTAGGTCCACGCATCAGTCCGGTCGACATCAAGTTCGGTCAAGACCCCGGTCGACATAATACCGGTCAAGACTCCGGTCGAAACATTTATCCAGTCGCAACAACACACCGGTCGACTCACTTTGCGCCATACATGTCTCACGCAAACTTAAGTTTGCACGACCTTCGACTAGCGCAAATCTCATTTCGCGCGACCCACTACTAGCACAAATCCCTGTTTTGCGCCAACTACATCTCACGCAAAACTTTGTTTTGCGCCAACCATTACTGGCGCCAAGTTCCATTTCTCGCGACCCACTTCTCGCGCAAAACTCTTTTGCACCAGCTTCTTCAAACGTAAAGTTGACTTTTGTACCACCATCATGTAGCGCAACTTTGTGCTTTTGCGCCAGTTCTTAACTTGAGAATTTTGGAAATTTCATTTTCTGATTTTTCATTTCAAGTTTTTCTGATTTGATTGATTTTATTTGGATTAACGATCATATCTGTCAAGTTCTTTTGTTACAGAAATCATGGATCTTGATGATTTCTTTGCTCCACCAAGAGAGAAAAGTGTGTCTCAGATAGTTTCAGATCTTAAAGACAAGTATCAACTAGACTAGAATGTCTATTTCGGAAGATTTTTTATCATCTGGAACTGATATGAAACCTCTTGTTTTAATCAGAGGAAAATATGAGCAGTGGAAAATCCATTTCATAGACTTTATTGACAAACATGAATTGAATACTTATATCAGATTATCTTTGCAGGAAGGAATGATGAAAATTCCAACCAAGTTCAATTCTTTTCGAGAAAGAGGTTCCAGTATACCTTAATGAATACACATATGAGTAGAGACGGAGACATGAAGCTGATAAATTTGCCAAAATTCTTATTTTGAAAGGAAGTTCAGATGAGATTTTTATTCAAATAAATAGCAAATGGGCTACAGCAAAACAGTTATGGGATCAGCTTGAAGGTAAAACAAGATTGTCTCCAATAGAAAACGTTAAGGTTTTGGAAGCTGAGAACTCTGAATTAAAAGGACAGATTTCTGATTTGGAAGCTAAAATCCAGAAGCTAGATCTTGTTGGGAGCAAAGAGAAGATTAAGAATCTAGAGGATGCTAATGCTGAGCTTCAAAAGATAAGTTTTGAAGAGAAGAGGGTGATTGAGCTTAAAAGTATAATGCTTTGTTAACAAGTTTGTAACTTTGAGAAAGTAATCATTTTGAAAAGAGATCAGTTTGCCAAGGAGAAGAAGGCATTTGATCAGAAGAATGCTGGATACTTAAAAATGATATCAGATGGAATAAAGGATGCTAAGAAGGGATTTGAAAAAGAGAGAAGCACCTTTGAAGTTGCAATTAGAAAGCTTAATGCAAAGCTATCTGAACTTTCTAAAAGGGCACAGAAAGAGAAGAAAAAGAAGTGTGAGCTTGAGATGAAGATTGACCTTCTTATTAAAGAAAGAAACAGTTATTCTTCAAAGATTAAAGAGCTTGAAAAGATTATTTCAATGGTGGTGGTGACTGTGCACAAGTCTCCAGAGTCAATTGTCCACTCACCTAGAGATGATTCAGCTGATTTAGAATGCTCATTCAAGTCAGCTGCAAGTTCAACATTCAAACTTGTTTATTCAAAAAGGTCAGTTAAATCTTCTGATCAAATTCGTAATTCTAACCTTTTCTTTGATAGAAATACAGATGGTTCAAGTAAACATCAAAGAAGGAGAAACAACTACAAAGAAGCTGAACTGGTTTGGAACAGGAAACCAGTTGAAGCAAAGAAGAAATATGAGCTGAAATGTAAAAACTCATGTGTACATACGCCTAATGCCAAGAAGAACAATGAGCATAAAGGTAAACATGATTTTGTCTACACGAGAGATAAATTAATCAGTTTGACAAGTAAGAAATTTTATTGTTCTTATTGTCGTACACATGATCCTGTTCATAAGATTAGTGACCATTACTGGTATGGTTCTTACTCAGTTACCCCCATAAGAACTGCAACTAACACTCATGGACCCAAATACCAGTGGGTACCAAAGAAAATGGATAATTATGTGTTGCAGGCACCTACTGTCAAGGGGAGTAGAGGAATGATGGTTCTTGAGTAAATCAGCTCAAGACCCGGACTTCAATGTCAAGAAAAAGGCTTCTAAGTAAATCGGCTTAGAACCCATACTTCAACGAAGTAATGGCTCTTGAATACAATAGTTCAAGACCCGCACTTCAATGATCAAAAGACCTTACTTCCGAACTGATATGAGATTGTACTCCGATACTCGAATGAGGAAATCAACCTTCAAGGGGGAGTACATATTTGTCTGAAATTTTATGCATATCTTTAACACTGATAATGTTCTGATGCATAATTTCAGGGGGAGTAAATGTGATGACTTCTGATTATTTCTGATCAGAACTCGTACTTTAATTGTTTTTCTGCTTTTTGTCATTTTAATTTATGTAAATAAATTTGCTTTGACTATGACATAAGACTTTTGCAGTTTTTGAGAGATGCTTACAACATCATATCTTTATGACTTTAAGCTTAACTTCATGAGATGTAAGATCGCACGTAAAGGTATAATCCTTTATCTTAATCTCGTATATGATTGAAAGAAGGACAACTTTCATTCATTGAAAACATATTCTTAAATGTTCAAATCACTTTCCGATTCTTCACCAAATTTTATAATTTGAAAGTGTAATTTTCAATGTTTTCTTATTAATCTTTGATCTTTAACTGAAATAGTTAAACCAAATTGAGCATCATATGCTTCATAGGAAAAACATGATTTCATTGTGAACGATATTAAAACAGACAACTAGCCCATGCCAACTCTTGACTTTACCCCACCAGCTACTCATTTTGTTCTTAACAGGAAAGTGTTTCACTTTTTCAAAGGGGAAGCAGTACATTTGCTATCTGATTTTCATTTGCAAAATCTGGATATTGAAAAGAAGGAAGTTTGCCCCACCTTCGCACTTCAATCATGCACATTGATTATGTGTTTAACTTACTGTTGTCTCAGTGGTTTACACAATTTTGAGCCTATAAGCAATCATCGGTGCTTAATTCTTTCTATCACTAGCACGAACACACAAGGAATTTGTTTCTTTGTCATAACGTTCATAGAAATTGCCTTTGTAGTGTTTCGATGATTGAATGGAAACTCTGGGGGAGTGAACATCAAAAAGCTCATTTCCTATGTATATTCGTTACACACAGTGACTTAGTGTTACTGACAGGCATGTTAACTGATTCATTTGTTGATTCAGATGTTACACGATTATTTTGTCTAGATTTGCAAAGATCTGGATGAATATCTTTTGAATTGACGGATCAGAAGCTCCTGATGAAATACATTTCTTGATAAAATTTTGATGAAGTCGTTGAACTTTTCATCAAAAAGGGGGAGAATAGCTAATCAAGAAATGGGAGCTAAATCAAAAGTTTAGAGAATTGTCCAAGATAGAATGGAGAAGAGCTAACAAAGAAAAGATTCTTCAAAGTATTCTAAAGGCATGCTGATCTGAGAGAAATTTTCTTTGAAGATACTTTGCTAAAACATTCTGAGCTAAACCTGAAGACTATTACATATTGATGAAAGAGAAAGAGATTCCATCTTTTGAGCTGAAAGAGAAAACTGAATTGCTAAATCATTTTAGTAATGATCTTGATCCAAAGGGGGATATTGTTAGATCACATATTTATTGCATTCAAGATCATCCAATCTGAAGTTTGGAATCTGAAGCTAAAGCTGAAAAGTCACTCTCGATATTAGTCTAATGTTACGTTTGTAATAATTGTCAAAGTTAATTATTGTGTTAATTAATAGTATTTTATATTAGTCCTAAATATCTAAATAATAGATATTTTGTTTAGGATATTTTGTTTAACATAATATCTAGTTTAGATATTATGTGTAGAGATCTAAGTTAGGTGAGATCTCATATATCTCAATCTGATCTCTAACAAAACACATAGAACACATTATCAACCAAAGAGAACAGAGTTAGAGAAGAGAGCTTAAACAAAGAAGAACATGAACCCTGTAATCATCGTTTGTAATCGAATCAGGTTGGTTTATCATCTATATGTTTGTTGTTTGATTATCTGGTAAACGATCGTGTTCAATCACACAGACTCACACATAATTTGATGATTCCTACCTAAATAACTTATTTTCATAGAAAGGTGCATTGGTGAAATATGAATCTTGACTCATATTAAAGTATTTTTGAAAGGTTGAGATTTTAAAAGTTACTAGAATTGAACTTGATTTTTCAAATGTCTGCTAACGCATCAAACACTTCCTCAATTGCAAACATTTCAAACTTATCCTAAGTTACACTTCTATCAATCCTTAATAAGGAAAAACTGAAGAGGACGTACTTCCTCGAATGGTTTCACTTCCTAAGGGTCGTCCTTACGCATGAAATTAAGTTCTACATTCTAGAGAACCCCTCTCTAAATGCTCATGCCAGAAATGTTTCAGTTGAAGTCAGGGTTGCTTATGATAAGTACCAAAATGACTCACTTGATGTTTTGGTTATCTGATGCTCGTATCTATGACTCCTGAGTTATTAAGAAATCATGAAGGCATGTCTGCCTACGATATGATATCCTTATTGAAATTTATGTTTCAGTTGCATGCCAGGTAGGAGAGGTTTGATACAGTCAAGGCATCGCATGCCTGTATGATGACAAATGACTCATTAGTCAGTACGTACCCATGTTTTAAAAATGAAAGGGTATATTGACCGACTGACCCGTCTTGGCTTCCCACGGGGTCAAAGTTAGGAATTGATATAGTTCTTAATTCTTTACCCAAATCATATGATCAGTTTGTAATGAACTACAATATGAACGGTTTGGATAAAACTCTCATAGATCTTCACGACGTGCTTAAAACTACTTAGAGAAACATAAATTTCATCTTGAATTTAACGAAACAAAAATAGGTTTTGATGATCAAACTTAATGGTGGGAGAGTAAAAAAAGTGGTGTTTTGCAAGGGAAAGACAATGGTTGGAAGTTCCAACAAAGAAAACGACAAAAGAAAGATTATTGAGGTGCAGTTTGCTTCAACTGCAATCAAAGGGGCACCGGAAGAGAAATTGGCTTACTGGTAAAGCAAAAGAAGCTGAAGATCGTTGCAGCCGGAGTTTCAGATATGTTTACCATTGATATTTTTATTTGCTTATGATTATAACTTATGGGTGTTGGGTACCGGGGTGGTACTCACATTGGTACAAGTTTACATGGTCTAAGAAGTGAAAAGAAGATTAAACCGGACCACGTGGAGCAAAGGATGGGTAATGGAGCTAAGGTAGTTGCTATTGCAAAAGGACATGATATGAAGCTGCCAAATGGTCTTATTTTAGCACTTGGAAAGTGTTTATATGTACCTATCATTACTAGGAATATAGTTTCATTTTCTCAATTACAGCAAACTGGATTTATGTTTAGTTTCAGTAATAATTCAATTTCATCTTATCTAAACAATGTTATGTATTTTGTGGCTAAACCACACAATGGAATATATGAAATTCATATAAAAAATAGTTGTAGTTATGAATCAATGTATAACGTGAACAATAAACGAATTAAAATGGGATTAAATCAAACCTACTTGTGGCATTGTCATCTTGGACATATAAACAAGAAACATATAGACAAACACGAGGAGAACGAAGTCTTGGAATAATATAATGATACATGTGTGTCTTGTTTATTGGACAAGATGACAAAGGCACCTTTTAGAGGCAAACTCCAAAGGGTTATAGAACTAATAGGATTCATAAACATTGTTGTGTGTGGAGCTTTCAGTTCAGTCACAAGGAGCGTTTATCGCTACTTCATTGCTTTTACTGATGATTTAATTAAATATGGGTATGTTTACTGGAAAAAAACAAATATGAGAGCTTTAAAATATTCAAAGAGTTTCAAAATAAAATAGAGAATCAACATGGAAAAAGGATAAAAAAACACTTCGGTCGGATGGAGGTCGCGACAATCTAAGCTAAGAGTTTATTGATCATCTTAGAGATTATGAGGTTGTATCCCAACTGTTAGGATCTTAATTCTTAACAAGAACACACACTCAGAAAACAATATTAAAGCAGCTGTGGAATAGCACTTTAATATTCCAAAAAAAAACAATGCAACAGTAAATCAATGATCACAACTTGTAAACTTGTATTGAATAATTGAAGTTACAAGATTAAACACACAACCTCAATATTGATGAACAGACTCACCAATACGAATTCTACTTCTCTAGAATCAGGGTTCTAACCTTGAGGTTGATTCTCTCTTAAAAAGCTAATAACTCAGAACAATTGTTCTCACAAAAGTTACAGAACTATTCTAAAACAAATCTATACATATATTGAAGATAAAAGATAATTACAATAAAAAATAAAAGATCTTCAATATAAACTTCCATCTTTATCTCCAACTTCCATGAATATCTTCATTCCATCCAGCTGCCATCCTTCCATGCGAAGTCCTCATCTTATAAGCAGCATTAATCTTCAGCAGCATTAATACTCTGAGCAGTATTAACTCCAGCAGTACTAACTATGCTCAGTAGTATTAATCTCTTCAAGCAGTACTAACTTTGAACTAGCAGTACTAATATTGTTCAGCAGTATTAATCTTCAACTGGCAGCATTAATCACAGAAGTAGCAACCAGAAGTAGTAACCATGTTCTTCTAGCAGTATTAACTTTACTTAGCATTTCTTCAGTTCCAAACAATCTCCCCCTAACTTGACTTTTAGGAAGAGAAGTCAAGTTCTTCAGATGATCTTCTTAGATGCTCCCAAAACTTCATCATGACTTATATTCCAGTATTTGCATCCAACCCCAAACTCTGATTGATTGTTCTTTGGATCAAATACTTAGCCATCTCTGAATCTGGAATACGTCCTAACTTCTTCTTCAGCATTGCATGAAGCTTCAGTCTGCTATGATTGTACACTCTATCCACTAGGAAGTATTCTATGTGATTTCTATCCAAAGTCACATCATATACTCCACTAGTTTCATATAAAGTCCAATTGGTGACTGTTTGAAAAACATTCCTTATGATCTCCTTCACTTCATCAGGTTTGAACATCATACACAAATACTCCATTACCAGTTTTGTAATTGAAATCCTTGGAGCTTTCAACTGATCTGCATACAACTTCATCCCTATATCAAACATTTCTTCAATATCTGACCTTGAGCAGGTTCTAACAATCTTTGCTCAAGTATTGTAAACTTACTTTTCATCTTTCCTCTTCAGCCTTATGTACTCCTTTCCATCTACCTCCAGTACATCCCAGTGAATGACTTCAGGAGGTTTAACTCCTACAGGTTCAGCTGAAATTGGTTCAGGCACTTTGTCCATCACTACCATGTACATCTTTACATCCTCAGAGCTTGGAGGCTCTTTCTTTTCTGTTGACTCAGGTGCCTCTTCTTCTTCAACAACCTTCTCTGACTCTGTTTCATCTATTCTAGGCTTCTTTGTTGACCTTCTCCTTGCCATCATCTTTGTCCTTTTTAAAGTCCTTACACTTACACCAATAGTGTCTTCCTTCTTTGGAGTCTCTTGCTCATCTGGAAAAGGTTTTTCTATGAAATCATTGTTTTCTTTCATTCTCTTTTCCATCTCCACCCTGGTAGTTTCATTTCCTTGAAGCTTTGTCATCTCTGCATCATACATCCCTTTGTTTTCTCAAATGACATATTTGAGAACATTTCTACTTTGACACCTACAGCACCCTTGAGGAAAGTAATCATTTTCTTTCTCTCTTGAGCACCAAGGTATGTCTTTGAAGGTTGTCTTTTCTTTGCAGCCATTTTGATCTTTCCAGGCTTCCTCAGAGATGTGGCTTTCTGCTTGGCTATTTCAGTTGCAAGACTCTGTTGATAGGCTTTATTCAGTTCTGCAACCATTGCTTTAGCTATCTCTCTATCTTTTTCCACTTGCACATTTTCTGCCACTTCAAGTTCAGCTTGTATCTTTCTAGCTAAAGCTTCATCTGACTCAATCAACTTCTGCTTTTTCATTGGTTGATCAGATTCAACTAGCTTTGCCTTGCCTTTCTTTTTACTCTTCACCTTCTCAGTGCTTGATTTCTTTGAAGCCTCACTTCTTTCTTTTATGACAACTCCTTTGGCCTTTGAGATGACCTTGGGAGTATCATGCTTGGCTTTGATTACTGTTTCTGCAATCTCAAGCTCTGTTAATACTTCTTTCACTGTTTCTGCTGCTTGTTTAATTTCAGCAGTATTAACCATTTCTGCTGCTTTACTTGAACTGGCAGTATTAATGGTTTCTGCTGCTGGCTCTGTTTCTGCTGCTTGCTCTTTTGTTACTGTTGCTTGAGTTTCTATTTCTGTTGCAGCTTCTGGCTCCCCCTCAACATCTTGTTTTTCCCCATCAAGCTCCCCCTTATCTGTGACTTCTTCCATGTTAAACTCCCCCTTTTTGGGAGCATCAACCCCTGATTTCCTTCTCCTTAGCACAAATTGTCTCTTCTTCTTTTGCAGACTCAATTTCCTAACCATCTGCTTCAAGTTGACAATCTGTTCTTGTTGTGACAGAACTATCATTTTAAGCTCTTCTATATCTTTACTCTGTTTGATTACATCCATGTTGATGTTTCCCATGGTTTCCATCAATTCAAAGTAGTTATACATGTCCTCACCTTCTCTAGAAGTGTTACCCTCTTTTGAAGGATCATTGGATCTTTTTGTAGTGGAAGTCTTCTGCCTAGCAGAAGCACTATCCACCCCCTTGGTTTCTTGGCACCTGGGACCTTTGGATGATTGCTCACCCAAAGTTTCCATGGGGAAGGTCCTATGTATGTTACAACTGACCTCCTCTGTGCTAGCAGGAGTAGTGGCAGCCTTAGCACCCATATGCTCAACCTCCACCTCAGTGAGCACCTCCTTGGGGTTGGGAGACACCCCTATGGTTTCCCTGTATATATTCTCTAAAAGAGAACTCTCCCTTAGAGGGCTTGAAGGCTCAGTGGTTGATGGTACAAGAAGGGAAGGAGCTTTCTTGACCTTTTTCCTTATATATGTTTGGGTGATTGGTGAAGTTGGCTTATGAAGTAGAGACTGGGGAATAGATATAGAGTGGGAAGGTTGGGATTGGCTAGCAGTGGGATGGTCTAATGAGGGCCTTGACCCTCCTGCCATACCTTCTTCAGTGTGGGACACCACCATCATTGTAGAGAACAATGGGGTGTCAACTCCTTCTGAGTCTAGAGGGGATCTTTTCATGTTTGAAAAGACCTTACCTTTGGGGATTTTTGGTACATATACCTCATCAAAATGAGGTATATCCGTCAATTCATGGGTTATTACTTCTTGTACAAACCTGGGGTACATATAAAAACTCTTTCTACTTCCCAGGTTTGACACAAGATCATTAAAAAGCATTTGAGAAAAATTGTACTTTCTGGCAGTGGCCAAGCACACCAAAGCATAAGCAATGGTGCTACTGAACTCACTTCATCCAGTAGTCTTTTTAGAGATACAATGCATTAAGGTATGAACAAGGAAACGCCATTGGGTATAAAACTTAGCCTTTGAAAATTTAAAACCACCCAACTGGCCTCCTTACCCCGTTCTTGACAAAGTTGAGAATAATTCCTCATTAGGAATAGAGGTTATACCTGCAGCATCGTCTAGACGTAGACAGATGCGTATCACCTCTTCAGTAACTGTTAAGGGTTTTTCACACACCCTTGTCTTGATCATTTGTACACCATTCTCAGTAACAATGGTGGCATTAGCCCAAAATTGCATTTGATGCTCTATGTAAATAGTTGGTGATATAGTGAGAGCATGGGCAATGTGGCTTGTCTTGAGAAAATCCACAATCTGGTGAAATCCAGCGGCCTGTTTGGGCTTCTGTAGCATTGCAATCTCGTTATGCTCATCTACGAATGACATGGATGCCATTGATTCTTGAGAGTTCTTGCCTGAAACTTACTAAGGAACTTGAAAAAGAATGAATTAGAGAGACAATGAACTGTATTCAAAGAGTCGTTATGATCTTTTAGGCGGGCAAAGGGTATTTATAGTATACGGGACATAAGCAGTATTAACCTAGAGCAGTATTAACTGACTTGTAGTATTAACTGAGAGCAGTATTAACCACTAGCAGTATTAACTAACTAGCAGTATTAACTGAGAGCAGTATTAACCACTAGCAGTATTAACTAACTAGCAGTATTAACCGAGAGCAGTATTAACCACTAGCAGTATTAACTAACTAGCAGTATTAACTGAGAGCAGTATTAACCACTAGCAGTATTAACTAACTAGCAGTATTAACTGAGAGCAGTATTAACCACTAGCAGTATTAACTGTGCACTGGCAGTATTAAAAATGCACTGGCAGTATTAACCATACTTACTCTTTTTGAAGCTTATGAAGGTCTGATCAAGGCAATAACTTCCTGTGAAAGATGATTAGCAGCACACAAATAACCAAAGTAGCAGGTATAGAAACACCTTTTAAAACATGAGCTCATTCAGAGTTAATCATGCCCACACTTGAGACCAAGAAAGTGAATCTACCCACATCAAAAGCTTTAGTGAATAGATCTGCAAATTGGTTGTCAGTATGGACTTTAGCAACTTGAATGAGTTTCTTTTCATTGCAATCTCTGATAAAGTGATACCTGATCTCAATGTGCTTTGTTTTGGAGTGCTTGACTGGATTGTTAACATTGCTTATAGCACTGCTATTGTCAATAAAGATTGGAGTGTGAAGAAATGTTACCCCATAGTCCAGCATCTGATTTTGAATCCATAGAACCTGAGAGCAGCAACTTGCAACAACAATGTACTCAGCTTCTGTTGTTGATAAGGACATTGTGGTTTGTTTCTTACACTGCCAAGATACTAGTCTTGCACCCAAAAGTTGACATCCCCCCTGAAGTAGACTTTATGTCCATGTTGGCACCACCCAAGTCACTATTTGAATAAGCAATCAAGTCAAATGAAGATTCATATGGATACCAAAGACCTAATCTAGGTTGCCCTCTTAAGTATCTGAAAATCCTCTTCACAGCTTGAAGATGTGATTGTTTAGGCTTGACTTGGAATCTGGCACATACACACACTGGAAACATGATGTCTGGTCTTGAGGTTGTGAGATACATGAGAGATCCAATCATTGATCTATATAGATGGACATCAACATCCTCCCCCTCAAGATCAGCAGTGATCTGTTTGTGAGTTTCCATTGGTGTGCTTGCTGGCTTTGAGTCTTTTAAACCATATTTCTCCAGGATGTCTTGCACATACTTTGATTGACTAATGAAGATTCCATCTGACTGCTGTTTCACCTGAAGCCCAAGGAAGAAGGTAAGTTCACCCATCGAACTCATTTTAAAGCTCTTGTGCATCAACTCTTCAAAGTCTCTACACATCTGATCTTTTGTGGATCCAAAGATGATATCATCCACATAGATCTGAACTAGTAGGATGTCCTTCTTACTTCTTTTAATGAAAAGGGTCTTGTCAATGATGCCCCTTTCAAACCCATTCTCCAAGAGATAGGTAGACAGAGTGTCATACCATACTCTTGGGGCTTGATGTAGACCATAGAGTGCTTTCTTCAGCTTGTATACTCTGTCAGGATATGAAGGATTTTCAAAACCAGGAGGTTGACAGACATATACTTCTTCCTCAATTGTGCCATATAGAAATGCACTATTTACATCCATTTGATAGACCTTGAACTTCATGTATGAGGCATAGGCTAAGAACAGCCTAATTGCCTCTACCCTTGCCACTGGGGCAAACACTTCATCATAATCTATTCCCTCTTCTTGAGTGTACCCTTGTGCCACAAGCCTTGCTTTGTTCCTGATCACAATACCTTTCTCATTCTTTTTGTTCTTGAAAATCCACTTGGTACCTATAGCTCTATGACCTTTTGGAAGGTCCACCAAGTCCCAAACATCCTGTAGCTTGAATTGAAGTAACTCTTCTTGCATGGCTTCTATCCAACTTGAATCTTTCATTGCATCATAGGCTTCTTAGGCTCAATCTGGGATAGAAAGCAGGAGAGTACTGTGTGTTGTTGATCCTGCAGCTCTTGAAGTCTGCTTTGATTCCTTGTAATAATAGGAGAAGAGATGTCTCCTATTACCCGCTCTGGAGGATGATTCTTTTGTGTTCTAGTTTGAAAACTAGGTTCTTCATGGATTCCTTCCTCTAGATTGGAATCATTTAAGTCAGCAGAGGGGATCACCTCAGCTACTTCTAGCTCTTTATGCACTGAAGATTCCTCTTCTCTTCTTTCTTCTTCACTCTGAATTGGCTCAGTTAGAGGTTCTTTTTCACAGAATTCAACAGGTTCTTTTATAGGCATAGGAAACATCACAGACTGTGGTCTATTGTCTTGAATTTGTGTAGCCCCTGATCCTCCACTTCCTGAACCTGCATAATCATCACTACTGAAACCAAAAGAGTTAGTTAGTGAATCCATGTCAAACAACCACTGAGGACTAGACCCAATAGAATTTGGTGTGTTCTCATTGCATTTGACATTGTCACTTTCCTCAATTATTCTAGAAGAAGTATTAAAAACTCTTTAAGCCTTACTCTGAGATGAGTAACCAACAAGAAATCCATCATCTGTCTTGCTATCAAACTTTCCTAAGTGAGATTTGGTATTGAGAATTGTACAAGGACACCCAAATGGTTTAAAAATCCAATAAAGGGTTTTCTTTTATTTAAAAGCTCATAAGGTGTCTTGTTTTTAGGCTTGACTACTAGTACTCTGTTTTGGACATAGCAAGCAGTATTAACTGCTTCTGCCCAGAAAGTTATTGGAAGTTTAGAATCTACCAACAGAGATCTAGCAGCCTCAATCAGTGTCCTATTCCTTCTCTCAGCAACACCATTTTGTTGTGGAGTCCTAGGAGCACTGTATTGCCTCTCAATTCCTTTTTCCTCATAAAAGGTGTTTAGGTCATGATTTTTAAATTCAGTACCATTGTCTGACCTAATGATTTTTACTTTTTGATTAGTTTGGTTTTCAATTCTTAGAATAAAGGATTTGATCAGTCCACTTGTCTCATCCTTAGTCCTTAGAAAATATACCCATGTAAATCTAGAGTAATCATCAACAATAACTAGGCAGTATGATTTCTTCCCTATGCTCATAACATTTGTAGGGCCAAACAGATCCATATCCAATAAATGAAGAGAAGAAGAAATAGTGTTAACTTCTTTGGACTTATGAGAAGTTTTGTGTTGTTTGCCTTTAAGACAAGCAACACAATGATCATCACATGAATAGACTTTAGAAGGCAAACCTCTTACAAGGTTGTTTTTAACAAGTTTATTTATTGTTTTAAAATTCATGTGACACATCCTTCTGTGCCAAAGTGATGATTAATCCAGAGAAGCTTTTGAAACAAGACAATTTATGGATGAATCAGATGAAACACTTTCCATATCTAAACAATATACATTGTCCTTTCTAGGGGTTCTTAGTAGTATCATCTTTTCATCAACTACCTTGAATCCAGGAGCAAGGATAATACATTCAGACTCTGTAAATAATATACTATGTTGTTTGTCACAAACCTGTGATACACTTAACAGGTTGTATCTTAATTGTTCAACATAGAATACATCCTCAAAGGTCATTTTACCTTTGGTCACATCACCTTTACCACTGATTTTACCTCCATCTGGAGTATTCCCAAAAGCAACATGCCCACCATCAATCTTCTTGAAGTTCTTGAGGCAAGACATGTTCCCTGTCATGTGCCTAGAGCAACCACTATCAACATGCCAGATGCTCTTCCATTTGAGTTGTTGGTAGCCCTGCACATTAGATTAGACAATTAGTATTGATTGGGGACCCAAGCCAAAGTGGTCTTGGGTCTCCCTTTCTCATCAAAATACTTGCATTCTTTTTTAATGAGGTTTTTAAAATCAGAACACTTGTTATTGGAGTACTTTGTCAAGATTATTGGTCTAACAGCACTAATACTAGAAGCAGTACTATCTTTAGAGGTACTAACAGAATTAGCAGCACTAACAGGTTTGGCAGTATTAACCTTGTTGGCAGCACTAACAGAGTTAGCAGTAGTAACATTTGCAGAAGTACTAACAATGTCAGCAGCACTTACATTGATAGCAGCAGTATTGCTTCTAGTAGTACTATCACTGTCAGCAACACTATTTGCAGTAGAAACACTAACAGTTTTAGTACTTTTAGGAATCCACATCTTGACACTGTCTTCCATATTCTGTTTCTTCATGTGGCTTTTAGATTTAACAGTTTTCTTGGCCACATGGTTCTTTTCTTTCTTCCTATAACCAAAGGGTTTTTGAGTAGGTCTCTGAAAATTCATCCTTTGGTTCATGGGATTGAAATAGCAATATTTGGCAATGTGATTAAGCTTTCCACAAATAAAACAGGGTTTTGGTCTATTGATTTTACTCAGATCAACCCCTTGTTTTTGTGCCCATTGATTATTCCAGTTTCTTTGATTACCCCTCTTTTTATCATGTTTTTGGGGCTCAGATTTACTGCAAGCACACTGTTTGCAAGGGACAGGGTTTACAACAGTGGTCTGCTTATAGTGAATCTCCTTGTTCTTACCCTCAGTCTTCTCTACCTTATTTGACTTGACCCAATGCTTTCCACATCCTTCATTGGTAATTATGTGGTTTTCTATAGGAATCTCACCACTCACAGTGTTGTCCTTACTTTTGACAGTTTCTTTCTCAGTTTTATCCTTAACAACTACTTCATCTAAGGGATCAATCTCAGTGGCTCCCTCAGGCAGGTCCTTCCTAACCTTTGAATCTAACAAGTCTGAACTAGGAGGGATGTAGTTGTTGTTGTAGGGTGGTGGTGTGGTATTGTACCCTATTCCTCTTCTCATTTTATCATGAATCTGAGTTTGTAGTAAAGAATCCATCGCTTTAGAAGCATTGGAAAACTTTTCTACATCTAGCTTGACTTTAGCTAGCTCTCCTCTTAACTTTTCACTCTCCTCTTTGGATTTGGTCAGTTGAAGTTCTAGGTCATTCTTCTCCCACTTCCAGTAGTTTGTGTCATAGGAATGTTGAAGTTCATTGGCTTGAAAACTCTTAATCTGCTCTTCAAACCTCTCAATCCTAACATAATCTTTTATGTCCTTTTCTAATCTTTTCAGGTCATCACAAATTTTCTGGTTGTGATCCCTGTACCTTTTAACAGTGTTAATGCAATTTTGAGTACAAAGATTAGAAGTTACCTCTGTTGGGAGATCAGACACCTCTGCCATTAAAGCTTGGTTTTGGACAGCCTCTTCTGCTTGATCACTCCAATCAAACCCCATACCTTGTTGAGAGACTAGGGCTTGAGCAGAGTTTCTGTTATTATTGAAGCTTCCAGACTGCGCTTGTTGATGGTTGTTGTTGTGAGACACTCCACTTCTGCATTCCCTAGCAAAGTGTCCCTTTTGATGGCATTTATAGCATTCCACCTTAGACTTGTCAAAACCTGCTCCATCTTCTCTTCTTTGGGAGAAGTTGTTCCTCCCAGTTCTCTTGATGAACTTCTTAACTCTCATAGAGAGCATGTCCATCTGCCATTTAATGTCCATCTCTTCAAGGTCATCTGGATGGAGTTGTTCCAAGTCATCATTAATTAGAGAAGAGTTTCCATGACAGGACAAAAAAGCTTCAAACACAGTTTCAGTTCCTTTCTCTTGATTTGCTCCAGTAGCAGCACTAACTGATTCAGGATTGGAGGTAGAATCACTTGATGCTGATAGGAGTGCAACATTGTGAATATATCCAGAAGGCTTCTTTTTAGCCTCTACCTCAGATTCAAAAACTCTTAGATCATTGTATAGATCATCAAGTTCCTTTTCTTCCAGTTGATCATTCTGTCTGAAAGAGACAGTATACATGGTCCATTCATCACCCAGGGACCTTAGGAACTTTCTGTTTAGATCATCTTGATCAATTTGTACTCCAACTGTAGCTAGTTCACCAATAAACTTGTTGAACCTATCAAAAGTTTGAGTCATGGACTCATTCTTGGTTGACATAAAGTTCTCATACAGTTGCTTCAGTATGGCCTTCTGATTTCTCTTGGTACTTTTGGTACCAGAGAATCTCTTCTCTAGAGCATTCCAGAGCATCTGTGCATCAGTGCAATTGCAGAACTGATGTTGATATTCATTGGGAATAGCCAAGAGTAAAGTGCTCAAGGCTTTCATCTCTGTCTGTCTAGTCTTTCTCTCTGCATCAGTTTTTGGAGGTGTCCTCTTTCCATCTGCACCAATCTTTCCTGCTTCAGAAGGGCCATTCTCAATGATGTCCCACATAGAATAGTCAGTGAGGAGTATGTACTGCTTGATTCTGATCTTCCACATGTCGAATTCATTGGGTCTGGGCATTGGAACCTTTGAGACCAAGGTACTGTTTGATTCAGCAATGTTTTCCATGATGAATAAGATTTCTGAGAATACAGGCTCTGATACCACTTGTCAGGATCTTAATTCTTAACAAGAACACACACTCAGAAAACAATATTAAAGAAGCTGCGGAATAGCACTTTAATATTCCAAAAAAAAACAATGCAACAGTAAATCAATGATCACAACTTGTAAACTTGTATTGAATGATTGATGTTACATGATTAAACACACAACCTCAATATTGATGAACAGACTCACCAATACGAATTCTACTTCTCTAGAATCAGGGTTCTAACCTTGAGGTTGATTCTCTCTTAAAAAGCTAATAACTCAGAATAATTGTTCTCACAAAAGTTACATAACTATTCTAAAACAAATCTATACATATATTGAAGATAAAAGATAATTACAATAAAAAATAAAATATCTTCAATATAAACTTCCATCTTTATCTCCAACTTCCATGAATATCTTCATTCCATCCAGCTGTCATCCTTCCATGCGAAGTCCTCATCTTATAAGCAGCATTAATACTCTGAGCAGTATTAACTCCAGCAGTACTAACTATGCTCAGCAGTATTAATCTCTTCAAGCAGTACTAACTTTGAACTAGCAGTACTAATCTTGTTCAACAATATTAATCTTCAACTGGCAGCATTAATCACAGAAGTAGCAACCAGAAGTAGTAACCATGTTCTTCTAGCAGCATTAACTTTACTTAGCATTTCTTCAGTTCCCAACACCAACTGATACCTCTAGGATATCTCAGGATAACGGTGTGTCTGAAAAGATAAATAGAACCTTATTAGACATGGTTCACTCTATAATGAGTCGTACCACTCTTCCTAAGAGTTTTTGGGGATATACTTGAGAAATAACTACCCAATACTAAATAATTCACCAAATAAAAGACCGATAAAACCCCTTTTGAATTATGGACTTGGAACATGCCAAAGTTGTCCATATGAGAATATGGGATTATGACGCTTATATTAAGCGAAAAGCTTCTGGGAAGCTAGATTAAAAGTCTGAAAATTGCATCTTTGTGAGATATCCAAAAGAGACAATTGGATATTATTTCTACATCCCAGCGAGAACAAAGTTTTAGTTTCATGCCATAGTGAATTCTTAGAAAATGATTTTCTAACATGAAACCACAACGCGGGACACAATAGATCTTGAAGAAGTTCAAGAATCACATGATGAGACATTGGTTGACACTGATAATCAACAAGCTGTTGAGGTAATGACGAGATCTAAACAATCCAAAAATTTGGTAGGCACTGTTAAGAGCCTGTGAGGTATAGTTATCTCATTGGCATTGATGAAATAGTTCATGATGAACCTGTAACCTACGAAGAGGTTGTATCAGGTTTAGAATCTGATAAATGGCAAGATACCATGAAAGCTGAAATACAATCTATTTAACCAGGTATGAAACTTGGTAGATGCACCTAACTGCTTCAAAGGCATAAGGTGCAAGTGGGTATTCAAAAAGAAAACTAACATAGATGATATTGTGCATACATGTAAGACTAAGACTAGGTTGGTAGCTAAATGTTTCACTCAGAATCAAGGAGTAGATTATGATGAAACTTTTTTCTCCGATAGCCATGATTAAATCTATCATGATATTTCTTGACATAGTTGCATATCATGAACTATGAGATATGACAAATGGATGTTAAAAGCGCGTTTCTCAATGAAAATTTGAGCAAGGACGTGTATATGATACGACCAAGGTTTTAAACAACCAAAGTTTCTTGAAAAGGTATGTAAATTGTAGAGGTCCATTTAGGGACTAAAGCAAGCATCTCGTAGTTGGAATATTCATTTTGATGAAAAAAATCAAAGAATTTGGTTTCTTTAAGAACAAAGATAAGACTTAAGTATACACGAAAGTCAGTGGGAGCATAGTAGTATTCTTAATCCTATATGTTGACGACATACTGATTATCGGAAATGACATCCCTACTCTTAAAGGTGTAAAATCATGGTTAGGAAGTGTTTCGCGATGAAGAATCTAGGATACACAACTTATATCCTTGGCCTAAAGATCTATCGTGATAGATCTATAAAAATTAATTGGATTAAGCCAAAGTACATACATTGACAAGATCTTGAAATGTTTCAAGATAGAGGGTCCAAAGAGAGGAAATTTGCCAATGGTACATGGAATACAACTAAGCAAGACTCAGTGGCCTAGTACTAAAGAGGACATGAACCATATGAAGGGTGTTTCCTATGCTTCGGTCACCGGTTCAATTATGTACACCATGTTATGTACCAGACGAGACGTGTCGTATGCCCTAAGCATGGCAAGCATGTATTAGTCAAACCCAAGTGATTCTCACTAGGTAGAAGTGAAAAATATCCTGAAATATATGAGAAAAACTAAGGATATGTTTTTACTGTATGACGATCAAGATAGAGATATGTGTATTCAAGGATATGCATATGTTAGTTTCTAAGCCGATCATACTTTAAATAGCAGTCGGGATGCATATCTGTATTAAATGGAGGTGCAGTGAGCTGGAAGAGCTACAAGCAGAGTACAATAGTGGATTCCACTACAGAATCAAATCGGACGCTACAAAGGAAGTTGTTTGGATGAAGAAATTCATCTTAGACCTGGGAGTGGATCCTAGCATATATGACCCTGTCGAGATTTATTGTGACAACGAGGGTGTCATTACTCAGGCAAAAGAGCTAAGATCACACCAGCGCCCCAAATATATTCTAAGACGATATCACATGATTTAAGAGATCATTGATCATGGTAACATGAAGGTATGCAAAGTTCGATCAGTAGACAATCCAGTAGACCCTCTGACTAAGCTAATGAGTCAAAGAAAACATGATGCTCGTATTAGTTCGATAGGCTTGAGGTTTTGTAATACATGATTAGTCTGATCTGTAATTTTAGTAAACTAAAAATGATTTGAACAATAAAACAATTATATTTCTATCTGTTCTAGCATATTGGGTTTGAGTATTTACATTAAACATTTATGTATTCATTATTAGCATGTTTAAATAAATATGATGATCATATTATTTAAAGTTGTCTTTGATCGGTTATTACTAGTGGGCGGGTGGCTAGTTGGTGGGCGGCTAGTGGGTGGGCGGTTGCTGATAATAAATAAAGATCATTGTGAAGTCATAGTCCAAGTTGGAAGGGTTAGGACTAAAATGTGTTGTATTCAAGATTTAGGGGGTGTTTAGGATTGCTTATTTGAAGTGCTTTTTAGCTTATTGCGGCGTAGTGTTTGGGTGGAGAAAAATTAAAAGGGCTTATAGCGGTGCCAAACCGCTGAAAAAGAGTTTTTGATAAGTCATTTAGTTCTAGTTTATCAACTTATTTGAAAAGTGCTTATGACTTTTTTGGTTATTTGATATGTATAAGCAATCCCAAACACCCTTAAATAACAACTTATTAGTTTATTACGCTTTGGTACCACAATAAGCTAATCCAAACAATTTTTAGAAAACTTCGGTTTGACACAACATAAATTGATAAACACTTTTCAAAATAAGCATAAGTTTTTTTAAATAAGCAATCCTAAACACCCCTTTAGAGACTTAAATTGTGAATCTTTGTATGTGCTTTGATAAGTCAAAATGTTTGACTTTACTAGGCATAAATAGTTTTTGTTCTTTGTTAGATTTGTAATTTTTGAAAATCATTAAGCATAATTATATATGTGTTCTCTATACTCCAATATTTCTCACTCTAAGAATCTTGATCTTTGTGTGTTTGATTCATAAATTGGACTTGTTACTGGAACAGTAGGAAGTGCATTGGGTGCCAGAGTCATATGCGCTTGTCGGGGACAAATGTTGGACAAAACCCACAGTTAGGATCACCTCATAGATCGATGCCATAAGGTGAGTCCTAAAATGGTTGACACTTTTCTCCTCATACATGATATGTGCATTGGAACCTAATGCATAAGGAGTGTTATAGATTGATATACTCTAATGTTACCCTTAACCAGGTAATCATAAGGGTTATATTGGGTATAACATGAAATATGTATAAATCATTTACATGAAATATGATTTTCTCCTCTCAAGTTGAGAGAGATATTTTTGGGCCCCTCGATGACATAATTCGATTTACATGGCTATAGACAAAATGAATTAGTTGAACTAATAACACTTGTCTAAATCAAATATGTTAGAACCGAGAAACATAATCTTTGAACTATAAAGGATGAGATAGATCTATGTTTTAAGTTCAAAAAAAAATATCGTGAATCAAAAGGATAAGAAATGACACTACGGGATGATTGATTGAATCAATCAGATTACTCAAAGAAAGGAACATTCATATAGCCTTGGGGGCGGTGATGTGTTGTTAGACACTTACCAACATCGGTGTTACTGTGTATGGTGTGCAATTGGGAAAATGTAAATTTTTATATGCCCACGATAAGTGTCACACAAGAAATTCTCCCGAGGAACATGTGAACCTATAGGGTCGTACACAAAGAATATGTTTGCTTCTATTAAAAAAAACTAGAAAATTCATGGTTGATAGTTAAATGATTATTCTTGAAAAATAATTATAAATTATGTGTTAAAACGTAATTATGATAATTACAGGTGTTATCTATAAAAATCATAATTATTAATGATTTAGATAATGATGCATATATTTATAGATAAACATCAGACCTTATTTGAGTTATGGGCTATCTATGATACTAGTCCATATAAATAGGGTGATACGCCAACTCAAATTTTAAGCGATTCAATTCTCTAGATTTGGCTATTAGATTAAAATACATATACTAGAACAAAGTTTCTTTTGGATTAGCACCCGGTGGAAGATCTACGCCTGTTCGTGTGTAGATCACTGTAGAGGAAATGTCTGTTGATTTCTGAGTACTACTTCAGATATTAGCCAAGATCCGAAAAGAAACAATTCTAAACACCCTATGGTGTGTGTATATAAATTAATTAAATGCATCATTGGATCCAAACAGATTTCAAAACAGAAAATTTTTCTAATTTAAATTTGCAATCAGAATTTTTTCCGTTGCTTTTTTACGGTTATAAATAATCATGAAACCCAACAAATAAAAATACTATTAAAATATAAATGACACAAACGTAAACGTAAATATCATTATTAAAAATAAAATATCAGTATGCGGTTAAAATATAAATTCGGTTAAAAAACAGTATTCGTTTGATTTCAAAAATATCCTAATCAAACTCTATCCGGTTGTGACGGTGACATCACGTGCGATTGGGACAAGTTCATGACCAACTCTTTCATCTCTTCCCATTCCTTCTTCAATTTCTCTATCTTTTTTACCTCCAACTAGCGGGCCTCGTCGCACATATTCAACTCTTCAATTTGGGTATGTAGTTCTTAAATAATGTACAAATACAAGAAAACATAAAAGCATATACTTATTACGCATAATATTTGGAACATATACCATCAAGGGGGGAAGGTAAACATCGAGGATCGGAGGACGAGCCAGCACCTGTGTGTCTACACGTACCGCCAGGGATGGATTCAGAAAATTTTTCATACGGTGGCACCACATAATTAATATAATAAAATATAGACCCAAAATACATTTACAAAAAATACTATTTTTATATGATCGATAAATAACTCCTATATTTGTACCTGAGTCGTCTTCATCTTATGAAAACAGTCAATATAGTTATATACCTAAAAATAATTACAAAAAGTATATAAACAACTCCTAAATTTGTACCACAGTTGAAAAAATAAAAAAACAAAGACAAACACTCTTCGGTAGTAGCAAACGATTGGATTCAACACAAAGGAAAATGCGATTGCGATAGGCTAGCAAACACAGAGTAACAACAGACTTTCGATTGGATTTCAACACTCTTCTTTCGATTTTTGTTGTTCTTCAATTTCAATTTCAATTTCAAACAAAGAATTATATGTTGGAAAATTGTAGTAAAAATATGGTTTTTTAATAACTTTGGAACACATTTAAATACATGTATATGTATTGTATATATCTAACTATTCGTGGGTTTGTGTTATCCTATATAAGAGCTTCGAAACGATATATTATATGTCCAAAACGGAATATGTATGAATGAGATAACGATGCTCAAAGTTGGGTGTTTGGAATGAATGTGGTGGAAACCAATTGGGTATGGTATTGTGTCCCACATAGGAAGGAGGAGAAAACAATTTGTGGTTTATAAAAATGAATGTGGGAAGGCTTACAAGCTCTTTGATTGGTTTTACTCCAACACCTACCCGCACGCAGGGGGGGTGCCGATTGAGACATTCATAGACTAAAATCGGTGAACTTGTGATTGGCGCGACCTGCAGACACGAATGCAGCTCCAAAATCTTGTGCTAGCGCAACTTGATTTTTGGCGAAATTTTCAGCGGGGTTATATAAATTAATATGTTCAGTAAATCAATTACCTTTCTTTTCGGTGGCACAAGGGCTGTTAAATTCAAATTTTTATTGGGCTTCTTAGTTTCAGAATTCTGAGTACACGGTGCATCTTCTGAAGTTTCGAAAACGTTACGGTGGCACAATTGAAAACGATACGGTTACACCTTTCACAAACCTAAAAAAATTTACCCTTCCTCGGAGAAATATTACGGTGGCCCGTGCCACCGTCGCCACCACAGTTATAAATCCGTCCCTACGTACCGCTGCCACTACATGACCCGGTCAAGACCCACGTGGGATTCTGATTATACTCATAGCCGAGTAGGTGACATTTCTTGTTCATGCCAAAATTTCTCGAAATCAAAAATATCTTATAAATTCACCGACGGATTTGAAAAATTAATTAAAATCTGTCAAAAATCCGCCAGTAAATTAAATAATTATAAATTAATTAAGAAAATTAAAAATTAGTGGCAAACTTGTAGTAGATATTAATAAAAATAATTAATTATATTTTCCCACAATTCCGCCGGTGAATTTAAAAGATTAATATTTTTCCAAAAAAAAAAAAGTCAAGGAAGCCAACTAAAGATTGACTTTTGTCCTTCCAAATCCATCGGAAATTGAAAAATCCGTCGATGAAACCTATATTTCTACTAGTAATCAATGGTAAAAAATTCACATAAATTTAGAACATATACTTTTATCATTAGTCATTTAAGTTCCCAAGTTCTCCTAAGATATTTCAACGGCTTTCCCTGGAGACATTTAATTCAGTTGTGAACCTTGATGTGTTTAACAATGGAAAGCTTAACAACTCCAACGGGGTTTATAAGGGTGCGTTTGGTTTGCAGACTGGGTGGGACAGGATGGGACAAAAATTCACTGTCCCATGTTTGGCGTGACATAGGACAGGACAAAAGTTCAATGTCCCATGTTTTGCATGACATGGGACAGCGACAAAGGCTGGACAGGGTGGGACAAAAAGGGGTATTTTAATGTTCCACCAAAATAGATGGAACAACATGACACAAAAATGAGACAGAAACTAAAAATCACTGATTTACCGCCATTTGATATATAATCCTAATATGATATTAGTCTTAAGGGTCAGCACTACCCATCGTCGCTATTACCACCATCGGCGGCCACTAGTAGCCACCGCTAAACCACCGTCGTCCACCTCTACCTATTTCTCCACCATAACAACCTCCTCCACCACCTCCACAACCATCGGTCATCGCCACCACCGCTACCATCGTCGACCACCTCCACTAACACCGATCACCACCACCTATTGTCGCCACCACCATCGACGGCCACCGGTAGCTACCACCAACCATCGTCGACCACTTCCACCTCTTCCTTCACTACTACAACAACTTCCTCCGCCACCTCCACAACCACCGCCCATCGCCACCTCCACCAATCACCACCACCCATTGCCTTCGCCGTCACCGACGCTCACCGCCAACCACCGTCGTTGGCTGCCACCACTGTCGCTCGTCGTCAACCATCGTTGGTAACCTCTGTCTCTTCCTCCACTACAATAACCTCTATAACCACTGTGCACCGCCACCACCACTACCTCTATTACTATCTTTCACCTTCTTCACAACTATCGTCTTTCACCGGCCACCCATCGTCTTTTATCTTTACTCGTCGCTGCAACTATTCATCCGCCAATTTATTAAGATCTTCCAAATTGAATCAACTATTATATTTTTTTATATGAATCGGATTTTTTCGAACTGCCATCAATTATTTCAGATTATTCATTCAAATCTCCTACTATTGTTTTTGTATGTATTTATATGTATGAAAATTGTGTAAAAAATTAATAATGTTTTTTAAATAAATTATTTAAAGATATACTTTATTTGTATTATTTATAACTATTATATGACATATAAAATTATCAAACAACTTTTAGGGAAACTTGTCCAGTCCTGTCCTATCCAGTCCTAGTCTTACCAAACACAAGACAACCATTTGTCTTGTCCAGTCCTGTCCTTTTCAGTCCTGTCCTAGCATCTTGTCCTGTCCAGTTCTGTCCAGTCTCGTTCCGTCCAATCTTGTCTGCGTACCAAACGCTACCTAAAGGAACCTAGCTAGTGAAGATAACATGGATACAGTTCCTCTTCCAAGTGCTCGTTTAAGAAGGTCGACTTTTTTTCCATTTCATTTTTGCATATTCTTTTAGTTCCAAGGCAATAACAATATGGTCCTAGTTTGAGTGATTGCTAAAATGGGCAAGCATCCCTCCCTCTGGTCTTTGTTTCTTAGGTTTTAGGGGAAGGTATCGAAATAAATCTCTTGTCTTAATTTGAACTTATTTTCACTTTAATTGAGTCAAAGACTTCATGTTTTTTCTGCTTTTTTCTTTTCTTTTTAGCATCTCATTTAAAATAAAAAAGCCACATTTAATATTCGCTTGCATCATAACTTGAAAGGGTGCCCCTAAAAAGTTGTTCTTTATGTTGGTGATTTTGGTCAAGTCATTAGGTCTTTGTGTTATAATGTTTAATTATATATTATATATTGGATGCAACATGTGACTTGGACTAACTTGGTCATAACTCATACATGGACCAACTTCGACCAACTTGGTCATAACACATCATTTGGCCTCTACTCCTCTTCCGTCCTATAAATACCCCTTCCCCTCCAACCATTTTCTTCATCCCTTTCTTGAGCTTTCTCTAGATAAACACCAAATACCCTCTCTAATATATTCTTGAAGTTGAGAGTGTTCTTGATATATATTCGGTGGTATTCGTGAAAGTTTCGTTAGGTGATCGTGGATCTCAAGATCCTTGTACAAACACTTTGTAATCTCCTTGGTTGTTAATAATATTCTTCCGTCCTATAAACACCCCTTCCCCTCCAACCATTTTCTTCATCCCTTTCTTGAGCTTTCTCTAGATAAACACCAAATACCCTCTCTAATATATTCTTGAGGTTGAGAGTGTTCTTGATATATATTCGGTGGTATTCGTGAAAGTTTCGTTAGGTGATCGTGGATCTCAAGATCCTTGTACAAGCACTTTGTAATCTTCTTGGTTGTTAATAATATTCTTGCTCTCTCTCTTTGGTGGATGTACACTATCACACCGATAGTGGAACCACGTTAAATCACGGTTTTATTTGTTTTGAACTTGCTATAATTATATATAATAACGTTTTTGTTACTGTCTATATTTCGTGTGTTTATTTTTCCTACGTTAAAAAAAATTATTGTGCAACATCTAGGATATTGTTATCCGCATTCGTTGTTGGGTTAATTGTGCAGTTGGATTTCTACCCGTTTGGGACTTTAGAAATCACTCGCTAACATTTGCATTTGTGAGACACTATTTTTACCTAACACTTTGGTGGGTTACAAGGGGTAGAGCTAAGAGTCCCCCGGAAGTAATCCTGATAACCAGCCAGCGGGCGGGGTGGAGGGTGCTGCCTTTGTGGGGCTCGGGGCAACGCCCAAAACCAAAACGAAAATTAAGAGAGAAGACACTAATTATTTTAATGCCAGGTGGTGTATCAGTGCTTGTTCGTCTGTGTTTGGAAACACATTCATTGGCAGTGTTTCCTTTGGTCGCAACAGATGTCATCAGTCACAGCAGAACCATTAGCAACATCTAATGGCTTCAACGACAAAGAACTAAAAGATGCAACAAGCAGTCCCTTGAGGAGAACAAAAAGTTGTATGACCCAATTATTCATTGAATTAGGATATTTTTAAAGATGGACGAGGAGATGAAGAACTTGTCAGATTAAAGAAATATGGATGTTAAAAAAAAACAGCGAGGACCAGGCGTATTCAATGTAATTCATCTCTTTTCTTCAATAAATTTCCTAATATTTGTTTCTATCCTTGTACAAAATCACTTCTGTCTCACGTTAACAACAAAATTTTGACATTACAACCAAGTTGTAACAAAACTGGGATCTTTACCAAAAAAAAAACACTAGGGTATTATTTTCAATATCGCACTCAGTTTAATTAATAGTACTAAAATTTTGGTCACTAACTTGGGGTTTTTCTTGTAGTGTGAAGCGGGCATATCACACTACAAAACAAATGACTTTCACCAACGGAAAAATCCGTCGGTAATCTGTTGGTAAAAGTCGGATCCATCGGTAACCTCTGTCGGATTAAATATATCATTTAGAAGTAGCTACATGTTAACGTAATTGATGATAGTAAAATAAGAAGACGACTGACGAATTGGGTGTTTGCATATATGGGGGCGTTTGTTTTGATTTAATGAATGTGGGAATTAAGAAGAAGCGTAATTTTTCTAGTAAATGAAAATAACAAATGGGAACATTGTATCCGGTTGTAAAAAACATTTCGGTACTATTTTTAAACATTAGATTCCGTAAAAAAATAGGAGCACGTTGATTTTTCTTCAACCGGATATGAATAAACATCGCACCATATAATAAACCGGCTGAGATGCATTAAAGAAAAAACCTTGCTTATAAGACTTGGTTGCTAGTCACTAAGCCGATCACAATATGAGGTTGTAATGCACACTTTTGTAGTAGTGGTCTAGCTTAATTGTAATACAAAAAAGTTATGAAGTATTTTTCCAACAAATAAAATTGGATTATGTTTAGGAAATACATCTCTATTACAAGATAAGAAAATAATTCTTTTTAAATCCATTTTAATAAGAATTGTTTGACTATAACTCTTCAGTTTGGTTTAGAACTTTCAAACATAATACAAATGAAATGGATGGATTTCATTTTCTTAAGCCATGACCAAATCACAACCACTTTTGAAAAAAAGAATATTATAATTCAATTGATTGGACTTATGCGTCGACTTTGGAATATTTGGGTCTTGTAGCGTAAGGACCTCAAATTGTAATATCTTTGGAGCAAGATACAATGAACCAAGAAACTTTGTAACAAGTTGAACACTTTCCAATATTGTGACTCTGTCTTAATTATTAATAGAACGTTTAAAATGTCGTTTTCTACTTGTTTGTAGAAATGATTGAAAGCCATTGAAAATATATAGATAAAAAGATGGACAAAGCTCATCAAAATGTTACATTTGTTGGATCTATTGTTTCTTTGACATATGTCTTTTTTTTTTTTGGTAGTTTGTGTTATCCGTATTTCTTTTACTATTGTGTTCATTAATTACGTGTTCTCTATGTCTGTTGTTCTACCTTTTTTTTTTTTACTTTTGATTGATAAATTAATGATTATTGATTATATTATTACTCTCTTCCTCTTAAAATGTGTGTCTACGTTTTTCTTTAGTTTGTTCCAAAATAAGTGTCCACTTTTTCATTCTGCCCCTAATTATGACACACATTTCTTTCTCTATTGTTAAATGTAAATTTGTCTTTTAGTTGATTCAAAAGTGTAAGAAATACACATTTCTAAAATTGTTTGTCTTTTATTGTAGACATTTATTTTGAGATAAAATGAGTGGTTAAGACATGTAGAAAAGGAACATGGGCTTTTTTCTTTAAGAAATATCGTTTACCACCAAGTTTTTAGCAACGCTTTTGCCTCCCACATTTGACTGAATGTAACATTTCTTAATAGCTTGTGGTGTATGCTTTAAAAAATTGAAGATTTTTTTACACTCTCATTTACGAAACAGACAAATTAACCATACTACCTCTCTTGACATAACTCAGGTCATTGCTTATTATTGCATCATACATATACTTTAATTTATTTCATATATGTTTAAATATAGTACGAATTTAACTATAAAACATTTTCATTGTGACTACACATTCATCACTAGGATGGCTATATGGGACACAATTTATAAACAAAATTGGTTTATAATGTATTGTTTTCTATTTGTCTCCATCCATTTCTTTATAATTGCATTTCATTACTTTCCTATTAACAACTTAAGCTTTATGTATCTACATGTGTTGTAATGAAAAGTTTCATCACCGTGCAACACGCAAGCCACACATTAGTTGAAAAAAGATATCCTTTGGTAAGTAATCTTTCGATGATCACCAAGAGATTACCGACGAGTATTTAATTTTATCGTCAAAAACTTTTAATTTTCAGTGGCACGGAGGGATTACAGAAAGTTGTTTTATTTTTTTTTTCCAATTTTATAATTATCATTAATTTTTCAATATCCATAGGTAAATGCTGACCTATGATATCCGTCGGAAATCTGTGGATGATGTCTTCTATGACCAAGTTTTGATTGATAGACTTACGATGGATATCACTTTTACCGACAAAATAGTCCATTGGTATATATAATAATAGAGGTGGATTCATATAAGAACAATATCTATTTAAAAAATGCGAAAACAACAGAGTACATAAAAAATCATATATGATTCACGTACAAAATCATATATGATTCACGCGACTTTGCACACGACTTTAGGATTTTTTCGGGTTAATGTAAAATCACATATGATTTTGTACATGATTTTGCTGTTTTCTTAATTAGTTAACATTTTCGTTTGAACTTTCCTCTATTATATATATGTTATCAAATTATATATACATATAGGTTTTCTACTATTACTCTAACATTATAAAACCATATACAAGTATGTCATATATTAAAAATTATAAATAAAAACACATATCGATCATATGTTGTGCCATAAGGGTAACGTGGCGTCGGACACAAGTATTGCGCCATGGTGGCAACCATAGAGTGCCTTTTAGAACACTGCATGGTTGACTTAATGAAAAGGATATTGATATTTGATTGCCAAAATACATTACAACCTAATTACTTACAATAGTAAATCAGGAGATAGTCTTTTAAAAATGTCCAGGCTGGTGAGTATTTTGTATTCACCTCTCCATGGAACAAAGTGAACTTATTTATTTCTTGTTCTTCTAATGTACTCCCTTCTGTTAAAAGGCTAATCTAGACAATTAGTTTATGTGACAGTTTCTGCTACAGTTAGTGTTATCACACAGAAGTTAAAACTGTTTGACTATTATTGTATATATATGTGGGGTTGTTTTATTTGTAACCCTTAAAAAGGTTGCAAACCTTGCAACCCACATTTTCACTGTCGGATTCATGATCGGCAGTTATAATAGATATGGGGCCCAATATTTTTAATTAAAAAAAACAGAAAAATAAAAATAAAATAACCGTCGATCATGAATCGAACGGTTAAGATGTGGGTTGCAAGGGTTGCAACATTTTTCAGGGTTGCAAAATATCCTTCCACTATGTGTGTGTTAGATCACAGATTTATTGGATTCAAGATCATCCAATCTGAAGTTTGGAATCTGAAGCTAATGCAGAAAAGTCGCTCTCGATATAAGTCTAATGTTTGTTTGTAATAATTGTCAAAGTTGTTTATTGTATTTTATATTTGTCCTAAATATCTAATTAATAGATATTAGGATATTAGTTTAAGTATCTAGATATTAGTTTAGATATTTAGTTAGATATTATTATGTTTGGTTTAAGTTAGGTGAGATATCTAATATCTCACAATCTCAACAAGTTTGAAATCGATCAAGAACACTGTTCAAAGAGAGAATCAGTGAGAGCTTAAACAAAGAAACAATATCAACCTTGTAATCCGCGTTTGTAATCGAAACAGGTTGGTAAATCGTATCTTGTTTGCTGTTTGATTATCTGGTAACGATCGTGTTCAATCACACGGACTCACAATTGGTATCAGAGCTGGTTCCAGATCAAAATCAAACTTTTAAACTCTCTGTGTTCTTCATTTTCACACACACTGTATTATCGATCAAAACTTCAAAACAGTGGTTGTTTCTGAAATCAAAAGCTTGTAACTTGTTTTAGTTGATAAGTCGATAAAGGTGTCAAAGGTTGGTGCTATAATTCGACTTCTAGACAGGTCAATTTGGGATTTCAGGGCCGATCTATCGAAGAAGAATAGACACCGGTCGAAGGTTTCATACCGGTCTCTACAATCCGGTCGAAATACCTCAAGTCCGGTCGAAACCTAAACCCCGGTCGAAAAACTCCATATCGGTCAACACTATTCACCTAGGTCGATACTATTCATCTAGGTCGACACTATTCACCTTGGTTGATACTATTCACCTAGGTCGACACTATTCAACTAGGTCGATACTATTCACCTAGGTCGATACTATTCACTTAGGTCGACACTATTCACCAAGGTCGATACTATTCACATAGGTCGATACTTGTTGATCCAAACTCTCTCAGTGATTTGATAACGACCCTCTTCTATACTTAGTGAAAATTACGTTTTAATATGTATTAGTGTTTCACCATCAGCGATCAGACTGAGTCTGTTCAGTTATCGCTGATAGTCTTTCTTATAAACATTTATATGTATTAGTGTTTCACTATCAATGATGAGACTGAGTCTGTTCAGTTATCACTGATAGTTCCTAAAGTAAACAGCCAACGTAATCCCTGAAGACAAGTCTCGCGTCAACAGATGTTCATAGCTGAATCAAAGACGAAGCTGCTGAACAAAGAGAAGTCTACTAGTGACCTGATGCGGATATCAGTGAAGCAAAGACAACTCTACTTATACGCGAAGGAACATGAGAAAAAGCTTCAGCGATAGCTGAACCTCTTTATCTCTGAACTTAGAGATACTCAGCGATCAATCGATCACAAAGCTTATGCCTCAAGTTTCCTTTTGTCTATCCTTGCACAACCTAGTACGATGTGTCAGAACGGACAAGTCTCTGCAACCATTCGTACAACAACTCTGTCAACTACACTGTTCATGACCCGGCCGAAAGCATGTCTCCCAAAAGTCAGACTCCCAAAGCCAATCAGTGAACGCCACGTGTAAAGTATCCTGCCATGCATTTAATGCATTGGGTATAAATAGGAAGTTCACCCCTTCATCTGAAGGTGTGCTTCATCCTTGAACTCAATATAGAAACCCTTGTTTTCTATATCTCTTAATCCCCTCTCTCTCTGAATTTCTTGTGCAATTATCTTAGTGTTTCTTAAGTTTGTTTAGATTGAGTCTGTCTTAATCTTATTCCGCAACAAACTTGTAAATTGTATTTTGATTTATCAATAAACAATTTATTAAACTTTAAATTCTGTGTTTGTATTCAACCCCCCCCCCTTCTACAAACTTGTTTAGCACCTTCGGGACCAACAAGTGGTATCAGAGCAGTTTGTTTAAATCTAATAAACAAGATCTTGCTGTATACTCTTCCTTGCTATTCTAAAATGGCATTAAACACAAACACAAACTACTATGATAATGGTTCACTTTCTAAACCTCCTTGATTTAGCAGAGATAACTTTTCTCTATGGAAAAATCGAATGATGCTATTTCTTGAAGGTGCGGATCCTACTATACCTGAATATATAGAAAACGGACCCTATGAACCTGTTAGAATTATAGCTGCGGTTCCCGCTACTGCCACCACTGAAGCTGTCCCTGAACGATATGTCGTTAAGGAAATAAGACAGTGGAGTGATGAAGATAAAAAGAAGGTAGGCATAGATGCAAAAGCAAAGACCATTATTTCAATGGCTCTGCCTGATGAAGTTTTCCATTCCATCATGCATCTGAAAACTTCTAAAGAAATGTGGGAAACCATATGTGTTCAATATGAGGGCACCACTGAAATCCAAGAGACTCGAAAGATTAACTTGGTAAGACGGTATGAAAGTTTCATCGCTGGTAAGAATGAATCTCTTTCTGACGTCCATCAGCGGTTTAACTGCCTAATCATTGACCTAAGAACTGTTGGTAGGACCTATTCTAATTCAGAGGTCCTAACAAAATTCTTGGAATGTCTTCCTGAAAGCTGGGACAGTTATTCAATATGTCTTAAGCTGACAAAAGACTTACATACTCTCTCTTTAAGCACTCTGTATGGAATATTGCTCAACTATGAGCAATCAAATCTTCTGAAGAAAAATCTTGTAAAAGATTCTAAAGACTCCAAAAGTACTTCTGTTGCTTTAGTCTCTTCAGAGATAATTCCATCTCAGCGATCTACTCTCACCATCACTGAGTTAGATTCTGAATCTGAGGATCTATCAGACCCTGATCTTTCAGAGTTTGATGAGTCCTTAGCACTCTTGACAAACTCTTTTAAGAGATTTGCAAGAAAGAGTAACTTCCGAAGAAGTAAACCTCTCTCTCTTACTAAAAAGCCAAAATCAACTCCGGTTGATAAGGCTACTTCCACTTGCTATAACTGTGAAAAGATTGGGCATTTTGCTAGTGAGTGCAGGTCGAAAAAGGTCTTCAAACCTTCTACCTCAAGAAGATCCAGTGATGACAAATACCATAAGCTGAAGAACAAATATCAAAAGCTGAAAAGCTATCAGCGAAAAGGTAAAGGTCTCATCGCTGAAGAACACGACTGGGCTGAATCAGAAGAATCATCTTCTGATGAAGAAGAAGTCGCTAATCTTTGCCTCATGGCTGAGATTAAAGAAGAAGTGGAAGAACCATCTGAACCTTCTATGAGCTACATATCATCTCAGGTATCTATCTCTACAAATCCCTCTCTACCTGAAGCTGAGAGAAGTCGCGCTGTTGATGTGCTGACGATTGACCTTTATAATGCCCTAAACGACAAAACTCAAGCTGAGAATAAAAATGTTCATTTAACTCAAGAGCTGGAGAAATGTCATGAAAAGATCAAAGAACTAAATCTTTTAGAAGAAAAGTTGAAAGATCAAGTCATTATAAATGAAATCATCAGTATTGAACGCGAACAAGCCATCGCTGCTCTAAAAACAGAAAAGGCTCATGTTGAAAAATGGTGCAAATCATCAACAAAGATCTCTGAGATAATAAATGCTCAAACTCCTGATAGTGATAAAACTGGTATTGGTTTTTGGACACCTCAGGACGATCCTAAGGAAGAAAGTTCCTCGCTTAAGTTTGGAACTTTTGTCACCTCTTTCTTTGACACTTCTTATAATCAATTCTATCCCTGTTCTTCTTCAAATCACATCCCTGAGGAAAATTCCAAAGACACTAAGTCTACGGATAAAGGAAAGTCCATTCTCCTTCCTCAGAAGGCAACCAGGAAAGCAAAGCTGAAAGTTCCTTCTAAACCTTCAGCTAAGCAATCCTCTAGCTCTGTGATAGAAATCTTTGATCTCTGTCCTCCAAAGCTGAAGATTGATCTTAAAACCTCGAGATCTGAAGAAATGAAAATTCCTCCCAGATCTCAAGAGAAAAGTCTTCTTGGACCTGGCCCTGCTCATCTTAAACTTGCAAAACCTTCTACTTCTGATCCTAAAACCATTTTCAGATATAGAAAATGTTATCACTGTGGTTTTACTGATCATATTGCAAGTAAATGTCCAACTGCCACTGAAGCTGATAAAATAGCTAAAGTGAAGAAAAATGTTTCTAAAGCTAAGAAGGTCACCAAGGCTGAAAAATCAACCAAGGTGAAAAATACCACTAAGGTTAAGAAATTAACCAATGTGAAGATTACCACTGAAGCTGAATCTTCATCAGCTAAGAATACTACTGAACTTACCTTATCCACTAACTCTGAAGGGCCCATTGAAAATGGGTACCAAACAACGCTTAATCATCCTTATGTGTGCAGGGATCAAAGGGCATCTGGTATCTTGATAGTGGATGTTCTCGTCATATGACTGGACAAAGAGACCTGCTCACTGAATACAAGGAAGAGAAAGGTCCCTCTGTGACCTTTGGTGGAAATGGTAAAGGATATACCCGAGGGTTTGGTGTCCTCAGCAATGGGACAACTACCTTTCGAAGAGTCGCTTATGTAGATGGACTGAAGCACAATCTTCTAAGCATCAGTCAGCTATGTGATAAAGACTATGAAGTACGCTTTACTAAGAAAGCATGTTCAGTGTTAAATGAGAAAGGAAAACTTGCTCTCAGTGGTCATCGCAGAGAAAATGTCTATGTAATAGATATGGACTCTACTATCACTGAAAACTTATGTTTTCTATCTAAAGCCTCTTCTGATGTCAACTGGATATGGCATAAAAGGCTCTCTCATCTAAACTTCAAAACCCTGAATTCTCTCTCATCTAAGGAACTGGTTTCTGGTCTTCCTCAGCACTCATATGCTAAAGAATCTCTCTGCTCAGCATGTGAAAAAGGAAAACAAACAAAAGCAAATTTCAAATCGAAACAAGTTTCCTCAGTGACAAGTCCTCTTCAGCTCTTGCATATGGATCTGTTTGGCCCTGTCAACATCCAATCAATAGCTGGAAAGAAATATACACTTGTCATTGTAGATGAATATTCTCACTACACCTGGGTTATCTTTCTTCGCTGTAAGAGTGATACTCCAGAAGAACTAATATCTTTTGTAAAAAAGATGGAAGTGCTGAACAATCTTACTGTTCGTTCAATAAGAAGTGATCATGGAACTGAATTCAAAAATAGTTCCCTGAACAATTTCTTTGAGAACAAGGGAATCTCTCACAACTTCTCTTCAGTAAGAACACCTCAGCAAAACGGAGTCGCTGAAAGAAGAAACAGAACGATCATAGAATCTGCTAGATCAATGCTCAGCGATTCTCATCTCCCTACTCAATTTTGGGCTGAAGCTGTAAACACTGCATGTTTTACTCAAAACAGATCGCTGATAATAAAGCGATTTGGGAAGACAGCTTATGAACTTTTTGTTGGAAGGAAGCCTTCTATCAGCTTTCTTCATATCTTTGGTTGTCAGTGCTTTATCTTAAACAACAGAGATCAACTTGGAAAGTTCGACCCAAAAGCTGATGATGGAATATTTCTAGGATATTCCTCCATCTCCAAAGCCTACAGAGTTTTCAACAAGAGAAGACAAACCGTAGAAGAAACAATTCACGTCACTTTTGATGAAACTCGCTCAGCGAACTCCAAACCAATCGCTGACAATGAAGAGTTAAATGCTTGGATGCTTTCTCACTACAGAGAAACTGAACCTTTCTTCTCAAACCATCAGCATTCAGATCCTCCAATCGCTGATGATGATCCAAACATTATACATCCTACCGCTGAATCCAAATCATGGGTTTCAGCTGAACCTCTAAACACACTCCTACCATCAAATCTGCCTTCGTCTGAAAACCTCTCCAGTGAATCTACTCAACAGTTAATCGCTGATGAACCTCAATCGTCCTCATCAGTAAACATTCAAATTGTTGATCCAACCTCTGAGTTAAGCAATAATGCTCCTGCTCAGCGATGGACCAAAGATCACCCAATAGATCAAATTCTTGGTGATCCAGATGCAGGTATTCAGACACGACGAAGCTCAGGTAATATCTGTCTCTTTGTAAACTTTCTCTCCTTAATAGAACCAAAGAAGACTGATGATGCCCTCAGAGATCCAAACTGGGTCAGCGCTATGCAAGAAGAGCTGACTGAATTTTCTCGAAACAAAGTTTGGAATCTCATTCCTAGACCATCTGATAAAACTGTAATAGGCACCAAATGGGTGTTTAGAAACAAGTTAGATGAACATGGAACTGTAACCCGCAACAAGGCTCGACTTGTTGCTCAGGGATACAGACAAGAGGAAGGCATAGACTATGATGAAACCTTTGCCCCTGTGGCCAGGCTCGAAGCAATTCGACTATTCTTAGCTTATGCAGTCTATAAAGACTTCATCGTGTATCAAATGGATGTAAAATCAGCGTTTCTAAATGGAAAGCTGAATGAAGAAGTCTATGTAGAACAACCACCAGGGTTCTATGACCCTAAGCATCCAAATTATGTTTATAAATTGGATAAGGGTCTCTATGGTCTAAAACAAGCCCCTCGTGCTTGGTATGACACTCTCTCATCTTTTCTTATCTCTGAAAATTTTGAACGTGGCAAGATTGATAATACGTTATTTTTTAGAAAGATAAAAGGTCATATAATTCTTGTACAAATATATGTCGATGACATAATATTTGGTTCTACTAACCCATCTCTGTGTACTCGCTTCGCTGAAAGAATGAAGAAAGAATATAAAATGAGTATGATGGGTGAGCTGACATATTTTCTTGGTCTTCAGATTAAACAATCTGACAAAGGTACTTTTATCAGCCAAGGTAAATATGTTAAAGATATGCTGAAGAAGTTTGATCTTACTCAAACTTCAGCGATGAAAACTCCTATGGCACCACCCCTTACACTTAACAAAGATCCTTCTGGAAAACCTGTTAATGTCACTGCCTATAGAGGAATGATAGGCTCTCTGTTGTATCTCACAGCAAGCCGACCTGACATCATGTACTCTACTTGTTTATGTGCACGCTATCAATCTGAACCCAAGGAATCCCATCTGATCGCTGTAAAGCGAATTTTCAGATATCTGAAAGGAACTCCTAACCTCGGTCTTTGGTATCCCAAAGACTCAGGGTTCGATCTAACTGGTTATTCTGATAGTGATTTTGCAGGATGTAAACTTGACAGAAAGAGTACCACTGGTGGATGTCAACTCTTGGGAGGAAAGCTGGTAAGTTGGACAAGCAAGAAGCAAAATTCTGTGTCCACTTCCACAGCTGAAGCTGAATACGTAGCCGCTGGAAGCTGTTGTTCTCAAATCTTATGGATGAGAAATCAACTGTTAGATTATGACCTTCAGTTATCAAAGATTCCTATCTATTGCGACAACACTAGTACTATCGCTATAGCAAATAATCCTGTGCTACATTCAAAGACAAAACACATAGAGATCAGATATCACTTTATCAGAGATCATGTGATGAATGGTGATATTGAACTTCACTTTATTCCTACTGACTTTCAGCTTGCTGATATATTCACCAAACCTCTTGATGAGACAAGGTTCAACTTTCTCATCAGTGAGCTTGGAATGCTGAACCTTGAAGAATAATTCTTCAGCGTTCATGTATTGCGTCAGTAATCAAAAGTTCCCCTTTCATCATTCTCTGATAAATATTCTGACTCTCAGGTATGTTTTCTCAATCCCTACAACTGAATCTTCATTCAGTTGAGATTTTTTTTTAAAATATAAATCTTAATCACTGAATATTTCTTCAAATGATTAAAAGCTTTTTAATTAAATTTATCACTGATATTTATATTCAGTGATCCTTTTAAAAGAAAATCTATCCCCATCTTTTCATCAGGGATACTTTCAAAAAGAAAATTCTATTGCTGATATTTTCTCTTCAGTGATAAATTTTAAAACAGAAAAATGAAACGTCTCTCTCTCCTATGATGTCATTTGAACGGATAATTCACGACACGCCTTTTCTGACACGTTCGTCCGTTGCTCTTCTATCCAATCAACTTTGTGGAACGTGTCAATGTCATGATGATTTTTTCCAGCTTCATTCCTTCTCCCTCCTCTATCTCTTTGTATAAAAGGAATTCTTCTCTCCTTTATACGGTTTACGCTTTCAAAACTTTCATAGCAAGAAACAATCTTTCTCAAGAACACTCAAGCAAGTAAACCCAGAATATTGAATCTGCAACTCTTCTTCTTCAGAATAAACAGGTTTATTTCATGTTTATGTGCATTGTTTGTATGCTTTCTTTTCTTTTTAAAATCCTACTCGTTCTTGTTCTTCATGGATTTTATAAAACGTTCTTATTTAAAAACTAAAAATCATTCTTTCTGATTTTATGTTTTTTTAAAAATAAAAACCTTTTGGTTTTTAAAATGTTCTTCATTCTTTCTACCCAGAACACTATTTTTCTCTTCCTAAAAATAACTTGATATTTTTCCAGTTTCCCTTCTTCTATGGAAACTGGTAATCATATTATTTTTTAATCATAATCATTTCTTCTATTATGCTTCTTTCCATAACAGAAATGGCACAATCTTCAATCGTTGCTTCCAAGCATGTACGATTCGCTATCACTGAAGTTGAGATTACTAAATGTAATCACTTGGGAAGACTTGACTTTAAAGCTGACAAATACCCACATCTGGTGGAAGCTGCTGAATTTCTCAAACAATCATGCATAGCTTACGCGATCACTGTGGATCCTAAGCCTTCAAAGACTCTACTCCAGCAGTTCTGGTTCACTGCTGATGCAACTGAACTCACCAACAAAAAGGGTGAACGAGTCCCTGCAATCTCCTTCAGCACGGATTTGGGTCCAGGGAGCATGACCGCTCTTAGCCTCAGGAAATCTTTGAGATTCCCTGACAAACCAAGGAGTGGGTTCGACGCACTCCCCACTGATGCTGAGCTGATATCCTTTCTGGATGCAATGGGTTATTGTTGGGAAAACAAACCGAGATCTTCTATTCCCAACAAAAAGCTCACCAAGATTCTCAAAGCTCAGATGCCTTCACAACTGAACTTCATCTTCTCGCACATAATTCAGTGCATGAGCGGGAAGAGTGGTTCGCTGGATCAAGCCAGCAAAACACAACTACAAATGGCCTACTCAGTTATCGCTGGTCAAAACTTTGACTACGCCACTGCCATCTTTGAAGACCTAAGGTCGAGATTAGAGAAGCCTGAACGAGATCCCAAGATCTCGTACGTACGTTTCATATGTACGTACATCAAGTTCCTCTATCCCAACACCTATCCCACCAAAGATGATGGCACTTTTGCCAGGATAGGTCAACGATCACTGGAGGTAAATCCACTTGCCAACGAGGTAAGTATCTCTCTCCTTCGCTCTCGTCTATCTCTCCATTCTTCTTCTTTTTCAGCGACCACGCAGACGGTTACTTCGTCTGCTATCCCTGTCGCTACCACTACTTCCAAACGACCATCAGCTAGTCCGATTGGTCCTTCTAAGAAGGCCAAAAAGACTAAGGAAAGTACACCCTCTAGTACTATACCTGAGGGAGCTTCTCAACAAGCTACCTTAGATGCATTTGTGGGTCTTTCCTCCACAACTCCAGAAGTCACTCAACCTACCGTGTCAGCGATTTCAATCGCTGTCACATCATCAGTGACCCCACCTACTATCTCATTCGCTGAGATTAACCCCAACCCTACTTCTATCCCCATAAATCTTCTCTCTCCTTCTTTGGTCTCTGAACCCGCTACCTCCTCTTTACCTATAGAACCTGAACATCAAACGTTTGAGGAATCTTTACAGTTCTACAAAATGTTTGATACGTCAGGTAAACCTATTATCCTAAACACTTCTTTCCCCACCTCTCCAAATAAGCTCGTATCTGAACTGATATCATTTTCAGGTCCTAGTTTGGCGTCTGTTGACACGCATGTCAACAGTCTGGGAGAAAAGGTGGACGCTCTCACCAACACCATCAACAACACCACCAGCGCCGTCAATCAGGCTGGTGAGGAGCTGAAGAGGCTGACAGCCACCTGCTCATCCAAAGCTGAGAACTCCCAACTTTCAGCTGTAGAAGAACAAGTCGTCCAACTCAGAGAGTCCTCTCAACTCTTTCAGGGGCGATTTGAGTCTCTTCTAAGGTTGATCTCTGCACGTCCCTTCTTCAGCAACTTCTCCAAAAGGTAACTGCACCAGCTCCAGCGCTGTCCCCTCCTTCACTGAAGATGATCGGACAAATCTCAACATCGCTGTGGAATTCATCCATGATGCCACATGCGACATCCCTGCAGTTGAAGAACGGGTCAAGCGTCTGGAGGCTGACGTTCAAGTGCTGAAAGCTTCAACAACTACTCCAGCAGCTGACCAACCCCCTGTCGTTGATAATGACAAAGAGGGGGAGAAGGCAAAAGAACCCTCTTCTATTCATTCTATTCTCTTTGAAGATGATGAGGAAGAAGAAGATGAAGAGGAAGATGATATAGGTCTTGTTGATCAAGAAAAGGATCAACCCTCCAATGATGACGACGACGATGAAGAAGACCAATCTATGTGGTTCTCCAAGCCGAACGTATCAGGGACAACTTCGCAAGAGGTTGTCAAAGCAGGGGTGAGAGGTGATACATCTTCAAGCGCTCCTTCGCAGAGCAAAGACAAGCAACCAATCGCTGAAGAATGCTTGAGGACTGGATCACAATCTGAGGGGGAGCATCCTTCTCAGGTATGTCTTTCTATTGTACCACTCTCCTACTCTTTCCAAACCCCTATTTCCTTCTAGCCTTTCTCTCTCTTTTTCTAAAAATATACACTTATCCCTTCTTTCCTTCATTTTCTATCCAGACAGTTCTCACCCCTGCTTAAGGGTTCTGAACTACAAATAATTCCAGCTACTATCGCTGAAGAAATAATCCCAATCTCTATCGCTGAGATTGATGAAGAAGAAGAAGAAGATTCCCTGCTCCATCCAGGAAGGCCCTCTCGACCATCTCGTTGGTCAGAGGAAGTGATAAAGAAAAGAGGTGAAATGATCGCTCAACTAGAAAGTCAACGGCTGAAAATTCCTCTTCAAACATCCTTCTCAGAGCTCGACTTCCTCACTGATGTTGAACGAGAAGAATCTGCCAAAGCTGAGAAACTGTTCGCTGAATGCAGACAAGATGCTCAACTCGCTTTAAAGATTCAATCTTCTCAAGTCAAGGACAAGAAGCTGAAAAGAAAGCCTGTGGAAGTTCAAGCTGCACTGCTGAAAGAAATTGAAGAGGAACGCTCCAAAGAACAAGAGATCAACGATAAGTCTATCGAATGGTGTAAACAGAAGATGGATTATCGCTCTGATCTTCTTCCAATAACAGCCGTGACTATCTCTGGTCGCAAGAAGAAGGATCAACTCTCAGTGACCATGGAGATTACCAGAGAGGATGGAACTCAAAAAGCTATGTACGTTTCCAAACTTGAAGGTTTCGGGTTTACAGAGTGGATAGAATTCTGGGATGCGCTGAAGAAATCGAAATCTACATACAGAGGCTACGTTGAAGGACTTCTTAAAGCTCTCATCAACAGAGTCACTTCTGTACTGAATCTGCCATCTCCTATCCCTCCCAATCCCAAGAAACTCAAGAGAAGAATTGGGTCCTCCTCCTCTGAAGACGTCGCCATCATCAGAAATGAAACTTCTATCAAATTTTCAAGAGATGCACTGTTTGGTCCTCCTCCTAATCTTTCAGTTCTGGATTTATCTTTGCCTCCTGGTGGTCCTTTCCAAGCTGGTCAAGTAATTGACATTCCTTATGGAATATTCTTTAGAGATGATGATGAGGAACTCAGATTTCAAAGAGTCTCTGAGATTCCTATCTGTCCTCTGAATCATCTCAAGGATCTCTTATGCTTATGGTGTGACTTCTTCCCTGCTGCTGAGAAAATCAAAGAAATTATCAGCCAAGAATCCTTGGAACGAAGACAGAAAGGAGAAGAAATACCTGAGTATATGATAAATCCTCCTAAATCTTCTTATAGCTGATAGATTAGTTTTCTCTTCTGTAATCTATTAGTTGTACTTACAGTAGTTAGTTATTTACTTGTAATTTTCATTCCTTGTAATTCTCTTCTTGAATTAATGAAATTTCAGTAAAGTACTTAACTTCATCAGTGCTGTAAAAGATCCCTCAAAATAGTAATTGGGACATGTATGTTACGAGTCCTGATTATTCCATCATTTTGAATCATAAAGTAATTTTCTTCAGTTACTTTGTCATTATCAAATAGGGGGAGATTGTTGATCCAAACTCTCTCAGTGATTTGATAACGACCCTCTTCTATACTTAGTGAAAATTACGTTTTAATATGTATTAGTGTTTCACCATCAGCGATCAGACTGAGTCTGTTCAGTTATCGCTGATAGTCTTTCTTATAAACATTTATATGTATTAGTGTTTCACTATCAATGATGAGACTGAGTCTGTTCAGTTATCACTGATAGTTCCTAAAGTAAATAGCCAACGTAATCCCTGAAAACAAGTCTCGCGTCAACAGATGTTCATAGCTGAATCAAAGACGAAGCTGCTGAACAAAGAGAAGTCTACTAGTGACCTGATGCGGATATCAGTGAAGCAAAGACAACTCTACTTATACGCGAAGGAACATGAGAAAAAGCTTCAGCGATAGCTGAACCTCTTTATCTCTGAACTTAGAGATACTCAACGATCAATCGATCACAAAGCTTATGCCTCAAGTTTCCTTTTGTCTATCCTTGCACAACCTAGTACGATGTGTCAGAACGGACAAGTCTCTGCAACCATTCGTACAACAACTCTGTCAACTACACTGTTCATGACCCGGCCGAAAGCATGTCTCCCAAAAGTCAGACTCCCAAAGCCAATCAGTGAACGCCACATGTAAAGTATCCTGCCATGCATTTAATGCATAGGGTATAAATAGGAAGTTCACCCCTTCATCTGAAGGTGTGCTTCATCCTTGAACTCAATATAGAAACCCTTGTTTTCTATATCTCTTAATCCCCTCTCTCTCTGAATTTCTTGTGCAATTATCTTAGTGTTTCTTAAGTTTGTTTAGATTGAGTCTGTCTTAATCTTATTCCGCAACAAACTTGTAAATTGTATTTTGATTTATCAATAAACAATTTATTAAACTTTAAATTCTGTGTTTTTATTCAACCCCCCCCCCTTCTACAAACTTGTTTAGCACCTTCGGGACCAACAATACTATTCACCTAGGTCGATACTATTCAACCAGGTCGACACTGTTCAATCCGGTCAAGAACTCATCCGGTCGCTACACTCATACGGTCGAACTACACTATCGGTCGCTGCACTCATCCGATCGAACTACACTACCGGTCGAAGTCTACCAATCCGGTAAACAGTCTGGTCGACCACATTCCCAGTCGCAAGCAACAGTCTGGTCGACATAATACCGGTCAAGACTCCGGTCGAAACATGTATCCAGTCGCAACAACACATAGGTCGACTCATTTTGCGCCACACACGTCTCACACAAACTTCAGTTTGCGCGACCTTTGTCTAGCGCAAATCTTACTTTCGCGCGACCTTCGACTCGCGCAAGCCTCAACTCGCGCGACCTAGTTCTAACGAAAACTTTGTTTTGCGCCAACCTCTTCTCGCGCAAACTTCATTTCTCGCGACCCGCTTCTCGCGCAAAACACCTTTTGCGCCAACTTCTTCAAATGCAAAGTTTGACTTTTTGCGCCAGTTCCAGACTTGGTCTTATTTTTCAGTATTTATCTGGACTAACGATCATCTCAAGTTCTTTTGATTACAGGAATCATGGATCTTGATGATTTCTTTGCTCCACCTAGAGAGAAAAGTCTGTCTCAGAAAATTTCAGATCTTCAAGAACAGTACAAAATAGATCAGATGTCTATTTCAAAAGAATTTTTATCATCTGCAACTAATATGAAATCTACTGTTTTAGAAAGAGGAAAATATGAGCAGTGGAAAAGCCATTTCTTAGACTTTATTGACAAACATGAATTGAACACTTATATTAGATTATCTTTGCAGGAAGGGATGATGAAAATTCCAACAATGTTCAATTCAGTTCGAGGAGCTTATGGTTTTATGGATATGAAAGAGGTTCCAGTATACCTTAATGAATACACAAATGAGCAGAGAAGGAGACATGAAGCTGATAAATTTGCCAAAATTCTTATATTGAAAGGAATTTCAGAAGAGATTTATATTCAAATAAATAGCAAATGGGCTACAGCAAAACAGTTATGGGATCAGCTTGAAGGTAAATCAAGATTGTCTCCAATAGAAAAGGTTAAGGTTTTGGAAGCTGAGAACTCTGAACTAAAAGAAAAGATTTCTGATCTTGCAGCTCAAAAACAGAAGCTAGATCTTGTTGAGAGCAATGAGAAGAAATCTAAGGATTTGGAGAGTACAAATTCTGAGCTACAAAAGAAAATATCAGAGTTTGAGAAGAAGTTCTCAGATCTTTCCAAGAAGAGTATTGAGGAGAAGAAAGTGATTGAGCTTAAAAGTATAAAACTTTCTCAACAAGTTAGTAACTTTGAGAAAGTAATCATTTTAGAAAGAGATCAATTTGCCAAAGAGAAGAAGGCAATTGAATGAAAGAACATTAGATTCTTAAAAGAGATAACCGATGGAAGAAAGGATGCAAAGAAGAGATTTGAGGAAGAGAGCAGCACCTTTGAAGCTGCAATTAGAAAGCTTAATGTAAAGCTATCTGAACTTTCTATGTGTGCAAAGAAAGAGAGGAAAAAGAAGTGTGAGCTTGAGACGAAGATTGACCTTCTTGTCAAAGAAAGAAACAATTATTCTTCAAAGATTAACGAGCTTGAAAAGATTATTTCAATGGTGGTGGTGACTGAGCGCAAGACTCCAGAGTCAATTGTCCACTCACCTAGAGATGATTCATCTGATTCGGAATGTTCATTCAAGTCAGCTGCAAGTTCAATATCTAGAACTTTTCTTCCAAAATGTCAGTTAAATCTTCTAATCAAATTCGTAGTTCTAACGTTTTCTATGATATAAATATAGATGGTTCAGGTACACATCGAAGGAGAAGAAGCTACAAAGAAGAAGAACTGGTCTGGAAAAGGCAACAAGTTAAAAATGAGCAGAAAAGTAAGAAGTCATGTGTACATATGCAGAATGCCAAAAAGAACAATGCGCGTAAAGGTAAACCTGATTTTGTCTACACAAGAGATCAATTAATCAGTTTGTCAGGTAAGAAACTCTATTGTTCTTATTGTCGTACACATGATCCTGTTCATAAAACGAGTGACCATTACTGGCATGGTTCTTACTCAGTAACTCACATAAGAACTGCAACTAACAAAGTTGGATCCAAATGGAAATGGATACCAAAGAAGAAGGATGATTCTGTGTTGTAGGTACCTACTATCAAGAAGGAGTAGGAGAACTAAGGCTTCTAAGTAAATCATCTTAGAACCCGGACTTCAACGAAATTTTGACTTCTAAACACAACAGTTTAGGACTCGCACTTCAATGATCAAAAGACCTTACTCCTGTGCTGATAAGAGATTGTACTCCAATACTCGAATGAGAAAATCAACCTTCAAGGGGGAGTACAAATTTGTCTGAAAATTTAATTCATATGTTTTACATTGATAAATTTTCTAATACATAACTTCAGGGGGAGTAAAAAGGTGACGACTTCTGATTATTTCTGATCAGAACTCGTACTTTCATTGTTTTACTGCCTTTTTTTCATTTTTAATTTAAGTGAATAAATTCGCTTTGACTATGACATAAGACTTTTGCAGTTTTTAATAGATGCTTACATGTTCATATCTTTATGACTTTAAGCTTAGCTGAGATGTAAGATTGCACTCAAAAGGTATCATTCCTTATCTTCATCTCAAATATGGTTGAAATGTGGACAACTTTCAATCATAGAAAACATTGTTCTTACATGTTCAAACCACTTCCCGAATCTTAAACCGATTTCATGAATTGGAAGTGTGACTTTAAATGTTGTAAAGATCTACTTTGTGTTTTAACTGAAATAGTTAAACCATATTGAGCATCATATGCATCATAGGAAAACATGATTTCATTGTGCTAGGAATTAACACAACTTCTATGGAATCACCTTAACCAGTGATTTCTACCCAAGAAGTTAATCCATAGTGATTGAGTGTGAGAAGTCGAAAAGAAATGAGTGTAGAATGTGTGATTAGTCATACAGAAAAAGATAGTTTGATTAGAGTGAGCTAAATGTTTAAAAGAAAGAGGGTGTGAGAACAGAGTTAAAAGACTATCAGAACTCTGCACCAACTTTTTCTGAGTCGGGCAACCACATTACTAGTGTTTCACAATTTTTTCGTGAACATTATTGAAACAGACAACTAGCCCATGCCAACTCTTGATCAAACCTCACTAGCTACTCATTTTCTTCTTAACTGGAAAGTGTTTCACTTTTTCAAAGGGGAAGCAGCACATTTGCTATCTGATTTTCATTCGGAAAATCTGGATATTGAAAAGAAGGAAGTCTGCCCTACATTCGCATTTCAATCATGCACATTGATTCTGTGTTTAATTTACTGTTATCTCAGTGGTTTACACAATTTTGAGCCTATAAGCAATCATCCGTGCTTAATTCTTTCTATCACTAGCTCGAACACACAAGGAATTTGTTTCTTTGTCATAACGTTCATAGAATTTACCTTTGTGGTGTTTCGATGATTGAATGGAAGCCCTGGGGGAGTGACCATCAAAAAGCTCATTTCCAATGTGTATTCGTTACACACAGTGACTTAGTGTTACTGACAGACATTTTAACTGATTCATTTGTTGATTCAGGTGTTACACGATTATTTTGTCTGGATTTGTAAAGATATGGATGAATATCTTTTGAATTGACGGATCAGAAGCTCCTGATGAAATACATTTCTTGCTAAAGTTTTGATGAAGTCGTTGAACTTTTCATCAAAAAGGGGGAGAAAAGCTAATCAAGAAATGGGAGCTAAATCAAAAGTTTAGAGGATTGTCCAAGATAGAATGGAGAAGAGCTAACAAAGAAAAAATTCTTCAAAGTATTCTAAAGACATACTGATCTGAGAGAAATTTTCTTTGAAGATAATTTTCCTGGAGATTATTACATTCCGAAGAGAAAAAAGAGATTCCATCTTCTGAGCTGAAAGAGAAGACTGAATTGCTAAATCATTTTAGTAATGATCTTGATCCAAAGGCGAAGATTGTTAGATCACAGATTTATTGGATTCAAGATCATCCAATCTGAAGTTTGGAATCTGAAGCTAATGCTGAAAAGTCGCTCTCGATATAAGTCTAATTTTAGTTTGTAATAATTGTCAAAGTTGTTTATTGTATTTTATGTTTGTCCTAAATATCTAATTAATAGATATTAGGATATTAGTTTAAATATCTAGATATTAGTTTAGATATTTAGTTAGATATTATTATGTTTGGTTTAAGTTAGGTGAGATATCTAATATCTCACAATCTCAACAAGTTAGAAATCGATGAAGAACACTATTCAAAGAGAGAATCAGTGAGAGCTTAAACAGAGAAACAATATCAACCTTGTAATCCGCGTTTGTAATCAAAACAGGTTGGTTAATCGTATCTTGTTTGTTGTTTGATTATCTGGTAACGATCTTGTTCAATCACACGGACTCACAGTGTGTGTGTGTGTGTGTGTGTGTGTGTGTATGGTCGTGCGTATGAATAAGATGATGAAATATTTTATGTTTGTTTTATGTATGATCACTTTCCAGTAATGCAACAATCTTCCTGCATGTTCATTGTAAACTAGATTTCCTTATAGCAAATTTGGTATCAGAGCCATGTCTATCGGTTCTTGATTGATCGTAGGAAATCGAGTTTTTTTTCGTGTTTATATGGCTTTGCAAAACGACAGTCTTTTGCAACCTTTTCTCCCGAAGTTGAGTGGGAGAAATTACCATCATTGGAGCATCTAAATGAAGGCCTTGTACGAATCATAGGACCTCTGGAGCGTGGTGGAGAATGGCCTAAGTGAACCAGCAAATCAGGCTAGTTTAATAGAAAATTGGGTTAACAGCACAACAAACGGCTGAATTAAAAGAAAACAAGAAGAAGGATATGAAGGCGTTATTTTTATCTACCAAGAAGTGGATGAGAGAATTTTTTATAGAATCTCTGAATTATCTTCATTGAAGGATGTTTGGGATATGTTGTACAAATGTGAAGACAGGGTAAAGACGATACGTTTGCAAACACTAAGGTGTGAATTCGATGGCCTGAAGATGAAAGAATTAGAAACAGTTGAAGACTTCTACAACCGTATAATAGCACTGGTGAATCAAATGAGAATTAACGGTGAAGGTGTAGAAGATAAGAGAGTGGCTGAAAAGCTACTAAGAAGTTTCACACGAAAATTTGAGTATATCATGGTGGCAATTGAAGAATCGAAGGATCTCTCAACACTCTCCTTAGAAGGTTTATTGGGGAAATTACAGTCTCATGAATTGCGTATAAAACAACAAGAGACACCTTCAGTGAACAAGCTTTCTATTCTCGAGTAACTACCAAGTTGAATTATAACAAAAAAGGGAAAGGAAAAAATACTTCGAGGAACAAGGGATTTGATAGGGAACGTGAAAGGGGATCAAATAGCGAACAAGGCCAAGTAGTTCAAGGATAATCATCTTCAAAAGGAAGAGGAAGAGGAAAACCATGGTCTCAATTACAGTGTAATCACTGTCAAAAGTTCAGTCAAATCACGAGGTTTTGTCGAAAGAAATCGGTTGAAGAGAATAATGAATCAAGCTTCATGCATGAAAGGGAAATTAAGGAGACTAAGGTTGTGTTCATGACTTGTGACTCTCAACCATTAGTAAATAATGAAATTTGGTATGTTGATAGTGCTTGCAGTAACCATATGATTGGGATTAAAGAGTTTTTCCTAACCATGGATGAAACCTCGTATAGCGAAGTCAGGACCAGAGATGAGAAGAAGCATATTTTTCAAGGAAAACGTGATATTTTGGTGAACACAAACCACAGTTCAAAAAGTATATGTGATGTATATTTCGTTCCATCACTCAAACATAATCTCTTGAGTGTTGGACAATTGATACAAAAGAAGTGTGAGGTAAATTTTGTTGACGTAATCTATGTCATATAAAATCCAAAGGGCAACACATTGGGGAATGTCAAGATTACCAATACCAAGATGTTTCCGTTGAAACTCAATTAAGATATCTTATCTACATTTAGTGCGATTATTAAAGAGAAATCAGAACTTATGCATCTCAGGTTTGGCCATTTAAGTTTTGGTTCACTATTGTATTTGAGTAAAGAACGTATGATGTGTGGATTATCAACCATTGACAACGTAAGGGACGTATGCGAGGCATGTGCGTTAGGTAAACATGCAAGGAATTCTTTTCAAAAAGATAAGGCTTGGCGGGCATCCAAGCCTCTCGAACTGCTCCACACAGATGTGTGTGGACCAATGAGAACGACATTTATAGGCGGAAGCAGGTATGTTCTAACCTTCATCGACGATTTCAGTTGGAAGACATGGGTTTACTTCTTAAAAGAAAAATTACACGTAGTTAAAAATTTTAAGAATTTCAAGTCTCTAGTTGAAAAGCAAAGTCGGTTTGGTATTAAGTCGCTAGTTCCGATAACCGGGGGGGGGGGGGGGGAAGTTTAGCTCTCTTCAATTTGAAACCTTCTTGATGGAGAATGGAATCAAACACCAAAAGACCACTCCGTACACACCTTATCAAAACGGTGTTGCTAAGAGAAAGAACATGACCTTTATGGAACTTGCAAGGAGCATGTTGAAATACAAAAAGCTTCCTGACAAATTATGGGCCGAAGCCGTATCATGTGCGATATATGTGTTAAATTGTGCACCAACTCGAAGTGTAAAAGACATTTTTGGAGGAGACAAGTTGTATGTGCTAAATCCATAACTCTTCCTCATTTTGTCGATAACTCCCTACCTTCAAAGTGTAATCAACATCCCTATGTTTTTTAAATTATTCAACCGGTCACCATAAGAGGCCAAATGAAGATAGTGAAGCACAAAAAATGTAGAAGCCATTGTTGAAAACAATGCAACCAGCAATCTTTTTGGACATCCTTGTATTAGGCGTGACATGGAAAAGATTGGCAAGGGAGGTGATAGTGGCAAATTATGTTTTCGTAATAGAATCAATCCAATAGTGGCTTTAACTTTAAGTTTTTTTTACAATGATCAAATCATAAATTGCGTTGTAAACACTAGAACTGCATCCTGCTTTACGCTATGCAAATTAACATGATGGATTTTGTTTGGTTTCAAGATTTAATTTATAGTATCTGTTTCAGGAAAATAGAAGGGAAGTGATGGGAGTTCAATATGAATTGTAAAACATAATGGAGCAAAAATTGGGAATAACAACGGAATAATTATATGTGAAATGAGGAAAGACTTGCAAATGGAATGAACAAGTTCCAGGGACTACTTCCCTCTCTCAATGCCAAAGCTAAAAGCCCAAAGAAACTAACAGATAACTCTCAATACCCCACCCTACTAGCATCCTTACGTTTTTATTAATACACCATCTTTCTGTTGTAACTAATTGAGCCCAACCTCTCCAGCTACTTCTTTGGGCCTTCTATAATACACTTTCCATATTCTACGCTTAGGCAGGGCTTGGGTCAATCTAGATAAATCCATATAATTACTCCCTCCTTCCATTAAAGTATTGTCCTCAAGACTTGTATCAGGAATCTGGCCCTTAATTGTGTTTTACATCCTCCCATGTGGCTTCTTCCCGAGTCTGTCGCTGCCATCGTATTAGCCATGGTACCACCGACTTCCCTTCTTGAATTACTGAACGTACAACCAAAATTTGTTCCGTAGAAGAAAGATCGTTTGCGTCTAACTCCAGTTCGAAAGGTAGAGTTTGGTCAGCCATCAATGACAACACTGCTTTCTTCAGTAGCGAAACATGAAAAATTGGATGTACTCACGACGAAGGAGGTAAATCCAACTTATAGGAAACTGGGCCTATCCTTTCAACAATCTTGAACGATCCAAAGAATTGAGCGGCCAATTTCTGATAAATTCGTTGGGCAACGGTCATTTGGCGATGGTTTGAGGTTGACATAGACCCATTCTCCAATATAGAAACCAACATTTTGCCGTTTTTTTATCCGTTTGCTCTTTCATAAATAACTGAGCACACATTAATTGTATCTTGAGTTGCTTTAGAGCATCATCTCGGTCACGTATTCTTGGTCACTGATTCTACTCGAATTTCCCCCAGAATAAACTGAACCACCCTAGGTGGTTTGCGACCGTACACCACTTTAAATGGTGATCAAACGGTGGAACCATGAAATGTAGAGTTATAAATTTCGCTCAAAGGACCCAAGAAGCCCACGATCGTGGTTGATCAATTGCGAAACAACGAAGGTACTTTTCTAAGCAACGGTTGATAACTTCTGTCTGACCGTCCGATTCTGGGTTATACGCTAAACTCATGTGTAGTTTCATCCCTTGTAAACGAAACAGTTCTTGCCAAAAATCAGTAAGGAACAAAGGATCGAGATCACTAACAATGGTTGTATTTTGAAAGCCGATCCACCACAACAAGTAAAGCATCGTACCCTTTAGACTTGGGCAATCCCAAGATGAAATCCATAGATAAATGTCCCTAGATTACATTAGGAATATCCAAGGGTTGTAGTAATCCATTTGGGGCTCTTGAACTTGTTTTGTATCTTTGACGAACATCGCACGATTTAACAAAATCTTGGACAACAACGATCATCTTTGGCCAATATAAGCTCGTGGCCAATCTTCGATACGTTCGATAATAGTCTGAGTGTCCCCTGGTAAGGGAAGTATGGAATTTGTTTAAGAACGACGGAATCAACTTCGAGGTGCAGGGATCACCAATCTATCTTTATGAAACAATACATCATGTCGAACTGTGTATCCGGGGTGTTTCATCGGGTCGTTTTTAATTCCCTGAATTATTTTTTTTATTCTCAGATCAGCTCGAGCTTCCTCAATGAGTTGAGCTCCTTGAATCCATATCGGCCTCGAAATCAAAGGTGATAATTCACCATCCTCCACTCGACGGGACAATGCATCAGCAACCATGTTTTCACAACACGACTTGTATAAAATCTCGAATTGATAACCCAACAGCTTAGCCGCCCAATTCTGTTGCCCAGGGTTCATAATTCGCTGTTTCTACAAAAATTTCAGACTCTTCTGATCTATATACACGATGAAACTAGTACCCAACAGTATTATCGCCAATGTTGAACCGCCAAAACCAGCGCCATGATTTCCCTATCATTTAGCTAAGTTTTGTTCACTCAATACTTTACTAAAGTAAGGGATGGGTCTTCAATGATGCATCAAAACTACCCCAATTCCTCGACCTGACGCATAACATTCTACTATGAATGGAATAGCGAAATCCGGAAGTGCCAACACCGGTGTCGTGACCATGGCATTTTAATACTTCAAAGGATATTTGGGCTTCTGAACTCCATCCAAAATCATATTTCTTGGTCAAGTCAGTCAATGATTTTTCAATGCTACCATAACGACATATGAACTTACGGTAGTAACCCGTAAGCCCCAAAAAACCGCATACGACACTCGCCACTCCAAAACGGCCGAAATCTTTTTAGGATCCATAGAAACTCCTTGGACGTTGATAATATGACCTAAGTATTCGATAGAGGATTTCCCAAATGAACATTTTTTTGTTAACCACAAAGTCTTCCAAATGTTGTGACCATGTAGGGCTGTAATTAGAAGGTCGTCAAAGAAAACCATGACGAACTTGCGTAAATATGGCCAAAATATATCGTTCATTATAGCTTGGAAGGTGGTCGGTGCATTAGTGAGGCCAAAAGGCATCACCAAATACTCGTAGTGGCCATCGTGAGTGCGAAAAGTCGTCTTCTCGATGTTGTCGGGCTGCATCCGGATCTGACAATAACTAAATCCAAATCCAATTTTGTAAAGAATTGGGCCCCTTTTATTCGTAAATAAGTTCTTCTACCACCGGAATTGAAAATTTCTCGGGGATGGTAGACTTGTTAAGAGCGCGATAATTGACACACATGCGTCATGACTAGTCTCTTTTGCAAACTAAAATCACCGGACTCGAAAAAGAGCTCTTACTAGGACGAATCATTCCCAAAGATAGAAGCTCCTTTACTTGTCTTTCAATTTCGGATTTCTAAACATGTGGATACCGATAGGGTCGTACATATATTGGAGTGTTTGGTGACACTAATGAAATTCCATGATCATGGGTTCGGCTAGGCGGTAGACCCGTTGGTTCTTGAAAGATCACTTACATTTCTGGCATATTTTCAAAAAAATCGGCAAATGTGATTGTGAAAGCAGAAAGTGAGCCATGGTACTGGCCTTGTAGTTTTCAGCCATATATTTGGTACCGGTCCACTCCCTATTGTGAGTATCTTTAATGTTCAAATCCTTTTGAATTGAGTAATGATGTTTGGATACTTTGAATTGTTATTGGATTTTGAATATTGGGATAATGTTGTGACTAGTAACAAAATCAAAAAATAATATTTAAAAATAAACAAAGATTTATACAGTTTTTAGGATTTTAAATATACACAGTTTCAAAAAATAAATCGTGTAAAAAGATAAACATATTTACACAGTTCTCATACACCTTTTTACAGGTCCAAAAACCACGTAAAAAGATCCACATATATGGTTTTTTTAGAGAGTATCTTTCTAAATGGTTGTAAAACTATGTAAAATTTTCATTTGTGTACTAGTGAGAAGCCATACACAATGAGATTAATGGAAAGGAAGAAGAACCAAATATATATATATATATATATATATATATGGGGGGGGGGGAGGAAGATGAACCAATCATTCTAAGGTGAGAATGAAGCCAAAGAAAATAACAAACGTTGATTTTTCATTGAATTAAAATATAGGACAAGCGAAAGCGCGATAGATATATCGAGGACCATAGAATAGAGCCAAAGAATGTCATTGGTCATGATAGGGTTTGGGCAAGTAGCAAAGTGATGAGAGTGATGGGGCAAATTAAAGCCAATTAATAGAGTTGGAACAGTCTTGGTTTTGGTCTTTTCGGATAGCACGTGCCAAGCCAAGCAGCCAAGGAAAGGTCTCAAGCAAGCAAGCCGGAAAAAAATGAAACTTTTTTTTTATATATATAAAAGTACGATGTAATAAAAATGACAACCATGTACAAAATAAAAAATTACCATTTTATTTGATTAAAAACAATAAGTTTAAAAACAAAAAAATAATACAAAAATTATGTTAATACTTTCATTAATCCAAAAATAAATAATAGTACACATAACAATACTTTTAAGAGTGAATTACATTTTTGGTCGATGTGGTATGTCAAAAATTATGACTAACGTCTCTTTAGTCCAATAATTATGGATAGTTCATGTCGTATTTAATCTCTAATAACGAAAATACACTCTGAGTTAACCTTTAAAATTAGGCAAGTAAAATGTATTGTATATAATTTTCTAGCCTTTACCTTTTTCCACAATTGACGGTCAATTGCGTATAAAAATTGATGTACAAATTATTTTTTATAATAAAAAAATATTTAATGACAGTAAATTTATCCACTTATATAATGATTTCAGACGCATAAAAATCAAAGAAACCTTCGTTGGTAGCTTCCACAAAGCATGAAATTAGTACACCAATTTATATCATGTTTGACAAATTTAAGTCAGGCTTATTTTTAAGATGACGAATTTTTTTATTAAAACGTGTTATTTGGAATAACGTTTCATTAAACTTTAGAAGTTTTTTTTAATTTTATCACTTTTTTTAATTATATTTGTAATTAATATTTATTATTATTAAAAACTATTAATTATTAATTATAAATTAATAATTTGTTGGTGATTTTAGTGAAAACATTGGTTCATTTTATGTAATTAGATTCACAAGATAATAATGAGATTGGTAGTTAAGCTATAACACGAGTTCGGAGGTGTGGAGTGCAGACTTGTATAATCTAACTATGACCCGGGATCGTTGGATGGTCATGTTTGGTGGTTTTATCAGTTTTGAAACTGATATCCTATTTTCCGTGATGCAGGTGGGTTGTGTCGCGGGTTAACCCACGCAGCTACCCGCGCCGTGCACTGGAATGTGGAGACGAAACAGTGACCCACGCGGTTAGCCGCACGGGTTAACCCGCGTGGTGTACTGTGAAAATCATTTTTTTGTAACCGCTCTTTTTATTATATCAATTTGTAACCGCCACCATTATGTCTAATAATCAATTCCATTCAATGGGGTATTATTATCATTATTATATAGGGTCGGTTACTATTCTCAAAGTGTTTAAATATGATCGATTTCTGCCTAAATCGATACTGAGAATTGAGATTATCCTCGAGTGAATTTCGTGATACCCGAGCAGAATAGGGTCGAAATATCAATTAAGGAAAGTGAGCTCTCACGCGATCTCTAAGTGATATTTGTTCATTATGAGAGAGATGACAAGTGATCAATCCATGAGAGATAAGACGACGAAGTTCACCAAACTTAAGAAGTTCGAAGGTGTCGATTTTCGACGATGGCAAAAGAAGATGCACTTATTGTATATTGACAACGTTGAAGGTCATGTACAAACTAAGCACTCCGATGCCGCAGGTGATGGAAGACGAGACGTTGGAGATGACTCGGCGTCGGTAGTCACTTATGCATAGAGGAATCTCTTCGGGCGTAAGAGGCTGAGAAACCTAAGATAAAAGAGATTTATGCCCCTTCGGTGAACATGGTGGAAGAGAGAAAATCCAACAACTTCAAGGGAAAATGCAAGTTCAATGAAGCCAAAAAAGGGTCGAACAAAAAGGTTAAATTAACCAGTTGGACCTATGTTATGACCGTCCATCTCAAGCGGGATTGTCGGGTTGTCAAGAATAAGAGTGGAGCAAGTACAAGTGGTGGTGGGCAAGGATCAAAACCCACGTCAAGGTCAGTTTCTTGACTTTGGTTTTAATTCGAATTTGAATAATGTACCACTAATATCCGCATCATTTTACGTGCAATATGATGATGTTGCTTGGTGGATCGACTCGGGCGCTACGAGTCATGTGTGCAAGGATCGACGTTGGTTCACCACTTTGGAACCGGTTGAAGAGGATCTGTGCTACACATGGGGAACGAGTCGAGTGCTCCCATTCTTGGACGTGGCTTAGTTAGGCTAGAGTTTAGTGCTGGCAAAATAATTGAACTTTTAGACGTTTTGTTTGTACCATAAATTCGAAAAATTTGGTTTCCGGTAGTGTCTTGAATAAGTTAGGATATAGGCAAGTATTTGAGTTCAACAAGTTTATCTTGTCAAAAGGTGGCACTTTTGTAGGATTCGGTTATTTGATGAATGATATGTTTATGTTAAATTTTAATAAAAAGAGTTTTGTTTCAAATTCTATTTATGTTGCAAATGAAAATCTTGTTGATTCTAATTTATGGCATGTGAATTTTAAAAGAATGGTTGAAATGTCAAAAGACGGTCTTATTCCGGCCTTTGACATTAAAACCAAAAAATGTAAAACTTGCATGTTAACAAAGATCACTAGGCAACCTTTTCCTAACGTGAAAAGGGACTCGTCTGTGCTTGAATTAATTCATAGTGATCTTTGTAATTTGCATTCAACTTCGTCTTTAGGTAATAAAAAATATGTTGTTACCTTTATTGACGACACTTCACATTTTTGCTATGTATTTTTGTTACACTCAAAAGATGAAGCGTTGGACAAATTTAAAATTTATAAAACGGAGGTTGAATTGCAAATGAATTGGTTTGTAAAATGTTTATGCACCGATCATGGTGGGGAATATTACGATCCTTGGTTTTTCCAATCTGTTGGAATCATTCATGAGACTACGGCGCCTTATACACCACAAAAAAATGGTGTGGCGGAACGGAAAAATAGAGTTCTCAAAGAAGTGGTGAACTTTATGTTATCCTACTTGGGATTGAGTGATGGATTTTGGGGTAAAGCCATATTAACGGCTTGTTACTTATTAAATCAAGTTCCCAATGAAAGGGACAAGATTACCCCATATGAACTTTTGTTCAAGAAAAGTGCTAACTTGAGTTATATTCGAGTGTGGGGTTGTCGGGCGGTTGTTCGACTACCTGAACCCAAAAGGAAAACTTTGGGTGAGAAAGGTATTGATTGCATCTTTGTTGGATATGCCGAGCATTCCAAGGCCTATAGGTTCTATGTTATTAAACCTAATGATTCTATAGTGATTCACAGCGTTATAGAATTGAGAGATGCATTATTTGATGAGACTAGATTCTTTTCAATACCTAGGCCGAAGGACATAGTTCCAAGTACTAGTGGAACTAGTGAAGTTGAAGAACTAGCAATTGTTCCAACCGAATCTTCGATGCTTCGAAGAAGCAAAAGATGAAGGATTGAAAAATCCTTTGGTCCCGATTTCCATGTCTACTTGGTAGAGGGATCAAGAGATGAGATTGGGTCACAATTCTCTTACTGTTATAGTATTGAGAAGGATCCAAAATCATTTGATGAGGCTATGAAGTCTCAAGATGTTTATTTCTGGAAAGAAGCTATAATGATGAGATGGACTCCATCATGGGGAATAATACTTGGGTATTATTGGACTTGCCACCGGGTTGTAAACCTTTGGGATGCAAGTGGATCTTCAAAAGGAAGATGAAAGCTAATGGATCAATCGACAACTTCAAAGCTCGATTAGTAACCCAAGGCTTTAGGCAACGGGAAGGCATTGATTATTTTGATGTCTATGCCCCGGTTGCAAGGATCCCCACAATTAGATTGTTGATAGCCTTAGAAGCTATCCACAATTTAGTGATTCACCAAATAGATGTCAAAACGACATTCTTGAATGGTGACTTAGAGGAAGAAGTTTACATGAAACAACCGGAAGGTTTTGTTATGCCCGAGATGGAGCATAAGGTGTGTAAATTTGTAAAATCATTGTATGGGTTGAAACAAACACCCAAACAATGGCATCAAAAATTTGACAAGGTTATCTTATCCAACGGTTTTATGTTAAACCAAGCGGACAAGTGTGTATATAGAAAATTTGACACATCCGGTAAAGGAGTAATCATTTGCTTATACGTTGATGACATGTTGACCTTTGGCACTGAACAAAATCAAGTTGATAAAACCAAAGAGTTTTTGTCAAAAAAATTCTCCATGAAAGATATGGGAGAGGCGGAGGTGATCCTTGGAATAATGATCAAGCGTGAGAACAAAGGGATTGCAATTACGCAATCTCATTACATTGAGAAAGTATTAAAGAAATTTAATTGCTTTGATTGTTCTCTGGTGAATACTCCATTTGATCCGAGTGTGAAGCTTATGCCCAACTCGGGTGAAGTAGTGTCATAACTCGAGTACTCAAAGGCTATTGGATGTTTGATGTATGCCATGACAAACACTAGGCCGGATATCGCTTTTGTCATAGGAAAGTTGAGTATGTTTACTAGTAATCCTAGTATTCATCATTGGCAAGCGATTAGACGAGTATTTAAATACTTGAAGAAAACCATTGATTATGATTTGTCATATGTTGGGTTTCCTTCGATATTAGAGGGATATTCGGATGCAAGTTGGATTACCAACTTAGAAGATCACTCTTCTACGAGTGGTTGGGTGTACTTACTTGGGGGATGTGCCATCTCATGGGCTTCCAAGAAGAAAACTTTCATCACGAGTTCGACTATGGAGTCGGAATTCGTGGCATTATCCACTGTCGGTAAAGAGGCGGAGTGGCTAAGGAATTTAGTCCATGAAATTCTGTTAGGGCCGAAACCAATATCACCCATTTCTATCCATTGTGATAGAGAGGCTACTTTGGCTAAAGCTTATAATCAAATATATAATGGCAAGTCTAGACACTTAGGTGTTAGACATATCATGATTCGTGAGCTAATCAAGAATGGGGTGATTTCGGTTGAATTTGTTTGGCCACAACAAAATCTAGCTGACCACTTGACGAAGGGGTTATCTAGGGAATTGGTTCACAAGTCGGTGATAGGGATGGGATTAAAGTCCATCTAAATCTCTAACGGTGACAAACCCATTTCCTTTCTAATACAATGTTAGAAGTTGAATTCAATGGGAAATCTCACTCTAAGGGATTGGAGCACAAGATAATCATCCCAAGGTATGTGCTCGGTACTACAAGTGAAGGAGGTAATTGATTTTTTGTAAAAGTCTATGTCCATGTGCATAATGAAATGAACTAACTATATGAGTGTGAAGTGTGGCTGCTTCAAGAAACTTGGACTTGGCTTTGATGCACTCACGAATGGATAAGGACACATGACCTGTATAGTGTCAATTTTAAACTTTAGAGAATTATTTAAATTCATGTGTATGTTATTTTCTGGTAATCAAATGGGTTGAAGGGTTCAATCCATAGGACATCTGATAATGTCAAATTTTACATTATTGAGGCACTGAACCGGGAGGAAACTGTTGATCCCTAGTAAAATAGTGGTAAAGCTAATGGTTTTGAAAGAAAAGTGCAGGTCAAGACAAATTAAGAAGAAGAAGTAAAATTTTAAGAAGAAATTGTTGGAAAATATGCTTTGGAAAGCCAAACTCAATACCGGATTGAATGATGCTTAACGAGAACCAAAATCTGCTGAAAACAGTGCACCGAGGGACTTGTGGCGTGACCCTAAGCCGCGCCATAAACCTTATATGAATCCAACCCCCAACTTTCATATCAACAGTTAATTGTTCTAGTTTCTAAAGGTTTTCTTTTAGACACTTAAATCTAATTCTTTTGCAAAACTTCAAAACTACCAATTTGATTCAGTCTAGTTAATAGTTGCTATAGTCTTGTGGTACTTAATACCAAATTCCTATGGTTCGATACTTGTACTTCTGTACATATTACTTGATACGACACTGTACACTTGCAGTCCGTTTGGGAAGGGTGTAAACCTGACCTATCAAGTTTTTGGCGCCGTTGTCGGGGAACTTGTTTTGTGTTAATATCACTATAGTCTATAACGACTATTAGATTGGACAATTTTAATTTTCAGGATTATCATTCTTTCAATTTTTGGAACATAAGACTTGTGTTTCGATTGCATGTTGGTCCCGGAGGTGCTTAACAAGTTTGTAGAAGGGGGGGGGGGGGGTTGAATACAAACACAGAAATTAAAGTTTAATAAATTCTTTATTGATAAATCAAACATAATTTACAAGTTTGTTGCGGAATAAGATTAAGAAAGACTCAATCTAAACAAACTTAAGAAACACAAAGATGGTTGCACAAGAATGTAGAGAAAGGGGGTTTTAGAAGTATAGAAAACAAAGGTTTCTATCTTGGTTCAAGAATAGAGCACCCCCTCAAAAGGAGAGGTGATCTTTCTATTTATACCATATGTATTAAATGCATGACAGGGTACTTTACACGTGTCATTAAGTGATTGGATTTCGTAGTCTGACTTTTGGGAGACATGCTTTCGGCCGTATCATGAACAGTGTAGTTGACAGAGTTGTTGTACGATTTGTGGCAGAGATATGTCCGTTCTGACACATCGTACTAGTTGTGCAAGGTTAGACAAAAGGAAACTTGAGGCATAAGCTATGTGATCGATTGATCGCTAAATATCTCTTTCTTCAGAGATATAAAGAGGTTTAGCTATCGCTGAAGCTTTTCCTCATGTTCCTTCGCGTATAAGTAGAGTTGTCTTTACTTCTCTTTGTTCAGTGGCTTCGTCTTCGATTCAGCTATGAACGTATGTTGACGTGAGACTTGTCTTCAGGGATTACGTTACTGTTTGCATTAGAACTATCAGCGATAACTGAACAGACTCAGTCTGATCACTGATAGTGAAACACTAATAGATAGAAATGTTTATAAGAGATACTATCAGCGATAACTGAACAGACTCAGTCTGATCGCTGATGGTGAAACACTAATACATATTAAAACGTAATTTTCACTAAGTATAAAAGAGGGTCGTTATCAAATCATTGAGAGAGCTTGGATCAACAATCTCCCCCTACTTGATAATGACAAAGTAATTGAAGAAAATTACTTTTAAAGTTCAAAATAAGGAATAATCAGGACTCATAACATACATGTCCCAATTACTATTTTGAGGGATCTTTTACAGTACTGATGGAGTTAAGCACATCACTGAAATTTTCATTAATTCAGAGAAAGAATTACAAGATATGAAAATTATAAGTAAAAGTGAAGAACTAACTACTTTAAGTTTAACTAATAGATTACAAGAAATAGAAAACTAATCTATTAGCTATCTAAAGAAGACTTAGGAAGATTTATCATATACTCAAGTATTTCTTCTCCTTTTTGCCTTCGATCAGACGATTCTTGCGATATGATTGCCTTGATCGGTTCAGCAGAGGGAGATAAGTCACACCATAAGCACAAGAGATCCTTGAGATGACTGAGGGAACAAATAGGAATTTCAGAGACTCTCTGAAATCTGAGTTCTTCCTCATCATCTCTGAAGAAGATTCCAAAAGATCCTTTAAGTACTTGTCCTGCAACATATGGTCCACCAAGGGGCAGAGATAGATCAGAACTGAAAGATCAGGAGGAGGACGAATAGAGCTTCTCTTGAGAACTTGATGGAGGATTCATTTCTTATCACTGCGACATTTTCAGAGGAGGAGGAGACAGGATTCCTTTTGAATTGCCTTGGTTTGGAAGGAAGAGCAGATGGTACTTTCAACATAGTGGAGACTCTGTTGATGAGGGCTTCTAAGATGCCTTCGACATAGCCTCTGCTGGTTGATTTGGATTTCTTCAACGCTTCTTTGAACTTTATCCATTCCATATAACCGAAGGTTTCCATCTTTGACACGAACATGGCCTTGCAGGTTCCATCCTCTCTGGTAATCTCCATAGTGACAGAAACTCGATCCTTCTTCTTTTTCCCAGAGATAGTAACAACTATGATCTTCATTGGGTCAGAGCGATAGTCGATTTTGCTTTTACACCATTCGACTGAGCTATCGCTGACCCTTTGTTCTTTTGAGCACTCCTCTTCAATCTCTTTCAAAAGAGCAGTCTGGACTTCAACTAGTTTCTTTTTCAGCTTCTTGTCTTTGACTTGAGAGGACTGAATCTTGAGAGCAAGAGTGGCATCTCTTTGACAGTCAGCTATCAGCTTCTCAGCCCTAACAGATTCTTCGATTTGAGCTTCAGTCAGGAACTCTAGATCTGTTGATTGAGAGGGAATCTTCAGTCGTTGATTCTCTAGATGAGAAATTATCTCTGTTTGTCTCTTCATATCTTCCTCTGACCAGTGATATGTTCTAGAGGGCCTCCCTGGATGTTGCAGGGACTCTTCTTCCTCATCTTCTTCATCAATCTCTCTTACAGAGATTGGGATTATTTGATCATCAGCTACATCAGCTGGGATTATTTGAAGTTCTTTACCCTTAAGCAGGGGAGAGAACTATCTGATCAAAAAAGAAGGTTATTTTATTTTTGGGGAGGAAGAAAGATAAAGGTTAGAAAGAGACAGGGGTGGGGTTTTATAGAAGGATATAGGAACAAGAGAAAGGCATACCTGAGAAAGAGTCTCCTCAGATAGTGAAACAATCTTCAGGCTTCCCTCAGCAGCAGAATCCTTGGATTTGCTTTGGGAAGAGGTTTCATGCCCCCCCTGCTTAGACAACTTCTTTCAAAGTTATCGCTGATGATGTGAAGGATGAAAAACGCCATAAAGACTGATCTTCTTCATCGTCATCATCATCATCTTGATGAGGGTGTTGATCCTCTTGATCTTCTAGATCAAGAGCTTCATCTTCATCGTCCTCTTCTTCATCATCGATGAAATCTTCGAGAGAAGGAGGGGCTTTATCAGCAACCATCTCCCCATCAACATGAGAGGGAGTTTTTTTCTGTTGGACCTCAGCAGCATCTTCTCACTCCGTATTTTCTTCAGATGCTTTCTCCCCCTCTTTGTCATTATCACGGAGGGAGAGATCTTTGGAAGGAGATGAAGTGTTTGCAGCGGCCAACTTCTGAACTTCAGCCTCCAAACTGTCCAGACGGCCTTCAAACGCAGGAAGATCTGACGTATCCTGATGAATGAACTCAACGGCAATATTCAGAGTGGTGAGATCGTTCTCTGTGAATGAGGGAGTAGGAGTCGGAGCTAGTGCCTTCAGGTGGGTCAGGATTTGTTGAAGAAGAACTTCACAGTAATCAACCTTGGCAGACAAGACATCAAAATGTTGCTTGGAATCCTCCTTCAGTTGGTCAATCACGGCTTGAAGAGTGGAGATTTGAGAGGATTCAGCTTTCGTGGAACACGTAGCTGTCAATGTCTTCACCTCTTCACCAGCTGAATTTACAGCGCTGGTGGTGCCATTGATGGTTGTCGTGAGAGAATCCACCTTGAGAACCAAACTGTTGACATTAGCGTCAACAGTGGCCATATTAGGACCTGAAAGAAATGTTAGTTGCTGAGAAACAAGCTTATATAGAGAGTTGGGAGTAGTGTTTAGGGTTATAGGTTTACCTGAGTTTTAAACATTTTGTAGAATTGTAGAGAATCATCAAACGTTTGATTATCAGGTCCTAGGGTTCCAAACGGTGGTTGTGTAGAAATAGATGGAAGGTTAGAGACCAAAGAAATAGAAGGATTAGAGATGGGGATAGAAGAAGTAGAGAGAGGAGTAGTTACCTCAGTTTGTTCCTGAACTGAGATGATGGGGGACATCACTGTTGTTGTGACAGCGACCGAGATCGCTGGCACGGTTGAAGATGTAGGTGCGGAGGATGTGGTGGAGATGACCACAAAATCATCCAAGGAAGTTTGTTGAGAAACTTCCTCAGGCCTTGAACTAGTGGCGATGGTCTCCTTAATCACTTTGGCCTTCTTCGAAGGACCAAGGGAACTAACAGATGGTCGTTTGGAGGGGATAGCGGCAGGGATAGCAGAAGAAGAAGAAGTGTGGAGAGAGAGTCGAGAGCGAAGATCAGAAATACTTACCTCATTAGGGAGCGACTTGACCTCCAAAGAGTGCTGGCCCACTTTGGCAAAAATGCCATCAACAGTAGTGGGGTAAGTGGCAGGGTAGAGGAACTTCAGGTACGCACAGATGAAGCATACATAGGGGATCTTGGGATCCCTCTCCGTCTTCTCTATCTTTGACCTTAGATCGTCAAAGATAGCTGTGGCGTAGTCGAAATTTCTTCCAGCGATCATGGAGTAGGCCATTTGGACCTGAATCTTGTTGGCCTGGTCCAGTGACCCACTATTTCCACTCATACACTGAATGAAGTGAGAAAAGATGTAGTTAAGCTGAGAAGGCATGTTCGCCTTCTTTATGAGAGTCAGCTTCTTGTTGGGGATTGTCGTCCTCGGCTTTGAGTCCCAACAGTATTCCATCGCATCCAGAAAGTGGATTAGTTCAGCGTCAGTAGGCAATGCATCGAACCCAGTCCTAGATTTGTCAGGAAATAGCAGAGCTTTCCTTAATCCCAAGGCAATCATCATCCCTGGTCCGAGATTAGTACTGAAAGAAATAGCAGGAACCGGATCACCCTTTTTGTTGGTGAGGGAAGTTTCTTCAGCGGTGAACCAGAATTGCTGGAGAAGAGTTTTTGAAGGCGTGGGATCCACAGTGATGGCGTAGGCAATACAAGATTGCTTTAGAAACTTTGCAGCGTCCACCATATGTGGGTATTTGACACCATCAAAATCCAGTCGTGTGAGATGGTTGTTTTTCGGAATCTCAGAGTCAGTTATAGCGAACTTGACATTCTTAGAAGCGATGAGAGCAGAATGAGCCATTCTAAATATGAAGAGAAAAAAACAGAAGAGTAGAAGAAAAGGATTTAGTCCAAAAATAAAGAAGGTTTTACCAATTTCTTTTTTAGGGAAGAAACATAGATAAACCAACATATTTGATGATTAAAGTGACGTTCTTAGAGGAATATATAAGAACAGTAAGAAAAACCAAAAGATTTTGATTGAAGAAAATCAAAAACAGTGGTGTTGAAGGAATAAAATCAAAATAAAAATGATTTTATAAGATAAAAATCTTATAAAACCCATAATGGCAGTCCATAAACGGAGTTTTAGATTAAAAAGATTTAGAATGAGACTAAGAAGAAGAAGATAAAAAATAACCTGTTGATCTTGAAAGATGAAGATGATACAGATGCTTGAGAATGTGAGGATGCTTCGAGAGTTTTCTTGCTTTGAAAGTATTTTCAGAAAGCATAAAACGATAAGAATGGAAAAAATTCTTTTTATACGCTTGAGAGTAAGAGAGAGAGAGAGAGAGAGGCGGGAATACAAATGTTCATCATGACATGGACACGTCCCATGAAGTTGATTGGATATAAGGGCAACGGACGAACGTGTCAGAAAAAGGCATGTCGTGGATTGTCGGTTCAAATGACGTCATAGGAGAGAGAAAAAAAAACGTTTCATTTGTCCGTTTTGAAATGATCGCTGAAGAAAAGTCAGCGATAGATTTTTTTTTGAAAGTATCCGTGATGATAAAGATAGAGATGGATTTTCTTTGAAGAAGAATCACTGACTAGAAATATCAGTGATAAATTTTTCAAAAAGCTTTTAATCATTTGAAGAAAGTTCAGTGATTAAAGTTTATATTTTGAAAAACATCTCAACTGAATGAAGATTCAGTTGTAGTGATGGAGAGAACATACTTGAGAGTCAGAATGTTTATTAGAAATGAAATGATAAAGGGGAACTTATGATCACTGACATAATGCATGAATGCTGAAGAATTATTCTTCGAGATTCAACATTCCAAGCTCACTGATGAGAAAGTTGAACCTTGTCTCATCAAGAGGTTTGGTGAATAAATCAACAAGCTGATAGTCAGTAGGGATGAAATGAAGTTCAATATCACCATTCATCACATGATCTCTGATAAAATGATATATGATCTCTATGTGTTTAGTCTTTGAATGTAGCACTGGATTGTTTGATAGAGTGATAGCACTAGTGTTGTCGCAATAGATTGAAATCTTTGTTAGCTGAAGGTCATAGTCCAATAGTTGATTTCTCATCCAGAAGACCTGAGCACAACATCTTCCAACGGCTACATATTCAGCTTCAGCTGAGGAAGTAGACACTAAATTTTGCTTTTTGTTTGTCCAACTTACCAGCTTTCCTCCTAGGAGTTGACATCCACCAGTGGTACTCTTTCTATCGAGTTTACAACCTGCAAAATCACTATCAGAATAACCAGTTAGATCGAACCCTGAGTCTTTGGGATACCAAAGACCGAGATTAGGAGTTCCTTTCAGATATCTGAAAATTCGTTTAACAGTAATCAGATGGGATTCCTTGGGTTCATATTGATAGTGTGCACATAAACAAGTAGTGTACATAATTTCAGGTCGGCTCGCTGTAAGATACAGCAGGGAGCCTATCATTACTCTATAGGCAGTGACATTAACAGGTTTTCCAGATGGATCTTTGTTAAGTGTCAGGGGAGGTGCCATAGGAGTTTTCATCGTTGAAGTTTGTGTAAGATCAAACTTCTTCAGCATATCTTTAACATACTTACCTTGGCTGACAAAAGTACCTTTGTCAGATTGTTTAATCTGAAGACCAAGAAAATATGTCAGCTTACCCATCATAGTCATTTAGTATTATTTCTTCATTTTTCAGCGAAGCGAGTACACAAAGACGGGTTAGTAGAACCAAATATGATGTCATCGACATATATTTGTACAAGAATAATATGACCTTTTATCTTTGTAAAAAACAATGTATTATCAATTTTTCCACGTTCAAATTTTTCAGAGATGAGAGAGTGTCATACCAAGCACGAGGGGCTTGTTTGAGACCATAGAGAGCATTATCCAATTTATAAACTTAATATGGATGTTTAGGGTCATAGAACCCTGGATGTTGTTCTACATAGACTTCTTCATTCAACTTTCCATTTATGAATGCTGATTTTACATCCATTTGATAAACAATGAAGTCTTTATAGACTGCATAGACTAATAATAGTCGAATTGCTTCGAGCCTAGCCACAGGGGCAAAGGTTTCATCATAATCTATGCCTTCCTCTTGTCTGTATCCCTAAGCAACAAGTTGAGCCTTGTTGCGGGTTATAGTCCCATATTCATCTAACTTGTTTCTAAACACCCATTTGGTTCCTATTACAGTTTTGTCAGATGGTTTAGGAACAAGATTCCAAACTTTGTTACGAGTAAACTCAGTCATCTCTTCTTGCATAACGTTGACCCAGTTTCGATCTCCGAGGGCATCATCAACTTTCTTTGGTTCTATTAAAGAGATAAAGTTGACAAAGAGACATATATTACCTGAAGTTCATCGTGTCTGAATACCTGCATCGGGATCACCAAGAATTTGATCTATGGGGTAATATCTATTCCATCGCTAAGCGTGAGCATGATCGCTTACTTCAGAGATTGAATCAACAATCAGAATGTTCACTGATGATGAAGCTTGAGGTTCATCAGCTATCAAGTGTTGAGTGTCAGACATACCATTGTTTTATGAGAGGTGTTCAGACAAAGATGGTTCTGAAGGAAAAAGTGTGTTTAGAGGCTCTGCTGAGATCCATGAGTTGGATTCAGCATTAGGGGATATGATGTTTGATCAAAATTAGCAGCCGGAGGATTTGAATGCTGATGGTTTGAGAAGAAAGGTTATGTTTCTCTGTAATGAGAGAACATCCAAGCATTTAATTCTTCATTGTCAGCGATTGGTTTAGAGTTCGTTGAGTGAGTTTCATCCAAAGTGACATGAATTGTTTCTTCCACAGATTGTCTTCGCTTGTTGAAAAATCTGTAGGATTTGGAAATGGAGGAATATCTTAGAAATATTCCATCATCAGTTTTTGGGTCGAACTTTCCAAGTTGATCTTTGTTGTTTAAGATAAAGCACTGACAACCAAAGATATGAAGAAAACTGATAGATGGTTTTCTTCCATGAAAGAGTTCTTAAGCTGTCTTTCCAAATCGCTTTACTATCAGCGATCTGTTCTGAGTAAAACATGCAGTGTTTACAGCTTCCGCCCAAAATTGAGTTGGGAGGTGAGAATCGCTGAGCATTGATCAAGCATCTTCAATGATCCTTCTATTTCTTCTTTCAGCGACTCCGTTTTGCTGAGTTGTTCTTACTGAGGAGAAATTATGAGAAATTCCCTTGTTCTCAAAGAAATTGTTCAAAGAACTATTTTTGAATTCAGGTCCATGATCACTTCTTATAGAGTGAACATTAAGATTATTCAGCACTTCCATCTTTTTAACAAAAGATATTAGTTCTTCTGGAGTATCACTCTTGCAGCGAAGATAGATAACCCAGGTGTAGCGAGAGTATTCATCTACAATGACAAGCGTGTATTTCTTTCCAGCTATTGATTGGATATTGACAGGGCCAAACAGATCCATATGTAAGAGCTGAAGAGGATTTGTCACTGAGGAAACTTGTTTAGATTTGAAACTAGCTTTTGTCTGTTTTCCTTTTTCACATGCCGAGTAGAGAGATTCTTTAGCATAAGAGTGCTGAGGAAGACCAGAAACCAGTTCCTTAGAAGAGAGAGAATTCATGGTTTTGAAATTTAGATGAGAAAGCCTTTTGTGCCATAGCCAGTTGACATCAGAAGAGGCTTTAGAAAGAAAACATAACTTTTCAGTGGTAGTAGAGTCCATATCTATTACATAGACATTTTCTCTGCGATAACCACTGAGAGCAAGTTTTCCTTTCTCATTCACCACTGAACATGTTTTCTTAGAAAAGCGAACTTCGTAGTCTTTGTCACATAGCTGACTGATGATCAGAAGGTTATGCTTCAGTCCATCTACATAAGCAACTCTTTTGAAGGTAGTTGTCCCATTGCTGAGGACACCAAACCCTCGGGTATAGCCTTTTCCATTTCCACCAAAAGTCACAGAGGGACCTTTCTCTTCCTTGTATTCAGTGAGCAGGTCTTTTTGTCCAGTCATATGATGAGAACATCGACTATCGAGATACCAGATGCCCTTTGATCCCTGTACACACAAGGAAGATTAAGCGTTGTTTGGTACCTACTTTTCAATGGGTCCTTTGGGGGTTAGTGGAGATGAAAGGTTTAGCAATCTTCACAGCAGATGAAGATTCAGCTTCAGTGGTAATCTTCACTTTGGTTAATTTCTTAACCTTAGTGGTATTTTTCACCTTGGTTGATTTTTCAGCTTTGGTGACCTTCTCAGCCTTAGAGGAATTTATCTTCACTTTAGTTGTTTTATCAGCTTTAGTGGCAGTTGGACATTTGCTTGCAATATGGTCAGTAAAACCACAGTGATAGCATTTTCTATATTTGAAATGGTTTTAGGACCGGGAGTAAAAGGTTTTGAGAATTTAAGATGAGCAGGGCCAGGTCCAAGAATTCTTTTAGCATGAGATCTGGGAAGAATTTTGATTTCTTCAGATCTCTTAGGCTTGAGATCAATCTTTAGCTTCGGAGGACAGAGATCGAAGATTTATATCACAGAGCTAGAGGATTGATTCGCTGAAGGTTTAGAGGGAACTTCCAACTTTGCTTTCTTGGTAGCGTTCTGAGGACGAAGAATGGATTTTCCTTTATCCGCAGACTTAGAGCCTTTGGATTCTTCCTCAGGGATAGAATTTGAAAAAGAAGGATAAAACTGATTATAAGAAGTGTCAGAGATAGAAGTGACAAACGTTCCAAACTTAAGCATGGAACTTTCTTCTTTAGGCTCATCCTGTGGTGTCCAAAAACCAAGACCAGTTCTATCACTTTCAGGAGTTTGAGCATTTATTATCTCAGAGATCTTTGTTGATGATTTGCACCATTTTTGAACATGAGCATTTTCTGCTTTTAGAGCAGCGATGGCATGTTCGCGTTCAATGACTTGATCTTTCAACTTTTCTTCTAAAAGATTCAGTTCTTTGATCTTTTCATGACATCTCTCTAACTGTTTAGCTAAGTTAACATTTTTGTTCTCAGCTAGAGTTTTGCCGTTTAGAGCATTATAAAGATCAATTGTCAGCACATCAACAGCGCGATTTCTCTTAGCTTCAAGTAGAGAGGGATTAGTAGAGATAGATACCTGTGATGATATATAGCTCATAGAAGTTTCAGCTGGTTCTTCCACTTCTTCTTTAATCTCCGCCATGAGGCAAAGATTAGCGACTTCTTCATCAGAACTTGATTCTTCTGATTCAGCCAAGTCATGTCCTTCAGCAATGAGACCTTTACCTTTTCGCTTGTAGCTTTTTAGCTTTTGATATTTGTCTTTCAGCTTTAGGTATTTGTCATCGCTAGATCTTCTTGAGGTAGAAGGTTTGAAGACTTTCTTTGACCTGCACTCACTTGCAAAATGTCCAATCTTTTCACAGTTATAGCAAGTAGAAGAAGCCTTATCAACAGGGGTTGATTTTGGCTTGTCAGTGATAGAGAGAGGCTTATTTCTTTTGAAATTGCTCTTTCTTTCAAATCTCTTAAAAGAGTTTTTCAAGAGGGTTCTAAGGATTCATCAAACTCTGAAAGATCAGTGTCTGATATATCCTCAGATTCATAATCTAACTCAGTGATAGTAAGAGTAGATCGCTGAGATGGAATTATTTTTGAAGAGGCTAAAGCAACATGAGTGCTTTTGGAGTCTTTAGAATCGTTTATAAGATTCTTCTTCAGAAGGTTTGATTGCTCATAGTTAAGCAATATTCCATATAAGGTGCTGAGAGAAAGAGAATTTAAGTCTTTTGTCAGCTTGAGACATATTGAATAATTGTCCCAGCATTCAGGAAGACATTCTAAGAATTTTGTTAGGACCTCAGAATTAGAATAGGTCCTACCAACGGTTCTTAGGTCAATTATTAAGCAGTTAAACCGTTGTTGAACGTCAGAGAGAGATTCATTCTTACCAGCGATGAAACTTTCATACTGTCTTACCAAATTAATCTTTCGAGTCTCTTGGATTTCAGTGGTGCCTTCGTATTGAACCCAAATGGTTTCCCACATTTCTTTAGAATTTTTAAGTTCAATCCTTTAAGATGCATGATGGATTGAAAAACTTCATCAGGCAGAGCCATTGAGATAATGGTTTTTGCCCTTGCATCTATACCAACCTTCTTTTTGTCTTCATCACTCCACTGTCTTATCTTCTTAACTACATAGCGTTCAGGGACAGCAGGAGTGGTGTCAGTAGCTGGAACTACAGCTATAATTCTGACAGGTTCATAGGGTCCATTTTCTATATACTCAAGTATAGTAGGATCTGCACCTTCAATAAATAGCATCATTCGATTTTTCCATAGAGAAAAGTTATCTCTGCTAAATCGAGAAGGTTTAGAAAGTGAACCATTATCATAGTAGTTAGTGTTTGTGTTAAATGCCATTTGAGAATAGCAAAGAAGAGAATAAAGAAAGATCTTGTTTATCAGATTAAACAATCTGCTCTGATACCACTTGTTGGTCCCGGAGGTGCTTAACAAATTTGTAGAAGGGGGTTGAATACAAACACAAAAATTAAAGTTTAATAAACTATTTATTTATAAATCAAACACAATTTACAAGTTTGTTGCGGAATATGATTAAGACAAACTCAATCTAAACAAACTTAAGAAACACAAAGATGGTTGCACAAGAATGTAGAGAAAGGGGGTTTTAGAAGTATAGAAAACAAAGGTTTCTATCTTGGTTCAAGAATAGGGCACCCCCTCAAAAGGAGAGGTGATCTTTCTATTTATACCCTATGCATTAAATGTATGGCAGGGTACTTTACACGTGTCATTCAATGATTGGCTTTGGTAGTCTGACTTTTGGGAGACATGCTTTCGGTCGTATCATGAATAGTGTAGTTGACAGAGTTGTTGTACGATTTGTGGCAGAGATATGTCCGTTCTGACACATCGTACTGGTTGTGCAAGGTGAGACAAAAGGAAACTTGAGGCATAAGCTTTGTCATCGATTGATCGCTGAATATCTCTTTCTTTAGAGATATAAAGAGGTTCAACTATCGCTGAAGCTTTTCCTCATGTTCCTTCGCGTATAAGTAGAGTTGTCTTTACTTCACTGATAACCGCATCAGGTTACTAGTAGACTTCTCTTTGTTCAGTAGCTTTGTCTTCGAATCAGCTATGAACATATGTTGACGCAAGACTTGTCTTCAGGGATTACGTTACTGTTTGCATCAGAACTATCAGCGATAACTGAACAGACTCAGTCTGATCACTGATAGTGAAACACTAATAGATAGAAATGTTTATAAGAGATACTATCAGCGATAACTGAACAGACTCTGTCTGATCGCTGATGGTGAAACACTAATACAAATTAAAACGTAATTTTCACTAAGTATAGAAGAGGGTCGTTATCAAATCACTGAGAGAGCTTGGATCAACATTGCAGGATTCTTTTTGGTTTATGCCAAGAAGGAGACTTTTAAGAGATCTCGAGCCTCTTGACCTAGAAATCGAAAGAACCGCAAGACATTTACGCAGAGAAGCTAGAAACCGCAATCCAAGGCTGTTGGCTGAAAACAACAAGAATGGTGAGATCCCGGTCAATAACCCACCACCACCACAACTACCAAATCGAATTCCCATGAGGAATTATGCTACACCAACGGTAGTGGTGGGACAAAGAGGAGTGCAAGTACCAGCGGTTGCCACCGACTCATTCGAAATCAAACACGGGACTATTCAACTAGTCCAAAATCATCAATTTGGAGGAGGGCCAACCGAAGATCCTCACGGTCATCTCTGTTCATTTGAAAAGGTTTGCAATACATTCAGATGGAACGGGGTATCTGAAGACGCGATCAAACTGAGATTATTCCCATTCTCACTCCGAGACAGAGCAACAACGAGGGAAGAGAACTTGCCACCAAATTCAATTAACACGTGGGACGAAATGGTTGTCGCGTTCTTGAAAAATTCTTTCCTCCCGGCCGTACAACCCAATTGTTAACCGAGATCACACACTTCGTGCAATGGGATCAAAAATCCCTATATGAAGCATGGGAACGGTACAAGGGTATGTTGAAGAGATGTTCGCATCATAGCTTACACGGGTGGGTAGTCATCCAAATGTTCTTTGGAGGATTACACCCCCAGTTCAAAAATGACATCACTGCTGCATGAGGGGCCTTAATGATAAGACATATGAAGAGGCATGGGAATTGATCAAAAATTTATCTGAACATAGTTATACCACGCCAAGATCTGATGTTCGAAAGGTAGCAAAAGTTCAAGATACTGATGAGCTTCGGCAGATTAAAGCACAACTAGCAGCAATCACTAATCAGTTGAAGGGAACTTCCATTGAAGGCCAAACATCAAATGATGGGATGCTAGATCAATTTTCACAGTTTGAATCACCCGAGCAAGTGAATTTTCTCCAAAACTGTTATTGCATAAATATGTTGGATCCAAGATCATGAAGATAAATGTCAAAGTCAATGCTCAAGTCAAAGCCTCTTATTGCAAAAGTCAAAGTCCTTGTAATGAGTCAAAGTCATTGTGTTGTTTAGTTATGTCTTTGTAATTGCTATAGGTATAAATAGTTTTCTTTTATGTTCGTAGACTCATATGACTAAGAGAGAGTCTAAGTGTAGAGAGAGAAATATTGTAATCTGAGATCACCTTTGTACTGTGAATTAGTTATTCAATATACGATATCTTGATTTGGATTTGTTGTTGTCATCTTGATCTGATTGCATAAACTGGGACACACAATTGGTATCAGAGCAGATTCGATTGAAATCATCAAGAATGTTCTTCGCACCCTGTTTGGCTGAGTTTTGATCGATTTTCGATTTGTGCAATGTAATTGTTTGATATCTTGATTGTATGTTGATCGATTAGCACTTTAGAATGAATTTGTATTGATTTTGAATACCTTCGCACTGTAATTTTGGTTTGATTTTGAATTTTTGTGATTTTTTGAACATACGAGTTCTATGCACTGTATCAAATTCAAATGAATGTTTTAGTCCATTTCTTTGTAATTCAGTATTTCTAATCGATTTCTGCCGTGCTCGTGGATAAGTTTGTGAAGTTTCAGACTCAAATTCAAAGATTTGTTGGGTTTTTGGACGAATTGAAGTGTTTTTGTATCGTATATTGAAGAACTCGCATGATGAATATGCTTGCAAAGGAATTCGCATAAAACTTAATATGTGAAAAAATTAAGGACAAAATTCGTATAAGCCTGTATACGAAAAGTTGGGAGAAATTTGTTCAAGTGAAGATTTCGCATAGAGTTGGATACGAAAAGTGAGGGTTTCGCATCACTTTGCATACGAATTCCTGAAATTCGCATCGTATTACATACGAATTCCTCATAATTCGCATAGAGCCACATACAGATTTTGTACATTCCGTATAGAAAATTGAAAAACTTTCCAAGTATACTATCCGTATTGATAAGGGAAGTTGAAGATCAAGAAATTTACGAAGTATAGATTTCGCATTTCCCTGTTGTGCGAAAAGCTCATGCGAAAAGTTTTGTGATCAAGAAAATTTCTAAGTCTAGAATTCGTATAACGAAGAGTACGAATTTCTGTATTTTGCATCTGATTGTGTGTGGATTTCTCGAGTTGTGCGAATTTCAGCTTCTGTGTTGTGCAAGTTTGTAGATCCCAGTTGCAGTGCAATCAACAGATATAATCAATGAAGAACACTATATTAGCCACAACCTCTAGTCATATGATTAATATGAAATCAAAGTGTTTAGGTTTACAGAGAGAATATCTGATCAGTAAATGTAAACCTATTGACTAGAGAATTATGAAATGCGACTGTCTAACCTAAACTGTTCAACCCTAATTATGAACTAACTAAGCCTTTATATACTTAGGCTTTATAAGCAATTGGGCTTATGGGCTTGGGCCCATCTAACTAAATAAACTATTAAGTAATTACAATAAGCACCCTTACAAATACTTTATTCCACTTTCAACGCACAGGACTTTCAGTCCTAACAATCTCCCCCTAAAGTTGAATAAAGCATTTATCTTCTTAAAAAAAAACTTCAGTCCTTGATCTTCTTTCCCTCTTGATTCTTTGACGAACTTTGGTGTTGCATGTCTTCATGACTTTCAACGCTCCCCCTTGAATAAAGCTCTTGGTCTTCATAGTATCAACTTTGTAACCAGATTCAAGGTACAATAGCCTCGACTGAACGCACTATCAAGCAGCTTTTAACTGTAGAAACTCAATCACATCGGATCAGCATACAAGAAAGATAATGTGAGAGTTACTTGACATTCCACAGTGCATCTTCAGTTTAAAACAAAAAATCTGTCTTTGAACCGCGAGTTGAATAGACTTTCAGCTTAAGAACTTGTTTCAATCAGCTCGTAGGAGGAATGATAAACAAATTTGTAGCAGACACCACATGATACGGGAAAGAATCAATACAGACTTTGAAATCTTCAATCTTTGAAACCTTCATTAAAATCATATATTCATCTCCTTGATCTCTAGACTGTCTTCAGAACTGAATTTCTTTCTTTAATACTTGGAAATTGAACATTGTAAACATTTCTCCCCCTTTTTGATGATTTTGAACATTATGATCATCAAAACTTATTCAATTTCAGCACTTTCTTTGATCTCCCCTCTATGAAAATTTGGCATTCTCCGCCCGTTGAACTGATTATCCATCAATTCATGAAATGTATATATCCGAATCTTTTTAAATTCAGACATAATGAACAATTTAACCCTGATTCAACAGATGAAACAGTTAGTATGCCTGTAAGTAGCACGGAGCTACTTTGTACAACAGATGTACTTTGGAAAGGAGTTTTTGTGTTGTTCACTCCCCCAGGGCTTCCATTCAATCATCGAAAAACCAGAAAGGAATTTTCTATGAATGTTATGACAAGAAAACTCATTCCTTGTGTGTACGTGCAAATGTAGAATGATTGAAGCTAGTTAGCTTGATCAGGCTCAAAAATGTGTAAACTGTTGAGACATCAACAGATATTACACGGACTCAATGTGCATGAAAGAGGTGCGAAGGTGGGGCAACTTTCCTTCTTTTTCAATATCTAAATCTTCCGAGTGAAGAATAGATAGCAGATATGCTGCGTCCCCAAAGAAAATGAAACATTTCTTTGTTAAGAAAGAAACGAGTGGTTGGTGGGGTAATAGCAAGAGTTGGCATGGGCTAGGTGTCTTTTTCAATGATGGTCACCAATGAGTGTGAACCAATCAGTAGATGTGGCTGCCCGACTCAGAAGGTGGTTGGTGCAGAGTTTTGATATTCTTTTAACTCTGTTCTCACACCCTCTTTCTTTTTACCATTATGCTCACTTCTAACCAAACTCTCATTTTCCATTTTACCGCTCCACACAATGAGAAAAACTCAACCCGATGAGTTATCTCCCCCACTCTTTTGATTTATGACCCCTCACCCCTCAAATCACTCTAGGATAACTTCCGGGGTAGGAAACACTGGTTAACGTGAATCCATGGAAGTACTGTTTAAGTTCTCACTCAAATCCCATGTAAGTCCTAAAAAAATAGTTACTCAATAGTTTAACTTGAACATTTAAGCACAGAATGTATGATAACACTGTCAAAAATGTATGCTCATAAGATTTGAGCAATTGAACTTTGAAGATTTCTCAAACCAAGTATATTGAATGAATGAAATGAAATCAAGAGAATTGTTTTGAGAATCTGACAGTGTATCAATCAGATCACATAAAATGGATAGGGTATCAAAGAATTGGATATTTTGTTTATATGAACGAATATAAACAATTTTGCAATGAAAGCACAAGATTAGAAATAATGATTTATGCTCAACAATATTGAATATCAAACAGGGGTATTACCATCGAAAAATTGGTTCATTATGAGACATGGTAATAACGAATACAAATGAAGTACTGAACATGTGTGTGTGAATACGTTACAGTATAAGGATAAGATAATACGCAAGTATTGATCTTTAGAAACACACAGTCAGTTACACATTAAAGCTCAAAAAAACATGAAAAACATTTAAATTCACACTTCTAGATTCATAAAACCTTTTGAAAATCAGAAGTGGTTTGAACATTTCAGAAACTATTTTTCATGCTGGAAAGTTGTTCGTCTTCCAAACAATCAGAGATCTAGGACTAGAAGATATTTACCTTTTAAGCTCCCCCTCAAATCATGATATAATGATTTAGGTATTTTAAGCTCCCCCTGGATAGTTGCAGAATATCCAGGTCTGAACATTAAAGAACGGGTCCTGATCTGTCATGTGATCAGAATCCAACCTTCGTTGAAGTCCGGGTTCTAAGCTGATTTACATAGAAGCCATTGTTCTTCTACTCCCCCTTGACAGTAGGTGCCTGCAACAAAGAATCAGTTTTCGGCTTTGGTACCCATTGGTATTTGGGTCCATGAATGTTAGTTGCAGTTCTTGTGGGGGATATAGAATAAGAACCATACCAGAAATGATCAACGGTTTTGTGAATGTGATCATGTGTATGACAATAAGAACAGTGGTATTTCTTACCTGACAACTTGAGTAATTGATCTCTCGAGTAGATATGATCAGGTTTACTTTTACTCGCTTTGTTCTTCTTGGCATTAGACGCATGTACACACGATTCTCTTTCTTTCATCTCATCTTCAACTGGTTTCTTCTTCCAGACCAGTTCCTCTTCTTTGTATCTCCGTCTTCTTTGATGTGTACCTGAACCATCTATATTGCTATCATAGAAAAGGTTAGTTTTACGAATCCGATCAAAAGATTTAACTGACCTTTGTGGAGAGACAGATTTCTGATTTGTACTTGATACAGACTTTTCAAGCACATTAATCGTCGAAGAAAAGTTGTCTCTTTCTTTAACAAGCAGGTCAATCTTCTTCGTGAATTCAGACTTCGTTTTCTGCTCTTTTAGTGCCTTCTCAGATAGTTCAGACAACTTGGCAGTAAGCCTTTTGATCTCCGTCTCAAACATGCTTCGTTCTTCTTCAAATCCTTTCTCAGCATCATTTCTTTGGCCGGATATTTACTTGAAGAATCCAACATTCTTCTGTTCAATGGCCTTCTTTTCTTTTGCAAACTTTTCTCTTTCAAGAATGATTAGTTTCTCGAAAGCAGAAACTTGCTGAGAAAGTTTTATGCATTTCAGCTCCACTTCCTTTTTCTCATCAGCACATTTTCTCGAGAATTCTGAGAACTTCTTTGCGAAAGATTTCTCTTTAATCTCAAAATGAGATTTGTGTTTAGCAAGCAGTTGCTCCAAATCAGATAAACGCTTTTGAAGTTCTGCATTTGCATCTTTCAGAACAGAAATCTTTTCCTCAGAACTTTCAACAGAGACTATTTGCTGAGTTTTAGCTTCCAAAATCTTTCCTTTTAGCTCAGAGTTCTCAGCTTCCAATTCTCTCCCTTTTAAAATCAGATTTGGCCCTAATACCAACCATTCAGTACAATCCCACAACTCTTTTCCTGTCATTTTGTTATAAAATATTTGACCAGAAATTTCATTAAAAGTGTCACGAAAAATGTCACAAGAAATACTACTTGTCATATAATTTCTAGCATAGTTATTGCCACTCTCTCTTTGCTCCTTTTCCATAGGAGAAGCTTTTGCCGGAATTTGGGATTACTTTTCTCCTTCAGTCAAAGATAATCTGATGTAGGGACCCACCTCATGTTCGTCAACAAAATCCAGAAAATCAGTTTTCCACCTTTCATATTCTCCTTTGGACCGCAGCCTTGGTGGGTACACCATTTTGATCGTTTTTGAAGAAAGATGAAACTTGAAAGTGCAGGGACTGAACTTTTCAAGGAGATGGTACGCTAAAGTGCAAGGACCAAAAGTGACAACTTGTGAAACTTGAAAATTTAGGGTCACAAATGACACGCTGAATCCTTGAAGTACGGGGGCTAAAATAAATACACTGCAAAAAGATCGTGAGACAAAAATTTGACCCTTTTATACTTTTTTTTTTTAGAACACCGGTCTAACAGGGGTCCGGTCGATACACCTACCCGGTCGAAGGTAAGACCGGAGGAAGCAGGAATCCGGTCGAAAGGTCAAGACCGGAGACCTCTTATCCGGTCAAATGGGTCAAGACCGGAGAACTCTATTCGGTCGAAAGTGTAAGACCGGAGTACAAGTGTCCGGTCAAATGCTCAGGTCGAAAGACTTTAAACGATAAACAAAAAAAAAGAGATAAGACCGATATTGTCGAAGAACACACCGATGAACTCGATGATTTTTTGAACTCGATCTATATCAAACCCAGAAAGTTCGACCGATAAACAAATATACCAATGTGCAGATTGAAGATCAGAAGACCGATAATCAGTTAATCACACACAAATCGACCGAAGAACACTTCAAACACAACCCAGATCAAAAATATTGAAACTTCGACCGATAAGCAATTTAACCCAGAAGAACCGATAAACTCAAATAAACAAGATATTAGACCGAAAAACAATCAACCCAGATCGACAAAAATCACACAGACCGATAAAACACAAACAAAAAATCAATTAAGGCACATATTAGCGATTAACTCATAAAAATTGATTATAGGGTTTTTGACAAACCTTTTTTTGGATCAAACCTTTTGTCTCTTTGCTCTGATACCAATTGTAGATCCCAGTTTCAGTGCAATCAACAGATATAAGAACAACGATGAACAAGTTATACATCACAGCTACTAGTCATATGATTTATATAACTTCAAAGGGTTAAGATTTACAGAGAGAATTTCTGATAAGAATAAGTAAACCTTAAGAACTAGTAAACTGAATAATGATTTCTAAACTAACAAATGAAATAGAAATAACTTTAAATACGTAGGCTCGCAGGCCTAATGGGCTTATGGGCTTTAAGGCCCAACGAGCTTACAACTACAACAACTTGTCATAAACTACCCTGAACTTCTATTTAACATTGAAAATGTCCCTAACAATCTCCCCCTTTAAATAGAAGTTGATAGTCACGCTAGTTAGGAACATAGATTTTTCGGAAACCAAAGCTGATCTCGAAATATCTAATCTGAGTCCTGTACTCCAGTCGCTCTTCAATTTCGCCCAATGCTTTGAGAACAAGTGCTTTGTAAGAAGAATCCAGTAGCTGAACTCCTTTTTCATCTTGACTCAGCGCACGCTTCAACTTGTCTTTCAAAAACATCAACGAACCATCACAAAATCTGGCAATCTGATCAAAACGGATAAATCGCAGAACACCGTTGTTGTTCACATATGACATGCCAAACTCTGGAATCTTTATAACTATGAAAACAGGTACATTTAGAGCATCAGACGGAACACTCAGATCAGGCTTGAACAGATTAATCTTAGGTTGATCACTTTCTAACCCAATCTGAAAATCTTCCACCGAAGCAAGTTTCATTGCACACTTCATGTATCTTTTCACTGTTTCTAGAGCATCAATGACTTCTCCGGGTCTGACGGTTCTGGTCTTTAAGTCACGTAAGATATACAGCAGATCTTGTGGCTCCAAACATGGAAAATCAGCATCAGAAAAGCAATATTGTTGACCATCTTCTCTAGTAACCATAAAGTCCGTATACTTGACCTTCATAAAGTAGACAGGTATAATCTTATCAACTGATACAATCCTGAGCTTCGTCTTGGAGTACTTGTGCTGGAACTTTCGGTATACGAACACAAGTTCACGCTGTTTTTCTTTGTTTTTCACTGACTGTAGACCATGTATAACAACTTCATCATACTTTCTGATCCAGTGGGCAAATATCCTTTTCTGACTTTCTTCGAGGAAAGGAACTTTTATTCGGACTCTTTCCCACTTGGATGGACGAGCTGGAGTTGTATTGACTGGTTCTCTAACTGGTGAAGCTGGAGGAGATCTCTCGGGAAAGACTGTATAAGAAAATTCAGGATGATTGACTGGATAAGTCAATAAAGGAATCACGGCAGAAGACTGATCATCTGGATGCAGTATTTCATCAATTTCTTCTTGCATAACCACCAGAGCTCTTTCAGAATTTGCACATTCTTCTATCGTGTCTGTTACTTCATGCGGATCTAGTATTATTGCCCAATCTTTAGGAACTATCGGAGAATAAAATTCAAATTCTTCAGGCTTTTCAACCGTCGAATCATATAGGATCAGGTCTGACACTGGTTCCCGTTCCTGTTCCTGCCTCTGTCCCTCTGTTCTTGTACCCGAACCCGTACCCTGTTCAACCTGTTCCGACTCCACTACATGAGACTCCGGCTCAGATCGACGTTGGCGCTTCTCCCCCTCATGGTGATCAGGATCATCCTGATCATCATGTCGGCGCTTGAGCCGTTCTGCCTGGCCACGGCAGGTATCTTCCACTGCTGAAAGACGTTCAGTCAAAACAGCTACGGTTTGCTGAAGTGACTGAAGCATAGCTTGCTGAATCTGGAAGGCTTCGGTAGAGACGACAGGATGGGTTGTAGGTGGGGTAGGTGTGGATGCTTGAGAACGAAGTAAGGATAACAAATCGGCATCCTGGGTGGGTTCGGTTTGAGATTGGGATATAAGTTTGGCGAGAAGGATAGATTTTAGTTCAGGTATTGAGAGATCCGTGGCCTGTAGAGGAGGTGGAATAGGGGTGGAATAGGGGTGGTCGCCGGCTCAGTCGTAGGACCTTTACCTTTGACCATGCGTTTGATGTTGTCCATCTCCTCCCTCATCGTAGATTGGACAACCTTTAGGGCGCCGTCCATGTATTCCCTTGAGACAAACTCAGTTTGGGTAACGCCGGGGTCACTTAGACTTCCCGTTATAGCTATGACTGTAGAAGTCGAGCCGCCTACGTTCACGGTTGGCGTGATGATAGCCGTGGTAGGACTTCCATCCAATCCTCGTAACCTACCCGAAGGTGGGTTTACTATGGATGTTCCGGCCGGGCCACTTAGGCTACCGTCGATAGCCGAAAACGGAATCTGTGTCCTAGGAATGGCATGTATTACGAATGGCTCTAGACTCCGTGCAATCAAAGAAGGCGAGAACGGGGGCAGCTGTTCTCTTGTTTCAATATCGGCACCCTCCAAGTGAGAGCCCGATAGCGTATGAGCTAAATCCCCGTGATCATGTGAAACCAGCATCTGTTGAGAGATGGTGGAGTGGCTTGGTTGGGCGTGCAAGTGCGCCGCTAGGTCCACGGCGGCTTCTTCAATACCCAGTCCCAACACATGAGACTGGGTAGCAGATGTGGCTACCTGGCTAGACGTGGCTGGGGGGGATACAACCGAAGATGGTTGTCCCATCACTCGTGTACTCTCAGAATGTAGCTTACTCCGCCTTTCCCTCACACAACTCACTTCTTGATGTTTAACTAATACTCCCTCCGTTCTCCTTATCTCTCCGGATGGGGGCTGATTATCGTCACCATCAGAGTCAGAAGACTCTTCATTTGATGCCGATGTTGAGGTTTGTGTTTCCTCTGTGTCGGAAGTGGCTGGTGTTTCTTCAGTAGCAGCGACAGAAGAGGACTGAACTTGAATGGCTTCAGAATCTGTTGCCTCTTCTGTCATTGGAGTCTCTGTTGTTGGTGGCGAGGATGGTTGTCTTGACGAACTAGGATGGTTGTCTTGACGAACGGCACTACCCACTCCAGTTCCAACGAACTAGGCTGGCTCGTTACAAGCTTGCGAATTTTGTGAAGGTTGATAGTGTTGTGCGAATTCTATCTACTATGGTGTGAGGATTTCTCCCTTAGGCAATTTTTGGAATTTTATTTCTTGATTTTTTTCTAAGATTCTCTGATTGTTGATTATTTTTCGAACTAATGATCATTCAAAGTTATTATTAAACAGATTGTAAAGACGACTTCAAGGGATGCTCTCGTAATTGATAGAAATGTTAAACCACCCGTTCTCTTCAAGGGTGAGTATGAACAGTGGAAAGACAAAATTTTGGACCTCATCGACAGACATGAGCTTGGTGATTATATTAGACTATCTTTGAAAGAAGTTGAATATGTGATTGAGCTAAGTCTACAATCGAGGGTGGAGCAAAAGTTGAATATGTGATTGATCCTAATGAGTATGATGATGAAGATAAGGAAAGGCACAAAGTTGACAAACTGGCAAAGTCCATTTTACTCTAAGGAATACCAAATGAGATATATGTGAAGATAAACAACTACAAAGCAACCGACAAGCAAATGTGGGATCAGTTGGAAAGAATGATGTTGGGTTCTAAGGTTGGTAAACAGCTGAAGGTGTCCAATTACCTCAACAACTATGAAGAGTTTAAAGAAAAGGAAAGTGAGAACCTAGAGGCAACTTATGACAGATTTGTCACTCATCTCAATGAGCTAAACAAAAATAGAATACAAAAATCTCATATTGAGCTGAATGTTAAGTTTTTGAGTATATTACAACATGAATGGAAAAGATTCACTCGACAAATGAAACAAATGAAAGATCTGAATGAGATACCTCTGCATGAAGTTTATGAGACTTTACATCAAAATGAAGAAGAGGTTGATGAGATAAAAGCTGAGAAAAAGAAAGCTGAGAAACCAGTGGTTGATTCGATGGCATTGGTGGTAAAGAGAAAAGAAAAGAGACCAGTGAGTTTCAAGAAAAAGAAAATGATTGTTTCTGAGACGGAGGTAGAGGAAACTGATGAGACTGATTCTGATGATGGTGAAAACTTGAAGCAAGCAATGATTTTATTGATCAAGGTATTTCAAAACAAGTTTTACAAGAATCCTTGGTCAATCAGTCTATGATATTCTTCAGATTCAAAGAATTTAGAGCATAAAGAAAGGGTTGAAGGAAAGAAAAGATTTTAGGAGAAAAGGCCGGAAGAAAAAAAGATATGTGAACAAGTATTTGGAGAAGAAAGAAGAGGATCTAGTAAAATGCTATAATTGTGGTAAGATAGGCCATTTTGCCAACGATTGTAGAAAGCCTAAAGTGAAGAATTTCGGGTATTATAAAAACAAGATGCTCCTGGCAAAGAAAAAAGAAGCTGATAAAACACTGATGGCCGAAGATGATTACTAGCTGGACCATTCAGATTATGAGGATGAGAAAGTGGAGACTGCCCATATGTGCTTAATGGGACAGAAAGTTGTTGAAGAGATGTCAGATGAAGAGGATTCTAAAGAGGTAAATGATATGACTGAATCTGATTTTTTAAATCAAATGCAATGCATGATGGTTGAACTTTAGGATTTGCAGTCTAAACTAAAACGTGAAAAAGGTATCATTGAAAAGAAAAATCAAGCAATACAGAAGCTCAACAAAGACATTGTTGAGAAGACTGTATTGATTGAATCTTTACATAACAACATTGATTCCTTTGGTAAAGAAAAGACTGCAATCTATGGTCAATTATCTGAAACGAAATCAAAATTTAAAATGTATGAACGTGAGATGAAAGAGGTTGCAAATAAATGTTTAACTTTGAAATCTGAAAATCAAACATTGGATGAAAAAGTGAATAGTTTGGAACAAAAATTGTATACTCGAGGTCAGACTGATCAAACTATTCATCTTAATAAACCAAAAGAGGTTACTTCTTTCAATGAGTATTGGGGTATCAGTTACGATAATCCTCATTACTTGAAGAATGGTATTTCAACTGTGCCTGCTTTATATGATTTTCATTTTCTCAAACTGGCACAGAAACATTCTGAACTTAAAGTCAAATGGACACAATCATCAGATGAAGTAGAAGCTAAGGAAAATGAGAAAAAGAAAAATAAAACTAAAATGCAACTACCATTTCGTTATGAAAAGTTGAATTCTAGTTACAATTCCAAGCAGTCAAAATTTCTTTCCAACGATTATTTTCAAAGTTATTCTACAGAGGAAATGGAGGCAAAACCTATTGAACGCAAACTTTATGTTCTTCCATTCATATTAGAAAGTAAAATTTCTGAGCTTGAGAATACTCTTGAAGAAGAAAGAATTTTGATTGGATTAGAACAAATGGTATTTTCTACTATTTTTATAAACACTGATTTTTCCAATACTTCAAAAGCTTCTATATCTAATGATGATGATGTTTTGTTTGATGAAGAGTTAGATTTTCTAAACTCTGATGGTTGTTTTGATAAATGTGTTGATCAATTTGATTTTCATGCAACACTTCCAGATCATTATCAATTTATTATTAATTCTAATGGTTTACCAAGTGTGTATGAAAAAGGTGAATCATCAACAAAAGTTGATAAACTAGTTTCTGTGAGCACCTATTCTGCAAAAGGTAAGAAAAGAAAAAACAGACACTCACAGAAACGGAACATAACTAGTAAATCACAGAAGAAACAATCTCTCAAGTCTTCCAGTTCTAACATGCAATATTCATATGTTTCAGATCTGAAGTGAAATCTGAATGGAGGCCAAAGTAGAAGGTTGATGAGACAACAAAATCATGTTCGTATGTTAAATGTAATAGAGTTACTGATAGTGTTTCTGATGTAATTTATCATGTTACTTCTCATAAACAAAACCTTGTATCTTCTTACAAGTCATATACAATAAAGCAATTGATCTAATTATCTCTGTGTCCTACTCAGTCTTCCATATATCATCGAAATGATTTTGTGTCTCAACAATATTCTGATAATTGGTTTGGTTCATATCATGTTTATAAAAATAATAATTTTTCAAAAGTTTTTCAAAAGCTCAAAGGGTCCAAATTCAAATGGATGCCAAAATCTTTTGCTAACATGCTAGGACCCATCTATAAATGGGTACCTAAACCTCTTGTTTCTTGATTTCTCTTGTGCAGACCCGTCATATGTGGTACTTGGATTCTGGTTGCTCCAAGCATATGACTGGGAAGAAAGATATTTTATCTAATTACACGGAGAAATTTTGCGGCAACGTCAGATTTGGGAATGAACAGTTTTCGCCAATCTTGGGATATGGATACGTAGTGCAAGAGAACGTAACGATTAAGAAGGTGAACTATGTTGAAGGATTAGAACATAATCTGTTCAGCATTGGTCAGTTCTGTGACAAGGATTTAGAGGTGAATTTTAAAGCCAAACGATGTTGTGTTAGAACGAAAGATGGTAAAGAACTCTTGGTCGAGACGCGGAAGTCAAATGTCAAGACTGATAATGCAGTGTGTCTACTTTCCAAAGCCTCTATGCAAAAAAGCTGGTTATGGCATAGATGGCTATCTCATCTCAACTTCAGATATATCAACTAGTTGGTGACTGAAAATTTGGTGAAAGGTCTTCCAGAGCTGAAATATGCACGATAACATTTGTGTGATGCGTGTGAGAAAGGTAAGATGAAAAGAGATTCTCATAAGTCTAAGCCTGAACTGAGCACAAGTACTTCTTTAGAACTGGTACATATGGATATTTGTGGTCTAATGCGAACACAAAGCATAAACGGAAAGAAATATGTCTTGGTGATTGTTGATGGCTATTCCAGATACACTTGGGTCAAATTTCTAAGATCAAAAGATGAGACACCCGATGTCATCATCGCATTCTTAAAGACCGTTCAAGTGAACTTACAGAAGACAGTCAAGTTTATCCGAACTGATAATGGCACATAATTCAAGAACAAAATTGTTGATGATTATCTCGAATCGGTCGGGATAACACATCAATTTTCTGTTGCCAGAACGCCAAAACAGAATGGGGTAGTTGAAAGAAAAAATAGAACCTTAGTTGACGCTACACGCACGATGCTTACCCAATCAGGCTTATCTCTATTCTCGTAGGCTGAAGTTGTGTCTACTACTTGTTATGCACAGAATAGATCTATCATCCATCGTCGCTTCGGAAAAACGCATTATGCTTTGATTAACAACAGAACACCAAGCATTAAACATTTTCATATTTTCGGATGCAGGTGTTACGTGATAAATGATATGGAGAGCTTGAACAAGTTCAGTCCTAAAGTTGAAGAAGGGATCTTCATTGGTTATTCTCAAACAACAGCATCATACAAATTATCTTAAGAATTCAAATATTGTGGTAGATAGCGTAAATGTCACATTTGATGAAGAGATGGATTATGATCAAATCAGTTCAAAACCCGTGATAACAAGAGTATTAGCTTCTCGGCAGATTAGTCCAGAACCTGCAGTTAAAGTTTCTAATTCTGATAAAGCGTCAACGTCTACATCTCATTTAACAGAATTAGATTTATTGTTTGAACATTTTTATGATGAGTTTCTTAGTTCTAAAGTTACTAAACCTATTGTGATTGACAGATTTGAAGATTCAAGTAATCATCATCCAATCACTTCAGATGTATCGTGTTGGGAACTGAAGAAAAGCTTAAGTATGGTTAATGCTGCTAGTTCAGAATTACTACTGCTAGAAGACTTGAAAGTTAATACTGCTGAGTATTACTACTGCTAGTAGAATTAATACTGCTAGTCAAAGTTAGTGCTGCTTGAACAAAGTTAGTACTGCTTAGCTAGTTAGTACTGCTAGTGGTTAGTGCTGCTTAGTAGTTAATGCTGCTAAGACCAAGTTAATGCTGCTTGAAGAAATTAATGCTGCTGAGCATAATTAGTACTACTTATAACTTGAAGATCCGGATGGAAAGGATGACAGCTGGAAAGAATCAAGATATTCATGGAAGGCTTGAAGATAATGATGGAAGATATACTGAAGATATTTTATTTATTGTAATTATCTTTTTGTTCAGTATATGTATAGATTTGATAGAATAGTTTAGAATAAATTCATTAAAAAAAAATTCATTCATTCTAAGTTTTTAGAGAGAATCAACCTCAAGGCATAGTTCCTAATTCTAGAGAAGTATAATTCGTATTGGTGAGTCTGTTCATCAATATTGAGGTTGTGTGTTTAATCTTGTAACTTCAAGCATTCAATACAAGTTTACAAGTTGTTGATTATATACTGTTTTGGTTTACTGTTTTATTGAATATCAAAGTGTTATTCCACAACTTCTTTGATATTAGTTTCTGAGAATTTATTCTTGTTAAGAATATTAGTTTCTGAGAATTTATTCTTGTTAAGAATTCGATCCTGACAAGTGGTAACCACTAGCAGTACTAACTAGCTAAGCAGTACTAACTTTGTTCAAGCAGCACTAACTTTGACTAGCAGTATTAATTCTACTAGCAGTAGTAATACTCAACAGTATTAACTTTGAAGTCTTCTAGCAGTAGTAATTCTGAACTAGCAGCATTAACCATACTTAAGCTTTTCTTCAGTTCCCAACAATCTCCCCCTAACTTGACTTTTAGAAGAGAAGTCAAGTTCTTTAGATTTTCTTCTAGATGCTCCCAAAACTCCATAATGGCCTAAATTCCAGTATTTGCATCCAACCCCAAACTCTGATTGATGGTTCTTTGGATCAAATATTTAGCCATTTCTGAATCTGGAATACACCCTAGCTTCTTCTTCAGCATGGCATGAAGCTTCAATCTGCTATGGTTGTACACTCTATCCACTAGGAAGTACTCAGTATGATTCAGATCCAAAGTCACTGCATATACTCCACTAGTTTCATATAGAGTCCAATTGTTGACTGACTTGAACACATTCTTGATCACATTCTCTACTTCTTCAGGCTTGAACATCATACACAGATACTCCATTACAAGTTTTGTAATTGAAATCTCTGGAGCTTTCAGTATATCTGCATACAACTTCATTCCTATCTCAAACATCTCTTCAAGATCTGACCTAGGGCATGTTCTTACAATCTTTGCCCAAGTATTGAACACCTCATACTTTTCATCCTTCCTTTTTAGCCTTATGTATTCCTTTCCATCCACTGTCAATGTATCCCAGTGAATGACCTCAGGAGGCTTAACTCCTACAGGTTCTACTGAAATTGGTTCAGGTACTTTGTCCATCACTACCATATACATATTTACATCATCTGTGTTTGATGGCTCTTTCTGTTTAGATGACTCAGGTGCCCCTTCTTCTTCAGCAACCTTCTTAGCCTCTCCTTCAGCTACTCTAGGCTTCTTAGTTGACTTTCTCCTTGCCATCATCTTGGTTCTCTTTAAAGTCCTTAGACTTTCACCTAGAGTGGCTTCTTTCTTTGGTGGTGTTTCTTGCTCATCTGGAAAGGGCTTTTGTATCAGAAAGTCATTACTTTCTTTCATCCTCTTCTCCATCTCCACCCTTGCAGTTTCATTCCCCTGAAGCTTTATCATCTCTGAATCATACAGTTCTTTAATCTTCTCAAAAGACATCTTTGAGAACATCTCCTTTCTGACTCCTACAGCACCTTTGAGAAATATAATCATCTTGTTTCTCTCTTGGGTACCTAGGAAAGTCTTTGAGGGTTGTCTCTTCTTTACAGCTGTTTTTACCACCACTGATTTCTTCAGAGTTGCAGCTTTCTTCTGTGCAATTTCAGTTGCCAGGCTTTGTTGATAAGCTTCATTCAGTTCAGCAGCTAGAGCCTTAGCCATCTCTCTGTCTTTGTCTACTTGAACCCTCTCTTCTTGCTCAATATCAGCTTGTATTTTTCTGGCCAAAGCTTCATCTGATTCAACCAACTTTTGCTTTTTGAGTGGTTGATTAGATTCCACTAGCTTAGCTTTGCCCTTTTCTTTGCTTATAACTTTCTCAGACCTGTATTTCATTTCAGCATCACCTCTTTCTTTTATGATAACTCCTTTGGCCTTTGAAGTGACCTTGGGAGTATCATGTTTTGCTTTGATCAGAGTTTCTGCAATTTCCAGTTCTGTTAGTACTTCCTTCACTGTTTCTGCTGCTTTGTTCATGTCAGCAGTAGTAACCGTTTCTTCTGCTCCACTTGAACTAGCAGCATTAATGGTTTCTGCTGCTTGCTCACTTACTGCTGCTTTCTCCCCCTCAACACCATATTTCATCCCATCAAGCTCCCCCTCTTTTGTAGCTTCTTCCATGTTGATCTCCCCCTTTTTGGGAGCATCATTCCCAGATTTCCTTTTTCTTAGTTCAAATTTCTTTCTCCTCTTCCTCTATACAAGACTGGTCACCATCTTCTTCAACTTAGCAATCTGTACTTGTTGTGACAGGATTACCAGCTTCATCTCTTCAATATCTTTCCCTTGTTTGATGACATCCATATTAATGTTGCCCATTGTTTCCATCAATTCATTGTAGTCATATCTATCCTCACCTTCTCCAGGAGTGTTACCCCCTTTTGAAGGATCATGGGATCTTTTAGTAGTGGAAGCCTTCTGCCTAGCAGAAGCACTATCCACCCCCTTGATTTCTTGGCACCGGGGACCTTTGAATGATTGATCATTCAAAGTTGCCATGGGGAAGGTCTTAGAGATGTTACCACTATCCTTCTCTGTGCTAGCAGAAGTAGTGGCAGCCTTCTCACCCTTATGCTCTGCCATCTTCTTAGAGAGCACCTCCTGAGGGTTGGGAGACACCCTGTTGGTTTCCCTTTGGATATTCTCTAAGGGAGAATTCTCCCTTAGAGGGCTTAAAGGCTGAATGGGTGAAGGTACAAGAAGGGAAGGAACCTTCTTTACCTGTTTTCTTTGATAAGTTTGGGTGAGTGGTGAGTTGGTTTGTCAAGAAGAGACTGCGGAATTGATTTAGAGTGGGAAGGTTGGGATTGGCTAGCAGTGGGTTGGTCTAATGGGGGCCTTGACCCTGCTACCATACCTTCATTAGTTTGGGACTCCACCATCATTGTAGAGAACAATGGGGTGTCTACTCCTTCCGAGTCCCCAGCAGATCTTCTCATATTTGAGAAAACCTTGCCTTTAGGGGGTTTTGGTACATATATCCCTTCAGAGTGAGGAATATCCGTCAATTCGTGGTTGATTACTGCTTGAACAAACCTGGGATACATATAAAAGCTCTTTTTGTTTCCCATGTTTGAGACAAGATCATTGAAAATCATTTGTGAAAAATTGTACCTTCTGGCAGTGGCCAAACAGACCAAAGCATAAGCAATGGGACTGCTGAACTCACTCCATCCAGTAGTCTTTTTAGAAATGCAGTGCATCAAGGTATGAACAAGAAAACACCATTGGGGTGAGAATTTAGCTTTTGAGAACTTAAAAATACCCAATGGGCCTCCATACCCCATTCTTGTAAGAGTAGAAAACAGTTCATCATTAGGGATAGAATTTATACCAGAGGCATCGTCTAGACGTAGACTGATGCGAATTACCTCTTCAGTAACTGTCAATGGCTTGCCACACACTGTCGTCTTGATCATTTGCACACCATCCTCAGTAACAATGGTGGCGTGTGCCCAGAATTGCCTCTGATGCTCTATGAAGATAGTAGGAGACATAGTGAGAGCATGGGCAATGTGGCTAGACTTCAGAAAGTCGACTATCTGATGAAAACCTTCAGCTTGTTTTGGCTTTTGGAGCATCGCGATTTCATTGTGCTCGTCAATGAACGCCATTGATGCCATGAATCTTTGAAAATTCTTCCCTGAGAACTTTGAACTTGAGAGAAAGAGGGTTTAGAGCGCAAGAGAATAGTATGCAGAGAGTCGTTATGAACTTTTTAGGCGGGCAAAGAGTATTTATAGTATTCGAGACATAAGCAGTATTAACCTAGAGCAGTATTAACTACTAGCAGTATTAACTAACTATGAGTATTAACTGAGAGCAGTATTAACTACTAGCAGTATTAACTAACTAGCAGTATTAACTGAGAGCAGTATTAACTACTAGCAGTATTAACTAACTAGTAGTATTAAGTAGTAGCAGTATTAACTACTAGCAGTAGTAACTGTGCAATGGCAGTATTAACTACTAGCAGTATTAACTACTAGCAGTAGTAACTGTGCACTGGCAGTATTAACTATACTTACTCCTTTAATCTCGCGAAACACTGAGTACTGCTATACATATCCTGAAAAAGAAGATTAGTAACACCAAGAATAAAGAATATACAGGTATAGAACCACTTTTTGAGAAGGGGCTTATTCAGAGTTGATCATTCCCACACTTGTTACCAGGAAAGTGAATCTACCCACATCAAAAGCTTTAGTGAATAGATCAGCAAACTGATTATCAGTGTGAACTTTTACAACTTGAATAAGTTTCTTTTCATTACAGTCTCTTATGAAGTGATGCCTGATCTCAATGTGCTTTGTCTTTGAGTGCTTGACAGGATTATTCACAATTAAATCCATCATCTGCTTTGCTATCAAACTTACCTTTGGTGACATTACCTTTTCCACTTATTTTACCACCAGTAAGATTATCTCCAAACGCAACATGTCCTCCATTGATATGCTTGAAATCCTGAAGGCATGACATGTTGCCTGTCATGTGCCTAGAGCAACCACTATCAACATGCCATATGCTCTTCCCCTTGAGCTGTTGGTTGCCCTGCACATAAGATAAATCAGTTAGTATGAATTAGGAACCCAAGCCAAAGTGGTCTTGGGTACCCCTTTCTCATCAAAATACTTGCATTCTTTCTTGACAAGATTTTTAAACTTTGACTCCTCATTCTTGGAGTACTTTGTCACAATAATAGGCTTGGAAACATTTTTGTTAGAAGCAGTACTGGTTTTAGAAGTACTAACTGCCTTAGCAGCACTTGCATGCTTAGCAGTACTAACCTTGTTAGAAGTAGTAACTGTATTAGCAGCAGTAACTATGTTGGCAGTATTAACCTTTGAAGAGGTACTAACAGTATTAGCAACATTAATATTTTCAGCAGTACTAACACTGGTAGCAGCAGTACTAACAGTTTTAGTGCTTCTAGGCACCCACATTTTAATACTTTCTTTTAAAAACTTTTTCTTCATGGGGCCTTTACTTTCAACAGATTTCTTCATCACATGTTTCTTTCCAGCCTTCCTATAACCAACAGGTTTTTGCACAGATCTTTGAAAGTTCATCTGTTGATTAATAGGGTTAAAGAAAGCAATACTTAACCAAATGATTTAACTTGCCACATATGAAACAAGGTTTTGGTCTATTGATTTTATTCATATCAACTCCTTGTTTTTGAGCCCATTGATTATTCCAGTTTCTTTGATTACCTCTTTTTATACCAGAATTTAGGCTCTTAGTTTTATTGCAAGCACACTGTTTACAAGATCCATGATTCACAACCGTGGTTTGTTTGTAATGGACCTTGTTATCCTTTCCTTTGGTCTTCTCTATCTCCTTGGACTTGACCCAGATTTTCCCACATCCCTCATTGGTGATAATGTTGTTTTCTAATGGTATTTTTTTACTCACAGCATTATCCATATTCTCACGGGCTTCTTTCTCAGTCAAATCCTTAACTACTACCTCATCCAAATGATCTATCTTAAAAGCTTCCTCAGACAAGTCCTTTTTCTCCTTGGTTTCTAACAAGTCTGAAGTAGGAGAGATATAGTTGTTGTTGTAAGGAGGAGGTGTATTGTTGTATCCAATACCAGGCTTCATCTTATCATGAATCTGAGCCTTTAGAATAGAATCCATTGCTTTTGAAGCATATGAAAACTTTTCTATGTCAAGCTTAACTTTAGATAGTTCCTCTTTCAGCCTATCATTCTCTTCTAAGGACTTAGACAGTTTGGTCTCTAACTCATTCTTTTCCCACTTCCAATAGTTTGTGTCATAAGAGTGTTGAAGTTCATTAGCTTGAAAGCCTTTGATTTGCTCTTCAAATCTCTCTACTATCAACACATAATCTCTTCTGTCCTTTTCCAATCTTTTGAGGTCATCACACATACTTTGATTGTGATCCCTGTATCTTTTGACAGTGTCTATGCAAGATTGAGTGCAAAGATTAGAAATTACCTTAGAGGGGAGATCAGACACTTCTGCCATAATAGCTTGATTCTGAATGGCTTCCTCAGCTTGATCACTCCAGTCAAATCCCATTCCTTGTTGAGAAACAAGGGCTTGAGCAGGATTCTTGTTTTGATTGTAGCCTCCATTCTGAGCTTGTTGGCCTCCATTCTGAGCTTGTTGGTGGTTGTTGTTTGGAACAACACTCCTGCACTCTCTAGCAAAGTGTCCTTTCATGTGACACTTATAGCACTCCACCTTAGTCTTGTCAAAACCAGCTCCATCTTCTCTTCTTTGAGAGAAGTTGTTCCTTCCTGTTCTTTTAATAAACTTCTTCACCCTCATAGATAACATGGCCATCTGCCATTTAATGTCCATCTCCTCCAGGTCATCAGGGTGAAGTTGATCCAGATCATCATTAATCAATGAATTGTTGCTATGATGGACAAAAAGGCTTCAAAGATAGTTCCAGTGCCTTTTTCTGAATTTACTCCACTGGCTGTACTAACTGCTTCAGGGTTGGCAGTAGTATCAGTAGATGTTGAAAGAAGTGCAGCATTGTGGATATAACCAGTGGGCTTCTTCTTGGATTCTACCTCAGTTTCAAAAACTCTTAGATCATTATATAGATCATCAAGTTCCTTCTCTTCCAGATTGACACTCTGTCTATATGAGACAGTGTACATAGTCCATTCATCCCCAAGAGATCTGAGGAACTTTCTGTTGATATCATCTTGTTCCATCTTCACCCCTACAGTAGCCAGTTCACCAATGAGCTTGTTGAACCTATCAAAAGTTTGAGTCATAGACTCATTCTTTGAAGAAGTGAAGTTCTCATACTGCTGCTTTAGAACATCTCTTTGATTTCTTTCGATGCTTGTAGTTCTAGCAAATCTTTTCTCTAGAGCATTCCAGAGAATATGAGCATCAGTGCAGTTGCAAAATTGATGCTGATATTCATTGGGGATGGCCAAGAGCAGAGTGCTCAAGGCCTTCATCTCTGTCTGTCTGATCTTCCTCTCACCATCTGTCTTTGGTGGAGGTCTTTTCCCATCTGGTCCTATCTTTCCTGCTTCAGAAGGACCATTCTCAATGATATCCCACATTGAGTAGTCAGTGAGAAGAATGTATTGTCTAATTCTGATCTTCCACATGTCAAACTCACTGGGTTTGAGCATTGGAACCTTAGAGACCAGAGTACTGTTTGATTCTGCAAGGTTTTCCATGATGAATGAATAGATGTTTCTGAGGGAGTTAGGCTCTGATACCACTTGTCAGGATCGAATTCTTAACAAGAATAAATTCTCAGAAACTAATATCAAAGAAGTTGCGGAATAACACTTTGATATTCAATAAAACAGTAAACCAAAACAGTATATAATCAACAACTTGTAAACTTGTATTGAATGCTTGAAGTTACAAGATTAAACACACAACCTCAATATTGATGAACAGGCTCACCAATACGAATTCTACTTCTCTAGAATTAGGAACTATGCCTTGAGGTTGATTCTCTCTAAAAACTTAGAATGAATGATTTTTTTTGTTAATGAATTTATTCTAAACTATTCTATCAAATCTATACATATGCTGAACAAAAAGATAATTACAATAAATAAAATATTTTCAGTATATCTTCCATCATTATCTTCAAGCCTTCCATGAATATCTTGATTCTTTCCAGCTGTCATCCTTTCCATCCGGATCTTCAAGTCATAAGCAGTACTAATTATGCTCAGCAACATTAATTTCTTCAAGCAACATTAACTTGGTCTTAGCAGCATTAACTACTAAGCAGCACTAACCACTAGCAGTACTAACTAGCTAAGCAGTACTAACTTTGACTAGCAGTATTAATTCTACTAGCAGTAGTAATACTCAGCAGTATTAACTTTGAAGTCTTCTAGCAGTAGTAATTCTGAACTAGCAACATTAACCATACTTAAGATTTTCTTCAGTTCCCAACATATCGAGTGATTCAAATTCCCCGATTCAAGAAGAAACTCCAGTTCAAACACCTACTCAATCAGTTGAAGTTGCACGTGAAACTGCCGAGCCAGAAGTTGCACATTCACTTGGATATAATGCCATGCCTACTCAACAGACGTCAAATGTCCAATCCACTAAAATATCTGCACCAGTTACTTCAACTGAACCCAACTTAAAGAACATAATGGATATCTAGATGATCAACATGATTAGTTTACATCTAATCCACTCCCTCATGTACATAAGTGTACCAAAGAGCACCCGGTACATCAAATTATTGGAGATCCTTCAAAACCGGTGCAAACTATGTTTGCAACAGCTAATGAGTAAATGTTTGATTCTTTTCAGTAATGATCACTAGTTTTGTCAACATGATCATGTGTACGACAATAAGAAAAATAATATTTCTTACTTGACAAACTGATTAACTGATATCTCGAGTAGACATGATCAGATTTACCTTTTCGCACATTGTTCTTCTTGGCTTTAGTCTCATGTACACATGTCTTCTTTTCTTTCTTATCAGCTTTCTTCTCATCTTTCTTTTCTTCTTTAACTGGTTTCACTTTCCATACCAGTTCTTCTTCTTTGTATCTTCTTCTTCTTCTTTTTCTTCTTTTGTATGTATCTAAACCATCTACATTTATATCAAAGAAAATGTTAGTTATACGAATCTGATCAATGAATTGACTAACCTTTTTGTAGAAACAGGTTTCTTATGTGAGCTTGCAGCTGTCTTGAACGAACATTCAGAATCAGCTGAATCATCTCGAGGTGTGTGGATTTGTGACTCTGGAGTCGTGTTCTCAGTCACCATAACCTTTGAAATAACGTCTTCAAGCTCTTTTATCCTTGAAGAATAATTGTCTCTTTCTTTGATGAGTAGGTCAATCTTCATCTCGAATTCAGACTTCGTATTTTGATCTTTCTGTGCACTTTCAGATAGTTCAGATAGCTTCTCAGTAAGCTTCTTGATCTTTGCTTCAAATATATTTCTTTCTTCTTCAAGGTCCTTCTCAGCATCCTTTCTCTGACTAGATATTTCTTTGAAGATTTCCACATTCTTCTGTTCTATAGTTTTCTTCTCTTTGTCAAACTTTTCTCTTTCCAAAATGATCACTTTCTCAAAGTCAGAAACTTGTTGAGAAAGCTTTATACATTTGAGCTCAACCATCTTCTTCTCTTCAACACTCTTTCTTGAAAACTCTAAGAATTTCTTAGCAAACTCTTTCTTTTCTTTCTCAAAATTAGATCTTTCTTTAGCAATTTGCTGCTCTCAGTCAGAAATCTTCTTGTTCAGCTCATGATTTTCAGTCTCCAGACTCTTAATCTTCTCCTCATAACTTTCAACGGATGCAGCTTGCTGGATTTGGATAATCTGATTTTCCAAGTCAAAGATTTTTCTTGTCAGCTTTGTGTTCTCAGCTTCCAAACTCAGTATCTTCTCATCATTCAGCCCATAAGTCTGTTTCAGAAGATTTTCATTAATTGTCTTTAATACACTAACTTCTTCCCTCAGTATCATCCTTTCATCAGAATATCTTTTTGACCGCTTAGAATAGTAGTCAATTGAAGAAGCAAGATTTTTGTTCTCTAATTCGAGCTTGTGAATCTTTTGTCCATCATCATCAGAAAAATATCCTATCTTGAACTATCTGTAACAAAAAAAAAACTTGAGTTTGATCGTTAGAAATTCAGAAAAAATAGATCACAATCAAAAATTTGTTCCCCCCCGCAGACTTGCGGGGTCTAGGGGCAGTGTCCCGAGAGAAAAAAATTTCACATTTAAAAGCCATATTACAACTTTGAAAAAAAAATCAGAAAAATATTCTTAATACAAAACTCGCAGAACAAAGAAAAATTGAACTTCGCGCAAAAATAGTAACTTGCGAGTTTTATGCTTCGCACAGAACAAGGATACAGAACCACACTTCGCACAAATAGAGACGTGCGAGTTCTAGGTTTGCGTACACTGAATGTTGCGAGTTCTGAGGTTTGTGCATGCAGGCTCGTGCGAGGTTCTGGTTCGCGTAGGTAACTACATGCGAGTTCTTGATACTTCGCGCACAGTACTTCTCGCTATGTGTTTGCGCGTTCGAGACTTAGAAATATTTTTGAATTTGACTTCGCGCTAAATGTAAACGCACAAGATTCACTTCTTGCAGATCAACTTCTCGTACAACGCACTTCTCGCAAATCACTGTTCTCGCACAACAAGGTGAATGAATAGTACAAACGCGCACAAAGAGGTTTGCGAGTTCTTACTTCTCGTACACCATAGCTTGCGAGTTCTTCATTTCAAGCAAATTCTTTTGACATGCGAGTTCTTTAGTTTTGCGAGTTTCAGCCTTGTGCGTGTTCTTCCTCTGCGAGTTTCTCAGATCTAGCGAGTTCTGATTTTTCAACTGAAATCGACCCAAATCTTCTTCAATTGGCTTGAAAACTTGCATATCTCATCGATTTAATGTCTAGAACACTTTACAAACAATAAATTTTTATCTAAAGCACTAAAAATACAGATTCGATCTATACACAGTAAACTTAAAAAAACTCAAAATAAAATCTCAAAAATCCAAAATTCACATGAATTTACTGTGAATTAGCCAAACTAATCAACACTGAACGTATTCTAAACTCAATTACGATTTCTATAACACCAAAATCAGATCAAAAACACCACTGTAGCAACAAACTTGAATCTTGAAACAGTGATTATCAAGTTCTTCCAAAAATTCGACCAAATCTTCAAATCTATCCATTTTTTCTGAATTTCTCAGCTCTTATACCAATTGTTATGTCCTAATTTCAAGTTCTAATCGTACACAAACAATCAAGATGAACAATTAATCAAATCATATGTCATTGATTCAATTCACATATTACATTCATTCTCACTTTCTCTCTCTACATACACACTTTCTCTTTCTAGAATGATATGAACATACAATTCTTCTCTAATCAACTCACCACTCTTTACAATGAATTCTACTTACCATTAGAAAGACAATAAATCTATTTATACCTAACAACTAAAACAAGGAAACTAATACAACAACATTGACTTTGACTTATTACATAAAGACTTTGACTTTGATGCTGAGAGTTAACTTTCCAGCTTTGACCTCTTGTAATTTTTATCTTCAATATTTATGATCTTGAATCCAACAAATTTGTGCTCTAATAATTACAGAAGTTCACTGAGGAAAATCATTGATTGGATTGGTGAATCTCTCTACAAGTGTTTTTCACATTGATAGAATGAGCTCTCTGTATCTCATATGTGCATCAATGTCTCTGATTAATCTCTCTGTGGGTCCCCTCTGTACAGTTTATCTGCCAATTTTCTTTGAGATAGTGTGTTTGATCTTCTTGAGAGTATTTTTCGAGTATTTGTGGCATTGGTCGAGCTTGAAGATCTTATTTATGTTATGATCATCTCTGTAGATAAAACCAAACATAGGCTCTGTGATGCCAGGGAAGTGATCATCTGGTCTTGTAATCGATAGCTTTTCGACTCCTAGCTGCAGAGTTATCTCGAAGTCCATCTTGCTATGATACTTGACGTGTTCTCACATAACTTCCTTGATTTTTCCATTTGCGATCATATATTCCTTTCTTTTCTCCAAGCGTTGCTATGTGAAGGCATGTAATTGTGGTAGATCGTATGTGCAGAGATTCTTTAGACAAGCATCCGAGAACTTATATTGTTTCCCATCCTTTCTTTCAACCTTGTATTTTACATACATGATGGTTTTGTGAGAGAAGGAGTGCAGAGTCATGCTCAAAACCTGTTTAATATCTTCTGTGGAAAACACCTTTGATTTGTCTAGAGTTGTTCTGTCAAACCTTCTTTTGACGTCCTCCCTTATCAGAGGGTGCATATTTGGTGCAATGAAGACTTCTTCAGGTTTGGTAGAGTATAGGTATGTGAGGATGTTTTCATTCAACTTTAGTTCTTTCGGTGGAGGCCTTGGAATTGAAATCCTCGTGGCGTCCATCGATTGAACAATTTCTTTTACTTGATCCACATTGGCTTTTTCTTCAGAGGTGTTGGCCACAAAGAGTGTCATTGTCTGTTCTTTGGGTTTCTTCGATGATCTCTGTGGAGGAATCTCTGAGTCGTTCTATTTGGAATTTACAGGATCAAGGCTGCAGAAATGTACTTTTGGGAGGGTGAAGTGGGCATTAGCTTAGGACTTGATGGTTCTACGAACTTCTCAAGTTCTTCTGCCAATATGTTTGTGCAATATTGACCTTAGATTTCTTCGGTGTGGACACTGCAGAGATTGTTGTTATCAGAGATATAGGTGCAGCAGCAGATTCTTTGTACATTCCCTTAGAGGCACAAGACCTGTATCGTTGAGTTTTGTGTGCCTCTTAGGTTCCCTTTTGTAGAGGTGCGGCCTGAAGAGGAGTGGCAGCTATAGGTGCAGAGTTTTTTGTTGTCATAGCCTTCTCCCCCTCATGATTGTCAGAGCCAGAGGCATCAGGGTCCTGATCATCATGCTTGGCCCTCTTCTGCTCTGCCTTTGTTTGGAAAGAAGCGGGTTCCTTCCTCTTCTTTCGCTCTCCGCATGATGATTGATCTTGGTCATCACGTCCTCTACGGAAAAGGAGAGCTTGTTGACCTCATAGTCTGATTTGAACTTTAACGCAACCACAGTCTTCTTCACCTCTTCGCCAACAGATTTTCCTTTCTTTGAATTGTTAGAGCCCAGAAGATTTAGGTCCTTCAGAAGCATTTGGCCCATGGCTCTTTAGTTGCCAGGGCCTCTATATACGTCGCAGAGGTGGTTGGTTATGGTGTAGAGGATGAGGTTGGACCCTATATTAGGACCATGACACTGCGAGTCATGTCCTTAATTTCATCCTTCAATTTGTTGAGATCTTTCACTCCATAGTGTGCAACCTCTGTGGCAAAAATTTAGCCTCTTCCATGACTATGTTACCAAGGACCTTGATTGCATCTGTTTAGATGTTCACGGATTTGGCTATCTAATTGAAGTCGTTCGATGTAGCGTTAGATGCATAGGATTCCATCAACTTCTTTATGTTAGTAGAGTTCTGCTCCAATATTCTCCTCTAATCTTGTAGAGCTTCAGTATTGGCTTGCAGAGCTGCAGTCAATTTGCTGAAGTCATCCATGGAGACAGAGGTTTCAGTAAGCTTTTGGAAGTCGAGAGCGTTTGCCAAATGTAGATTCTTGGATGTCCCAACATTTTCCCGGATTTCATCAAGAGTTCGTGTTGAGATGATGGGAATGTGATCATCAAGTTCTTCAAGTTTTTCGAACACTTTGTCAGCAAAGGCTTTAAACTCCTCCTTTGTGATATAGGTGTCCGGGGTAACCTCTGGACCAACACATGGTCCAGATTGAGCCAAGGAGATTTTGGCACCTACAGAGCCTAAGATGATGTTGAGCTCTGCAGGATTTCCCTTCAATCCTTCACATACCTTAGAGGATTCGTCTATGAAGGTTCTGTCAACAAATTTCTTGGGAGAAGATCCATATTCTCTTTCAAGCTCCTTGTTGAGTGTACTCTGTAGATGTTCTAGATCTACAGAATCAGTGTGTGTCCTTACTACCACCTCTGAAGTGGTTTGGGTATCGCTCGTTGGTGGAGCAGAGGCAACAAATGCCTCTGCGGGGACAAGTGGTGTGTCCTGGGTCAATGGGACACTTATTTCTGCACTTCCATACTTTTGAGAGTATGGAGTGGATTGGGCTTGCTCGGTTGTCATTGGCCTCGAGGATGATGGAATATCCTCTGTCCGGCTAGGCTGGTTAAGGATCGGACTGTGCTGTCCTTGTTCAATACCCCTCTGCACTAGAACTACAGGGGTAGAAACGTGGGTTGCATTGGGAGGTAGGATGAATGGTGTGCCGAAGGCATCTTTGTCTCCTTTCTACTCCAACGATTTTTCTTCATCAGAGCTAGGAAGCCATGTAACATTCTCTATCTCCAACTTTACATTCTCACCAAGGTTCACAAAGCATAGCTTGGCTACTTCTTTGGCTATATCTGTAGCCACCTTCAGAGGACTGGAGGGTCTGTCATCAGGGCTTTCAGGGATCTGAGCCTTCCTCCTTCTCCTCTGCAGAGGTTCCTCATTTGGTCAAGTCTTCTTGATGTGATGTTCAGTTTCTGCCAACTTGACCAATCTCCTTTTTGTGGCCTTCTTCGGGGGCTCTGCAGCGGTAGCCTCTGCAGCTTTGACCACCGCTCCCTCTGAGATTGTCTTAGCTTTGTCCTTCTTGGCTTTCTTCTTCTTAAGCTTAATAGCCTCTGCCACTTCTGCTACTAGGGTTGGATCCTCTTCTTCTTCTTCGACCCTCTTTTAGGTTTTCTTTTTCTTTTTCTGCTTAGGTTGATCACTCCTCATCCTACTCTCGGGCTCTATCCTCTTAGTTTGTCACATGTGCCTTTTCTACCACATTCTTCTCATCTCCCTCAGCTCTCTATTCCCTCAGATAAATCACAATATCACCAACTTGGAATCCTACACGTGGGGGGGTTGCAGGACTCGGTGCAGGAGTCATGTGCCCACGAATGTATGTCCTAATTCCCTCTTCACTACCTAAATAAGTAAGGAGTCTAGATGGCAGAGGTCTTGTCCCTGGGTACCCTGTCTTCAGTGTGGTTGGCCTGTTGGACTTTATATCGTATATCTTAATGCTCTTACCCTCTGTAGGCAGTTTGACTTCTTCGATTAAGTTATCTCCCAGAAGAACTGCAAATAACCTGTTGAACACAAGGTTCTTGGGCTCTGTGCCCCGTGCTTGGTCATTCTGCTTGGCTATGACTTCATTTTTGATCTCCCTAAAGGTAAGGCCTGCATAGTCCAGTGGGACATCATAATACATACCGTACATAATGGCCAAAATAGTATGACTAGATTGGTCTGGACTCCCCACCTTTGAAGTTAGAGCTCGGTTCAGGATTGAGAACAAAACATTTCACAGGGGTGGAAGGTTCTGTCAGCAGAAGTCAGTTCTCTTGACAATTAGGATGGTGTACCCAATGAATCATAGGAATTCGAGTTTCTCAACCTCTGAAGGTTCCTCTGAGAATTTTACCAAGATCAATTGGTCCTTCGTCGGAATCTCGAATACCTTAGAGACCCTTCTTCTATTGATGCCCATATCTAATATCCTTTCAGTCGAGGGATGGGTAGCATATCCCATGACACAGTATCCATTTTTCGGGAGATTTTCATGTCTGCCACTCATCCAAAATTGTTGGATGTAGGATTCAGTGATATCCGTTCTCTTTAAAGTTAGGGCTTTGAAAAGGAAGTGATTTTGCAAGATTTGAATCAACGGTTCAGCTTCTTCAGGGAATCCGTTGGGATCCAAAACCACGTAGTGGTTATTCGGTTTTAAGTTCAGGGAGCTCAAGTGATAGTCATGGTGTGTGAAGGAGAGCATTCTACTCGTGAGGGGTTGTTCTTGTCCAACAGATTGGGAATCATCCTTTTGGGATACGGAGTGCAGGGATTTGTTCGAAGCATTCGAACATTCAGATTTCTTCGATGAAGAAGAGTGAGAAGCCATTTGAGAATGAAAGAAGTATAATAGAAGATTATTGCTTTTGATTTCTTGAGAGCGAAATTGCAGGTAAAAAATGGGTAAAGTGGAAGAGAAAGGTATTTATACTGAGAGGGGATAAGAATTATAATCGGTAATTAAAATTTTTTTGAAATCCGTAATTAGTACCTACGCATAGTGAGTCGTTTGGAAAAATGACGGTACAGATACGGCCCAATCAGATTTTGCCACGTGGATAAAGACAGTGCACGATCGAGTGTGTGCGCCTCCCACTTATCTCATGCGTGTGGCATATGCTATACCCACTTGACTGTTACTTTCAAAAATAACTCGCACCTCATAACCTTTTGAGAAAATTTCATGTGATGAGAGTGACAGAAGCTCTGTGGATAAAGAACTTCTGAGGTTATGTGCATGGTTCTTCTAAGTACAAAGTTGCTCTTGTTTTATCACAAGACGTTGAAAGAGAATGAGGTGAGCGTATTAGTCATTCAAATCAGAACTCAGAGTTCAAGAGATGTCCTTTTGAGGTACAGAGGCTCTGTGAACGATCACAGAGGCTCTGTGAAGGACCTCAGAGGCTCTTAGACCAAAAAATTCTAATTTAGGATACATTTGGAAGTTTTGATCACCCAAGGTTTTAGCACGTTTTGAAGAACAAATTCAGACATATTTGGAAATTGGTGTCCGAGAAAGGTGTTTTGTCCTTAAGAGTGTGCGAAGACCATACTTTATTCTGCAATTTCTCTCGATAAGAACAACTCTTTTGCTCGCCCTTGAATCATCAAGGTCTTGTCCGTGTGGCTCATTTTGCTCCCCCTTGATCTATGCTTGGGCATTAGGGTTCCATAATTCATTTTGCTCCCCCATGATCTATGCTTGTACAATTCAAAATATCAGGGTTCCATAATTCAAAGGACATAAGCAGTTAAAACAATAAACTATACAAGAAAGTAAAGGACTATACATACTGGAATGTAAATATGTACATGAGAGGCTCTGTTGATCATTCAAGGTTCAACATACCAAGCTTGCCAACGAGAAAGTTGAATCTTTTCTCATCCAGTGCCTTTGTGAATAGGACAGCAAGCTGGTAATCAGTGGACACAAAATACATCTCTATGGTACCTTGTTCCACATGGTGTTTCAAGAAGTGATAGTTGATATCGATATGCTTTGTCTTGGAGTGTTGTACGGGGTTGACAGAGTTTGATATGGTGCTTTTTGTATCACAGAGGAATGGGGATCTTATCAATAGCAAAGTCGTAGTCTCTGAGTTGGGTTCTCATCCACAGAACTTGTGAGCGACAACTAGCCGCAACAACGTATTCGGACTCTGCAGTAGATGTTGACACATAATTTTGCTTCTTCGAAGTCCAACTCACTAGTTTACCTCCAAGGAATTCACAACTCCCAGAGGCACTCTTTCTGTCGAGCTTGCATCCTTCATAGTCTGAGTATGTGTATGTCATTTGATCGAAGCCAGAGTTCTTCGGATACCAAATGCCAAGTTTCTTGGTACCTCTTAAGTATCTGAAGATCCTCTTAACAGCTAAAACGTGGGAGTCTTTTGGGTTATCTTGAAACCTTGCACAGAGGCATGTAGCAAACATTATATCAGGCCTACTTGCAGTTAAGTAAAGTAAAGACCCAATCATACCTCTATAGAACTTGCACTCGACAGATTTGCCCTCTGGATCTGCAAAGAGCCTTTATCCAGTGGCCATTGGTGTCTTCATTGCAGAAGAGTCAGAGAGTTTATATTATGAAAGTATGTCAGAGACATATTTCAATTGGTTTATGAAAATACCTTCTGTGGTTTGCTTGACATGCAATCCCATGAAGAATGTGAGTTCTCCCATCATTCTCATCTCAAACTCACTCTTCTTCAAAGTTTCAAATTTTTTACAATATTAATCATTTGTAGTGCCAAAAATAATGTCATCTACATAAATCTGAACAAGCAGAATCTCACCCTTTCTCCTTTTAAAAAATAGAGTAGTATCAATGGTACCTCTTTCGAAACCATTTGCATGAAGGAAATTGGAGAGTCGTTCATACCAGGCTCTGGGGCTTGTTTCAGACCATACAGAGCCTTGTCTAAAAAGTAGACGTGGTCTGGATACTTCGAGTTCTCAAATCCAGGTGGTTGTTGAACATAGACTTCTTATTGTATTTGTCCATCTAAGAAGGCTGACTTGACATCCATTTGGTACACCTTGAAACCTCTGTGGACTACAAAGGCAAGGAATATCCTTATAGCCTCTAGTCTAGCCACAGGGACAAAGATTTCTTCGTAGTCAATGCCCTCTTCTTGACAATCGCCTTTTGCCACCAATCTTGGTTTGCTCCTTATCACTACCCCGTCCTCATCCATTTTGTTTCTAAAGATCCATTTGGTCCCTATTGCGATTTTGCCTTTCGGCAGAGGCATTAGGGTCCATACCTTGTTCGTTCAAACTGAAGAAGCTCCTCTTGCATAGCCTCTATCCAGTTGGGGTCTTCAAGAGCTTTTGAGACCTTCTTGGGCTCGATGATACTGACAAAGTTCATAAAAAACAAAAATTTGTCGTAGCAGAGCGAGTTTTTACACCTTCAGAAAGATCTCCAATGATTTGGTTCTTAGGATGACTTTTGGTCCACTTAGTCATGCAAGGATGGTGATCACTAGAACCTTCTATTTCACCATGTGGAGAGGTTTCCTTTTCTTGATCCTCTTCCACTTCAGAAGGAGGATCGTTTGTGCTTACCACTGGTGATAGTTGAGCTCCTTGTGTTGAAGTTGAGAGCTTTGTTGTTGCTTGATTTCAGCTTTGTGGTTGCTCTGATGTGGAATCCTCTGATCTTGTTGGAAAATGATCATTTACCTAGTTGATCCTAGAGCTTTGGTCATCAGTCTCTGTGTGCTCCCCCTCGACTTGTGGTCCTACAATGTTAGTAGAAGAAGAAGAAGTAGCACTAGGTCCTGTCAGGGATGTACCTGTTAGGTCCTCAGAGGTTTCAGCTTCAGAGGCTCTGCGATCACCTCCAGAGGGTCCATCATCAAACATCTCTTCAAACAAATGTTGAAGTTCATTTGTTTTTGATGCATCACTAGAGGCTTTATCTTGCAGCTTGAGTCCTGAGCTGAGTTGCTCAGAAGTCATTTGAAAAGAGTCATCAAATGAAACATTAACACTTTCGAGTATATGTTTTGAGTTAAGTATAAAGACTCTTTAAGCTTCAGAGGTGGATGAGTAGCCCACAAATTTTCCCTCGTCCGCTTTGGATTAAATTTCCCAATCTGTTCTCTGTCGTTTAACACAAAGCACTTGCAATCGAAAACGTGAAAGTATTTTGTGTTTGGCTTTCTTTCATGAAGTAGATGGTATGGGTCTTAGCATGCCTCTTTACTATTAATGATCTATTTTGAGTGAAGCATGTTGTGGATATGGCTTCTGCCCAAAAAGAAATAGGTAGTCCTGAGGCAGTGAGCATTGTTCTCGCGGCTTCCACAAGTGTTCTATTCTTGCGTTCAACAACACCATTTTGTTGTGGAGTCCTTGCAGTTGAGAAGTTTTGAGATATGCCTTCAGTCGATAGATAAGCTTCAATGGTTGAGTTATTGAACTCTATGCCATTGTCCATTCGTAATCTCTGTACTCTGCAATCATAAAGAACTTGAATTCTCTTTAAGAGATTGATTAGTATTACAGGGACATCTGATTTATTTCGATCAAATTCCACCCATGTAAACCTAGAAAATTCATCAATAAGTACAAGGATGTACTTCTTCCTTCCAAGGTTCTGCACTGAAATGGGACCACCGAGGTCTACGTGCAACATTTGCAGAGGTCTTGTACAAGATATGTCCGACTTGCTCTTATTGGCAGCCCTTTTGAGTTTTTCCATTTCGCAAGCATGTTAGTGTATAAATTGTATCCAAGATTTAATGAGAAAAGTCAGAGTCTGTAAAGTCAACAAAGTCAACATTAGTGTTGTAAGAGTTTAAGTTTTTGTGAGTTTGTATAGGTTGTAAGCATGTGAGAGTTTTAGTAGTGAGTATAAATAGTTGTGTGTTGTAAGTGTTTGTAATAGGTTGGATTGTAACTTTCAGATCAATAGATATATGACTTGAGTTTCTCTCTCTAGATTACTAAATTGTCATATTATAATCTTGATTGGTTTGTTTGAATTGGGATCTTACACTTTCAATTGGTATCAGAGCGAGACCAAAATGATTCAGATGGATTCAAACACACCTGATTGGATCGAAAATTTCTGATTTTACAAAGAACACGCAAAATGTTTTGAAAGTTACTGTTCAATCGAATTTTTCGTGTTAAATAGATTTTGATGCAAGAAAAGGGAACTATAGTGTTCGAATTTCATTTTAGAATGTTTCTTGTGTAGAATGTTTCATGAAATTCGAATCAAATCACATCCAATTTTGAACTTTTGTGATTTTCGGTTTTAAAAAGTTTGAACTCTGTTTTGATCGATTCACTATTTTTTTTGTTGTTTTTAATCAAAATCAAGTGTTAGAAAAATGTTCTTGTAGATAGTTCGATCAATACTGTGGATTTACATGTCTTGATTACAGGTTTTCGATGTTTTGATCGAGATCAGAGTATAAAACTCAAGAACACGCTAGATCTGTACTTCACGCTAAGGGAAGAACATGCACATCATTAAACTCGCTAGCCTTGATGAACACGCACGATGAAAATTTCATGTTACATGCACATAACTGTTTGTGAGAAGTGAAGTGTACAGTAATCTGCGAGTTCTATCAGTTTGCGAGTTTGCACTTAGCGAGTTTCAGATTTATCAAAAAAATTCTAAGTATAGAACGCGCACGTCTTGATTTGCGAGAAGTTGAATATCGCGTACATCCTTTTAGCGAGAATCTCAAAACGCGCACGTAGTGCTCTGCGCGAACCAGAAACGCGCACACCATTGTTAGCACGAAGTGTATTGAACAGTGTTTTGCGAGTTTCTTTGTTTTGCGAGTTTTTGCCTTAAAAAATTTTCTGATCTTTTCAAGTGTTTTTCAAATTTGATTTTCAAGTCAAATTTTTATCTGAATATTTTGGGAACGATCATTTCAAGCATACATTCATTATGTCAGGAAAAAATTTCTCTCGGGGTGCTGCCCCCAGACCCCGCAAGGGCGTTGCCCCTTGACCCCCGTGCTAAGTCTGCGGAGGGGGACATATTTCTCATAGTGATCAAAATTTTCTGATTTTTGACGATCTTTTTGAAGTAATTTTTTCAGATATCAAGACGTCTACTATTTTGTCAGGGAGAGACTGTGTAATCATGTACATACCTGAGATACCGGCAATAGAAGTTGAACGAGATAATCTGAAAAATCAGAATTCAGTTCTTCTTAAACAAATTCTGGAGTTGAAATCTAAGTTGTCTAATTCTGATAAAAACTCCTGATTGTGTTAAATTTACTAATACTGCTAAATATGATTTTACAGGTATCATCAGAGCAAGAGAGAAAGAAATAAAAGAGAAGAAGAAAAATATTGCTTTAAAAGAGAATATTATTGAGACATGCGAAAAATAATTAAAGCTGAAAGATATAAAAATTGTCAATCTTCAAAGCCAAGTGAAGACAACTGAACAAAAATCATCAGAACTACAAGATGAATCAGTTAAGCTTCAACAGAAGTTTAAGGCTTTTGAAGACAAGATATCTACATTGGAGATAAAGAATGTTGAACTAATGAAAAGCCTCCAATCAGATAAAGACAAAGCAAATCTGGAGAATACTTCTGCTCAAAAGTTGTCTGACTTTTCAAAGAAAGCTCTCCAAGAGAAAAAGGATCTTGAGCTTAGATGCATTAAACTCTCGAAACAAGTGTCAGAGTTTGAAAATACTTTAATTACCAAAAGAGACACTTTTGCCAAAGAGAGAAAAGTTCTTGAAGACAAAACTGTTGAACTTTCCAAACAGATCTCTGCATTACAAGACTTACTTGAAAAAGAAAGGAAATGTTTTCAAGAAAAGAAAAAGTCTTTTGAGCTTGAAAAGAAAATTGCTGAGAAGACAAATGTTGGGATTTTCAAAGATATTTCTGAACAAAACAAGAACATGGAAAAAGATTTTAAGCAAGAACGTCAAATTTTTAAATCTGAAATATCTAAGCTCACATCCAAGATATTTGCTCTATCATCAGATGTTCAAAAAGAACAGATGGCTAGAACTGATTTGAAACAAAAGTTTGACACAATTACTGCTAAAAGAAACATTTTGTCCAAAAAGATAAAAGACTTGGAAGCTGCAAATAGTGATTTGTCAGAAGAGATTTCTGCTGATGAGATTAATCAATCACCTCTTGACAATTAAACCGAATCAGTTTGTTATTTCAAAACAGCTTCAAGTTCCATTCATGAGAAAAATATTTTCAAAAAGAAAATTGTCAAACCAAACACTGCCAAATCAAATCAGATTCATCCATCTAATCTATTTTATGATAAGTCTGTTGATAGTCTAGCGAGCTTCTATGTAAAATCTCTTGGAGAGTTTTCAAAGAAAGGACAGATGGTCTGGAGGGTGAAAGTTTCTGCTGATGAGAAGATGAAGGACAACGCATCTACATCCACATCCAATGCCAAGAAGAACAATGCTCATAAAGGTAAATCTTTTGGTAATTCTGATATGTTTTATTCTACTAATCATTTGATCAGGATTGCTTAGAAGAAAATCTGTTGTTCTTACTGTGGAGCAAATGACTTTGTAAGTAATAATTTTGTTAATTACTGGTATGGTTCATATTATGTTACCCCCAAAAGAACTGCAACTAAAACATCAGGACCCAAATACCAGTGGGTACCAAAAGCTAAATCTGTGTTGCAGGTACCCAAAGTTTAAGGGGGAGCAAGATGTTTGACTTCTAGACAAAACAGTCTAGGACTCGTACCTCAAAGAAAATTGTCTCTTGAATAAAACAGTTCAAGACCTGCACCTCAATGTCAAGAGTTTGGTTTCTGATTACAACAGATCAGGACCCGTTTTTAAATGTTTAAAATGAGGATATTATGAAAATATCTAGGGGGAGCTTATCAGAATATAAATCGTTTTATCATGATTTGAGGGGGAGCTTAAATGTAAGTATCTTCTGATCTTAATATCTGTTTGTTTAAAGAACAACTTTCGAGCATGAAAAATATTTTCTTAAATGTTCAAACCACTTCTTGTTCTTAAAAGATTTCTTGAAGTTAGAAGTGCGATTTTTAATGTTTTTTCATAATTGAACGTTAAAGTTTAACTGACCGTGTGTTTCAAAAGATCAATACTTGTGTATTATCTTATCTATATACTATCAAATATTCATACACGTCGGTTCAGTACTTCATATTGATTTTTTTATTACTATGTATCAAAAGTTTAAACTTTATATGGTAATACTCCCGTTTGATATTCATTGTTGTTTGAATCATACATCATTTCATCATTAATTGTGCTTTCATTGTTAAAATGTTTATATATTGTTTATATAAACAACATTCGTCTTTGACATCCTTTATTTTTATTTTTCTTTCTTCATGAATTTTGATCTGATTTAAATCATTGTCAGATTCTCATAACATTTCTATTCTTTCATGATTATTCATTCATACAAAGTTTTGAGAAATCTTAAATGCTTAAAATGCTTAAATTTCATTCTGATTTTTGATGAGCATGCATACACAGACAAATGATTTCTTGCGATTTAATGTCAAGAAAATCATTGAGCAACACATGCTTTTAGGATAAATACATGGGATTTGATGTGAGAGCTTAACAGAACTTCCATGGATTCACGATAACCAGTGTTTCCTACCTCGGAAGTAATCCTTTGAGTGATTGAGGGGAGAGGGGTCAGAAGATTGAGTGTTGGTGTGTGATGAGGTTAAATGGAAAAGAGAGATTGGTTAGAAGTGAGCTTAAAAGATTAAAATAAAGAGGGTGAGAGATCAGAGTAAAAGAATATTAGACTCTGTACCAAACTTCTTTCTGAGTCGGGCAGCCGCATAAACTGTTGTTTCACAATTCTTCGTGAACGACAATGAAAAAGGCACTTAGCTCATGCCATCTCTTGCAAACAACCCCAGCAGCTACTCATTCTTTTCTTAAAAATAGAATGTTTCCCATTTTCTGGGAAGCAACTCATAATCTATAGGTTCTTCACTTGGAAGATACTGATATTGAAAAAGAAGGAAAGTTACCCCACCTTCGACCCTTTATCATGCACATTGAGTCTATGTATAACCTCTGTTGTCTCATTGGTTTACATAACTTTGAGCCTTATGAAACACAATCATTGTGCTAATTCTTTCATAACACAAGCACGAGCACACAGAAAATATGTTTTTCTATCAGAACATTAATAGAAAATACCTTGTGTTTTTCAATGATTGAATGGAAATCCTGGGGAGTCAACATTAAACCAACTCCTTAAATTGTACATTAGTTGTACACAGTAACTTTGTGTTACTGACAGACATTCCTAACTGTTTTATTTGTTGATTCAGGGTTACAACTCATAATTTGTCTGAATTTCAAAAGATTCGGATAAATATATTCATGAATTAACGACTCATTATTAGATTAGTTGGGGGAGAATGTTCATATTTTACCAGAAGAGATCATGAAGACTATTCTACATTGTTTAAATTGGGGGAGAAGTTTCAAAGACTGAGCTGAAATTGAAATGAGTTTTGATGATTTTGATTCTCACAATTCATCAAAAAGGGGGAGAAATTTACAAAGATTTCAATTTCAAAGTTATGAAGAGATGTTCAAATATGTTTCAAGAAAGTTTGTTTTTCACAATACGATCCAGAGATCAGAGAGATGAAGATACAAGATCAGAAATTCCTCAAAGTTGTCTTAAAGTTCAAGAAGTTTCAAAAGTTTCAAGAATTCAGATTCGTGTTCAAGACATGTTGACTTTCATAGATGCTAAATATGAAAGACTTTTCAAGATTTTTCAAAGCATCAGAAACTAAAGACTGTCAGAGCTACAAAGTTTAAAGTTGTCAGAGTCAAAGTTTGAAGAATCAAAGCGCTGAAGACGATTGTCAAATTTTTATTAAATCTTGAATACAAAGGGGGAGAATGTTGGTGTATAAATTGTATCCAAGATTTAATGAGAAAAGTCAGAGTCTGTAAAGTCAACAAAGTCAACATTAGTGTTGTAAGAGTTTAAATTTTTGTAAGTTTGTATAGGTTGTTAGCATGGGAGAGTTTTAGTAGTGAGTATAAATAGTTGTGTGATGTAAGTGTTTGTAATATGTTGGATTGTAACTTTCAGATCAATAGATATATGACTTGAGTTTCTCTCTCTACTCTCACTCTAGATTACTAAATTGTCATATTATAATCTTGATTGGTTTGTTTGAATTGGGATCTTACACTTTCAAAGCAGAGCAAAGATGGTCTCTGTCGAATTTTATACTTGGTAGACCACTTACAAAGTCCATCTTTACAAGTTTGTCAAGGGTGTGAAAATTTAGGTGACAGAACTTGTTGTGCCAAAGCCATGCTTCCTCATTTTTCTTAGATTGCAAGAAAATTCTTTCTTCTTTGTTGGTTTGCTTGAAGTTCATAAGATACAAATCACCTCTTCGGTTGGCTTGCAGAAGCTATGTGCATGTGTCAGCTTTCAACAGAGAGCAATATTTTTCTTTGACATAACATCGAAGCCATTATCACAAAGTTGGCTAACACTCAGAAGGCTGTGCTTTAGGCCATCCACATATGCAACTTTACAGACTTCAATGTCCTCCTTAGCTGTGACTCCATAGCCCATAATTTGTCCTTTTCGATCATCTCCAAAGGTTACTGAACCACCTCCATGTTTTTCTTTATATGAGGTAAGCAACCCTCTGTCCCCAATCATATGCCTAGAGCACCCGAAGTCTAGGTACCAAATAGGAATACGCTTCTTCTTCTATAGACAGATTAAAGAGTTTTAGGTACCCATTGCCAAATGGGTCCATTCTTGTTAGGGGACTTTAGAGGTGCCTTAGCACTCTTTGTTTTGGTTTTATCCTCATTAGCAGAGGTACCATTTTGTCCTTTCCCACCCTTGAATTTTGCATTCAAATGCTTGGGGTGAGAAATGTGACAGGTAGGTCTGGAGAAGTGTTGGTTAAGAGCATGCATTAAATTCAAACATTTGCAGTAAGAGACTCTAGAAGCTAGATTTTTAAACTTTTCATTAAATTGATCAAAAGATGGTATAGAGCTTTGTTTACAACAACTCCTTTTAGACTTGGGTTTCTTTTTACCGGAATATTTGTCTAATTTAGATTGTGTTTTGGTAAAATCTCCTCTTGAATAGCTTTTTGGATGTACTCTCTCTCTCTCTTGAATTTTCCTTCCTTGGACTCACTGCCACAAAAGTATGGAATTTGTTAATTTTGGGCCATTTTTCCTTATGTTGCCAAGTGAGCTTCTCTTGACAGTGTTTAGTTGATTTCAGAGTGTTGGGATGTTGGGTTGACATAACCTTTTCTTTGTTCACCTTTTCAAGCTCTAGAGAGGTTTTAGCTTGTAGACACATGTCCAAGAAGTCAGGACATATTGGAATCCTTTTAGATCTCCTCTTTGGAGCAATCATTCTATTAGGAATGCCAGAGGGAAGTTTAATCTCCTCTAGTTTACAGGGGACTATTCCTTGTTCCACAGAACTAGTCTCATCATCTATAGAGGATGACTTAGTCTCTGACTCAGAGTCTGAGTCAAGGATGTCTTTGTGGATGGAGGCATGACTTTCTGTGCATGTGTTGCTTTGTCTATCACTAGTATTCTTTGGAATATTTAAACTTTTGAGAACACACGGAATCACTTTAGGAACACTTAGACATTTTAATAGATCTTGCTCAAAGATTTATTGCACTTCAGGGGTTATATCAGAATGGTTTAGGAAGTGATTCTCATATGTTTTTCTTAAGTCATTTTCCAAAAATATTTTGAAGAGCTTTTCTTCCACAAAGTCTGGTACAAACTCTGGTGCATCAGAGGACAATTCTTTTTTAGGAATTATCATGCATACAAATGCCTTATGAGTTTGTGTCTCTGGATGACCAAATCTGAAGATCCCTGTCTGTTTTTGAGACAAATATTTCCTTGAAATGAATTTTCTTTTTTCAGAGAGTGAAGATGACAGATCATTGTTTTCATACCATACATTTGAGAGGTTTCTTCAGATGTGGTCCTTCAGAGGTGTTAGAGCACAGATATGTTGGATGCAAGATCATTATTACTGAAGATGAAAGTCAAGCAAGTCAAAGCCTCAAAGTCAACTCTCAAGCATAAATGTCAAAGTCTTTATAATAAGTTAAAGTTGTTGTATTTTGTTTCCTTGTTGTTGTTAGTATAAATAGGTTTCTTGTTTTTGTAATCAAAAAGTAAGTCATTCATTGTAATCAGTTTGTGTGTGATACGAAGCAGATTAGAGAAGAACATATTGGAATATCATTCTAGTGAGAGAGTGTAGAGAGAGAAAGTGAATCTTGTAATCTTTGATTTCAATATCAATGACATGTGATTTCATTGTTGAATAATCTTGATTGTTTGGTACGATTGGAACTTGAATTCTGGGAATAACAATTGGTATCAGAGCAGATCCAATCAAGAAATCAAGAAAAATCAGATTCGACACTGTTTCATCGAGTTCAAATTCGTTTTTGAGTTTGGGTTTGTTTTTTAGAGTTGTAATTGTTTGGTTAGTATTCGAGTTGTGTTTTAGATTGAGTTTGTATAGATTTGATCCGTGATTGTACTGTAGTTTTGAACAATTTGATGAATTTGTTGGTTTTAGTTTTCACGAATTCGATGCACTGTAAATGTATTAATGTGTATGTTTGTGTGAATTCCTTTAAAATTCATTGTTAGATTTTGTTTCTAGATGTATGAGTGCGTATTGTGTCAAAATCTCAGACTGAAATTCATAAAATAGATAGGTTTTTGAGAATTTAAGAGGTTGTTTTTCACGAGATCCCAAGAACTCGTAGATATGATGAAGAACTCGCAGATTTGTTCAAAGAATTCGCAGAAATTTTAAAGAATTCACAGGATTAACATTAGTTTTCGCATAATTTTTTGATCTGAAATTTTTACAAGTGTAAAATTCACAGGTGTATGTGTTGCGAATTGCACAGGATTCGCAAGTCCGTGTGTTACGAATCCTTTAGAATTCGTATTGGTCTATTTGTGAATTACATAGAATTCACATAAGCTTGGTTTACTAAAGTTTGTGTGAAAATTGTTTCAAGGAAAGGATTCGCAGGGAAGAATTCATAGACTAAAGTTTCTTCACGAATTTTGTGTGCGAATTTTATGATTATCTTTGTGACTTACGAATTCCTTGAAATTCTTTGTATCTTCCGAATTCCAGTCTTAGAGATTTTTGGAAATTTCATTTATGTATGTTTCTAAGATTTTCTGGTTTACTTGAATTCATTTTGGACTAACGATCATTTTAAGTTCTTTTTGTGATAATAGGTGTAAAGATCAAGATGTCATCAAAAGAAGGGATTGTTAAACTGAAAGACAAGATTACCTCTCTTGAAATTAAGATTTTACAAAAGAATGTGAAGCTTGATAAGTTACATGGTTCACTTTCTGTATCAAAAGACCATGTTGAGTACTATAAGCAGAAAGTATATGGCCGAGTTGCTACTTTTAATAGTCTTAAAGAATGGATGCATTCACATATGGGCTTACTAAAAAAGGCAACTGATTCGGGAAAATTTTCAGTTTTCTTTGTTGCATATAAAGAACATATAACTCAAATTGAAAGAGAAGTTCTTCATGCTTTGAAAGATGATAAATGGTTGGAATTTGAGAAGTTGAAAGTAGAGTATGTTGAGCTGATCAGAAAGATCTCTGACTTTGAAAATCAGATTGTGCAAATCCAGCAAGAAGCATTTGTTGACAATAATAAGGAGAAGATTGAGAATCTAGAAGATGCTAATGAAGAGTTGACCAAGAACTTTACTAATCTGGAGCTACAAATAGTCAAAGACAGCGATAATTTTGAGATTGAAAAGAAAGCATTTGCAAAGAAGTTCTCAGATTTTTCAAGAAAGAATTGTGAAGAGAATAAGACAGTTGAGCTGAAATGTACAAAATTTTCTCAACAGATTTCAAATTTTGAGAAAGTAATAATTTTACAAAGGGAAAAGTTTGCAAAGGAAAGAAAGGCCATTGAACAAAAGAATGTGGGAATCTTCAAAGAAATATTTGGTTAGAGAAAGGATGCTGAAAAGGACTTTGAAGAAGAAAGAAATATCTTTGAGGCAGAGATCAAGAAGCTTAATGAGAGGCTATCTGAACTATCTGAAAGTGCACTGAAAGAGCAAAGAGTGAAGTCTGAATTCAAAAAAGAGATTGAACAACTTGTCAAAGAAAGAGACTGTTATTCTTCAAAGATTAAAGAGCTTGAAGATATTACTTCCAAGGTTGTGGTGACTGAGCAAACGACTCTAGAGTCACAAATCCACACACCTAGAAATGGTCCAACTGATTCTGAATATTCTTTCAAGACAGCTGCAAGCTCACATCAGAAAATTGTTTCTTCAAAAAGGTCAGTTAAATCATTTGATCAGATTCGTACAACTAACATTTTCTATGATTGGAAATTTGATGGTTCAGGTTCACATAGAAGGAGAAGAAAAAGATATGAAGAAGAGAAGTTGGTTTGGAAGGTAAAACCAGTTGAAGATGAGAAGAATGATGAGAAGAAGGAAGAAAAGAAAGGAAACAAGGAAGAGAAGAAAGGAAACAAGTCATGTGTACATGCGTCAAAAGCCAATAAGAACAAAGTGCTAAAAGGTAAACCTGATTTTTCTTATTCAAGAGGTCAAATGATTAGGTTGTCTAGAAAAACTGCAACTCACAAACATGGATCCAAATACCAGTAGGTACCAAAACCAAAGGATGATTCTGTGTTGCAGGCACCTATTGTCAAGGGGGAGTAAGAGAACCGAGGCTTCTGAATAAATTTATTCAGGACTTATACTTCAACGGAGTTTGACTTCTAAACACAACAGTTTATGACTCGCTCTTCAATGATCAAAATAGATGATGCTCCTGTGGTAATAAGATAATGTACTCCGATACTCAAATGAGGAAATCAACATTTAAGGGGGAGTATATATTTTTCTGGAAATATGCATTCGAAAGATATGATGATCTACACTTCAGGGGGGAGTTACAGATCTCTATCATGTGTTTTTTCACTGAAAAATTACAGATGCATATTTTCAGGGGGGTAAATAATTATGACTTCTGATTACTTCATATCAGAACTCGTACATTCATTGTTTTACTGCTTTATGTCTTTTATTTTTCAATAAAATTTTGCGAATAAATTTTGTACTTTGACGGACTTTTCTGACTGTTTGCAGATTGAGAGGATGCTTACAAGATCATATCTTATATGATTTGAAGCTTGACTTGATGATATTTAAGATCGAGCAAAAGGTTTATTTCTTATCTTAGTCTCATATATGGTTGAAAGAAGAACGACTTTCAATCATAGAAAACATGTTCTTAAATGTTCAAACCACTCCTGATTCTTAAACAGATTTCATGAATTTTAGAAGTGTGATTTTAAATGTTTTCATTTTACTTGTGCTTAAAAGTTAACAAACCGTGTGTTTCCAAATATAAATACTTTTGTATTGTCTTTTCTATATACTTTCAAGTTTTCACACACACCGATTTAACATTCAATTGAATTTGTTATCACCATGTCTCTAAATTGAACAAATTTTTCGATGGTGATACACCCCACTTGATATTCAAAGTTTTGAGCGTTGATTTCATTTTGAAACATTTCTTTCAAGATTTGTCTATATTTTGAATCGTATAGACATTATCCAATTTTTGTTGACCTAAATCTTGATTGTTATATCATTCTTATTTGATCATTTCATACAATGTCAGATTTTCAAACAAGTTTCTTGTATTCATGTTTATTCATTCAATATACTTGTTTTGAAAATTCTTCAATGTTTAACATGCTCAAATATTCATGATTATCTCTACGAGCATACCGACATCTGACATTTGTATTTGTGTTTTAACTATTCTAGTCAAATCATTTTTGAGCAACATTATGCTTTCATAGGAAAATATGGGTTCATTGTGTAGGACTTAAATGAAACTTTTATGGATTCACGATAACCAGTGTTTCCTACCCAAGAAGTTAATCCTTAGTGATCGAGTGTGAGGAGTCAAAAAGAAATGAGTGTGCGTTGTGTGACGAGGTAAAATGAAAAAGAGTGTTTGGTTAGAAGCGAGCTCAATGTATAGAAAGAAAGAGGGTGTGAGATCAGAGTAAAAGAATATCAAACTCTTCACCAACTTTTTCTGAGTCGGGCAGCTACATTACTAGTGTTTCACAATTCTTCATGAACATTATTGAAACAGACAACTAGCCCATGCCAACTCTTGATTATAATCCCACCAGCCACTCATTTTCTTCTTAAAAAGAAAGTGTTTCATATTTCAAGGGGACGCACAATATAATCTATCTGGTTTTCATTTGGAAAATTTGGATATTGAAAAAGAAGGAAGTCTGCCCCACCTTCGCACTTCGATCATGCACAATTGAGTCTGTGTTTAATTACTGTTGTCTCAGTGGTTTACACAATGTTGAGCCTTATTATAAAAAGCAATCATCATGTGCTTAATTCTTTCTAACACTTGCACGAACACACAAGGAATTTGTTTTCTTGTCATAACGTTCATAGAAATATCTTTGTGGTGTTTCGATGATTGAATGGAAGCCCTGGGGGAGTGAACATCAAAAAGCTCATTTCCAATGTGTATCTGTTACACACAGTAACTTTGTGTTACTGACAGGCATATTAACTGTTTCATTTGTTGATTCAGGTGTTACACGTTAATTTTTCTGGATTTGCAAAGATCTAGATGAATATCTTTATGGATTAACAGTGAATCAGAGGCTCAAATTTTGAAAGATCATTGGTCAGATACAGACATTTCTTGTTGTAAGTTTTGATGATATCTATGCTGCAATCATCGAGAAGGGGGAGAAAACAATGTTAAAGAAATGTCCAGAAAGAACAGTTTGTATCAGATATGTTTGAAATGTTAAAGAATTGTTTGATGATATTTTATTGTTTGATGTCATAAATGTTAAAGTTGGGGGAGAAGATCAAGAAATATTCAAGATTGTTGAAAGCTGAAAGGAAGAGTTCAAAGTTTTTAGAATTGTTGAAGATAAAGTTGCTGAAGTAAACTGAGCAGAATTTGATGATAATTCTTTCTAAGAGTCTGAAAGAGGTTTATACCAATCTTTGGGAAGAATGCTAATACTTTTTAAGAACAAATTTTGGAAGATTGATGAAAGTTTTTTTTAAGATACTGAGTTTATCAAAGAAAGGAGATAATGTCAATTTTTCATAAGAATAGGGGGAGAATGTTGATTCTTTGAGAAGATCTTGTTTACATCAAAGAGGAAAGATTCAGATTGAGCTTAAAAGAGAAGATTGAATTGCAATATCCTTTTAGAGATGATCTTTATCCAAAGGGGGAGAATGTTAGAGCACAGATATGTTGGATGCAAGATCATTATTACTGAAGATGAAAGTCAGGCAAGTCAAAGCCTCAAAGTCAACTCTCAAGCATAAATGTCAAAGTCTTTGTAATAAGTCAAAGTCAAAGTTGTTGTATTTTGTTTCCTTGTTGTTGTTAGTATAAATAGGTTGCTTGTTTTTGTAATAAAAAAGTAAGTCATTCATTGTAATCAGTTTGTGTGTGATATGAAGCAGATTAGAGAAGAACAGATTGGAATATCATTCTAGTGAGAGAGTGTAGAGAGAGAAAGTGAATCTTGTAATCTTTGATTTCAATATCAATGACATGTGATTTCATTGTTGAATAATATTGTTTGGTACAATTGGAACTTGAATTCTGGGAATAACAAGAGGTTCTGCGCCTCTTGAATGTGGACATTAAGTTTGAAAGACTTGGTTTTAGAAATTTCCCAGGGTAGAAGATGTTTGCTAAAGATTTATTTATTTTGTTTCCAGTATAGAGGTCAGTGTCATCAAACCCTATACCCCTTCTGCCAATTTGGGTATTAACCTTTTCATGCACTTTCTGTGCATCCTGATATTTCCTAATGATTAGATCTCTGTCGAACAAGTCTTGGTGAAGAATGTCTCTCTCTTTGGAATTTTTTTTCAAAGCAACAGCATTAAGTCTGTCGCTCTCAGCATTCCTAAGTTCTTTGATCTTTGCCTTAAGAGCTTTATCAAGAGAAATCACCTTTTCTTTCAAGCCGTTATTTTCTGAGATGTGCTCTGAAATAAGCGAACTCTTTTCGAGATAGAGATTATCCTTCTCTTGGGTGAGAAGTCTAGTCTCACTCTCAAAGAAAGCAAGCTTTTTTTCAAGCTCTGTGCAAGTGCTTTTGCAAGCAATCAAGTCTTCATTTAGTTTAAGGAATTTGTTTTCAGAGTCATGCAAAGAAGAGTCGGAAGTGGATACCTCACTGGCAGAGTCTGAATTGTTTACCTCTGTCATTCCGTAGAAGAGTGCATTGTCATCCCCATTTTCGGAGGATTCATCAGTTACAAGGTTGTCCTGCTCAGCCATCAAGGACCTCTGTGTATAGTACTCTGCCATCTTTTTGAAGAAAGAAGCATCGTGAACAGGCTTACCCTTGGTGGTGCCTGACCAACACTCTGCCGCAAAATGACCAGGCTTTTCGCATTTGAATCACCTATCATTCTGTTGAGTCTTCTCTCCACCTCTGTCGTCAGACTTCTGTCCACTCCTTCTTTCATCTCTTCTCTCTTGCTTTTGATCTTTACGCTCCTCTCTCCCAAACTTCTTTTGGTCGCCATAACTTCTTCCTCTATCATCTCTTTCATCTCTTCCTCTGTTGTATGCAAACTTTTTCTTGAGATTTATGTTGTATTCTCGAGTCATCAGGGCAAGAGTTTTTGCCATCGATTTCATATCCATCTCTTCTTCAGAGCTTTCATCACCCTCGCTCTCAGCCACTAGTACCTTCTTCTTCTTCTTCTTCTTCTTCATCTGCATTTCTTCCACAATCTTCTCCTTTCTTTTATCTTGAGCCTCTATGGCCTTTCCCACCAATGCCAGAGGCCCACCAACTTGAGTCTTTAGCTTCGAGATTCGGTTTTCTTGGCTTACCAATGTTCCAATGAGATCTGAGATGGACCATGTATCAAGCTCCAGAGTGGTTTGCATTGACATTGTTAAGTGTATCCACTCATCATTAAGGCTCTGTAGGAACCTAACATTGTTTTTATCATTGGTTCTGTGAATACCGAACCTCTTGCATTTGTTAGTAAGAGAGTTGAACCTATCATACATGCTTTGAATAGCCTCATTCGGCAGAGCCTTAAAAGAATAATATTCATTGATGCAAAGGGCTCTGTTGCTCTTCTGAGTTTTAGAACCCCCCTCAAGTTGCTTTTCAAGCTCTAGCTAAAGATCTTTAGAGGTCTCACAGGAGTCTAATGACTGGAAAATATCATTTGGGATTGTCATGATCAATAACCTCTTGCATTTCTTGGCAAGTTCATTTAGGTCTCTCTCTTCCTCACTCCACTCAGCTACTAGCTTTGGGCGTTCATATTCTGGGATTTCAGGTGTGGTTGCAGTAGCAGGGACATGAGGAACAGTGCCCATTAGGACATAAGGAGGATTATGAAGGAACTCCTCCAACCCAACATCCACTCCCTCAAGGAAATGGACCATACGAATCTTCCATTGGGGATATTTATCCCTTAGGAGTGTGGGTGGTTTGGATTGGGATCCTGCACTAAAGAAGTTAACAGCATTTGCCATTTTCAAGGATACAAAAATGGTTGCAAAACAGGGTATGAAATGATGTGAACAAACAAGATGAGTATGAACTTAGTAAGATATGAGAACGATTTGAAGAGAATGACGACCAACTATCAAACTTTGAAATATTGTTCTATTTGGAGGAAACAAACTGGTTTTGTGAATCCAAATCAAACTAGTTGATAAGAATTTAGAAAACAGAGTATGTTCCTTTGGAATGAAGAAGAAGATAAAGAATAGATTCAAACTACTACCAAGAACACTAGAATCAAGTATACAACAGGATCCTTTGATATTAAAGATCAAAGTCTACTCTGATACCAATTGTTGGTCCCAAATATGGTGTTCTAAACGAGATTTACTATTAACTACACTAAGCAAATGATTTAGAGTGCGGATGCGGTTTACAGTATAGTAAAACAGTTATAGAATGCTAGTAAACACACCAACAAGTAACAAACAGAATCACAAACAAGTAATGAATGATTGCCGAAGAATCTGCTTGATTAAACTTGCTTTTACACCAAGAACACGCACTTGTATGTGCTAAGATGCTCCAAGAAAATACAGGGTGCTTTCAGATTAGTGTGTGCTCGCCTTTTTTTTTACAAAATAGGAGGTGCTCCCCTCATATAGGATGAGGAGCACACAATAGTACAAGACAAAGACTGACATTCCACAAAAGGAATGCCACCTGGAAAGTAAAACAACGTGGGACGCGCACAAATGATCCTTAGAATCTTCATACAGCAGGCTCATGTGTTCTGCACGTGATCTTGTCTTGAACCATGGTCTTGAAATCTTCAAGTCTTCCATCTCCAGAGGGTAGCCACCACAGAGACTCTGTGAGGGATCACAGAGGCTCTTTGGTCTGAGTCGAATCTTCAGGTTGTGATCTTCTCGGTAGATGGTCGACAAAGTCTTCTGAGCATAGCAACTTCTGTGATGCACTTAATGATTTGAGCAGTCTTCTGAGGTTCCTACAATTAGCCTATTTTTCAATACTTCTATACAGATGAGTTGGATCTAACACCCTACCTAAACCCCATAAGGCGTTACAGTAAAATATCTGATAGTAACTTGTGAATGAACAGATTCCAAAATTTCATTACTTACATCTCAACAATGCTATTACAGCGGAAGACTTAAAACAAAAATAATAATCTAACAAACTACTTCGTCCGATAACGAAAAAGTTAATACAAATTAAGATTAATAAAAGTGATCTACAACAATCTAATACAACCCCTTCACCTTGTTAAGTCTTGTGTGCATGCCACCTAAGATATATGACACATGTTAACTTACACATCTAAGTGAGTTCATGGTTAGTTCTATAAACACTAATATAAACAATTCAATAACCACTATTGAATAAAATTGAGAACTTAAACAATACACTGACACTATCTCAACACAACATGGTGTTCTACATTGGGTGTGACTTGGTGCATCCTGACGCACCACTCAACTAGAAGACTAATTGGAACTAGTATTGAGAAAAATAATATTAGCGCTGAGCGTGGTGCATAGGGAAGCACACACTTAACTGAGCTATCGTCACTAAGAACGATACCATACTAGTTGTCGTAATATTATAGGGACGTTGTCCGATCATAACAAACAACTGATCAGGCCAATCACATAGGTGATTATATGAGTATTACTAACAAGTAAGATACAACTAATTACTAAGCAACTAGTGCATACTAACACACAGGTCCGCAATTGCGGAGGTGACACGTGTCACGTAGCTCCGCAATTGGGTTTACGGGAGAGTGACACGTGTCACGTAGGTCCGCAATTGCGGGGGTGGACCTAGGGCTATTTTTGTAAAATGGAGGGAGAAATGGTTAGGAGATGAAAATGAGAGGGGAATTAGGCTCTTTGAGTCAATTTCCTTTACTTCTATGTATGTTCGTATTGTGATTTTAATTGAATGATAATTTTATGTATATTCATATCATGTATGTCCTCGTTATGATTTTGATTGCATGATAATTTTATGTATGTATTCGTTTCATGATTTTGATCGCATTAGAATTTTATGTATGTTTGTATCGTGAATATGGACCACATTATAATTTTATGTATGTTTCGTATCAGGTTTGGATCGCATTATAATTTTTATGATACATAGGTCATGAGGATTTGATGTCTTCATGTTCGGTATGCGATTTTCTGGTTATGATTTAAGGTAAGAATTTTATATATATTCGTTTAATGATTTTGATCGAATTATGATTAATTTTGTATATATTCGTATCGTGATTTTGTTTGCATTACAACGTTTATGTATTAGGTCGTGAAAATTGGAAGTCTTCAAGTTCGGTAAGTGATTTGTTAATTTATGTTTGGCGGTTTTTGGTGTATGGACTATCAAGTTCTTTAACTTTCATGTAAGACATGTTATTCCTTATATACCCTGCATTGTATAATTCCTCAAGATTAGTTGATATTACATTTCCTTCAACTATTAGTTGATATTACATTTAGTTCAACTATTAATAATATATTATTATTTTATTTCGTATTGTTTGATGGTATTGTAAATTTTGTTATATCACATTTTTTATTTTCATTGCACATCTGATTATTCAGATGACTATATTTGCATGAATTTATAAAAATAAAAAAATTATGAAAATATAAGTATTACAAGCTAAATTGAAAAAAACAAAGTTTGCGTACACGAACCGTAATGCTTAATACTAAGCATACACTTGCGACCAACAATTTTTGTATGAATTTTGAATCGTTATTTTCCAACCAAAAAATTTAAAAATCTATGAAACAATATCAATAAAAATAATTTACTAAAAATGCTCGAATATATTCATCGTTTTATACTATATTTTATTATCAAATTAGGTTTCATCTTAATTTGATTACCTATATTGTAATATAAATTTTCTTGAGTAAACTACGATTTTCGTCCTTATAGTTTGTTGTTTATAACGATTTTCATCCCTAATTTTTGAAAACTGATTTTTTTTGTCCTTATGGTTTCTACTTTATTTCCTTTTTGGTCCGTTAATCTAACAATGTGAGGAAAAGCCATTTAAATTAAGGTTAATTTGGCCATTTCATTTTTATTGTTTTTTTTAATTTTCCATTAAGTGCAGAATTTTATGACATTTGTTTCAAAGAAAAAGAAAAAAAAACACCTAACCTATCCTACCCTTACGTCACCAACCCCCATCCCCACCACAACCCATCGTCTTATTCCCTCCAGGCTTTCACCCCATATCGGCCCCCTCCTTTTTTTTTTCCAACAACCACCTTCCAAAAGATCCCAAATTTTTTAGGCAACCCCTCTCTTCTCTATTGTGAAGCCCTAACATCAAAATCAATAATCTAAAAACAAAACCACTAGGTCAGGTCTTGGTCCATTTTGCGTCAGCCTGTGAGGATGCGGGTTCGGTTCTTGTAGGAGAATTTGGGGTTTTGTTGGATAAGTCCACGGTGGACGATGAGGCCTTCAATTTTTCTCGATCAACGTAACAAGTTTAAAAAAAATCCTGGTCGACGATGGTGGTCGGAGAAGGGGATCGTTGTCTTGTTGCTCATCGACTGGGAACTGGCCAGAGACGGTAACGAAGCCGGTGGGGTGGGAACGTGAACTGTCTTATACATATACAGATTCTATATTCACACACACACACACACACATATATATATATATATATATATATATATATATATTGATATTAAAATAATATAAGATATTATAAAATATATTGTTATTAATTTTTTTTATGGAAAACTAAATAAAAGGTTAAAAAGACTAAAATGTCCTTTAGTTAACGGACCTTTTTAACAAAGTTACTCTGAGGGACGAAAAAATTAAGGATTTACAAACCACAATGACCAAAAAAGCAGTTATTAAAGACTAAGGACGAAAATCGTTATAAATAACAAACCACATGGACAAAAATCATAGTTTACTCAATTTTCTTTATGATGCAACGTACGATAGCAAACGCTAGCTAGTCATTGATTAAGATAGTTCAATAATAATCAATAGTACCAAAATGTGATAGATTAGCACACACTTGCTGATATTTCTATGACAAAGACACAAAGTCAAGTTTTCTCAAATTCATTTTCATCAAGTCTTGCAACTACCAATAAATAAATAAAATGCATGCATCCATATGATATCACCATTTACGAAGACAAACTCTTGATCACTTGATTTTAAAGCTTTAATCGATACCATTTCTACCTTTTAATATTTTATTTTATTTATATTATAAAATTAAAAATTGGTACTTTATATATAAAAAAGGGACAATCTCTCTCTCTCTATATATATATATAGGAGATCTTTCTTTGAAAACCGATAAACTGTGATAAACTTAAGAACTAGTGCATCTTGTGCTATTTTATATGATTTTTTACATATAAGACTAGGATTTATAATATTAATGAACATATATTTGTTTTACCATGTGTTTTCTTTGTACTCGGTTCACATTGTGCACATTTTTTGTGGGTTTGTGAAACAAAACATACACATAAAAAAGTTTCACACTGTGAAATAAATATATTTTCATCAATACATTAAATATTACTGTTATGTGAGAAAAAAATCATGTGAAACAAAATTGTAATGTAGAAGTTCTCAGGGATCTCATAAGTTTTGGAGTTCTCAAATGATTAAGCCCTATATATGTGTGTATGTATAGCTAGAGAGAGAATCAGGTTCATACGAAAACAATAATAAAATAAAATAAATAAGAAAACAATCGAATTACATGTGATTTTACTGTTCTCTTAGATCATCCACACACATTGCAAATGCAATACGCATGTGTGTCAGAAACTAATTGCCACCTAGGCCAAGGAATTGCAAAACTTGCAAGCCACGTGTCCAAGCAATTCATCATTCCATCTTTTTTTTCAATTATTTAATAAAACTAAGCGTATTTATAAAACAATAAATTTTTTATAAATTAATAATTCAATTTATTTTTTAATTAAATTAATTATTCCTATTTAACATTTCCAGAGTGTCGTCCCGAAACGGGGAATATAGCATAGTGATTACAAAACCCAAATGAATGAAGAATATAAATACGACAACCTAATAATCTAAATAGTCTTATTAGATTACGGTCGGGTGTCACTATTCTTTCAAAATTGGTAACTATCAATCGTATATACCGATCTCTACATCTCTCAAAAGGAGCGCTCTCGACCAAGCAATCAATCACTCATCCCCGAAGGTTCCCGCTACTAGGGTGCCCTGCCATATAAGACAACCAAAGGAACAAGTGTTAGGCTAGAGCCTAGTGAGAACGTATAAGCATAATACAAATAACGGAGTGATATTACAACATATGAGCGTTCGCGTTTCTATAGATCATAACCGAATTACTTCGCCTGCCAATAAACAGGAAATCGCAATATTAATTCGTCAACACATTTACAATTTCTCCCAAGTCATCTAACTTGATAGAATCAATCCAAACTAGATCTTTAGCTATTTGAGCACTCAACCCAAACCGGGTCTTTAGCCTATACATGACGTCAACTCAAACCGAGTCTTTAGCCTAATTGGCAATCAACTCAAACTGAGTCTTTAGCCTAATTGTCAATCAACTCAAACCGAGTCTTTAGTCTATCTGTGACCTCAACCCAAACCGGGTCTTTAGTCCATTCATGACCTCAACCCAAACCGGGTCTTTAGTCCATTCATGACCTCAACCCAAACCGGGACTTTAGTCCATTCATCAAGTGATCAATGTGACCAACATATAACCCATTAGATTTAAATCAACTCATAATACGTGCTAATAACACGTGTCTCCTATAACAACTCATCACTTGTGACCACATCCACTAATGGGATTTTAGGTTAACTTCACATTTATCAAATCAATAGGTAAGTACTTGTGAAATATAGTTAAAACCACATAGTTAAACCTACATATGAGTAGAAGAGTCCATAATACACTCACCTTGGTGATTTCTTGAAAGAAATCAAACCCTAGAAATGGTAGTTGGAGAGTTGAAGACTTGAGATGATGACCCAAGATAAGTCTACCAAAAGTTCACCCTAATCAAGCATTAACTCCCCATTAATGTTTGTTGAAGTTCAATAAATGAAGAGATGGAATTTACGGTTTTGAACTTACCAAAAATCGTTGAAGAAAAGCTCCCAAACCAGTTCCCAAAACACAAACAATCTGAAAATCCCGAAGTATGATTTTTATACAGCAGAACCCCGTCGGCGACTATGACCGAGCGACAATGCCCTGGTCATAGTCGCGGAGCATTGTCGCCGCTGAGACCCCGCTCACTGACTTTGTCCAGCGAGCCTCCCCATTTCTGCGACTTTGACACGCGACTATGCCACCTAGGCATAGTCGCCCCACTTTGACCGAGCGACAATGCCCTGGCCTGAACTGATCCGATTTTCGACGGGGAAAAACTTGGCCCACTCGAATAATTAATCCTAAACAAGGATACACTAAAGTAAGCTTATTGGATGCTCAACGAATACAAGGTAACATACGGTAACCCGAAATTACGGGTGTTACAAATGTTCTCTAATTAACATCCTTCAGAAGAAAAGTATTTGAGATCGGGTTCTGAGCTATAGTATTCAGAAGCCATGATTACATATTCTCCGGTGAGAATAGTAATATTCAGTTTTACCATTTAAGAACGGGCCCTGATCTGATGTAATTAGAAACCATAGTTCTTTGACTTTGAAGTCTGAGTCCTGAGTTGATTTACTCATAAGTCTTTGTTCTTCTACATTAAGGAACGAGTCCTAGACTGCTTTGTTTAGAAGTCATTGTTCTCCGATTAATCTTTAAATCCCTGCAACACATGTTTTGCTTTTGGTACCTACTGGTATTTGGGTCCTGATTTGTTAGTTGCAGTTATATTAAGAGAGATATAGTAAGAACCATACCAGCTTTTTCATAATTTTTGTTTACAAAATCATTTGAACCGTAGTAGGAACAACTAATTTTCTTTTGTGCTAGCCTGATCAGTTGATTTATAGTATAAACAAGATCAGGTTTGCCAAAATTTTTACCTTTCACTATCCACATCCATTTTTCTTTGTCTTTTTCATCTTTCCTTCTCCAAAATCTTTCCTTCTGAGACTTGTTCTTTTTGATATTACCTAAACCATCAACATGTTTATCATAGAAAAGATTAGAAGGACGAATCTGGTCTTTAGCATTAGAAGTATGACTATCATCAGAATCAAACAAAGGATTATTAGAAACATTTGTAAAATGTGAACTTGAAGCTGTTTTGAATGAGAATTCTGAACCAGCTTGATCATCTCTTGGTGATTAGACAATTGATTTTGGAGTCTTTGACTCGGTCAGCTTCACCTTGAACATGATCTCTTCAAGTTCTTTTATCTTTGAAGACAAACTATTTCTTTCCTTTGAAATCGGATCAAACTTCTTTTGCAGCTCAGGCTTCGTCTTCTTTTCTTTCATAATAGTTGATGACAGATTAAATAATTTCTTTGTAAGCACCTCTATCTCAGTCTCAAACACTTTCTTTTCCTCTTCAAAGTCATTTTCAACGGTCTTTCTCTTATCAGAAATCTCCTTGAAAACACCAATAGTCTTTTGTTCAATTTTCTTCTTTTCTTTTTTAAATTTATCTCTCTCCAATATGATCACTTTCTCAAAGTCTGACACTTGTTGAGAAATCTTCATGCATTTAAGTTCCATGTATTTCTTCTCTTCAAATGCCTTTCTGGAAAATTCAGAAAACTTCTTAGAAAATTATTTTCTTTCTTTTTCAATCTTCTTTTCATCTTGAGAGATCTTTTCTTTTAGTTCATTAATCTTCTTCTGAAGCTCAGCATTATCTCTTTCAATTTCCTTTCTCTTCTTCTCAATCTTCTTCATCTCATCTTGGGCTTTTGTGTTGTCTTTCTCTTGGGTTGCTTTTTCTTTCATCATGTTGATTCCAACCTTAAGACTAAAAACTTTATCTTTCAAAGAATCTCTTTCAGCAAAAGTTTGTGAATTCATTTTTCTCAGCCCTTCACAAGTTTCACTTGATATGTTTGCTCTTCTTCTCAGTTCATCTAGCTCTCTTTGAATTGATTCATTCTTGGACCAGCTTGAGCTAGAATTAAGACTTTCTGATCTTTTCAGGTTTGCTTGCATATTTGAAATCTCCTTCTCTTTTGACTCAATGATTCCTGCAAAATCAATTTTGGAATTAGTAATGCATACTAAGCAAACAAAATATTTCTTTAGATCTTTATCATCTTTCAGTTTGTTAATCTGTTCTAGAAGATATGAGTTCTAATCTTCAAATTCGTGTTCTCTGCTTCCAGTGCTGGAATCTCTGGCATGTACGCTAAAGTACTATCTCTGTTGGTTAGCACCAGATTTCCTTTTTCATCTGTGTAAGGCATGATGATATCTGAAAAAAAAATATGTTAGTACTGATCGTTAATCAGAAAATCAGAAAACTCAACAGTAAAAATCACAGAAAATCACTCAAAATTTTTAACAAGTATGGAATTCGTATAGCACAATTCGCATACAAGAATTCGTATAGCACAATTCGCGTACAAGAATTCGTATAGCACAATTCTCATACAAGAATTCATATAGCACAATTCGCAAGGCACTCACAAGCAAGAATTTGTAAGTATAGAATTCGTATATGCACAATTCGCATAAAAGGATATAAAAAGGATACGAATTCTAAGCTTTTCGTATAAGCTTATGTGCGAATTATGAGCTTTTCGCAGATAGCAGTGTGCGAATTCTTTGAAATTCGTACAAGACTTCTTGCGAATTCCTTCCTTGGAATTTTTTTCAGACAAATATGCGAATTCTACGCATTTCGTACATGACTCTTCTGCGAATTCTACACTTCTCGTATGAACCCTTGTGCGAATTCTTCACAATTCGTACACACCCTTGTGCGAATTCTGTCCTTCAACACTTTATCCTCCGAATTGTGCGAATTCATCGTGTGGGTTCTTCATGGCTCGTGCGAATTCTTTGTTCTTGAATATTTTTTCAAAAAATACCATTGATTTCTACCCAAAACTTGATGTTTGACTCTGTAACTTTGTAGAATCGATCACTTTGACATCAAGAACAACCCTGTGGAGTGAATTTTCCTAATGATAACCATGATTGTGGGAATTGAATCTTGAACAGTCCGCAAAAATAAAGTTTCCCGAAATGTAAAAATTTATCAAATCCTCCCAATATGTGGTTTAAATGAATTTCCAATTCAAATGAAATATGTTCAGTAACAATATGCGATCACAAATTGATGAAATTCACACCCAAAACATCATTCAATCAAAATCTTGATTGATGGAACAGAGTCGATGAAACAGTAAAAAAAATCAATTTTTATTCTTTTCTGATCTAGATCTGATACCAAATATGATCCCAGAATTACTAGCATACAATCAATACACAAATTAAGAAACAATCTTTTATTGATTTAATCACAAGATTTACAACGAAGTCATAAATCTAACAAGGTGCCACAGATCTCACGTTGTATGTGTGTGTTTTCCAAAGTGTAAATCTCTTACCAATCTGCGCGTGTGTTCAAGATTACAAAGACACAGAACTATTTATACTAAGTAAACATTAGTTGACTTTACAACTCAAACCTTACACTTTACAACATTTACACACCCACTATTTTAATCTTGAATACAATTCTAATCTAACAACTTTTAGTTCTCTATTTTAGAGAAACTATAAAGTACCTATTGGAGATTCTCTAAGTCACTTATCTAATATAAATTAATGTATTTTTCTTAGAAAAAAGTTAAAATCCCATAAATATATCTCTCTCTCCTCTCTTTTGTAATTTACATGCATATATATTTTACAATTAAATATGTATACAAGGCGAACACATTGTGAACATAATCAAAACAACCTAAAGAAATTTCGTAATAGGGTGTTCACAAGTGGTAGGTTGAGATTTAGTTTTGTTGCTTTAGTTGTTTTTCACAATATCACCACTAGAAAATTGGGTATTAGTAACGACCATTAGCGAAGGCCCTCATCCCTCGCTAATTAGCGAGGGATTGGCCACAAATCGTAGTATCCGTCGCCAATCCATCACTAATTAGCGAGGGATTGAGTTTTTTTTCTTGTTTTCTGATTTGTTTGTGTTATGTGTACACAATTGTATGTGTATGTGTTATATGTATACATGTGTATGGGCCTGTTTGTTAGCAGCTTAATGAGCTTAATGGGAGTCACAGCTTATTCGCTCAACTATACACGACTGTTTGGTAGTGGCTTAATGATATATAAAGTGGCTTATTCAGTAAGCTTCTATGGGGGAGCTTTATGCAGAAAGTCAAGTTTTTTTCCAAACTTGGCCCTCTCAATTAAAAAACACACTCCTTCCATATATGAAAAAACCCTCCCAAGTAAAAACCTTCTCAATCTATTCAGACATATTAATCCACACAGTCAGCTTTATCCATACAGGACTTAATGGAAAACCAAGCAAACAGCCCCTATGTGTTATATGTGTCCATCGGTCCATGTTATATATATATATATATATATATATGTATGTATGTATGTATGTATGTATGTATGTATGTATATATGATGTGTATGTGTGTTGGTTGCTAACCATAGTTGGAGCTATGTATATATGTTTATATGCATGTGTATGTGTGAATGTATAGATAATGTGTGTGTGTGTGTGTGTTATTTGGTAAGCACATATCCTATGTATATGTGTCGTATATATATATATATATATATTTGTGTGTGTGTATGTATGTATGTGTATATGTGAATGTATTGATAACAATGTTTTTGTGTGTACATGTGTGTTTTGTTTAGTAACCGCATACAAATAGTTTCATACGGCACCATTGGTGTTATTAGGCCGTAATAAGTTATAAATGGTCTTATTGGGCTATAATGAATGTTAGTGGGTCTTATTGAGTTGTAGTGGATCTTAGTGATCTTATCGTGCCCAATAGATGCCACATGCATATATGCAGTTCACACTTGCATACAAAAATGTAATAAGTCAACATTGGTGTTATTGGGCCTTAGTAAGTCATAAGATATCTTGTTGAGCTTTAATGAGTTTCATTAGGCTTTAATGAGTTTTATTGGACTTTAATGGATCTATTGGGTTGTATTCAACTTTTTTGGGTATTAATGTGTTATATTGACCTATTTTATTGGGTTTTAATGGATCTATTGGGTTTTAATAGATTTTAGTGGACTAAAATGGATCCATTGGGCTTTATTCAGTTATATTGGGCTTTAAAGGGTCTCATTGGGTTTTGATGGATCAATTGGGCTTTTTATTCGATTTTATTAGGCTTTAATAGATTATATTGGGTTTAATGGATCTATTAGGTTATATTTGGGTTTAATCGATATTATTGGGTTTTAATGAGTTATATTGAGTTTTAATAGATCTACTGGGCTTTATTGGGATTTAATCGATTCTCTTAAGTTTTATTCAGTTATATTGGGGATTTAATGGGGTTATATCGGTCAATTTTAATTTTATAAATATTTAATAAACTTATAAATAGAATTTTTTAATAATCTAAAATTAATTATTCTCTAATAATTTATTATAATTTATAATTAAATATTAAATATTATTTTATTAATTCTTAATTCTTAATAAATTATAATTTAGAATTATTTATTCTTTAATAATTAATTATTTATTTTTAAATATTAGTTACAAAATACTTTAACAAGTTAATAAGGAATTAATTAATTTTTATAAAACTAATTAGTTAATATAATAATTTGATAATTAATTGTTATTGTAACACCCTCAAATTTGGAAAGAGCAACTAAACAAAAAACTTCGATAAATACCAAATAAAGTATAAAATCCTTTCTACAAATCAATCCTTGGAAATACTTCAACTTTAAAACACACAATTCACACCAACATTCAAATACTTAAGTCACATACTAAGACTAAATAAGGTCGGATGTTACTACCCAAATACAAGTTACTATTCCCAAAATATATGCAGAAGACTTCACCAAGATATTCTCTCTCGTGCTTATAACTAGCACTTATCTCTTCACAGTGTCGCTACTCGCTAGTACCATTCCTCAACTGAACCTGATGCACATGCCGACAAATAAAAAGGTTAGGCTAACGCCTAGTGAGTTCAAGAGTTTTCAACACGAATATATATATATATATATATATATATATATATATATATATATATATAGGGATAGGTTCATTTGAGAAATGGTAAATATATGAGAAATAGAGAAGTAATCTTAGCCATTCATCTAGTCAATATTTGCGGCTTTGACCGCGAAGCACCGAATAATTCCTTGTGTGGTCTATAGAAGGTAGAGGGGTAATTTCGTAAAATACACGGGATGAGTTCATATATGAATCTGTATGAATCACAAAGATTCATATATGAATCTGTTAATTAGTCAACTAATTCATATATGAATCTTTGTGATTCATACAGATTCATATATGAATCACAAAGGTTCATATATGAATCTGTTAGTTAGTTCAACTAATTCATAGATGAATCACAAAGGTTCATATATGAATCAGTTAAAAGAGTTCAATTATGAATTGCACTGGTTCATATATGAACATATAGTTCGTATTTGAATTATACATGTTCATATATGAACACAACCCGTGTGTTTTGTAAAATTTATGAAATTGTCCTTCTATTTTTGGGATAGCCGCAACTTTTGACCAGTCAAAGCCGCAACTTTTGACCGGTCAAAGCCGCAATATTTGACTAGTCAAATCCGATCTTGACCATATGAATGGATAGGATTACTTCTCTATTTCTCATATATTTACCATTTCTCAAATGAACCAAACACTATATATATATCGTTAAAAAGGAAAACATGCATCTTAAATCATAATTTTTCAAAATGTTATACTTTCAATATGAAAACGACCCGTTTTCCAATAACGTACATTTTAGGTAATGGAAACACGAATATAAACGTTTTCCAATATACCCAATTTTAAAGACGAAAACCTCAATATAAAACATTCATTCGTAAAGTAAACTCAACCCAAAACCAACTCAAAACGTGTATAGAAATCGATTAATAAATGTGACATAACACAAAAACAGGTCACATATCTAAGTTACTAAAATCAAACACTTGGATCATAATCATATGATATTTTGAACTCAACTCATCTAAGTCTATTGCTCGTGGAGTCTCAATTTCAACTCCACTAGGTGTATACATTGAGATATCCAAATCCAAGAAAAACATACAAGCACATTGGAATTACACCTTACTGTTCATGGGACAATGCCCGACCATACGGATCCACATCTTACTTACGATGAGACCCGATGCCTATTCACATATTGAAATAACACCTTACTGCTCATGGGACAATGCCCGGGTCCAAATCATACTTACCATGAGAACCGATGCCTATTTCGTGCTACAATGAGGAAAACTAACGTCCCATCATTGAACGTAAAGACTCAAGTGCCTATGGATCCATTGCATTGTAGTTAAAAACAATACATGACTTCAAACGAATGAACTAGCGCATCCAAAACATGTAATTCTCAAATAAGATGCAGTAAATGCAAATCATAGCCAAATGCTCTACGTTGAGCTATCAAAATCGGACAATTGTCCCTAAGACCCAACAAGGTTAATACCAAGCCACAAGCTCAACAAATCAAAAGACCAAGTGTTAAAAGTTATAAAATGCAATAAAATGTAAATAACCCATGATTATGCAACCACATACTCCAAAGACGTGAAAAATCCAAAATACCATTTTAGACTGGGACAAATCATTTTCCAAAAGCATTTATACCATTTATTATTTCAAAACGTCCCATAACTCAAGAACAAGTATTTCTCCAAAACCACATACTAAAGTGAACTTATACCAAAGGATTTCCATTCATAAAATACATCATAAAATACCTATACTTATGATTTATTCATCAAAATGACCAAAATCTCAAATGTGGGTGTTTTAGAAAGTTAAACACTTCAAATAAACAAAACTCACCCAATAACTCAACAGTTGATAATTTCATGTAAACATATAAACATTTTAAAACAGTCATTTTGGCAGTTAAACCGTTTTCACAAATCAACTTGAACTCACCTTGATAGATTTAAACTAAATCTAGATTTCCCCCAACTTGAGCTCCTTTGAAGAAACTTTGATCCTTAAGCCAAAACTTCCAAAAACCTAGATCCACAAGATTCCAATCATAAATACACCTATCCAAGTGTTTAGAATCATTCCCCAAACATTTTATATATCAAAATCTTCATTTTGGCCAAAAATCCTAATTTGACCTAATTTCCCCAAAATCAACCAAACCAAAATTTGAGAAATATAAACACTAGGGAGTCATCAATAGAACATTTGTAACTTATAAAAAGAATTAGAAGAGAAAAAGATGAACTCGCCATTTAAGTTTTGAGTAAAACCCCAAAAACCTAGAAATTTCTTGAAGGTGAGAGTGAGATGGAGAGCTCCTAGACTAGCCTTTAATCCTTAGCTTGGTTATGATCACACAGGAAATGGTCCTAAAAATGGTTAGGGTTCATAGAAATGGAGTATGGTTCGATTTGGGAGAGAAAGGTGAAAAAGAAGAAGTGAGAAATGAGGAGAAAGCTGAAAATCCTGAATTTATCACTCTGGTACATTGTGCTACAATGCCATGCGACTATGACATGGCATAGTCGCACCCAGAACCCAAATAGTGCCTCCTCTTCTACTACAATACCAGGCTACAATGACATCTGTCATAGTCACTTGGCATTGTAGCCGAACTCGTACCGAACCCCAAAATCCAACATTTTTCTCGCACGAAACACTCTCGATTCTCTTAGGAACTAAAAAGAATAAATTCCTAACTCAAAACCACAACTTAGAAATCACGAAAATGCATGGGGTGACTTTTACTTACCGAAAATTACGGGTGGTACAATTCTTTCAACCTTAAAAGAGATTTCGTCCTCGAAATCTAACTTCCCATTTAACGCTTCCCTGATAATTGACTGTCTCTGTTTACGAGGAGTTGTCTCTAATCCACTTGACAGATCAATCAAGATAAACTTTATGCGGATACTCACAACAAATGTCCCCTTAGGCACATTACACTTGTATCCAATTGAAAACCTAACTTATTGCATTAGCTTCTAACTACAAGACTTCGGTTGTCTCCCAACCTTAGGTGATCCCTACTTCCCTAACGGCAGATCCCGACTTCCAATCAGTCTAGGTTTACACATTTTTAAGTTGTCTCTCCAGTCAATCCAAGGTTTGATCACCACCGAAACCAACAAAATTCCAAATACAAATGTTCCCGCTACTGAACCGTCATTTAATTTTAACGAGTACCATTAGACTCCAAAAGGGACGGTCATCCTTGACCCAAGGGTCATACAACTCCCAGAATACTCCCAAGCACCAAACATTCAATTGACAAATCTCTTACAAGCCAAGGAAAATCATTCGACTATATCCACTAATCTCAATATGAACTTCTTAAAATCACCATATGCGATACAAAATCCTTTAAGATTGGACTACAACACTCCAAATACACTAACGGTTCCTGGTCTCATAACCCAAAAGTTGACCCTAACGATTTACCAATATTAGAACTACTACAGAGCTTTATACACGAATTTCATTCATTGAGCCAATCCACATAATCCTAGATTATTAGCATGGTGTCTAAAGGGTTCTACATCCCTTATGCCATAACTGACCAACTTCTATAACAAGGATTGCCGCAACGAAAGGTTTACCACAAGCATTAACAGAAGATACCGCTCGACTTATGGTGCTATCACGCGTCGAAAAACCCAACCTTCCACTGTCAAGGTTCTATACGCCCTCACCCTTAAACCAGGGTTGCTTAACCTTCCAATGAGTTCAAGGTTTTCAAGTGAAAGACTCAACAAATATGACATTCGGAAATTTCATAAGATTTTTCAACACAAAGTTTTTTTATATAATGATTAGTCGTACGTGTAAAAATCCACTACCACTTACCCGATAGTTGAGCAAGATGGACACGCTCGTCCCATATATAAAAATCATTTGGAAAATCACTAGATCACTACTCGAGTTACTAACGAAACGCAAAAGTATGGTCAACAAAATTTTAAAATGAACCGCTATGGTCCTAGCATGTATTTATTTATGCCACGCACACGTAATAGTTTTCCTGAAACAAAATAGTATGCAACATATGGTTTATACGAAACATCAAAAGAGGAAATTACTAAATCAAATTCCAATGTTTTCTCATTTAGCCATATAATGACATGGAAATAAAATTTTTTGATAAGACCCGCGTACATTAATGTATTTTCCAAGAATTTAAGAAAACGATAAGTGCATGTGACTCGATTGATACGTAAAATAATTTAAATCGAATTAAATTTTCAAGCCTTACATACGGTATGCATTATTGCTCCAAAATAGTGGCTATAATGCCAGGCATACCAATAATTCAACATAATACACTCGTATGAGATGAGAGCAAAAGTACCAACAATTGAAAGTGCATAAAACAAAGCATTGGTATAAACTATCATGGTACCCTTATACGTTTACTCATGCCATGAGTACAAATCAATTCATACTCCAAATAGTATCCAATGAAACGTACTAGCACAAAACTCGAAAGAGAAAATCATGCGGTGTCACAATTCCAAAACTACCATTTTTTTGTTGCATTACGTACAAGGTAACATTTTCTCAACAGAACTCGCATGAGACAAAATGTTCAATAAAACTCATAAATTAACACACACAATAATTCAAATATACGCATTTCAAAGTTCATCCATACAGCGCAAAATGTCGTAAAATAAAACTTCATAAGCCTCAACAAAACATCAATGAAACTCAATGACACCCAAACAATCAAATGGTGCCAAAGTTTTCGTTCTTAATAATCAAACAGTATAAGACAAAGTTATGACTAAAATGTCATAATTCCAAAATTTTCCTTTTTATTGCAATATGATATAAAGTGACACTTTTCAACAAAACTCACATGGAAAAAATTCCCAATAAAACACAAACAACGAAAATAATGGAAGGTAACTCTTCGTCCAAAACCTTAACATATGTGGAGGAGATACAATGTCAAAGTCATACCTCGCAATTACTTGTCCAAGACCCTAATCAACATCAAAATACGGACATCACAATATCCGAATATAGTGTCAGACAACAACGAGAATAAAGAAAGTCTCAACAAAGTTTGCAACCTCATGCATTAAAATAAGTTTATGCATGTTTAAAATCATGGTTTAAAATCTTGTGTGTGCTAAACATTTTTCCAAGATTTCGTAATATAATCCACATGATGATTTGGAAACATGATAAATAATTGATGCAATTTATTCTAGAAATAAATTACGTGCATGAATTTGATCGACACTTAATGTCTCCAAACCACGCTCCTCAATTTTCCAGTCACACTATTGTCATCCGGATGCTTAAATATCTTAAGGCAATAATAAAAAATTTCATCGACTCATCTTACAATTTCTCCTCGAATAATGTTGGTTCCAAAATTCTATGGTTCTAATCCAACTAGTAATTCCGACCCAAAATGGTCCACTTAATGCAATCCTCGTGCTTACTGTCACTCCAAGTGACGAAAGGTACCCATTGGTATTTGGGTCCATATTTGTGATTTGCATTTCTATTGGGAGTAACAGAATAAGAACCATACCAGAAATGATCACTCGTCTTGTGAACCTGATCATGTGTATAGTAGTAAGAACAGTAATATTTCTTACCTGATAACCTGATTAATTGAAATTTCGTGTATATATGATCAGGTTTATCTTTATGCACATTGTTCTTCTTTGCAGTATGTGTATGTACACATGACTTTTTACGTTTCAGCTTATCATTCTTTTCATCTTTCTTCTCTTTATCATCTACTGGTTTCACTCTCCATACTAGTTTCTCGTCTTTATATCTCCTTCTTCTATGTATACTTGAACCATCTATTTTTCTATCATAGAAAAGGTTAGTAGGACGAATCTGACTAGAAGATTTGACTGACCTTCTTCAAGAAACATTCTTATGAAGTGAGATTGCAGCTGTCTTAAATGAACATTCAGATTCAGCTGAATCATCTCTAGGTGAGTGATTAATTGACTCTGGAGTCTTATGCTCAGCCCCCACCACCATCATGGAAATGATATCTTGAAGCTCTTTTACCTTTGAAGAATAACTGTCTCTTTCTTTGACGAGTTGGTCAATCTTCGTTTCGAATTCAGACTTCATTTTCTGCTCTTTTAGCGCACTTTTAGATAGTTCAGATAACTTAACAGTCAGCTTCTTTATCTCTTCCTCAAAAATATTCCTTTCTTCCTCAAAGTCCTTCTCGACATTGTTTCTCTGGCCGGATATTTCTTTGAAAAATCCCACATTCGTTTGTTCAATGGCCTTCTTCTCTTTGGCAAACTTTTCTCTTTCCAAGATTATTACTTTCTCAAAATCAGAAACTTGCTGAGAAAGTTTTATACACTGAAGCTCAATCACCTTCTTTTCTTCACAACTCTTCTTGGAAAGTTCTGAAAACTTCTTTTCAAACTCATCTTTGTCCTTAGCCATTTTTATCTCCAAATCTGATATTTTCTTCTGAAGCTCAGTGTTCTAAGTTATCAGACTCTGTTCCTTATCTTAAGTGCTTTCATCATTAATGATAGAAGGAGAATGATCTGGAAGTGGTGCATTGAAGTCAAACATATCAAATTCCTCTATACACCCACATCAGAATTTAGAAAATCATTTGAAGACTCAAATAAGTCATCAAAGTTATCAGTCGAAGTTTGAGGTGCCTTCAAAACTTTAGAACACATTTTAGATTTAAATTGACAAACAGTGTTCTTTAAAACAATAAAAAACACACTTTGGTCAATATCAACCAAAATTCTTTCTTCAAATAAAACATTTTCAAGCTCAACTATTTTGTTTTCTAGAATGAGTGAAGGAACATAAACTTTAGCAGTTGCAGGTTTTGCCTCCATCTCAGTAACAGAATAGCTAACAAAATAGTCATCTGAAAACACTTTTGGTGTGTCAGAAAGGTAACTAGCATTTATCTTTTCATAGAGAAATGGTAGTTGCATTTTCTTTCCATTCTTTCTCTTCTCAGTTTCTTTGGCCTCAACTTCTTCTGGTAATTTGGTAACAAATTTGGGTTTCAAATGAGGAAATTGATCAGCATAACACATATAATTTGCATTATATAAAGTTGGTTGTTTTCTGATAGCTTTTTCTAGGTAATGAGGATTATCATAACCTAGTCCCAATTTCTCTTTAACATCAGCCTCTTCAATGGGTGTATTTAGAAAAATGGTGTGATCTGTTTGGCCTATCGCATGAAGTTTAGCTTCCAAATCATTTACCTTTTTCGTTAGGCTCTCGTTCTCAACCTGCAATTTATAAACAGTTAGTACAGATTTTTTCTTTTCTAAATCAGACTTTGAAAGTTTAGATTCAACATCAAAAATTTTCTTTTCAAAACAATCATTTTCATGTTTAAAATCTGAAGCAGATTTAAGTAGAGAATCAATCAGATCTTTGTTTCCAATAACAGACTTATTAAGCTCAAAGATCTTTTCATTTCTTCTAGCAACTCTATCTTTTTCCTTTATCAATTTATCTTGAAGGTCTTCAACTTTAACCATCATAGCTTTCATAGTAGTCATGAAATAATTTACAGTGAAATCCTTTACTTATCGAAAATTATGGGATGACTTTTACTTATCGAAAATTATGGGTGTCGCAGTTATTAATAAGTAATTAAGAAATAATAAAATAACTTTAAGTTATTGTTTTTAGCGATGTAATTTTCCTCGAAAACGTGTTGTTGATTTTAAAGATTTTAATTAAAAAACGGGCTCTAAACCCTAGCTACGACGACACTTTTCTGAGAGAAATCGAGAGTAGTGAGCGACAGATCCGTTGACCCGCCGTCAAAGCCACCACAACCTTCACATACCGTCGCCGCCACCATTGGACCTCCATTCTCTCTACACAAGTAACGAGCACCACCACTGTTTGATCCAAAACAACGGACGTTCGATCCAAAATAGCCTCCACCACTGGCTACTACTTTTACGGGCATTGTGAGTTCGTGCACCATCATTGTTGCGCGCCTTGCACCACCACTGCCGTCGAGGACTAACAATTTGAGCCCTCGCAAATCCGTCGCTAAATTGAGCCCTTGCAAATCTGTCGCTTGCCCTCACTAATCTGTAATTAATACTTTACGTCGCTGATAGTAATCCGTTGCTAACGTCCGTCACTGATAGCATCACCCACACCCTTTTGACTCACCAACTATCAACGACGGATCAGTGACGAATCAGAGCTTTAGCGACGGATTTTTTCGTCGTTGATAGTGGTCAGTTTTGTAGTGTATGTTTACAAAGATCACGTAAATTTTGAACGTGTTCACAATGTTTCACAAACTATAATAGTATTTTTTAAAACGTGTTCACAAATTATTATACTATTTATAAAAAAAAGTATTATTATAAAATATGTTTACTTTGTCTGCATATTTAATTGTGTGTGTGATTATATGTTTTGGAGGGAGGAAAGAGAAAAGGGAAGAAATGAGAGAGGAGAGTAATTAAATTAGATTTTATTTTTAACTAATAATTTGGCTAACTTAGATCTTACGTATCTCACGAATTAGGAAGTTGTTAAAAGAATGTCTTATATATATATATATATATATATATATTTATTTATTTATTTATAGAGAGAGAAGATGGTTCAAATGAGAATACCATAATTAAATGTGAAACGTGAGAATACCATAATTAAACGTGAGAATATATCTCCTTTAGATGAAATTTTTCAATGGGTAAGATTTTAAGGCCATATATATGTATATATATAGGAGGCGTTTTTTTTGCAACCAAAACAATTTGTACACTATATTATGAAATAATAGATATATTTATGGATAATGATTATGATTCATTAATAAATTAATAAATGTTAAGTTTATTCATTATAATAATGATTTTAAATTAGGAAAATAATAAAATCATATATTCATAAGCCTTGATGAACGGCTAAGATTGGTTTGCATAGTTTATAAAAATTGTTTGGTTTGCAAAAGACAGGGCCGGTCCTGAGGTTTCGGATGCCCATGGCGAAAAGCCAAAAAAATGCCCCTACTATATGTATATTAAAAACAAAATAAACTTGTTGAAAGGATTTTGAACCCGGTCAAGCTAGGCGGCTCATTCCATGCCCATTTTTACTAAATATAACAAAAATGATATACAACCGGGGGATATAAAACCAAAACCCCGTATAACGAAACATAAAGTACATCATCTACGGGACAACATGTATAGAAAGCCTATGCATAAGCTTTTGTTAGGGCAGTTCCTCTTATGGGTTGCTTATTAGCCAGGTTAAGCAGCCAATTTCTATTATTTGCATCTATTATCCTCTATGTTTTGTTAGCAGCTGGATCAGTTTGGGACCTGTTTAAGGTTGTTTTGAGTATGTGGATTTATGGCTTTGAGAATTTTCATCAGAATGACAGTTTCTGATGAGAGTTTGGGTATAATCTACAATGACCTTAGGCCAAATTATTTTAAGGATGATAATGAGTCAATCATAGAGCCCCAACCCACCAGATACATGCATACTTTTCTTAACTTTGCTTGTTAAAAAAACTAGCATCGCTTCAAAATTGTTATAAACTTTGAAGTTTGAAGAAAATGGCTATCAACAAACATTGAATTCAAACAAACCGTAAATGCAATTTGTCCCAAATCAAGTTATTGCAGTCATAAAAATCTTACAAAAATTGAATGTAATTTGCCCCAAATCCAAAAATATTTCCAAACCCTATTGAAGAAGGATTCAAACACAATGCAAACAAATATAAAATTCAACAAAGTAAGTTTAGAGGATAGAAAGAAAACACCTGTGATGGTCGATTTAGGGTAGAGGCAGCAAGTCAACAAGAAAGCAACCACGACCCCAAACTTGAGACTTCCGGTAGTTGATTTAGGGAAGAATCCACAAGTCCACAATCACGACTCCAATAGTCGATTTAAGGCAGAACACACAACCACGACTCCACTCAAGTAGTCGATTTAGGGCAACCGCCAACCAATCGACGAAGAATTTGAGAGAGACTAATGAGAGCTGATAAGTGATACCTGAGAGGCGAGAGTCGCTCCATTGAGTTTAGTGTTCGAGAGTTTAGACATTGAGAGGTGAGAGACACAGGATCGTGAAGGTGTAAGAAACCGGAGAGTCGGAGACGCGTCGTGAGCGTTGCATTCAAGAAGGTAATATTTTTTTTGCGCCTCAAAACTAAGCCTATTAAGCTATAATTGCATTAATATTTTGATGCCCTTGATGGCCTGCTGCCCATGGCCCAAGCCACGTTTGCCATGGGCCAGGGCCGGGCCTGGCAAAAGAAACACACCATATATATATATATATATACAGAGAGAGAGAGATACAAAATAGTGAATAATTTAAAGAAATTAAGAAAGTTGAGAGAGAGAGTTTAAAACTTTTGTTAAAACTAAATCACTGATCCAATTCACAAAATCACCGATCCACCCATTTTCATTTTTTTTTCAGTTTCTTTTTAAATAAAAATTAAATTACAAGTTTTATTTTAAAAAAGAATTATATAAATTATAACCGATAATTTATTTTAATTATATAAAAGAACAAGAATTTTGTTATCTCTAATTTAAATTCATGATAAATAAATATATTAAGATTCAGATATGAAGTTTAAACTGGTTCAAAATCTCAGTTATAAATTATAAATTAATTTACGTACAAGTAAAAATTAAGATTTATATGTGAATCTATGTTAGGATTCACATGCATGTTTACACATGAATTAATATACAACTAATTATTACTGTCTGATAATGATTTGTTGAGACCTTTGGCGTTTGGTTACATCAACTTTCGTGTTCATATATGAGATTTACGCAAATGATTTCGATATGTAGATTGTAAAGTCGGAAATAATTTAATGGTTAAAACTGTAAAAATCGATAGTTATCAATATAAAAAAAATGTTATAAAAAATAGAGGATATTAGGATATTTAAATTTTTTCATATTGTTCTTAATTGGTGAAAAAGAGTAATGGAAATCAACAGTTGTTTCTCTAACATTTTTATATTTCAATTTAAAATATATATATATATATATAGAGAGAGAGAGAGAGAGAGAGAAAAAGTTTCAAGGCAAAATCTCAAATAAACGAAAAACTAAAAAATACTTTATTAACCGTTATATTAGATGATCCGATGAATATGATTAAACATGCGGTTCAATAATATTTTTTTAAATTAAAAAAACTTTAACCCCTATTTTTTATTCGAAAAAATACGAAAAATGAACAAAATTCCAGCGAAATAAATTACACCAAATAAACGATCATATTTTTCTCGTTAATTTGACATCCATATTCATATATTTTTTTCATACGTTTTTTCGTGGTTTTTTGGTTTTTCATTTATTTAGAGTTTTTTTCCTGAACCTGATTCTATATATATATATATATATATATATATATATACAAAGAAAAGTCTAAAAACATGAAACATCGAAAAACAATAGATCAACTATTAGATTAATTAATCCAATTGATGTGATTAAAGAGGTGATTACAATTTTATTTTTAAATTAAAAAATATTTCACCCACATTTTTTGAATAAAAAAAATACGTGATTTGATTAAAATTCGAACAAAATAAGTCACATAAAAATCGATCATATTTTTTTCTCGTTAATTTGACATCCATATTGATTTAATTTTCATCCGTTTGTTTTATGGTTTTTCGGTTTTCAATTTATTTAGGTTTTCGTTGAACCCGATATAGGGTTAGGTTAATGGGAAAATTGCAAAATAATAAAAAACTGAGAAATACTTTGATAACCTCTTATCTGGACGGTGTGCAGATGTGTATACAAGTAGTTTGTAACTTACACACGTGCATAAAAAAACAACTTAAATTACTTGTATGCACTGTCTAGTTGAATGGCAACCATGATATCCTTCAGTTTTTTATTTTTCAGGGTTTTTCCCTAGACCTCACCCTTCTCTCTATATATGTATGGATGTATGTGTGTATTTGCAATTGGATTTCTTCAGCCATCCAAGCCGCCATGTGCATAGACCAGTCAATATTTCACTTATAGTACTGGTAGAAAATTAAAATATCATATGACTAAAAACCATAGGTGGCTAACTTTTCCTTTATATATGAGCAAATATTTATTTGCCATCTTTCAATTGCTGCAACACAAGTTTCTAAAAAGAACAACAAAGATGTCGACACAAGTTGATTCCAATTTTCCCATCCTCGAGTTCATTCGAAACCATCTCTTTGATGATCTCTTGCAGACTTTTCCTGACAATTACCAAAATCCTATTAGTTGTTCAAACTTTAACGCCGATGTGCAGAGAGTTCTTGAAAAGTCACACGAATCATTCAAAAACATGGAAGAAGAGTCGAGCTTTTTTGCCGCGCTTAGTTCATCGAACTCATCCGACGCTTATATCCCGACCTCAAGCTTGATTTATCCAGATATTATGGATGATCAAGTTGAAGAGTTGCTAAAGCTGAATGATTTTGATATACAAAACATTTTGGATGATCCTGTCCCAATTTCATCTCATAGCCAACACAGCTCACCACAAGTATTTCCGAACACGAATATAGAGTTCGCTGACATTCCAAGCACTTTCGAAGAAATCCAACCAGAGGTTTCTCCAGCCACTGTTACAAGTCTTGCTAGCAGCAGTTATAGCACGGAGAGGGCTGTAAACAAGCCGTTAAACTGGGATTTCGCAACGGGAAACGTGGTTGTGATTGGTGATCGAGTGGTTTGTGGTGAGATGGACAACCAATTAGCTCCACCGACTGTAAAGGAGGTTACATCAGATGGGGTTGACATCCAAACTCAAAGGCCACCATCACTGCCAGGCATGAAGTACAGAGGGGTAAGACAACGCCCATGGGGGAAATTCACGGCGGAGATGCGGAACCCGGAAAAGAAAGGTTCGAGGTTGTGGCTAGGGACCTACCAGACGCCAGAAGAAGCAGCCATGGCGTATGATCGAGCCGCATTTAAGCACCGTGGGTCTCAAGCTTTGCTTAACTTCCCGCATTTGATCGGAAAACACAAAGAAATCGCCAAAAAGTTGGTGAAGAAAAAGAGATCTTCAACAACGTTGGAGTCATCATCTTCTTCGTCATCATCAGAGTCGTCAAAAAAGAAGAGTAGTAAGAGGAGGATAAATTCTGGTAATTAGTACAGTTACTAAAGCAATTGGTTTTGTCCTAAATTACTTGTTAACACATCATGAATTCTGATACACCTTTCTATATAAACATGTTTATACATCTTGGTTTTGTCCTAAATGACTTGTTTACCAAATTTTTGTGAACAAGTACGTAGATTACGTTGCAAAAGTTTCGTTTTTTGATGGAATTTCTTTAGGGTTTTTTGTACGAAGTAACAAGTACGTAGAAAATTATAGTGAAGTATAATTTATCTCTTAAAAAACTGTAAATTTATGTCAAAACTCTAATAAATATGTTGGAGATTAGAACAAATAACCCTAAACTAGGAGAGAGAGAGAGAGAGAGAGAGAGAGAGAGAGAGAGAGAGAGAGAGAGAGTGAGTTTTGGAGAAAAAAGAAGTGACCAAAAACTGAAAAAAGAAAGAAAGAATAATCGCGTATATGTTTGTACATTGCACCGCGGTCCTAATATCTTAAATAATAGCCCTGGTGCCCTCCAATTTCAAATACATCGAGTTGCAGTCCTTCAGTTTCGTTCTTCTTATTTCAATAAGTTCTATATTTCTTACTTTAGTCACACTTTAACAAAACATGACAAAATTACACTATCTCTACATATCATGACTAAAAATCAGATTTTTGATCAATGTCAATAATGTAAATCATATATCCTCTCTAGATACATCACGCATCAATCTTGACTTATATTACATCAGACATTTAAAGTTGTCTACATAAATAATCTGTAAGTTATTATATGCTCACGACACGTGTCTCATAAAGATATTGCTGAAGAGTATTTAAACCTATAGGGTCGCACACAAAGAATGCGTTTGTTTCCATCTTTACACTACAAGAAAAAAACCTTGTTAGTGACTACTTATATTTTGGTCACTAACTATGAGATTAATGACAAAAATAAAGGTCGTCACTAAAATATTGTCACTAATATGAATTTAGTGACAAAAACTACAATTTGGTCACTAATTCTCATGGCAACTTTTTTTCTCATATTAATCAAATTTAATGGCTAAAATTTGTGACGATCAAATTTTTCGTCACTAATTATAAAAACTCCTGTATTTATTGACCAAAATAATGGTCACTAAGTTGAAATGGTTAGGTACTAAAATTGGTGGTCACTAAGTCCAAAGTAAGCATGATTGAATGTGTTAGAGGCTAAAAAAGGTGGTCACTACGTTAGAACTGTTAGTGACTAGAAAACAGCGGTCACTAATTAATTAGACATCACTACTTAGATATTTGTTATGAGTTGGAATGGTTAGTGACCAAAAATTGGTGGGCACTAAGTTACAATTGTTAGTGACAAAAAATAATGGTCACTAATTAATTTTCACTTATTAGAGAATTATAATGAGTTGAAATGGTTAGTGACAAAAAATTGGTGGTCACTAATTTAGAATTGTTAGTGACAAAAAATAATGGTCACTAATTAATTTTCACTAGTTAGAGAATTATAATGAGTTGAAATGGTTAGTGACCAAAAATTGGTGGTCACTAATTTAAAAGTGCTAACGGATTGTGTTGAGTAGATGGATTAGTGATTAAAAAATGATGGTAACTAAACCAAATGTTTTAATGACCAAAAAATAGTGGTCACTAAGATTGTATTTGAACATAAATTACTATTACGGGCTGAAATATAAAACAAATAAAACTATAAGGGCAAGTCTCTAACCTTAAAATAAAAACGTAAGCGGGTCACGCTTTTGACGCATCTCAATAACCGGAATATATGCTCGGCCCGATTTTTCTCATTTGGATCAGATTAATCTTTCCTCTAAATCAATTTATGATATTCAATAAAACTTGTAAGCAAGAATCATTAAATTCATCTCCACAAGTAGGGGTGGAATCGGTACGGTACCGACTTTTTTTTGCCAATACCGTGTACCAACCTATTATAATTGGATTGCAAAATCTTATACCATGTACCAACCAATTGTAATTGGTACCGACTTTTTTCGGTTGGTACATGTTGGTACCGGTTTTGTACCAACTTCATGTTACATATACGAAATAAGAAAAAAACTAATTCAAAATGCGCAAATGATCAAACAAAAAAGTTGAATGTGACATTGTTTAATATTCAATACATGATCAATTGAGTTTCTAATTAGGTTTTTCACCTTTTTGGCCTTTAGGCGATAAGGTGAAAACTAAAAAAGTTACGGATTTTCAAATTTTAAACTCAAAATTAATAATAATATTGATTAATAAAATTAATAATTAATTATATTATTAAAAAAGTCGGTACCACGATACTACCATGGTACACAACATTCAATACCGTGTATCATATAGACTCAACCCCTTATTCATCCCATTTATTCCCCTTTTACCCTTCCCCTTTACTCCTCCCTTCCTCTCCATCCCATCTCCTTTCTCATTTTCATCTCCTTTTTCTTGTTTGCTACTCTTGATCCAAACAAAAATGGCACCGTGCATAGATTTGTTCAATGGTTGCTCCTTCATTGATTGGTAGTTGCTCCTCCTTGGTTTAAGGGTTCCGCTTCTATTTTTTTTTTGGCTGATCATCATCGGTGGACATAAACAATTTGTTCAATGGCTGCTCTCTTTTTTTTCTTCTCCACAGTGTCGGCTCCTCTTCAATGATAGACTACTTAAACATTTTATTTGGTTCTCTGTGATTTGTGGGTCTCGATGATTTATGGTGGGTTTTTTTTTTTTTTGATATTTAAGGTTTATAATTTGGCTCTTTTATTTAGAGGTGATAGATTTGAGTTTTTAATTTAGGGTTAATAGATTTGGGTTTTTGTTTGATCTACATTTTGTTGTAAAAAACTAAAAAAATGTTGTAAATGTTGTTTTGTAAAATTTGATCTACAAATGTTCAATGTAAAACTAAAGGGTAAAACAGTCATTTTTTATATTCAGATTGTTTATTCAGATAACAACCGAACAATAATGTAGCTAGTTCTATTCAGACAGTTTTATCTATAAAGACAACCTTATCCATACAGGACTTAATGGTAAACCAACCGAACAGCCCCTTAGTGACTAAAAAATAATTGTCACAAGATTGTGTTGAGTAGATGGATTAGTGATTAAAAAATTATGGTAACTAAACCAAATGTTTTAATGACCAAAAAATAGTGGTCACTACGATTGTATTTGAACATAAATTACTATTACGGGCTGAAATATAAAACAAATAAAACTATAAGGGCAAGTCCCTAACCTTAAAATAAAAACGTTAGCGGGGTCACGCTTTTGACGCATCTCAATAACCATAATATATGCTCGGCCTGATTTTTCTCATTTGGATCAGATTAATCTTTCCTCTGAATCAATTTATGATATTCAATAAAACTTGGAAGCAAGAATCATTAAATTCATCTCCACAAGCGGATGAAGTAACGGTTTACAACTTAATACGGCAAAATTAGGTGTCGTTTGTTTTTTAATAGGTCTAAAGTCTGAATTCTTAATTTAGTTATAATTAATAAGAGGTGATATGTAAAAAGGTCTGAATGATTCAGACTTAAGAGTCATAAAGAGATTTTATTTAAAAAACAAACAACCCCTTATTTGACAATTCAAACCAATATTTTCTTTGAGAGATACTATACATAGCCCCTTTTCCTTGTCCAAATCCTAAACCCAAGATTGTTCCAGAAACTTTGTAATAAAAAATTCCTTGATTTTATTAATTTCATTACATTATTTAATTTTTATGCATAACGGTGAAGAACGGTGGAAGAAATCAAAGGTGAAGAGAGAGAATATGGCACTCTCTCCCCTTTAATATTCCTAAACCTAAAATTAGAGACTAAAACTAATTAGAAGTCTCTTTATTGTTAGGTTAAATAAAAAAATGTTCAACTTCGATGCTTGTTTAGACCTAGAAAAAAATAGAATTTTTTGAAGGAAAAAAAAAACGATTTTAATTAAGAAACTCAAAATATAGAAGGTGTAGCTCTTTTAGTTAATTAGCTTTCCAAAGAATGTTAATCGCTTTCATAGGTGACACAATGAATATTTTATATGATCATAAACGCATGAAGGTAAAGTTTTCCAGCAGCATCCTTTTGGGTTTCTTTGTTTTGTTTTGTCCCACGAATGCATTCGGCTATATGGTCGGTTCTTCCACATATAAGTACTTAACACTTGCCGTTTTTCCTCGTTAAGTATATGTCAAAGCATTAATACCCGGAAGTTAATATTTCGTGTAAATCTCCTGTTCATGTCCAAAGTCTCACTAAATATGCGTTAATTTCAATTTCCATGTTAATTTCTTCATCATGTACACAAACATAAAGTCGGAGGAAGATGTGTCCTAATTCAAGCGTGCTGGGAAGCTTAGCCACATATTCTCCGTCGATATTCAAAGCTCCAAAATCGGTGATTACTAATCTTGAAAAGTTGAGAGAGGACTTTTTCTGGGGTTCTAAGGGCGGTACCAACAAAATAGCTTGGGTCAAATAAAGTTCGATCCTTAGATGTAAAGAATTCGGTGGTCTCAGTGTTGGAAGTTTTTTTTTCTTTGTGAAACAACAAACAACTATATTAAAAAAAGGTAGCAAGCCGCTAGCAACATTACATGTTTCTGATACAGACAAAAGGGTTACATCTCCACATAATCGGGTTTTTTTCACTCCCTTTACACCTAGACAACACCGAACAAAACGACTTCTCCACAATAAAATCAAGAATAGAGATCTTTCGGGGAGGGACAGTGTCAAAAATACACCTATTTCAAAAGCTCCACAAAATATGACATGAAATAAAAAAACATGGCTTCAGCACTTTCTTCTCGAGACTGTTGAAGGATGTTGTTTTAATACCGTTAATCATCGACTCGAACGACTCTGGAAAGGTAATGGACCACCATTTTTCTAAAAATCCCCAAACCTGCATAGCAATAAAACACACGAAGAGCAGATGTTGAGGTGTTTCGTTAACCTTTCCACATATCGGGCAAAGAGCAGAATCGATATCGACCTTTATCCGAATTAAATTATCACGAGTTGGAAGTCTATCCAACATGACTCGCCAGATGAAGATGTTAACTTTAGATGGGACCAACGGGTTCCAAATAGTTTCCTTGTCACTGGCCCCCCAAAAAACTTTTTTGATTAAAGAACGCAGAGAGCTAGCAGAGAAGAGAAAAGACCGTTTATAGATAGCTCTTAATTCCATCTGTCAGGTTTATCGATCAAGGAACAATCCCCGATTAAGTCTCTTAGATGATCAGGGTTGGAAGTATTGAGGTTACCAACATTTCTCTCCTAGCAAAATGGGTTTGGAGATTTAGGACATACCCGCATGCTAGGTCAAAGTTATCAAGGCTATTCATGGAAGTAATGGAGGCCTAACTTCTAATCTAAATGACGGTCTGGTTGGTGGCCGAGGACCTTGGAGAAACATCATGTCTGCTTTTAAAAGAATTAATATCGTGGATATCTCTTATGATGATTTTTCCAGCAAACAGATTTGAATGGGCTGAACACTCTATTTTGGAAGGATAAATGGTGCGGAGACGAGATGCTTAAAGACAAATTTCCAAGATTTTTTTCACCGGAGGCCGACAGAGGCTTTGGTGACTGCACAACTTGGTGGTGATGGCAACTATAACTTTAAATGAAAATTGCCGTAGGGAGGGGAGAGGAGGCAGGGAAGAACTCGAGCTAATTCACGAGCTTCAAAACATCATATGCTCTATTTTCTCTTAAGGATACACCTAATAAATGGCAATGAAGCTTAAACCCAAATGGGGTGTGTGATGTTAAATCTCTGAGAAAGGATATAGAAAGATTGGGTCCCCATAAAACAAGATGGAACAAACTCGTTCCAGCCAAGATCAATATCTTTTTTTGGAGAACCTACCTCAACCAAATCTCGTGTAAAGAAAGGTTGATTTCTAGGGGAATCGACTTAGACAATCATGTCCTCTCTGCAACGATGAGGTTGAATCCATCAACCACTTGTTTTTCTCATAAAGTTGGGCTAAGGAGTTATGGCAGAAAATTGGCGGCCGGTGGAACTTCTCTTTAACAGATTTCACCTATATGAAAACATCTCTTAACGGTATCAGTTCCGCCAGAATTTCTCCTACGTTCCGCAAAAGCTTGGAGGCCATTCTCAAGGTAACCTGTTATTCTATTTGATGTTTCTGTAATAGATTACTCTTCGAAAATTCTATTCCGAGGTTAGGCAATATGTTTGATTTCATTGTCGATAAGTCCTTTAGTGATTCTTAGATATAAGGAGAGTCAAAAGAACATTAGTGGATAATGTCTCCTTGTAACTATCTCGGTATATATGTTGTAATCCTTTTGCTAGCTTTTTCAATGAATTGCCATTATAAAAAAAAAAAGAAAAAAACTATCGTGGGTTGATTTCGTAAATATTCAAATAAAATTTATTTCTTTTAAATATATAAATGTTTCTAATACGATATAAATGAACTTAACATTTATATACTTTTATATATATATATATATATATATATATATAGTGAGAGAGAGGACAAGTCAAATATAAAACTTGCAAATGTTACACACCTTACAAACCAATCTTAGCCACTTGATTTTGTGTATTTTGAAAAATTTAGATTATTATCAAATTAGTTGCAGATATGGTTGAAAGGATATTTCGAAACCGATTTTATCCACATCGTTGACATTGATTTGCTAATATACACGAATGGTTGAGATTGATTTGTAAGGTTTATTAGATTTACATGTTTTGTATTTGAAGTGACATATCTCTCTCTCTCTCTCTCTCTCTATATATATATATATATATTTAAGTCCTTGGAATAGCGGTACAAAAAACTGTAATTTATGTTTTAATAAAAATAATTGAACTAGTTTAATAAACTAGAAGTGTATCTGCATGATTGATGCAGCGTAATACAATTTTATTTCGTCTCTTTCGATTTTATTTCATGAATCTGTGTAGTTTGAGAGAACAAATAGTCTTCTGTAGTTTTATGAACTATTTTGTCGTATTACTAGGGTTCAACGGTTATCTTGTATTTTAACATGGTTATTACTTGATTATGAGTTACATTTATAAAGTTCAAGCGTGTTAATAAATTGTAACTATGTAATAATAAGTTGTACATATATAACAAGTTGTAAATGTTATATAATATAGTAAAAGAATTTGTATGAATATATATGCATGTTCATATATTCGTTATTAAATTTTAGAAATTGTTAAAAGATTTGAAATATATATATATATATATATATATATATGTGTGTGTGTATGTATTTATATCAAATTAAAGAGAATAAAATACTTTTTTAATATAATTTGTTTGATTAAAAAATTAATTGCATTTATTTAAATTATATTTTTCTAATTAAGATAGATATGTGGTTTCCAAAACTTGATCTATTAATACATATTGTTTAAGAGATGAGTAAATTATGAATATTATATAATTTGAAAGATTTCTACATAATACTTTAACACACAAGTGATTTTAAGAAATAGATATAAATACTATATAACTTAAGTATAAATAAATGGCTTTAAAATATACAAAATAGCAAGATTAGACAATTAGTACCTTTATGACTTTATGCTCGTGAAATGGAACATATATTGATATGGTTCCCATTCTAAAGAACTATCCTCTTTTTTATGGAAGATATATATGATACAACTTTCTCTACTTGTATGAAGCTTAAAGGATGTAAGCAAATAATGTATTCTAGACAATTACAATCAACCTCCAAAACAAAAATAAATTAAATACACAAGTAAATTATGAGGCTTTAAATGCGAAACCTCTCAAGATTATAGTAAAAACCATGGGACCCTTAAACCATTTAAAATACACTATCAATCAATTAGAAGACAAGTACAAATATAAGACTTTTCTAAAGAAAACTAGAGGCATAACTAAGAGAGAGAAAGGAATACCACCAAAATTGACCGTCCAGCAACAAAAGCACGAGCTCCAGACCTTTAAAACTGGACTCCGTTTGTATAATTTTGAAAGCAATATAAAACTTATGTTCAAAAAATAAGTGGAACTGACTGTTCAATCTCTAGAAAACAACAAAACCCCGTTATTAGGTTTATTTGGTGAGTTGTGCAGCCAAAAAATCTCCTCTTTTCTTATCTCTATCTTTTTGTATTTTTTTAAAAATATCTTATTTATAAAACTCTTGAATACAAGATAATATATATTCTTCACATCGTTGAGCTAATAAATATCCTCAAGTGCCATAATAAATAAAATGCAACACATTTTACGTTTATACAACAACACATCTCACTAATTTAAGGAACTCCGTTAAAATTAAAAATGCACCTTAGCAATGGCAACCGGTCAATGCATATGAGCATTATTGCTTACATGCTTTTCGTGTTATAAAAATTACTTGTTAGGAACAATGTTAACTGTTTAATGCGTACACCGGTTACTGTGGTCTAAATGTTTGAGATATCTTGACATAAAACCTCGTAACTTTTTTGAAAGTTGGTTTTCTAAAATAAACATGTCCAAAATATGTTGCATTTTAATTCATGTTGCCAATTTAGAATGTAAGAACTTAAAATAAATGATATTGATGGATTTACATTCTTCTTGGACCATAATAAATATGCCACAACCACACATTATGCATAGATCAACTTTGATTTTTATAGTGGTTTGTACTTATGTGTCGACTTGGAAAATCTATGCCGGACTCCCATGACCTCAATTAGATATTTTAAAAGCAGTGATGCGTAGTTAATTAATTTGTCTTACTTTTACTAACAAGCAATGTGACTTGAGTTTTTTCAATACGGATCGATTATATGTGTCATATCAAAATGAATAAAACTTGAAGAAAATGAAGATGAAAGTAACATACATGGTCTATGGATAATGATGTCCTTACACATCTTTTCAGTAATATATATATGGACAACTTTGACTGAGAAATCCGTTCAAATTAAATTCTATTTTACAAGTCAATTTGAAATATCAACAAAAGGATTAATTTTGATAGGTATGATGAATATTTGACGATACCTACTTTTAGTTATTAGTTTTTTGGCTTTGAAAGTTACAAAGAATTGCAGAAAGTTTAAAAGAACAACAAGTCAAGATGCAACATTAATTTAAGATGGACCGTTGAATTTATATACACAAGCATTGATGCTTAATCATAATCAATGCTCTAAAAAACTCGCCGCACAACCGCCATGGCGTGCCATGGCATCAAGGCTTGTGTGTCACGCCACGTTAAGCCCATGACACGCCATGGCCTAATGCGCAATTATCGTAATGAAATATTTTATTTTTTCTTACGTTTTTAATGTCTTATTTGCAAGTTTTTAATATATAACCTAATTTAACTTGCTTATTACTATTGACTCATTGACTAACACTACAAAACATACAGTTTTTTATATAATATTATAAATGAATTAGAAATTTGACGCCATAAGTCACGCCTTGAAAACGCCATGGCTTCGCCGTGGCTCCTAAGGCTTGAGGTTTGGCCTCGCCGCCACGCTACGTCTCACGCCATTTAGAACCTTGATCATAATATTATATATACAAACATGCAAAAATAAAAATTTTATTTCCACAATTATATTACCCTCGTTGTCGCCTAAACCGTCATTAGTGGATACGATACGGTACTATCGGACGAGATATACCTTGCTGATAATGTTGACCTTCAGGATTTAAATTCCTATTTGGATGAGCTGATTATTAATGTGACACATGTTACATAAAACATGGACGTACATTGATTATATATGTAACATATATTAATGTGATTATGTTACTTTTGAGTTCAAGTGTTTGATTGACAATTCGTTTTGTAAAATTAAAATATAATTATAAGAAGATGGTGTTAACGTAATATTAAACTATTATACATATCACAACTAAGACTAGTAGGATAGTAAGGTGACGTTTGGTTCGCTTAATGGAATTGGAATGAAATGGAATCTTGTAAAAAGAATTTGATTTTGATGGAATTGGAATGAAATGGAATCTGTTAAAAAGAATTTGATTTTGATGGAATTGGAATGAAATGTTGTCAGGTTTTGACAACTTGTTTTGTTGACAAAATTGAAATGAAATCTGTTAAGTAAATTAGAATATGACTACTTGGTTCACAGATTGTAGTTTCAGAATTGAAATGGAATTTTGGTAAATGACCAAAATACACTTGTTGATTATTTTAATTTTTTTAAACAAAAATTACTTTAATAAAATAGTCATTAAATACTTTATTTTTTAACTAAAACTACTTTAATAAAACAATTATTAAGTATTTTAATGTGTCTAAAATATTGTTAAAACTCAGTTCTAAATAAAATCTTGACATTCTTTTGCTACTCTTATTAATTTTGAGTCGTTTATCAAGTTGTAGGTCTTAAGGGGTTGAAATGTAAATTGTCCAGGTTGAGGGGCTTAGCTTCACATGGTGTGGAAGTTCGAGGGTCACATTGCACATAGTTGTTTATTTGAGGAACTAATGCTATCAATATTTGATTGTTATATAAAGAATGTATCTTGAGAGACTTTTTCAATCATCAGGCATCATTTTCCTCATTTTCTAAAAACTTTTTTTTGGAAGGGTGTCCTACGCTATGCCTAGACTAATCCCTTGACAAATTATGACCGCAAGACATCATCTCTGATTAAACCTCAGTGGCCACAATTGTTGTGTACGCCTGGATTCGAACCCTGGGCGGATGGGATATTCCACCACATCCTCTAGGGCCTTAACCAGTACGTCACAACCCTTGTATTTAAAAAAAACTTTCATTCTATTTTTTCTCTCTAAGTTCTCTCTAGTTTTCATCTTTAGTTTTCATATCTTAGATCTAGAGTTTATTAATGTTCATTGTTTATGAGAATCTTTTGTAAAGAGTTTTTCATATTTCATTTTAATAAATGAAATACTTTGTAAAGAGTTTTCCATATTTCATTTTAATAAACGTGATATAATTTTAAAACTGCATTTTCCATTATTTCCAGGGAAGAATCACATAGAGGAGTTTCTGGTACTTCGCCAAACAAGAATAAGAACTCTGTCTTTTTAGTTAAATTCCTGAAAATAAAAAGAAAATCGCAAGATCCCCAAACCCAAATCTTCTATGTAAGCACTGTGGTGTTATTGATCACACTATAGAGAGGTCTTTCAAGCCAAACGGGTTTCCTAAACACGTTCAAAGAAAACTAATTTTAATCAAAACTCAAATTTTAATCCAAATTCTTTAAACCTTCTAGAAACAATGTGAGTTCCTCAAATAACATAAATTCCAATCAATCTTTATCGGGATCTCAAGCTTCTTCCTCTTCGGTGCCATTAACTCAAGAACAAGTCTCTAAACTTCTAGCTTTACTTGAACAACATACTAACAATGAAGCATCAGCTAATATGGCAGGTACGTCTGTTCTTCGTCTAGCTAGTTGGATTATTGATTCCAAGGCAAGTCAACATATGACATCTTCTATTTCTAATCTAGAGAATATTGGGGATATTTCAGATTTGAATTTAATTGTAAATCATTCAAAAGGTTCAAAGGCTTGATGTTAGTTTTAAAATGTATACCGCAAGCGTACAAGTATTGTAGCATACGGGTCAATCACAGGGAGGTAACGGTTTAACACTAACCACTTAATAATGATGGCCTAGCTATGCGAATCAGATAATGATTTGATTATTAAACTAAGTAGACATCAAATTAAACAAGATTAAGGAAGGAGAGACAAAATGAGTCAAATAAAAGCAAGACTAAGCAAAATGAACGACAACTACAACTAAAGGGGAACTAGGTAACATCAACCTAGGATTTTGGTAATGGTGGGAATTTGTTTTACAAAACTACTTTAACCCTCTTTCGAGGTGGAAAAGCTTTTCTAGGTCAAGACACATATTTACTCTCGCAATATATGTACATCGTAAAGAAGCATTAAGCTTTAAAACAAATAATTTTCCCAATCAACATCCCTAACTATTTATCATGTTAGGACCATTGTCATTGATCAATTTAATCCAAGTAAACGATCAAACTTTCGTTTCGTCAAAAACTAATTGAATTGACTAAATGTTTTGTGAAAAACCAATTAAATTAACTCCAACTTTCGTTAGAATCAAAATGAATTAAAACCCAACATTCGATTTAAGAACAATTGATCAAATACCAAGACCTCGATCCTAAGTGACGATTACCATATAAAACGATTACTAAATCGAAACCAAGCAACAAGTTATTTAATTAGATTATAATAAGATCAAAGACAAATTAAATCTAAGCTATTAAAACAACTACATTAGACACGATCTAGTAACATTAACTCTAACAGAAATCAAAGACAAACGATGAATCACTAAGGAAACATATGCAGAAAATTAATTAAATGTAAAAATAACAAGCGCAGAAAATTAAACCTAATCTAATATGCAGAAATTAAGTGCAGAAAATTAGATGAGTATAAGAAGAAATTGAATTGCAATAGATTAACGTATGGAGTAGGGAATAAATATACAGAAAGATGAAGGATAAAGAGATAAACAATAGAGATGTGCAGAAATTAAAACTAAAAACTTGAAGTAACAACTAAGAACATAGAAAGAACGACGAAGAAAATCAAGAACGGTTAAATTAACGATGATATTCAAACAAACAAGAAACAACCAAAATAATTTAAAGACATAGGGAAGAAGATACTAGTAATACGTATGAAAAAACAATTGCAAATCGGGTTCCAATAGCCTAAGTGAAGCGCAATCTTCTTCCCCAAGTCTTGGAGAAATCGATCAAAGAACTCTCTCCCAAAAACAAACGTATATCGTGTCTCCTAGAGTAGTAAACGACATGTCTCAAACAAACCCTCAAAAGGGGTTTAAATAACCTAGCCCAATGAAATAAAAGCCCAAAGAAAAAAAACGGTCGCTCACGCCTGTGAAGGAAACCTTCACTGGCGTGAAGCAAGGCAGAAAGTTTAGAGTATTTTCCAGACATTGTCGTGAAGGAATCCTTCATGCCCACGAAAACAGACAGATTGTAAACTTCAAGTTTGGAGGGGTTTATTCGCGCCCATGAGGATATCATTCGCGCCCGCGAAGTGTGCAAAATCTTCAATCCTTAATTTCTTGAGTTTTTCTTCCATCTCTTCATCAACTCGTGTGTCTATCCTGGTTTCCTTCACTTCCTTTACTTCCTTCCCCGCATCATTCTTTGAGTCACCCACCGAACCGTTTCCAACACCGCGTATAATATGCACAAAAGCATACCAAAAGCATACCAAAAGCATAAAAACTATTCCAAAACCCGTTCCAACCGTGATTAGTGAAAGAAAAGGAAAAAAACTATAAAAATTCATGAAACGGCTAAACTGAAGACTAAAAAGCATAAAAGACACAACAAATATACACAAAGTTAAGTGCATAAAATGCACTTAACAAGGCTAAATTAAAAAAATTGGGAATATGAAAGTAACCAACAATGTCATTATATTTGATATTTTGATTATCCTAGACTTTAATGTAAACTTGTTATATGTTCACAAGCTACCATGTGCCAATAAATTGTTTGTTGGGTTTGATGAGAATAAATGATATGTTTAGGATTTTCATCGAACAAAACTTGTGGGGACGGGTAGTGAGGAAGGAGGATGTTAATATTTTGATATAGATTCCAAGGGTAAGTCTCTATGCACCAATGTCCCTGTATGCTGTCATGTCTTATATCAGTTGTGGCATAGTAGACTAGGTCATCCAGCTGATCCAGTTTTACATGTTTTAAAGGAAAGATTGAATGTAGGAAATGAAACCTCCTTTCCTTGCGAGATTTTCATAAGGAAAAACAATCTTGCACTAAGTTTGGCTTAAGTGAACACAAATATAAAGAAATAGGTGAATTAGTTCATCTTGATCTGTGGGGTCCATACAAAGTCAGTAGTAGGGATGGATTTAAATATTTTCTCATTGTGGTTGATGATTTCTCAAGAGTAGTATGGGTGTATCTTTTGAAAGCAAAGGATGAAGTTATTGAAAATATTGTTGGTTTTTGCAATATGCTTCAATCCAATTTAGGAAAGTTGTTAAAGTTTTTCGAAGTGATAATGGAACTGAGTTTGTGAATCAAAGAGTAAATGAATATTTTAAATCTTGTGGAATTGTTCATCAAATGTCTTGTGTTTATACACCTCAACAAAATGGGGGTGGTAGAATGTAAGCACAAACATTTACTTAATGTAGCAAGAGATTTAATCTTTCATGGAGGTATTCCTCTAAACATGTGGATTGAGTGTATTCTTACTGCTACTTAACTTATAAACCGAACACCTTCGTCTCTATTAAATGGTAAATGTCCTTATGAACTTGTATATTGTCAGGATCGAATTCTCAACAAGAATTATGAATACTCAGAAACAATATCAAAGAAGTTTGCGGAATAACACTTTGATATTCAATAAAACAGTAAACAAACAGTGTATATGATTAACAACTTGTAAACTTGTATTGAATGATTAAAATCACAAGATTACACACTCAACCTCAATCTTGATGAACAGACTCTTTCAAGACGAATTCTACTTCTCTAGAATTAGGAACTATGCCTTGAGGTTGATTCTCTCTAAAACAAAAACTTATAATTAATTTTCTAAACTATTCTATCAAATCTATACATATACTAAACAAAAGATAATTACAATAAATAAAATATCTTCAGAATATCTTCCATGAATATCTTCAGTATATCCAGCTGTCACTCTTGTAATTCGGATCTCCATCTCATAAGCAACATTAATCATCTTGGAAGTATTAACTTAGTCTTCGCAACATTAACTACTAAGCAGCACGAACCTCTAGCAGTACTAACTAGCTAAGCAGTACTAACTTTGATCAAGCAGCACTAACTTTGACTAGCAGTATTAATTCTACTAGAAGTAGTAATACCTAGCAGTATTAACTTTTGAAGTCCTCTAGCAGTAGTAAATCTGAACTAGCAGCATTAACCATACTTAAGCTTTTCTTCAGTTCCCAACAATCTCCCCCTAACTTGACTTTTAGGAAGAGAAGTCAAGTTCTTCAGATCTTCTTCAAGATGCTCCCAAAACTCCATCATGGCCTAAATTCCAGTATTTGCATCCAACCCCAAACTTTGATTGATTGTTCTTTGGATCAAATATTTAGCCATTTCTGAATCTGGAATACATCCTAGCTTCTTCTTCAGCATGGCATGAAGCTTTAATCTTCTATGGTTGTACACTCTATCCACTAGGAAGTACTCAGTGTGATTTAAATCCAAAGTCACTGCATATACTCCACTAGTTTCATATAGAGTCCAATTGTTGACTGATTTGAACACATTCCTGATCACATGCTCTACTTCATCAGGCTTGAACATCATACACAGATACTCCATCACCAGTTTTGTAATTGAAATCTCTGGAGCTTTCAGTTCATTTGCATATAACTTCATCCCTATCTCAAACATTTTCTTCAATATCAGATCTTGAGCAGGTTCTGACAATCTTGTTCCAAGTGTTGTACACTTCATACTTCTCATCCTTTCTCTTTAATCTGATATATTCCTTTCCATCCACTTCCAAGACATCCCAGTGAATGACTTCAGGAGGTTTAACCCCTACAGGTTCTGCTGAAATTGGTTCAGGCACTTTGTCCATCACTACCATGTACATTTTAACATCCTCGGTACTTGCAGGTTCTTGCATTGTAGATAACTCAGGTGCCTCTTCTTCTTCAGCAACCTTTTCAGCCTCTTCTTCCACTAACCTAGGCTTCTTTGTAGGCTTTCTCTTGGCAATCATCTTAGTTCTTTGCAAAGTCCTTAGACTTTCACCAATTGTTGCTTCCTTTTCTGGAGTTTCTTGCTCATCAGGGAATGGTTTTTGTAAGAAATCGTTGCTCTCTTTCATTATTTTCTCCATTTCAACCCTTGCAATATCATCCCCTTGAAGCTTAGTCATCTCAGCATCATACATCTTCTTGAGTTTATCAAAAGACATTTTTGAAAACATCTCTACCTTGACACCTACTGCACCCTTGAGGAAAGTAATCATTTTCTTTCTCTCTTGAGCACCCAAGTATGTCTTTGATGGTTGTCTTTTCCTTGCAGCCATTTTGATCTTGGTAGGCTTCTTCACAATTGTGGCTTTTTGCTTGGCTTGCTCAGTTGCTAAGCTCTGTTGATAGGCTTTGTTTAACTCTGCAGCCATTGCTTTAGCTATTTCTCTATCCTTTTCCACTTGTACAGTTTCTGCTTCTTCAAGTTCAGTCTGTATTCTCCTAGCCAGAGCTTCATTTGCTTCAATCAACTTCTGCTTTTTCTTTGGTTGATCAGATTCAACTAGCTTTGCCTTACCCTTTTCTTTGCTTATCACCTTCTCTTCTACATTTGTTTTCTTGATCAATTCCCCTTGTTCTTTGATGACTACTCATTTGGTCTTTGAGGTGACCTTGAGAGTATCATGCTTGGCTTTAAGTAAGGTTTCTGCAATCTCCATCTCTGTTAGAACTTCTTGCACTGTTTCTGCTGCTTTGCTTATTTCAGCAGTACTAACCATTTCTGCTGCTTTACTTGAACTAGTAGCATTAATGGTTTCTATTGCTTGCTCTGTTACTGCTGCTTTCTCCCCCTCAACATCAAGTTCCTCTCCCTTTTCTGGAGCATCTTCCATGTTGACATCAGCTTCTGACTCCCCCTTTTTGGGAACATCAGTCACTGGTTCCCTTCTTTTAAGCACAAATTGCCTCCTCTTCTTTTTCTGGAGCAATCTCTTTACCATATTCTTCAGTTTGGAAATCTGAGCTTGTTGAGACAGGACTATTAGTTTCAGCTCTTCGATATCTTTTCCTTGGTTGATCACATCCCTATTGATGTTGGCCATTGTGTCCATCAATTCAAGATAGTCATATCTGTCCTCACCTTCTCCAGGAGTGTTACCCCGTTTTGAAGGATCATGGGATCTTTTAGTAGAGGAAGCCTTCTGCCTAGCAGAAGCACTTTCCACCCCCGTGGTTTCTTGGCACCTGGGACCTTTGAATGATTGCTCATTCAAAGTTGACATGGGGAGGTCTTATTTATGTTACCACTGTCCTTCTCTGTGCTAGCAGAAGTAGTGGCAGCCTCAGCACCCATATACTCAACCCTCTCCTCAGTGAGCACCTCCTTGGGGTTGGGATACACCTCTGTGGTTTCCCTGTGGATATTCTCTAATGGAGAATTCTCCATTAAAGAACTTAAAGGCTCAATGGGTGATGGTACAAGAAGGGAAGGAGCCTTCTTTACCTGTTTCCTTTTGTAAGTTTGGGTAATTGGAGAAGTTGGTTTGTCAAGAAGAGACTGAGGAATTGATTTAGAGTGGGAAGGTTGGGATTGGCTAGCAGTGGGATGGTCTAATGGGGGCCTTGACCCTGCTGCCATACCTTCATCAGTGTGGGACACCACCATCATTGTAGAGAACAATGGGGTGTCAACTCCTTCCGAGTCCAATGGAGATCTTTTCATGTTTGAAAAGACCTTACCTTTGGGGATTTTTGGTACATATACCCCATCAAAATGAGGCATATCTGTCAATTCGTGGGTGATAACTTCTTGGACAAACCTGGGGTACATATAAAAACTCTTTTTGCTTCCCAAGTTTGAGACAAGATCATTGAAAATCATTTTAGAAAAATTGTACTTTTTGGTAGTGGCCAAGCACACCAAAGCATAAGCAATGGTGCTACTGAACTCACTCCAGCCAATAGTCTTTTTGGAGATACAATGCATAAGAGTATGGACAAAGAAACGCCATTGGGGTGAAAATTTAGCTTTTGAGAACTTGAACACACCCAATGGGCCTCCATACCCCATTCTTGTAAGAGTAGAAAATAGTTCATCATTAGAGATAGATGAGATACCAGTGGCATCGTCTAGACGTAGACTGATGTGGATTACCTCTTCAGTAACTGTCAACGGTTTTTCAGAGACCCTTGTCTTGATCATTTGCACACCATTCTCAGCAATAATGGTGGCATTTGCCCAGAATTGCCTTTGATGCTCGATGTAGATTGATGGCGATACAGTGAGAGCATGGGCAATATGGCTTGTCTTGAGGAAATCCACAATCTGGTGGAAACCAGCGGCCTGTTTGGGCTTCTGTAACATCGCGATTTCATTGTTCTCGTCTATGAATGCCATTGATGCCATTGATCTTGAAGGTTCTTGCCTGAAAACTTGGAACTTGAGAGAGAAAGGGTTTAGAGCGCAAGTGAACAGTATGCAAAGAGTCGTTATGAACTTTTTAGGCGGGCAAAGGGTATTTATAGTATTCGGGACATAAGCAGTATTAACCTAGAGCAGTAGTAACTAACAAGAAGTATTAACTAAAAGCAGTATTAACCACTAGCAGTATTAACTAACTAGTAGTATTAACTGAGAGCAGTATTAACTAACTAGCAGTATTAACTAACTAGCAGTATTAAATGAGAGAAGTATTAACTGAGCACTGGCAGCATTAAAACTGTACTGGCAGTATTAACCATACTTACTCTTTTAAGCTTGTGATGAACTGAGTACTGCTATATATTCCCTGAAAAGGAAGATTAGTAACACCAAGAATAAACAATATACAGGTATTTAACCACTTTTTGATAGGGTGCTTATTCAGAGTTGATCATTCCCACACTTGTTACCAAGAAAGTGAATCTACCCACATCAAAGGCTTTGGTGAACAGATCAGCAAACTGGTTATCAGTATGAACTTTTACAACTTGAATAAGTTTCTTTTCATTGCAGTCTCTTATGAAGTGATACCTGATCTCAATGTGGTTTGTCTTTGAGTGTTTGACAGGATTATTCACAATGCTAATATCACTGCTATTATCAATAAAAATTGGAGTGTGTAGAAAGGTTACCCCATACTCCAACATTTGATTCTGAATCCATAAGACTTGAGAACAGCAACTTGCAGCTGCTATGTACTCTGCCTCTGTTGTAGATGTGGACACTGTGGTTTGTTTCTTGCACTGCCACGAAACTAGTCTTGCACCCAAAAACTGACATCCTCCAGAAGTAGATTTTCTGTCCAAGTTTGCTCCACCTAGATCACTGTCTGAGTATGCAAGTAGGTCAAAAGATGAGTCATGAGGATACCAAAGTCCCAATCTGGGTTGCCCTTTGAGATATCTGAATATCCTCTTAACAGCTTGATAGTGAGATTGCTTTGGCCTAACTTGGAATCTTGCACATACACAGACTGGAAACATTATATCTGGCCTAGAGGCTGTAAGATACATGAGAGAGCCAATCATGAATCTATAATGATGAACATCCATATCCTCCCCCTCAAGATCTGCTGTTATCTGCTTGTGTGTCTCCATAGGTGTGCTGGCAGGTTTTGAATCTGAGAAACCAAACTTGGTTAGAATATCCTGCACATACTTGGACTGACTGATAAAAATACCATCTGACTTCTGTTGAACTTGGAGCCCAAGGAAGAAAGTAAGTTCCCCCATGGAACTCATTTTGAATCTTTGATGCATTAGTTCCTCAAACTCCTTGCACATATTGTCTCTTGTGGATCCAAAGATAATATCATCAACATAGATTTGGACCAGCAAGATATCCTTCTTATTTCTCTTGATGAATAGAGTCTTATCAATGACTCCTCTTTCAAAGCCATTTTCCAAGAGATAGGATGACAGAGTGTCATACCATGCTCTTGGTGCTTAATGCAGTCCATAAAGTGCTTTCTTTAGTTTGTATACTTTGTCTGGATAGCTTGGGTTCTCAAACCCTGGTGGTTGACAGACATATACTTCTTCTTCAATTGAGCCATATAGAAATGCACTTTTGACATCCATTTGATAGACTTTGAATTTCATATAAGAAGCATAAGCCAGGAATAATCTAATTGCTTCTATCCTGGCTACAGGTGCAAATACTTGTTCATAATCTATTCCCTCTTCTTATGTATACTCTTGAGCCACCAACCTTGCTTTATTCCTTATTACTATGCCTCTTTCATCTCTCTTATTCCTGAAGACCCATTTTGTTCCTATTGTTCTTTGGCCTTTAGGAAGGTCTACCAGATCCCAAATATCTTGCAGCTTGAATTGCAGTGGCTCTTCTTGCATGGCTTCTATCCAACTGGACTCTTTCATAGCATCATGTGCCTTCTTAGGCTCAAGCTGGGATAAAAAGCAAGAGAGCACTGTATGTTGTTGGTCTTGGATTTCTTGCAGCCTGCTTTGATTTCTAGTCATCATAGGAGAAGATATATCTCCTATTACCAGTTGTGGAGGATGATTCTTTTGAGTTCTGGTGTGATGACTAGGTTCTTCATTAAGTCCCACCTCTATATTAGAGTCATTCAACTCAACTGAGGTGTTTTCAACAGCTACTTCTGGGTCTTTATCTTCTTGACTCTCCTCATCTCTACTTTCTTCTTCACTCTGATTTGGTCCAATAGATGGTTCCTTTTCACAGTCTTCAATAAAATCCACTGTAGGTATGGGAAAGATCACAGATTGAGATAAACTGTCTTGAACTTGTTTAGTCCCTGATCCTCCACATCCTGAACCTGCATAATCATTTCTTCTGAAACCAAAAGAGTTAGTTAGTGAATCAATGTCAAACAGCCACTGAGGACCAGACCCAATAGGATTTGGTGTGTTCTCATTGCATTTGACATTGTCACTTTCTTCAATTATTCTAGAAGAAGAGTTAAAAACTCTGTAAGCCTTACTCTGATATGAGTAACCAACAAGAAATCCATCATCTGCTTTGCTATCAAACTTACCTAAGTGAGATTTGGTATTGAGAATTGTACAAGGACACCCAAAAGGTTTGAAAAATCCAATAAAGGGTTTTCTTTTATTTAAAAGCTCATATGGGGTCTTGTTCTTTGGCTTGACCACTAGAACTCTGTTTTGGACATAACAGGAAGTATTAACTGCTTCAGCTCAGAAGGTAATTGGCAGTTTTGAATCAGCCAACAGAGATCTAGCAGCCTCTATTAGTGTCCTATTTCTCCTCTCAGCAACTCCATTCTGTTGAGGAGTCCTAGGGGCACTATATTGTCTCTCAATGCCTTTCTCTTCACAAAAGGTGTTTAGATCAAAATTTTTAAATTCAGTCCCATTGTCTGATCTAATGACTTTTACTCTTTGATTAGTTTGGTTTTCAATTCTTAGGATAAAGGATTTGATCAGTCCACTTGTCTCATCCTTAGTCCTTAGAAAATATACCCAGGTAAATCTAGAGTAATCATCAACAATAACTAAGTAGTAAGATTTCTTGCCTATACTCATAACATTTGTAGGACCAAACAGATCCATATGTAATAACTGGAGACAAGAAGAAATTGTATTTAACTCTTTTGTCTTATGAGAAGTTTTGTGCTGTTTGCCTTTAAGACAAACAACACAATGATCATCACATGAAAAGACTTTTGATGGTAAACCTCTTACAAGGTTGTTTTTAACAAGTTTGTTCATTGTCTTGAAGTTCATGTGACACATCCTTCTGTGCCAAAGAGATGATTCATCCACAGAAGCTTTAGAAACAAGACAGTTCAGGGATGAATCACTAGAAACATTGTCCATATCTAGACAATAAACATTGTCCATATCTAAACAATAAACATTGTCCTTTCTTGGAGTTCTAAGTAGTATCATGCTTTCATCAACTACTTTGAACCCTGGAGCAAGGATCATACACTCTGTATTAGTAAATAATATGCTATGTTGTTTGTCACAAACCTGTGATACATTTAAAAGGTTGTACTTCAACTGATCAACATAGTAGACATCCTCAAATGTCATCTTACCTTTTGTAACATTACCTTTTCCACTTATTTTACCACCAGTAAGATTATCTCCAAAAGCAACATGTCCTCCATTGATATGCTTGAAATCCTGAAGTCATGACATGTTGCCTGTCATGTGCCTAGAGCAACCACTATCAACATGCCATATGCTCTTTCCCTTGAGCTGTTGGTTGCCCTGCACATAAGATAAATCAGTTAGTATGAATTAGGAACCCAAGCCAAAGTGGTCTTGGGTACCCCTTTCTCATCAAAATACTTGCATTCTTTCTTGGCAAGATTTTTAAACTTTGACTCCTCATTTCTGGAGTACTTTGTCACAATGATAGGTTTGGAAACACATTTGCTAGAAGCAGTACTGGTTTTAGAAGTATTAACTGCATTAGCAGCACTTGCATGCTTAACAGTACTAACCTTGTTAGAAGTAGTAACTGTATTAGCAGTAGTAACTGTGTTAGCAGTATTAATGTTTGAAGAGGTACTAACAGTATTAGCAGCATTAAAACTTGCAGAAGTACTAACAATGTCAGCAACACTAACATTGCTAGCAGCAGTATTGCTTCTAGCAGTACTATTACTGTCAGCAGCACTATTTGCATTAGCAACACTAACAGTTTTAGTACTTTTAGGAATCCACATCTTGACACTGTCTTCCACATTCTGTTTCTTCATGTGGCTTTTAGATTTAACACCCTTCTTAGCCACATGGTTCTTTTCTTTCTTCCTATAACCAAAGGGTTTTTGATTAGGTCTTTGAAGGTTAGACCTTTGGTTCATAGGATTGAAATAGCAATATTTGGCAATGTGATTAAGCATCCCACAAATAAAACAGGGTTTTGGTCTATTGATTTTACTCAGATCAATCCCTTGTTTTTGTGCCCATTGATTGTTCCAGTTTCTCTGATTTCCCCTTTGTTTATCATGTTTTTGGGCTCAGATTTATTGCATGCACACTGCTTGCAAGAAATAGGGTTCACAACAGTGGTCTGCTTATAGTGAACCTTCTTGTTCTTTCCCTCAGTCTTCTCTATCTCATTGGACTTGACCCAATTCTTTCCACATCCCTCATTGGTAATTATATGGTTTTCTATAGGAATCTCACCACTCACAGTGTTGTTCTTATTCTTGACAACTTCTTTCTCAGATTTATCTTTAACAACTACGTCATCTAAGGGATCAATCTCAGTGGCTCCCTCAGGTAGGTCCTTCCTATCCTTTGTTTCTAACAAATCTGAACTAGGAGGAATGTAGTTGTTGTTATAGGGTGGTGGTGTGGTATTGTACCCTATTCCTCTTCTCAATTTATCATGAATCTGAGATTGTAGTAAAGAATCCATTGCTTTAGAGGCATTGGAAAACTTTTCTACATCTAGCTTGACTTTAGCTAGTTCTCCTCTTAACTTTTCACTCTCCTCTTTGGATCTAGTCAGTTGAATTTCTAAGTCATTCTTCTCCCACTTCCAGTAGTTTGTGTCATAAGAGTGTTGAAGCTCATTGGCTTGAAAACCCTTAATTTGCTCTTCAAATCTCTCAACAATCCTCACATAATCTTTTATGTCCTTTTCCAATCTCTTAAGGTCATCACTCATGTTCTGGTTGTGATCCCTATACCTTTTAACAGTGTTAATGCAATTTGGAGAACAAAGATTGGAGGTTACCTCTGTTGGGAGATCAGACACCTCTGCCATTAGAGCTTGGTTTTGAATGGCCTCTTCAGCTTGATCACTCCAATCAAAGTCCATACCTTGTTGAGAGACTAGGGATTGTGCAGAGTTTCTGTTATTATTGAAGCTTCCAGATTGAGCTTGTTGGTGGTTATTATTTTGAGACATTCCACTTCTGCATTCTCTAGCAAAGTATCCCTTCTGATGGCATTTATAGCATTCCACCTTTGACTTGTCAAATCCTGCTCCATCTTCTCTTCTTTGGGAGAAGTTGTTCCTCCCAGTTCTTTTGATGAACTTCTTAACTCTCATAGAGAGCATGGCCATCTGCCATTTAATGTCCATCTCTTCAAGATCATCTGGATGGAGTTGTTCCAAGTCATCATTAATAAGAGAAGAGTTTCCATGACTGGACAGAAAGGCTTCAAATACAGTTTCAGTGCCTTTCTCTTGATTTGATCCATTGGCAGCACTAACTGATTCAGGATTGGAAGTAGAATCAATTGATGCTGAAAGGAGTGCAACATTGTGAACATATCCAGAAGGCCTCTTCTTAGCCTCTACCTCAGATTCAAAAACTCTTAGATCATTATATAGATTATCAAGTTCCTTTTCTTCCAGTTGATCATTCTGTCTGAAAGACACAGTATACATGGTCCATTCATCACTCAGGGACCTTAGGAACTTCCTGTTTAGATCATCTTGATCAATTTGTACTCCCACTGTAGCTAGTTCACCAATAAGCTTGTTGAACCTGTCAAAAGTTTGAGTCATGGACTCATTCTTGGTTGACATAAAGTTCTCATATTGTTGCTTCAGAATGGCTTTCTGATTTCTCTTGGTACTTTTGGTACCTGAGAATCTCTTCTCTAGAGCATTCCAGAGCATCTCTGCATCAGTGCAGTTGCAGAACTGATGTTGATATTCATTGGGAATAGCCAAGAGCAAAGTGCTCAAGGCTTTCATCTCTGTCTGTCTAATCTTTCTTTCAGCATCAGTTTTTGGTGGAGTTCTCTTTCCATCTGCACCAATCTTTACTGCTTCATAAGGGCCATTCTCAACGATGTCCCACATAGAATAGTCAGTGAGGAGTATGTACTGCTTGATTCTGATCTTCCACATATCGAATTCATTGGGTCTGAGCATTGGAACCTTTGAGACCAGAGTACTGTTTGATTCTGCAAAGTTTTCCATGATGAATGAATAGATGTTTCTGAGAGAACAGGATCTGATACCACTTATCAGGATCGAATTCTCAACAAGAATTATGAATACTCAGAAACAATATAAAAGAAGTTTGCGGAATAACACTTTGATATTCAATAAAATAGTAAACAAACAGTGTATATGATTAACAACTTGTAAACTTGTATTGAATGATTAAAATCACAAGATTACACACTCAACCTCAATCTTGATGAACAGACTCTTTCAAGACGAATTCTACTTCTCTAGAATTAGGAACTATGCCTTGAGGTTGATTCTCTCTAAAACAAAAACTTAGAATTAATTTTCTAAACTATTCTATCAAATCTATACATATACTAAACAAAAGATAATTACAATAAATAAAATATCTTCAGAATATCTTCCATGAATATCTTCAGTATATCCAGCTGTCACTCTTGTAATTCGGATCTCCATCTCATAAGCAGCATTAATCATCTTGGAAGTATTAACTTTGTCTTGGCAGCATTAACTACTAAGCAACACTAACCTCTAGCAGTACTAACTAGCTAAGCAGTACTAGTGTTCGATTCCACTAGCTAACATTGTCCTTGCAGCTTCCACCAGTGTTCGATTCTTCCTTTCAACTACACCGTTTTGCTGAGGAGTGTAGGCAGCAGAAAAGTTATGAGAGATCCCAACAGATATGAGATAACTCTGAAGCTTTCCATTCTTGAATTCCGTGCCATTGTCACTTCTCAAAGATATAACCGGCAATTGTAGTCGAACCTGAATCTTCTTTAAAAACTCAATGATCAGCTCTGCTGCATCTGATTTGTTCTTTAAAAATTCCAGCCAAGTATATCTGGAATACTCATCTATCATGACCAAAATATATTTCTTACCATTGATAGACTGAGTCCTCATCGGGCCGCAAAGGTCCATATGTATTAATTCAAGAGATGTTGAGGATGAGAATTCCGTCTTTGCTTTATGAGATGTTCGTTTCATCTTTCCCATTTCACAAGCGGGACAAAGAGAATTCTTCTCAAACCTTAGTTCTGGTAGACCTTTGACAATACCTTGTCTCGCCAATTGATTAATAGCATCAAAGTTTTGATGAGACAGAAGTCGATGCCAGATCCAACTTTCAGCTCTTGAAGCTTTTGCAATCAGACAAACAGGTCTTGATGCAGAAAGTGTTGGAAAATTCACAAAATAAAGATTTGCATTCCGCTTAGCTTTAAAAACTGCACGACCATCTTTATCTTCAATATAACAGCATTTATCGGTAAACCGAACTTAAAATTTACTATCGCAGAATTGACTTGTACTGAAGAGATTATGATCAAGTCCTTCTACATATAGTACTCTTTTGATTGTCACGATGGCATTTGTTAAAGATCCGTGTCCTCGAATATATCCAGTAACCTCAGAATTGGCATAACTTACAGTACCAGCAGGTTCCTCAACATAATTCTGAAGTAGATGCTTAAATCTTGTCATATGACGTGAGTATCCTGAATCTATATACCATGTATGTGAGGCCTGCAAAAATAACAACTCATTTCTGTTTAGGTACCCATATCCAGATGGGTCCTTCCTTGTTAGCTTTTTGCAACTCAACAATATCATCTACCTTAGCCTTAATTCGCCACTCGTAGCGAGGCTTAGGTACCCATTTCCATACCATTTTAACATTAAGCTCATGAAATGATTTCTTTTTCGAAAAATTATCAATCTTAGCATGAAAAATTTTAGACTGATGAGTTAAGGATTTTGAATCTGATTTGACATGAGATGTTTTTCTGGCAATTTGAGATTTAGAATGAATAGAAGGAATAATAAATGCATTATCATGACAGTGTTTGCAGATAAAATTCTCACGTGCAAATGTCAAAAGTTTAGATTTATCCAATGAAGTACCATCATTCATACAATTTTGACATTTGGGAACGTTTGAATTTTTACACGTCAAACTACCACTATCACGAATATTACATTTATTTTTAGCAACTTTATTTTCCTTCACATTCTTCACTCTTTCTCCTTTACCATTTTGCTTTTTTATATCTGAAACAGGAAACAAAATCTTGTTAGTTTTCTTTGAAGAAGATGATTTTGACTTTGAAGTACAAGGAGCTTCTCCTTTCTCAAAAATACTCGGAGGATATTCAGGAGTAGAAGTATAAACAACTGAAGATTTAGAATTAACAGTATCAAACTCTGGATTAGAATGAACATTCCAGTTTGTAGAGTCAAACATCTTTTTCTCCTTTAGATTTTGTTTAAACAAATCATTTTTCAAAATATTTAACTCTTTAGAGAGTTCTTTGTTTTCTTCAAAGGACTTGTCAAGTTTGAATTTGAGATCAACGTTCTCATCTTCTAACTCTTCAATCATCTTTTGAAGATCGATGATTTGTTTCTCAAAAGTAGATGCTTGATTTACCTCAGAGTTTGATTCCATCTTCTCTATTATAGGAACAGGATCTGAAACATTCATCATTTCTGTAAAAATCTCCTCAGTCATAGTTTTTGAAAAATCGGACTTAAGTTTGTGATTCATGATATTTTCATCTTTTGAATCTTTTGAGGAATTAGAAGTGAATAAACCAGATAATACGTGATTCTCAACAGCATTTTCTGAATCAGATTCATCAAACTGACACTGAGATTCAGTATTATTTTCTTCAACCTTGTGTGATTCTGTTGGTAAACAAGGAGGAAATAGTGATGTAAATTCACTAAATTCTATTTTTCTTGTTTTATAACTTTCATTTAAATCTTTATAAGCAAAACCAACAGATTTTAAATTTGAAATTGAATCAGCACAAGATGAAATTTCATCATCATTCACATCTTTACCTTTTACAAAAGTATCATGAATATCGGGTTTTGTAGGAATAGAGCCCATTTTATCAAAATTATATAAATTTTCTGGTGCTCTTTTTAAAACAGTGTTTGGTTCAAAACCCAAACCTTTTTTAACATCATAAAATCTGACATCTTGGAGTTTGTTTGTTAAAAGATTTAATGTTTGCTCAGTTTGTCCTCTTTTCAGATTTAAATCCTCCAGTTGCTTGATTTTACAATATGCCTCGTTTCTTTCTTGATAACAAACTTCAAATTTTACATGAAAATCACCTTTTTCAGCATTTAAGTTTACAAGATCTTTTTCAAGTTCAGATATTTTTGAAATTAAAACATCTTTGTCCTTTTTTAAAAGATCTTTTTCAGACTCTTTATCCTTAACAAAATCTTTCAACATTGAATTTTCATCACGAAAATTCAACATTGTTTGTCTTTCATGACTAAGTTTGCCTTTCAAAGTTTTAAACTCTTCTTTCATGAACTTAACTTGAGCTTTTAAAGATTGAATACGTACCTCAGAACCACAATCAGAATGATCAGAAGATGATCCAATGTATTCATCTATTTTGGCCATCATACACACTTGAGTAAAATGTGCAGATTCATCATCAGAACTCTTGTAGAACCAGTTCTCTTCTTCTGCCATTAAGTTCTTACCATCTTCCACTTTCTTTGCTATCAGTGATTTCCGAGTATAGTATTCTGAATTCTTTATCCGCTTCTGCTTGCAGTCTTTGGAAAAATGACCTGGTTTTCCACAATTATAGCATCTTCCATATTTCGGCTCAATCTCTTCTATCTTTCCTTCTCTATTCTCTTCTCTCTTAGCATCTCTTTTCTCACCGCTTTTCTCATACTTCTTTTCAGATCTCGGTTTATACTTGTCTTTCTTGTAGTTGTCATACTTCGGCTTTGAGTATCTTTTCTTTCCAAAACTTTTAAACTGCTTTGTGAGAAGAGCCAGATTTTCAGCAAATCTTTGCATATCCTCATCTGAATGTTCTTCACTTTCAGTGGAAGATTTATCAGTGCTTGAATCAGTAACTTCAGTGAGAAGAGCTCTGGATTTCCTTGACTTTGTCTTGTAGAAAGAACTGGATTTGAAACTTGACCCTTTCTTACGCTCAGACATTAAGGCTAACGAATCTTTGACCATCTTCTTTTCAGCACTAAGCTGTTTTACTTCATCCTCATGCTAAGATAAAGTTGTGAAGATATCATTGACGTCTTCTTGTGCCATGTCCTTTGTCATCTGAATGTTGATTGCATAGCTTTTCCATTATGGGTTCAAGTTCTTGATGAACTTATAATTGATCTCCGATTCTGTCTTGTTCATCCCATTTCTCCTAAGATCATTCAATATGATATTGAATCGATTGTATGTCTCCAACAAAGTCTCTCCTTCTTTAGCATGGAAACCTTCATAAGCATTGATACTTTGATTCAGCTTTGTCTGAATAGACTTCTTTGATCCTTGAAACTGTTTCTCCAATTCATCCCATAACGCTTTTGCAGAATCCCTACTGTCTACTCGATTGTAGATGTCATTAGGAATTCCCATAGTGAGATAGATAAAAGCTTCTTCATCAACCTTGTGTCTTGCTTTTTCTGTCTCATTGAAAAACTGATATGGTTTTGACACATATCGATCTGGAATTCCTGGATCAGTTGCTGTAGCTGCTTGTCCACGTACAAGTGATTTTGGATCTCCCGGACCTTCTATGATAGAAGTCATATAATCTTTGTTCTTTAGATTCAAGAACTGAATCATTCTATTCTTCCATTGTGAATAATCTCCAGAAGACAAGACTTTAAATTCATTTGCCATAGAAAGAAATTCATTTGCCATGATTGAAAGATGAATATTCCTGAAAAAAAATGAAAAATATTAGCTAGTAAAGATCTTTAAATCCAATCAAATCAAGAAAAATACAAAAATCTTTAAAAAAATTCAGAGATTTTGATCACAGAAAGAACTTTTGTCCCCCTCCGCAGACTTAGCACGGGGGTCCATATATTAAAGAGCATGTTACAGTTTTGAAAATTTTCAGAAAATATTCTAAGTGACAAAACTCGCAGATCACTATTGAAAATGAAACTCGCAGGCTGAGAAACACGCAAATCAAAGATCTGCGCGTTTGATAAACTCTCAAGCAAACTCGCAAGCAAACTCGCAAAGACTTGCGCGTTCTGATGAACTCGCTAAGCACTGAAACTCGCTAATCGATAAAACTCGCAAGTGCCTAAACACGCAAGGAACTATTCACGTTGAAACGCGCTGATAGAGGCGTGCGCGTTCCAGAAACTCGCTAGGCACTACTTGCGCGTTTCAATACTTAGAAAAATTCTGAAATCTTCAAACTCGCACGACAAAGAACTCGCTGAACACTGTTCCTTCTCAAACTCGCTAGCTTCGATTTGCGCGTTTGGAGAACTCGCAGATATCGACCAGCGCGTTTCTAGAACTCGCAAATAACATCTTGCGCGTTTCAACCAAAAAATAACTTTCTTCAGCTTGCGCGTTCTAGCGAAGAATCTTGCGCGTTTTAACGAAGAACTTGCTCGTTCTTCAGATCTAGCGCGTTCTTCAGATAGCTTGCGTGTTCTTCATCTGATTCACCAGAAAACAAACTAAACTTCGAATTTTAGCTCCAAACTTTGAGAATTCACTCACTTGATCATCGAGAACCAATTACAAACAACTAAATTCAATTCACAACACAAAAAAAATAGAAATTGATCAAATACAGTGTGTGAACTCGTGAACTCAAAAACATACAAAAACAACCAATTGATGATCAATTACAGTGTATTACAAGAATTAACAGATATAAGCTTGATCTATTTCACTCAGCGAACAAAACCTGATCAAATTCTACTTGAAATTTGCATTAAAATTCAAAAATGATTCGGTGAACAGTGACGGTGAACAGTGCTTAATGAACAGTGTCGATTTTTAAAATTTTCTTGATTTTCAAATGGATTTGGCTCTAATACCAATTGTGGCCCAAGATTTACTAGCATAAACACATACACAAAACACTTTGTTTATTAATCACAATGATTACATCAATCCATATCTCTATTTTTGATGAACAATTAAGATTGAGTGTTTGTGTGTGTACTCAATGTGTGCTACTGTGTGTTCTTACTCTATCTCAATTACACCTTCACTTTCACACACTTACTAACTTGCACGTCTTGCACACTTTCTAAACAACACTATGACTTGCTTATATATAGGTCAACATGACCAAGCAAGGTCAAACCTTCTAAGCTTATTTACACCACACACAAACACTAATACAACAATTACAATAATGACCCTCATTTAATCTTGAATACAATTATAGTCTAACAATAATTCTTTAAAGAATCCCACATTATTCTGTTCTATGGCCTTCTTTTCTTTATCAAATTTCTCTCATTCCAAAATCAACATTTTCTCAAAATCAGACACTTGTTGAGAAAGTTTTAAGTATTTAAGTTCTACTAACTTCTTCTCTTCAAAACACTTTTTAGAGAGATCTGAGAACTTCTTTGAAAAAAATTTCTTTTCATTTTAAAAAATATCTTTATTTTCAACAAGCTGTTTTTCAAAATCAGTTAAATTCTTTCTAAGCTTAGAGTTCTCAGATTCCAATCTCTTTATCTTCTCATCATTCAGCCCAGAAGATATTTTCAGAAGATCTTCATTAAGAGTCTTTAAAGCACTGATTTCTTCTTTCAAATAGATGATTTCAGCAAAATACTCTTTTGACTTTTGAGAATGAAAGTAAATAGCATGACCCAGATTAATTTTCTCTAATTCCACCTTTCTAATCTTCTCTTCAAGATCTGTAAAAAATCCCATGATTAATGAGTAATCAACTTAATGTGAATGATCGTTCCAAACTATTTATCAGAAAATCAAAAATCAGATAGAATTGAAATCTAGCACAAAATTAAATTTTGAACAACACTTGCTATTGCGCAAAGTCGAGTTTCTCGTAAGCAGTGTGTTGCGCAAAGTAGGTTTGCGTGACCCATGGAAGACGCAAAGTAGATTTCTCGTAACCCGAGGGAGACGCAAAGCATGTTTCCGTAAGTGCCTTGATGCGCAAAGTGAGCTTTGCGTGAGCTTAAGGATGCGCAAATGTGACTTTGCGTATTAGCCTTAAAGTGCAAAGTGCCCTTTTCGTGATCCTCGTATTGCGCAAAGTAGCTTTGCGTGAACCTTTGCTTTGCGTGACCAGTTAGATACGCAAATATAACTTTTCGTGATGAGTACAAGACGCAAAGTAAGCTTTGCGTTAGTCGAAGGATACGCAAACTATGCTTTGCGTGAATAAAATAATACGCAAACGATGCTTTACGTGATAGGTTTCAAACGCAAATGAATTTCTTCTTAAAGCTCGGATAAACTTGCGCAAGCGTCTATGAATCTCGCGCAAAGTGTATGAACTTGCGCAAACCATCTAAGAACATGAAGATGAACTTCCGCAAATCATATGAACTTGCGCAAACCGTGAATCTTGGTTCTTTCTAACTCAAATCGATTCAAACCTGCAAATTTGATCTCAATAATATATATCAGAATCATCGAAAAACACTATTAAACACAAATTTCCTATCAAATCCAAATTAAAAACAACAATTTGCACATTTTCGATAATGAACAAAGTTCGAGCAAAAATATTCAGAAAAACTCAAATTTTGAAAATTGACGTCGAATTTGAATGAATTACGATATGAAATCAATACAAGAATCAAACAACAACACAAATCGAACTCAAAGATTCCATTTTCTTGCAACAAAAACGATTTTACCAACAAAATTCAGATAAAACAGTGAAGAACACGAGTTCGTGAAAAAGTTTTCAGAAAAATTCAAATTTCGAACTCAAAAACCAGATTTCAATTCAAATCAAATCTTTTCTGAAATGTTTGGTTCAACTCTGATACCAATTGTGAACCAATAAATCCCAATCTATCAAGCAATTACTCAAGAACTAGAGAGAGAATCTAGAGAGAGAAAGTAGATCTTGAATTCCAATCACAAGTCTCACAATACAATACATGCTTACAACTCTAGTTACTCAATGTTACAAGATTACAAGGAAGCAAACCTATTTATACCAACATCTAAACAAGACTTAATGACTAAGTAAAACTAAACAAGCTTTTGCCTTTCCTAAAACATTGACAATGTTGACTTTTACATATTTGACTTTCCACATTAAATCTTGGATACAATATTTAGACTTAAAAGTTGGTATAAATTAGTTTCAAAACTAGAATTCAATAATAATAAATGACCAATATTCCCCTTTTACGATATTTTTATATTTTCTTACTTAGACTACAAATACTATATATAATGACAAAATTAGTGATGATATTAATTGGTGGTAGTGGTGGTTTAGGGCTATGGTGGTGTCGGTGGTGGTGATTATGGTAATGGTTACAGTGGCAATGGTGGTAGCATTGGTGGTGGTTGGGCCACTGTTGGTGGTGGCAATATCGGTGGTGGGGGTTGGTGTGGTACGTGTGGTGGTAAGGGTGGTGTTGTTGTTGCTCATGTATATAGTAGGCTAGGTTATTTTTGGTGGTTTTTTTCTTTTTGAAAACATGGGTAGAAATGTAATTTAATTCCATCACATATATGATCAAAGGATAAAATGTATGAAATTCAATTTGATAGTTTTAGAATATGTTGTGTATGGATTTCATTATTAAACAAGAGATATTTTTACAAGAGTCGTATCAGGGCTACAATTATGCTCTGTGATTGAGAACAAAATAAGGGATCTATATAAAGAAGATTTATACAATATTTAAAAAATAATTACACCAATATATTAGACCAAAAATAGATTGATATGGCAACTATGATTTTGGTCTATCATGCCCCCGCAATATTGAGCTTCCATCATGGATGCCAAGCTTGGAACGATGAAGAAGAAAGGTCTTCCGACTGAGAGGCTTTGTGAGAGAGTCTGGAAGTTGATCATTGGTGTGTACATGGGACACATGGAGACGGTTGTAAAAAACTTGATCGCGTAGGAAATGAAAATTGATGGCAATTTATTTCATTCGAGAGTGAAAGACAAGATTCTTGCTCAATAAATAAGTCTATCATTACTAAATCACCCAAAAGGGGAATGATTGTATGTCGATTACATTACAAATAACCAATCGAAATGGAAACCAACAACCTACTAATCTAGATCAACCAAATCCAGATTATAGACGGGTGTTGTCATCTCACTTCCAAAATATACTATCACTTTACCAAATGTACGCCTCTATGTGTCACCAAAAATGCTACTTCTCTTCTTGACTCTCTCCTCCAACCCGAGGAGTCTCACCGCTAGAATGACCTGTTATACATGTCATTTTAAGAAAAAGTGTTAGGCTAAAGCCTAGTGATATCAAACATTTATACTGGGAAATCAGTAAATTCAAATGGGATAATTAAAGAAAAGTCAGTGGAATAAATATAGATAAACCTTAACTTTAATACAAATACCTCTTGGTTTGACGGGGGAGTCCCGTTTACTAACATGAGTGAAGGAACAAAAAATAAGCCACTTGATATGTTAGTAAATCCAACACATAATAAAATACATGCAAGGGATGTTAGGCTTGGTAGTTTTAAACGTACACCCACCGAAAGTCAACTTCAACGATATAGGGTCCTAACGTTGAGATCCTCATATAATATCGTGTACTAGCACGTAGGACTTATACCCTATCCGATGCCTAACCTTGCCTCGATGTGGAAAACTAGCATTCCATCATCGGACGTAATGATACAAATAATTATGGGTTCATGGCACCCAAATGCAACCAAATAGTCAATCCAATGCCAACAAAACAAATCAATAACTCCCACAGTTAAAAGCCATCCAATGTGCATAAATCAAGAATCCATATAAGTGCTCACGTAATTCCAAGAGGTTCCAATATATTTCTTGGAATAATACATCCTCACACCAATTCAATTTACCTAAGTTCTCATTCAATAAACAAACATCAATATTTCAAAACCCTAGTTTTGATTTTCAAAGTTTTGAAACTCGAGTTTTGAAGAAATCCATTTCTAGATATACACAAATACATAAATACTCCCAAGAATAGGTTATAATACCTTGAAAATCAAGTTTACCCACATAAACCCAAAAATCTCCAAAATTAGGTTTTGGTGCAAATCACCCAAATCAATAGAAATCAAATTGGAGATGCTTAGAAGGTTAAAATCCATATTTTAACATGTATAAAGTTTGTAAAAGTTGAATGAACTCACCTTAGTAGTTTTCTAAAGAAAACCAAACTCTAGAATGGAGTAGGTGATTGATGGAAGCTAGACTTGCCTTTCCACTTAATGTTTTAGATATCTAAGAGAAAGCCATAAATGATAAAGGGAATGGTATGGAAGGCATTAATGTTAAGGGGAAGTTGAGGGGAAACTTACCAGCTTTCTTGGAGAGAAAATCGCAGCCTCAAAAGCCCTAAAATGAGAAAGTTTGAGTTAATGAAATTTGGGGCTGATTTCTCTCTTTTAAATGTGCACAGGCGTCATGCGCGAGCGGTGGTGCGGATCGACCCACTCGGAGCTTTGGAGACGCGGGGAATAGAACCTTGCGGGAATCGTGGCGCGGTTCCATTCGTGCAGAACAGTGCTGGCATCTTTCATCTTCTTTTCGACTAAGGATTTCGGAGTGTTACAATCCTCCCCAACTCGGACATTATTTCGTCCTAGAAATCTGATCTACTCGAATAGGTGAGGATACATCCGCTTCATGTCCTCTTCGGCCTCCCAAGTCACGTTGGCGTCGCGATGATGCCTCCATTGAACTTTTACCATAGTGACTTCTTTGTGCCGGAGTCTCTTGGTCTCTCTCTCCAAAATGGTTTCAGGTTCTTCGATGCAACAGTAGTCATCCACCGGAATCTCCGATAATAGTATGACGCTTTCTTCTTCCGCTAAACACTTCTGTAGATAGCACACATGGAATGTAGGGTGAATTTCGTCCATTTCTGGTGGAAAATCTAGTTTGTAGGCTTGAAGTCCAATACTCTCAATAACGGTGAACGGTCCAAGAAAACGAGGACTCAACTTCCCACGTTTTCCAAACCGTATCAAGCCCTTCCATCGGAACACCTTCAACATCACCCGGTCTCCCACTTGAAACTCTATTGGTCCCCTCTTCTTGTCAGCGTAACGCTTTTGTCGATCTTGTGCCGCCTTCAAACGTTCCCGTATGGTTTTGACTTTGTTGGTTGTCTCTTACACGATTTCCGGCGCGAAAAATTTCTTTTCGCCCGCTTCTAACCAACATACGGGGGTTCTACACTTTCTTCCATATAAGGCTTCAAACGGTGTTGCTCCAAGGCTAGAGTGGTAACTTTTGTTGTATGTAAACTCTAGTAAAGCTAAGTGCGTATCCCAAATTCCACCGAAATCGATCATGCAAGACCTTAGCATGTCTTCCAAAGTCTGAATCGTCATTTCGCTTTGTCCATCCGTCTGTGGATGGTACGCCGTACTCAAATTCAATCGTGTACCCAACTCTTGATGTAATGCTCCCCAAAACATTGAAGTAAATCGACTATCATGATCGGAGACTATAGACAAGGGTATAACATGCCTAAAGACCACTTCGTCAATACAGATTTTTGTCAATTTATCCATTGGGATAGTTTTCCGCATCGCTAGAAAGTGAGCACTCTTTGTCAAACGATCGATAATCACCCAAATGGTTTCATTGCCTCTCAATGTCTTTGGTAGCTTGGTCACGAAGTCCATGGTTATATTGTCCCATTTCCGCTCGGGTATCTCCAAAGATTGTAGGCTCCCGTAAGATCGTTGTTGCTCGGCCTTCACTTGCGAACAAGTTACACATTGGTCTACATATTGCACCACATCTAACTTCATAATCATCCACCAATAATGCAACTTCAAGTCTCTATACATCTTAGTGCTTCCCGGGTGGATGGAGTACTTGGATTTGTGAGCGTCCTCCAAAAGTAGTTCCGGGTTTCCTCCAATCTTTGGCACCCACACGCATCCATTGAAACATTTGACCCCATGGCTATCATCTGTCAAGAGTAGTCGTTACTTGGTCATCACTTCATCTTTGAGATTTTCCTCCAACAAGGCTTCGGTTTGCGACGCTTTAATCATCTTCATGAGACTTGACACCAATTGAATCCTCCTAAGTTTGGCTTAAAGTCTCCCACTATATTCTTTCCGACATAAGACATCGACCACTATGTTTGATTTACCCGGATGGTAGAGTAGTTCACATTCGTAATCCTTAAGCAATTCTAACCATCGCCTTTGTCTCATATTTAGCTCCTCTTGATCAAAGACATACTTCAAACTCTTATGATTCGTATACAAGGTACATTTACTGCCATAGAGATAGTGTCGCCATAACTTCAACGCGAACACTACAGCTAGTTCCAAATCAAGAGTGGGGTAATTCTTCTCGTGCACCTTTAGTTGTCTCGACGCATAGGCGATCACCTTTCCTCTTAGCATGAGTACGAACCCAGACCCATCTTGAATGCATCGCTATAAACCACAAAATCCTCCGATCCTTCATGCAAGGATAAGATTGGGGCTTCACACAACTTCTTCTGCAACGTCCGGAAGGCCTTTTCTTGAGCTTCAGTCCACACGAACTTCACATTATTATTGGTTAAAGCTTTCAATGAATAAGCAATATTGGATAAATCTTGAATGAATCTTCGGTAATAACTCGTGAAACCCAAAAAGCTTTGGATCTCGGATATACTCTTAGGAGGTTCCCAATTCATCATGACTTCAATTTTCGCGGGATCCACCTTCACGCCATCTCTTGTGACTATGTGCCCCAATATTTGCACTTCTTTCAACTAAAATTCGCATTTGGAGAATTTATCATATAACTTATCCTTTCTCAAAAACTTCTAAGACCTCGCGAAGGTGTTGGACGTGTTCGGATTCATCCTCGGAATATATAAGAATATTTTCGATGAACACGATAACCAACTTATCAAGAAATGGTCGTCATACACGATTCATTAAGTCCATGAACACCTTTGGGGCATTCGTTAATCCGAAAGGCATCACCAAAAACTCGTAGTGTCTGTAGCGCGTCCTAAAGGTTGTCTTTGGGATGTCATCTTTCTTGAATTTCACTTGGTGGTAGCCCAAACGTAGATCGATTATCGAGAAACATCCCACTCCTTGGAGTTGGTCAAACAGGTTGTCGATCCTAAGGAGTGGATACTTATTCTTCACAGTCATTTTGATCAACTCCCAATAGTCTATGCATATCCTCATTGTGCCCTCCTTCTTCTTCACAAATAAGACTGGTGCTCCCGAAGGCGACGAGCTTGATCTCACGAATCCCTTCTCAAGAAGGTCTTGTAACTGCCTCATCATTTCTTTCATTTCCGACGGAGCCAAATGGTAAGGAGCTCTAGCTATCGGAGCCGCTCCCGATGCTAAGTCTTTCTTGAACTCCACTTGGCGATCAGGTGGTAGTCCAGTCAAGTCGTCCGAAAACACGTCGGGGAATTCACTCACCACCTTCACATCTTCAAGCCTTTTCTTCTCGATATTGGCATCTATAACGTACGCCAAAAAGGATGAGCATCCTTTCGACAAACACTTTTGTGCCTTCACCATGTTGTTGATGGCTACTTCGCCTTTTCGTCTTTCACCGTACACGGTCACAATCTCGCTATCCGCAACTGGAATTCGGATCAACTTCTTTGCATAAAGAATCTTTGCCTAATTATTTGCTAACCAATTCATCCCTATGACCACATCAAATCCTCCAATAACCATTGGCATTAAATCAACCGGAAATTTCTTTCCCTCGATTTCCAATTCGCAACCCCTAAAAATGTCCCGAACCACTACTTGATCACCATCCGCTAGCTCTACCACTAAGGAATCTTCTAAGCTACTAGTGGGTATGGGTAACTTTTGACAAAAAAAAGCTCGATACAAATGAAAAACTTGTGTCGGAGTCAAATAATATACGTGTAGGTATGGAGTTTAGGAGAAACGTACCCGACACTACATCTGTCAAAGTCTTCGCCTCATTGGTGTTCATCTGAAAAGCTTTCCCCGTCGCTCTCGGAGGATCCATCATCTTTCCCCCGCTACTCCCGGTCTTCAATTTCGGGCACTCGTTTCTGACATGGCCTGATGCCTTGCATTTAAAATAAATCTGCCCCCTAACCGACCAGTCCCTGTAATTGTGTCCAGGCTTGCCATACTTGAAGCAGGTTTTGGACACCGAATTACATGGACCGAAGTGTTTGCTTCGTAACTTGGAGCACCATGGGATCTCGTGCCTAGGAGAGGTTCCCCGTTGATTGTTGTTAAATTGCCTCGGCCTCTTGGAGGGTATGGAACTTCCCTCCCATCTTATTTTTTTTGCTAGTCCCCATCTTTCCACCTGGTTTAGGCCATAAGAATCCTCCACCAATTATGCCTCTTCAAACGCCTCCCGGAGAGTGGAGGCTTTGGACACGCGTACCATGTTCATCACCTCCATCAGTAAGCCTTTGATGTAGGCCTTGGTCTTCTCTTTCTCAGTCTTCACCAAGTGCCCCACTTAACCCAGCTTGTCCATGAATAATGTGTTGTACTCCTTCACTGACAAATTCCCTTTCTTCAAAACCCGAAACTCGTCGATGATCTGGTCCATGGCCCTTTCGTTGCAATATTCTTCTAGCACCTTCCTCTTGAAAGTTTCCCAATCTAACATGGCTAGTACGGTTCGCAGCGTTTGAGAGCTAAATTTCGCCTTCTGGCCCTCTCCACATTTGCTTGTTCAGAAATCTTCTTCCATCTCACGAATCCAATTCATATAAACTATTGGATCGTCATTACCCTTGAACTCAGGTGGCCTGCAACTTAAGAAGGTCTTGAAAGAGCAAGCCTTTGTCGGTTTCCTTGCTTTCATTGTCGCTACCCCATCCTTGGGAATTTCATTCCCGGTACCCCCGAATCCCACTACAATCATGTTTTCAGCAACCATCTCGTGTCTACGGTTGTTTGTGTCTCTATCTTCAAGAAATTTCAAGAATATCTCTTGTTGTTGGGTCATAGCTGAATTCATTGTCTGCATCATTCTAGTCTCTGGAGTTACATCTTCTATAATCGGCTCAGATGTGGCTATATTGCATTGTGGTATTCGTTCCACCCCTCCGCCCAAAACATTTTGTTGGGGTGGGGGCAATTCTGTCACTGTCACCCTGGGTTGGTCGGCCATGGATGCCGTCGCCTCATGGCCATCCGACCTATTTCTAGTGTTAACCATTGTAGTCTACCACAATATGCGAGAATATGGGTGAGAAATAGGCTATAAGAATTAAACATAAGGAAACGTAATACTACATTCATCAGTTGTCATAACAACAGCAAAACAAGTATACTCACATAAAACATCTTCATAAAAACGTTAGCTAATTGACATTATGAACATATGTTACATAAGAATTCTCGTTACCATTACCACAACTCTCAATTAGTGTAATTTCCGTCGACTCTAAGACCATCCAATCTTAAGAGTTCTACCCAAATCTTACAAGTCATAGCTTAACAATCTCAACTTAAGTCTAGGAATCCTACCTACATACCTAGTTCACTTAAACTAAAGTTCTGATACCCACTTGTAACGCCCTAAAAACGGGGGTTAATTTAAACCTGAAATGATTGCAGAATAAACAAGTCTATCATAACTAAATCACCCAATGATATTGTATTCCCAGATACAATCAAGCAATTCTCAATTCAATATATGAAAATATCAAGATCTTAGAGAGAGAGTGTAGAGAGAGAAAGTTCATTAGTCATTGATCTCACAATAATACGTACAATGTGTCTAGCTACAAGATTACAAAGCACCTAAGGTATTTATACCAAGGATTAAAACCACAAGCTTAAAGACTAAGTAATCTCATATTGACTAAACATACATTGACTTTGTTGACTTTACTTGACTTAACTTTTCCTATTAAATCTTGGATACAATAATACACTAACAATCTCCCCTTTGTATTCAAGATTTAATAAAAATTTGACATAAGTCTTCAGCACTTGATTCTTCAATCTTTTGTCTCTGACAGTCTTGAACTTTGAAGCTGTTTCTGAAGTCGTTGAAGAATCTTGAAAAGTCTTTTGCACTTTATAGCCCGGAAAGTCAACAAGTCTTCAAAAACAAAACCTTTAAAGTCTTGAAATCTTTTGAAATTTAAAACTTTGAGATTTGAAACTACTTTGAGGAATCTCTGATCATTGTATCTTCATTTCTGCAATCTCTGATCATTCTTCAGAAAAACAAACTTTCTCGAATCATCTTCAAAATTTGACTTTGAATAATCTCAGAATTATTCCTTTTCATCTAATGTGAAAATTCAGATATTCTCCACATGTCTTGACTTTAGAAACTCTGAACTTCTTTGAAGTCTTTGAACTTTCTTCATGACTTTTGAAATTGATCTTTGTATATTTCTCCCCCTTTTTGATGATTGTGAGCAACAAAATCATCAAAACATCTTCAATTTCAACATAATCTTTGATTCTCCCCCTTGAAAATACATTCTCCTCCTTTTGATCTAAACTGAATCATGAACTGTATATACCCGAATCTTTTCAAATTCAGATATAATGAACTTGGCAACCCTGATTCAACAAATGAAACAGTTAGAAGTGTCTGTCAGTAACACGGAGTTACTGTGTACAATTTAAGGAGCTGGTTTGATGATGACTCCCCAGGACTTCTATTCAATCATTGAAAAACACAAGGTTTATCTATGAATGTTCTGACAGAAAAACAAATTTTCTGTGTGCTTGTTCTTGTGTATGAAAGAATTTAGCACAATGATTGTGTTTCATAAGGTTCAAAATTGTGTAAATTGTTGAGACAGCAACAAGTATTACACATACTCAATGTGCATGAAAGAGGTGCGAAGGTGGGGCAACTTTTCTTCTTTTTCAATACCTAAATCTTCCGAGTGAAGATTAGATAGCATATATGTTGCGTCCCCAAAGAAAATGAAACATTTCTTTGTTAAGAAAGAAACGAGTGGTTGGTGGGGTTAATGCAAGAGTTGGCATGGGTTCACTGCCTTTTTCAATGATGGTCACCAAAGAATGTGAACCAATCAGATTTTGTGGCTGCCCGGCTCAGAAAGTGGTTGGTGCAGAGTTCTGATATTCTTTTAACTCTGTTCTCACACCCTCTTTCTTTTTAACATTATGCTCACTTCTAACCAAACTCTCATTTACATTTTACCGCTCCACACAATGAGAAAAACTCAACCGGATGAGTTATATCCCCCACTCTTTGATTTTGACCCCTCACCCCTCAATCACTCTAGGATTACTTCCTGGGTAGGAAACACTGGTTAACGTGAATCCATGGAAGTTCTATTTAAGCTCACACACGAATCCCATGTAAGTCCTATAAAGAATAATTGCTCAACAATTTAACTTTAGCAGTTAAGCTCAAAATTAAAATGTATGCTGACATTGTCAAAATGTATGCTCATGAGATTTGAGCAATTGAACTTTAAAGATTTCTCAAAACAAGAATATTGAATGAATGAAATGAAATCAAGAGAATTTTTTTGAGAATTTGACAATGTATCAATCAGATCAAATAAGATGGTTTAGGGTATCAAAGAATTGGATATTTTGTTTATATGAACGAATATAAACAATTTTGCAATGAACGCACAAATTTGGAAATGATGATTGATGCTCAACAATATTTGAAAGCAAACGGGAGTATTACCATCGAAAAATAGGTTCGTTTAGACATGGTAATAACAGATTAAAATGAAGTATTGAACCGATGTGTGTGAATACTTTACAATATATAGACAAGATAATACGCGAGTATTAATCTTTGGAAACACACGATCAGTTAAACATTAAAGTTCAACAATGAAAAACTTTTAAAATCGCACTTATAAATTCATAAAATCTTTTGAGAACAAGAAGTGGTTTCAACATTTAAGAAATTGTTTTTCATGCTTGAAAGTTGTTCTTCTTTCAAACAATCAGAGAAGTAGGATTAGAAGATACTTACATTTAAGTTCCCCCTCAAATCATTATACAATGATTTATATCAGATAAGCTCCCCCTAGATATTTTGCATAATATCCTTATCTGAACATTGAAGAGCGGGTCCTGATCTGTCATGTGATCAGAAGCCACAGTTCTCAACATTGAAATACGGGTCTTGAACTGTATTATTCAAGAGCCATACTCTTTGACTTTGAAGTCCGAGTCCTGAGTTGATTTACTCAGAAGTCAAACACTTGTACTATGAAGTACGGGTTTTGAACTGTTGTGTTCAAAAACCATCGTTCCTGCTCCCCCTAGACCGGTGGTACCTGCAAAACAGATTTAACAGGTTTTGGTACCCACTGGTATTTGGGTCCTGGTATGTTAGATTTAGGAATCCACTTCTCATTAGATGTATATCTTTTAAAACCATAATTCTGAGAAGTTATTCTATAAGAATCGTACCAGTTGTGAGCAGTTTCTCTTTGAACGAAGTCATTCTCTCCACAATAAGAACAGCAGATCTTCCTTTGAGCAATCCTGATCAGATGATTAGTCGAGTAATATATATCAGAATTACCAAAAGATTTTCCTTTATAAGCTCTGTTCTCTTTGGCTTTGGATGTGGATGCGAATGCTTTGTCATTCTTCTTCTCTTCAGAAGAATCTTTAACTCTCCAGACCATCTGAGTTTTCTTTGATTGCTTTCCAAGAGATTTTACATAATAGCTCGCTGAACCATCAACAGATTTGTCATAAAATAAATTTGATGGTCTGATCTGACTTGATTTGACAGTTATTGGTTTGACACTTTTCTTTTTGAAAACATTTTTATCACGAATAGAACTAGAAGCTGTTTTGAAAGAACAGACTGATTCTGTTGAAAGATCAACAGGTGATTGATTAATCACATCAGCTGAAATCTTTTCTGATAAATTGACGTTTGCAGCTTCCAAGTCTTTTATCTTTTTAGATAAAATGTTTCTTTCAGAAGTAAGTGTGTCAAACTTTTGTTTCAAATCAGATCTAGCCATCTGTTCTTTTAGAATTTCTGATGACAGAACAGATAATTTGGATGTGAGCTTTGATATTTCAGATTCAAAATATGAACGTTCTTGCTCAAAATCTGTTTCCAAGTTCTTGTTTTTCTCAGAAATATCCTTGAAAATCCCAGCATTTTTCTTTTCAAATAATTTCTTTTGTTCCTCAAAAGACTGCTTCTTTTCTTTGAAAATATTTCTTTCTTTTTCAAGCAAGTCTTGTAAAGTAGAAATCTGCTTGGGAAGTTCAGTATTTTTAGCTTCAAGAACTTGTCTTTCTTTGGCAAAAGTGTCTCTTTCAGTGATTAAAACCTTTTCAAAATCAGACACTTGCTTTGAAAGTTTAATACATCTAAACTCAAGATTTTTCTTCTCTTGGTCAGCTTTCTTAGAATTCTCAGATGATTGTTGATTTGAAGATGTCTTCACATTTGCTTTTTCTTTTTCTGCTTGGAGACTTGTTTGGAGTTCAGCATTCTTGTTCTCCAAAGTAGATATCTTCTCTTCAAAAGCCTTAATCTTTTGTTGAAGCTTGACTGACTCATCTTTCAGCTCAGATGATTTCTTTTCAGTCGTCTTCAGTGACTTTGAAGATTCTCTTTGACTTTATCTTCTTTAATGCTTTTTATCAATTCAACATTTTTCTTTTCCAGAACAGATATATGATCTTCAAAAGCCTTAAACTTCTGTTGAAGCTTGACTAATTCATCTTGTGATTCTGGTGACTTTTGTTCAGTCGTCTTCAGTTGGCTTTGAAGATTCGTAATCTTTCTCTCTTTTTGCATGATAATCTTCTCTTTAACTCCTATGATCTTTTCTTTCATTTCAATTTGATTATCTTTATCTTTAATCTCTTTCTCTCTTTCCTTCATGATATCTGCAAAATCAGATTTATCAAGATTAGCACATTTTATACAATCAGGAGTTTTATCAGAATTTGACACTTTAGATTTGAACTCCTGAATCTGATTTAGAAGCTTTGAATTCTGATTTTTCAGCTTGTCTAATTCAACTTCCATCTTTGGAATTTCTGGCATGTACAAAACAACCATATCTCTTGCAGATAAAATTGTGTTTCCTCTCTCGTCTGTAATAGGCATATTGACATATTAGCTTAAAAAAATGATCGTCAAAAATCAGACAATTATGACCACTAGAAAGAAATGCATGAAAAAAAAAATGATCGTTCCCAAACAAATCAGAAATGTTGACTAAAAAGTCAAACTTGGATCAGAAAAAAAATTTAATTTTCGAAAAAAAATTTAATTTTCGAAAAAAAATTTAATTTTCGAAAAAAAATCTAAGTATTGAAACTCGCAAGGCACTATACACGCTAGTCACTGTTCACGTTGAAACTCACAGATGGTAGCTTGCGCGTTTCTAGAACTCGCAGATCAATATTAGCGCGTTTTGCTAAAACTCGCAGATGCTTATATACGCGTTTAGCAAACTCGCAGACGAACTCGCTAAACACTATTCACACTAAAACTCGCTGGCAAGCACTTGCGCGTTTCTGAAACTCGCGCGTCTCTTTAGCGCGTTTCGACCAAACTCGCTAGCTTCAGCTTGCGCGTTGTGCAAACTCGCTAGCTTCAGCTTGCGCGTTTTATCCAAAATATCAAATCCTTTGACTTGCGCGTTTGATAGTGAACTCGCAGGCTTTGCTTGCGCGTTCTTCAGTAACTTGCGCGTTCTTCACTTGATGAAGCTTGCGCGTTCTAGGATGAACTTGCGCGTTTTCTGGATCATGCGCGTTTCGACACTTCAGTTCACGAAATCACTCCAGATTGTTCTAAAACCTGCAATTGATTCTAAAAATGCATCAGTGTGCTCGAAAAACATACTAGAACACTTTTCTATCACAATATTTCCATTAAAAACACAAAAATCAACGAATTGATTCCAGAAACAGTGTCGACTTCAACTTTTCAAAAACCAACATTTTGATCAAATTAATCAATCTAGAGTGCGAATTAGACAATGTGATCTGAATGAAAGATGATCTAGTTGATAAAACGTATACAATCAAATCAATTTCTTGATTTAATTGTACACACACAAGAAATCCACGGATCAAACAGTGATTTTTAAAAACATTTCGTGAAAAATCAAGATTTCGAAAATTTAAACAACATTTGATGTAATGATCCTTCTGATTGGATTGGTTTGCTCTGATACCAATTGATATTGTATTCCCATATACAATCAAGCAATTCTCAATTCAATATATGACAATATCAAGATCTTAGAGAGAGAATGTAGAGAGAGAAAGTTCATTAGTCATTGATCTCACAATAATACGTACAATGTGTCTAGCTACAAGATTACAAAGCACCTAAGGTATTTATACCAAGGATTAAAACCACAAGCTTAAAGACTAAGTAATCTCATATTGACTAAACATACATTGACTTTGTTGACTTTACTTGACTTAACTTTTCCTATTAAATCTTGGATACAATAATATACTAACACCCAAAAAGGGGAATGATTGTATGGCATTTACATTTCAACTAAACAATCGAAATGGAAACCAACAACCTACTAATCTAGATCAACCAAATCCAGATTATGGACGGGTGTTGTCATCTCACTTCCAAAATATACTATCACTTTACCAAATGTACGCCACTATGTGTCACCAAAAATGCTACTTCTCTTATTGACTCTCTACTCAAACTCGAGGAGTCCCACCGCTAGAATGACCTGTTATACATGTCATTTTAAGAAAAAGTGTAAGGCTAAATCCTAGTGAGATCAAACATTTATACTGGGAAATCAGTAAATTCAAATGGGGTGATTAAAGAAAAGTCGGTGGAATAAATATAGATAAACCTTAACTTTAATACAAATACCTCTTGGTTTGACGGGGGAGTCCCACTTCCTAACATGAGTGACGGAACACAAAGTAAGCCACTTGACATGTTAGTAAGGCCAACACATAATAAAATACATGCAAGGGATGTTAGGCTCGGTAACTTTAAACGTACACTCATGGAAAGTCAACTTCAACAACATAGGGTCCTAACGTTGAGATCCTCATCCAATATTGTGTACTGGCACGTAGGACATATACCCTATCTGATACCTAACCATACCTCGATGTGGAAAACTAGCGTTCCATCATCGGACGTAATGATACAAATAATTATGGGTTCATAACGCCTAAATGCAACCAAATAGTTAATCCAATGCCAACAAAACCAACCAATAACTCCCGTAGTTAAAATCCATCAAATGTGCAAAAATCAAGAATCCATATAAATGCTCACGTAATTCCAAGAAGTTCCAATATATTTCTTTGAATAATACTTCCTCACACTAAATAAATTTACCTAACTTCTCATTCAATAAACATACATCAATATTTCGAAACCCTAGTTTTGATTTTCAAAGTTTTGAAACTTGAGTTTTGAAGAAATCCATTTCTAGATATACACAAATACATAAATACTCCCAAGAATTGGTTATAATACCTTGAATTCAAGTTTACCCACATAAACCACAAAATCTCCAAAATTTGGTTTTGGTGCAAACTCACCCAAATCAATAGAAATCAAAATGGAGATGTTTAGAAGGTTAAAATCCATATATTAACATGTATAAAGTTTGTAAAAGAGAATAAAATCACCTTAGTAGTTTTCTAAAGAAAACCAAACCCTAGAATGGAGAAGGTGATTGATGGAAACTACACTTGGATCCTTTCCACTTAATGCTTTAGATATCTAAGAGAAAGTTATAAATGATCAAGGGAATGGTAGAATGAAGGCATTAATGTTAAGGGGCAGTTGAGAGGAAACTTATCAGTTTTCTTGGAGAGAAAATCGCAGCCTCAAAAGCCCTAAAATGAGAAAATTTTGAGTTAATGAGGTTTGGGGCCGATTACTCTCTTTTAAATGTGCACGGGTGTCGCACGCAAGCGGTGGCGCGGATCGAATCGGAGGAACCGCGCAGAGCACTAGAGTCGTGGGGAACAGAACCTTGCGCAAATCGTGGCGCGGTTCCATTCGCGCAGAGAACCGAATGAAACACTACTACCATCTTTCATCTTCTTTTCGGCCAAAGATTTCGGGGTGTTACACCAACATTGTCGCAGAAAATCGTCGGGCGGTAGTTACGTGAAGATGAAGTTCTTGGAGCAAATTATTGGTCTGGTTTAACTCAGCAGTTGTCGAGGAAAGTGCACAATACTCAGCTTCTGTAGAGAAGCAAGAAACTGTTTTCTATTTCTTAGAACTCCAAATAATCATAATAGCACCAAGGAAAACCACATAGGTAGAAGTAGATTCGTAATCATCATCTTTGTCTGCCCAAACGGAGTCAGAGAAGGCATGAAGTTGAAAAGAAGGGTTGTTGCGTAATAGAATACCATGTGTACTTGTACCCTTGAGGTAATGCAACACACGTTTGACAACAGACCATCGAGTAACCGAAGGACAATGCATGAACTGGGACAATTTATTGACAGCAAAGAAGATATCAGGCCGAGTCAAGAAAAGATATTGTAGGGAACCAAGGACTCGACATTATTGTGTAGCATTAGTTGAAGAACTACCATCATGAAGTGTGAGAGGCTCGGTAGGAGATAGAGGAGTAGAAACGGGATTAGCTTTCAAGCATGTTAGGAGAGAAGATCACGAATATACTTCGATTGAGCAAGAAAGGGACCTTGCAGGGTTGATGTGGCTTCAACTCTCGAAAAATAATGTAGAGGGCCAAGATCTTTGAGTGAGAATTGAGTTACTAAAACAACAATGAAGTCCAATATTGCTAAAGAATGATCCCCTGTAATGATAAGATCATCAACACAAATAAGCAGGTAAAGTGTGGTAGAACCATGATGTAATATGAAAAATGAGTTTCTTGAAGACATGTTGGAGAAGAAAATATTGCAATTCTTGATACCATGCATGAGGAGCTTGACGTAGACCATATATAGCTTTATGAAGTTGACACACATGATTAGGGTACTCAGAGTGAATAAATCCTTCAGCTTGCTGCATAAAAACTTTATCAGTAAGAGTACCCTGCAAAAAAGTGTTGTTAACATCTGATTGTCTTAGTGGCCAACCACGTGCGACGACGAGACTCAATAAGAGCCGAATCGTTGTGGGCTTAACAATGAGGCTGAAAGTATCTGCAAAATCCACACCCATGCATTAATGAAGCCCTTTGGCAACTAAAGGTGCCTTATAGCGGGTAATGGTGCCATCCGGATTCCTTTTAATCTTAAATACCCATTTAGACCCAAATAACATTTTGTGTATGATGTGGGGACGAGAGTCCAAGTGGATTTTCTGATAAGGGTATCATATTCCTCACTGATAGCTTTTCTCCATTTTGAGGATTTTTGGGCTTGTAGAAATGTAGAAGGTTCAAGAGTTTCTGCAAGTTGAGTATGAAGATCGAGAATTTACGTGGTTTATAAATATTATTTTTAGATCAGTTTGTAATATGCGGTTTGGGTAAAGGGAGGGGAGGTGTTTTAGAAAAGAGTGGAATGTGAAGGAGAGAAAGAAGATACATGCTGACAACATGAGTCATTAACATTCTTGGTAGAAGACGTGGAGGCCGGTAATGTGGAGTGTAAGTTGTTAGAGCATAAATATGTTGGATTCAAGATCATTAAGATTGAAGACAGAAGTGAAGAAGTGAAAGATGGAAAAGTTAACTCTCATCAAAGTCAAAGTCTTTTGTTAATAAAGTCAAAGTAAATGTAATTGTATTTGTTTGTTTTCTTTGTAATTGTCAAGGGTATAAATAGTCTTTGTTTGTCTTTGTAATCAGTAATACACGAATCAGATTAGAGAAGAGGTTACTGTTACACCATTCTAGAGAGAGAGAGTAGAGTGAGAAAGTGAAATTATAATCTTTGTGATTCATCAATAACATATGGATTTCTCATCATGATTCTGTTTTAGCAATTAGAACTTGAATAATAGGGAATAACAATTGGTATCAGGGCAGATCAAAATCGAAATTCAAGAAAGTCAGAAAGTTCGTTCTGTGTTCTGCATGTCCAGATTGAATTCGAGTTTTAGTGAGTTTTTGGAGTTGTAATTGATTAGATTTTGTTCAAATAGCTTAATCGATCGAGTCTGTATAGGTGTTATCAAGAATTGCACTGTAATTCATTTGAATTTTCGAATTTTTTTGTGGTTTTTCGAGTTCACGAGTCCACGCACTGTTCTTGATTCAAATTTGAAATTTTTGTGTATTTGATCAAAAATTAGTGATAGTTTTGTGTTCGAGTTGTATAGAAGATCAAATTGTTAAAGTTTCTAGTTAGATTTCTAGGCATATATGAGTTTTTAGTGCGATTTTGTTCAATCTTAGAGGTGTGCGGGTGTTCTTCAGATGTGCGTTTGATTCATCAAGGTTTACGGGTTATTCTTCAAGGTTTACGGTTGACTCATCAAGGTGTATTCAACAAGACACGCATAGTGAGATATGCGTTTCTGTTAAGAAACGAGAAGCTAAGATTTGAGTTTCTTTGAGAATCGAAAAGCTGAGTTTTGCGGGCCTAATGACAAATGCGAAGTAGAAGGTTTTGAGTTCAGAGAAATTGTGGTTTGAGTTTGTAACAAGACACGCAAAGTGCGTCTTGTGGGTGTAACTTGACACGCACAGTGTGTCTTGCGTTTGTAATTAGAAACGCAAAGTAGTTTTTCATTTGAATCGAAAAGTAGTAGTTTGCGTTTCTAACCTGAACCGCAAAGCAAGGTGTGCGTTTGCCTTTGGAAACGAAAAGTAAAGATTTGGTACTGCAAATTGTACATTGAACAAGGAAAGTGAAACGCAAATTTAAGCAAAGTGAGGTTTGCGTTCTATGTGAGAAACGCAAAGTGTGATTTGCGTTCCCAGTGTGACACGCAAAGTGGAAGTTTGCGCTTCCTGTATGAAGCGCAAAGTGTGGAGGACTTAGACAAAATTTTCAAAACTATAATATGCCCTTTAATAGTGAGGAGGGGGACATAGTTCTGTTTGTGATCAAAATTTCTGAATTTTTATTTCAAGTTTTTCTGTATTTCTTGAGATTTCATATTTTGGATTAACGATCATTTTTTGTCAAGTTCTTTTTGTTTACAGGTATTCAAGATGGGATATCTTTCTAATGGTGATGAAAAGAAGATTCACAAGCTCAAATTAGAAAATAAAAATCTTGCTTCCTTAGTTGACTACTACACAAAGAAGTCAAAGAGATATTATGATGAAAGGAAGCTACTGAGAGAATAAGTCAGTGTGTTAAAGATGATAAATGAAGATCTGCTGAAACAGACTTATGGGCTGAATGATAAGAAAATACTGAGTCTGGAAACTGAGAATACTGAGCTGAAAAATAAAATCTTTGACTTGGAATATCAGATTATCCAAATCCAGCAGCAAGCATTTGTTGAAAGCTGTGAGGAGACAATTGAGAGTCTGAAAGATGCTAAATGTTGAGCTTCGAAAGAAAAAATCTGATTTGGAACAAAAGATGGTCAAAGATAAAGATATTTTTTAGAGTGACAAGAAAGAATTTACAAAGAAGTTCTCCGAGTTTTCCAGAAAATGTGCTGATGAAAAGAAGACAGTTGAGCTGAAATGTTTAAAACTTTCTCAACAAATCTCTGATTTTGAGAAAGTAATCATTCTAGAAAGGGAAAAATTTTCCAAAGAAAAGAAGTTAATAGAGCAAAAGAATGTTGGGATATTCAAAGAAATATCTGGTCAGAGGACAAATGCTGAAATGGGCTTTGAGGAAGAAAGAAGCTTATTTGAAGCAGAGATAAAGAAGCTAACTGCAAAGCTATCTGAGATATCTACTTGTGTGCTTAAAGAGCAGCAAACAAAGTCTGAATTTGAGACGAAGATTGATCATATTGTAAAAGAAAGAGACAGTTACTCTTCAAAGGTAAAAGAGCTTGAAAAGATTGTTACAAAGGTGGTGGTGACTGAGCATACGACTCCAGAGTCCAAAATCCACTCACCTAGAAATAGTTCAGTTGGTTCTTTCAAGACAGCTGCAAGCTCACATCAGAAAACTGTTTCTTCAAGAAGTTTAATTAATTCATTTGATCAGATTCGTACAACTAACATTTTCTATGATCAAAATGTAGATGGTTCAGGTGCACATAGAAGAAGAAGATATCAAGAAGAGAAGCTGGTTTGGAAGATAAAACTAGTTAAAAATGAGAAGAATGATGAGAAGAAGGTAGAAAAGAAAGGAAAGAAGGAAGAGAAGAAAAGTAACAAATCATTTGTACATGCATCAGCAGCCAAGAAAAACAAAGTACTGATAGGTAAACCTGATCTTGGTTATACGAGAGATCAATTGATCAGGTTATCTAAAAAGAGGTATTGTTCTTATTGTCATACATATGATTTTTTTCATAAAGCTAGTGATCATTACTGGTATGGTTCTTATTCAGTTACTCCCAAAAGAAATGCAACTAACATACATGGACCCAAATACCAGTGGGTACCAAAGCCGAAAAGTGAATCTGTGTTGCAGGTACCTAGAGTCAAGGGGGAGTAAGAGAACAAAGGCTTCTAAGTAAATCAGCTTAGGTCCCGTACTTCAACAAAGTTTGATTTCTAAACATAATAGTTTAGGACTCGTACTTCAATGATGAAAAAGAGATGCTATTCCCGGGCTGATATGAATATGTACTCAGATATTCAGAAGACAAAATCAACCTTCAAGGGGGAGTACATAAATTTTTCTGGAAATACGTATTCGGAAGATATGACGAACTACACTTCAAAGGGAGTTGTAGATCTCTATCATGTGCCTTTTACTGATAAATTTCAGATGCATATTTTCAGGGGGGATAAAGAACTTTGATTTTTGATTACTTCTGATCAGAACTTGTACTATAATCGTTTTACTGTTTTATGTCTTTTAATTTTTTTTGTGAATAAAAGTTGCTTTGACTAGACTTTGAGACTTATGCAGGATGAGAGAAGCTGACACGATCAAATCTTAATGACTTCAGCTGACTTTATGAGTATTAAGATTGAGCGAAAAGGTAAATTTCTTATCTTAATCTCAAATGTATCTGAAAGAAGGACAACTTTCAGATATAGAAAACATGTTCTTAAATGTTCAAACCATTTCTTGAATTTTAAACAGATTTTATAATTTGGAAGTGTGATTTTAAATTTTTTTCATTTTATTTTTGTGCTTCATTGATAAACAAACCGTGTGTTATCCAAAGATTAATACTTGTGTATTGTCTTTTCATATACTTTCAAGTATTCACACACACTGGTTTGATTTCTTGTTCAAATAGTTCTTACCATGTCTCATATTGAAACATAATTTTTCGATGGTAAGATACCCCGCTTGTACTTCAAAGAATTTTGAGTGTCATTTCATTTCAAAACGTCATTTCAAGAATGTCTATATCTTGGTTCATATAGACAATATCCATTATTCTTGACCTTAAGCTTTGATTATTATATCATTCATTTCTGATCATTTTCATACAATGTCAGATTTTCAAACAAATCTTTTGCATTCATGTTAATTCATTCAATTAACTTGTTTGAAATATCTTCAATGTTTTAAAATGCTCATATCTTCATGATTATATTCTGAGCATACATTCATCTGACATTTGTATATGAGCTTTAACTGATAAAGTTAAATCATTTTGAGCAACATTATGCTTTCATAGGATTACATGGGTTCTTTGTACTAGGACTTAAATGAACTTCTATGGAATCACGTTAACCAGTGATTTCTACCCAAGAAGTTAATCCATAGAGATTGAGTGTGAGGAGTCAAAAAGAAATGAATGTGGGATGTGTGATAAGGTAAAATGGAAAAGAAAGGTTGGTTAGTTGTGAGCTTAATGACAAAAAGAAAGAGGGTGTGAGAACAGAGTAAAAGAATATCAAACTATGCACCAACTACTTTCTAAGTCGGGCAGCCACATTACTAGCATTTCACAATTCTTTGGTGAATGTTATTGAAACAGGCAAATAGCCCATGCCAACTCTTGATTAAACCCCACAAGCCACTCATTTTCTTCTCAAAAAGAAAAGGTTTCACATTTTCAAGGGGATGCAACATATAATCTATCTGATTTTCATTTGGAAAATCTGGATATTGAAAAAGAAGGAAGTCTGCCCCACCTTCGCACTTCAATCATGCACATTGAGTCTGTGTTTATCTACTGTTGTCTTAGTGGTTTACACTATGTTGAGCCTTATTAAAAGCAATCACCGTGCTTAATTCTTTCTACACTTGCACGAGCACACAAAGAATTTGTTTCTTTGTCATAACATTCATAGAAATTGCCTTTATGGTATTTCGATGATTGGATGAAAGCCCTGGGGGAGTGAACATCAAAAAGCTCATTTCCAATGTGTATTCGTTACACAGTGACTTCGTGTTACTGACAGGCATTTTAACTGATTCATTTGTTGATTCAGGTGTTACATTCCTATTTTGTCTAGATTTTAAAAGATCTGGATGAATACATTGTTCGAATTGGCAAAGAATCAGAGGGTCGTGAAAGATCAGTGGTCGGAATAAACAATGACATTTCTTGGAGAGAGTTTTGATGATATCGATGCTCAAATCATCAAAAAAGGGGAGAAGAGTTCAAGAAATGTTTGAGAAAGCAATGAAAAAGAAATGTCTGAATCAAGAGTTTGAGTTAAAGCTGGGAGAAAATGTTCAAGATTTGGTTGTTAAAGAAAGTTTGTTGTTCAAAGCTGAAAGCGTTCAAAGATTTCAGTTTGTTGAAGATAATCCATTTGTTGAAGATAATTTGCTGAAGCAATCAGATTGCTGTCTAAAAGAGGTTTGTTTATAACCTTGGGCGAGAATGTTACTATTTTTGAAGATCAGATTTTGAGAAGATTTCTGAAAGTTATTAAAGATTGTTTCTACCATCTTTGGGAGAGAATTTTTCTGAGCTTATCAAAGAGGAATTTCATAGTGTTAAGGGGGAGTTTGTATATCATATTTGTATCAAAGTGGAGATTACAAGAGAAGATAAAGGTTGATCGAAGGGGGAGCTTAATCAAATTGATCTTAAAGAAAGAAGATCGCATTGCAAAATCTTTTAGTAATGATCTTGATCCAAAGGGGGAGATTGTTAGAGCATAAATATGTTGGATTCAAGATAATTAAGATTGAAGACAGAAGTGAAGAAGTCAAAGATGGAAAAGTTAACTCTCATCAAAGTCAAAGTCTTTTGTTAATAAAGTCAAAGTAAATGTAATTGTATTTGTTTGTTTTCTTTGTAATTGTCAAGGGTATAAATAGTCTTTATTTGTCTTTGTAATCAGTAGTACATGAATCAGATTAGAGAGCAGATTAGAGAAGAGGTTACTGTTACATCATTCTAGAGAGAGAGTAGAGTGAGAAAGTGAAATTGTAATCTTTGTGATTCATCAATGACATATGGATTTCTCATCTTGATTTTGTTTTAGCAATTAGAACTTGAATAATAGGGAATAACATAAGTCATTGTCATCATTTGAATTTAAGGAGGTAGATGTAATTTTTAGGATTGAGACCGGTTTACGAGGATGGTGAGGAGAGGGTCTCTGAGTGGAAGGAGTATCAATTGGAAGAATAAAAATTGAAATAACCGAAATAGAATTTGAATTATTTGGTTGGCATGAAATATTAGGGTGAGAGAGAGAAGAGATGACGACTTTGAAGACATCCAATTCAAGAGAGAATTTGGGAATAACTTGTTTTTAGAAGACGTATATTGGAAAGGAAATATACTCTCAATAAATCTAACATGTCGAGAAATGAAGGATTTTGAGTGGATGGATCGAAACAATTATAGGAATTATGTGGACGAGAGTAGCCAAGGAATACACATGGTTTTGACCTTGGTTCTAATTTTTGAGATATATACGGTCGTAACCAAGGATAACAGAGACATTCGAAAACTTTGAGCTTTAGATAGTTTGGACTTTTCTGAAATAATTTCTCAAATGGTGTTAGAAATTTTAGAACCGGTGTGGGAATTCAGTTCAAGAGAAACACAATTGTTTAAAAGGCGACGAACAAAAAGAAGGAGGTATAAATGCTTGATGAAAGAGGGTGAGACATGTCTAAAAATATGGCGATGTTTCGTTCGCCTGCCCAACTAATTCTCATGTATGAGGAGGAGATTTGAGGTGTTAAACACCATAGTTGGACAAGGAGGTTGCTAAACCTTGAAATTCACTTCCACCATCGGAGTATAATGTTTTAATGGTGATTTGGAAGAAATTTTTAACTATGTTTTTAAATTTTAAGAAAAATAATGGACGTTAGATATTTGTTTCAACGGATAGAACCAGTTATATTTGGTATGATAGTCCACGAAGATGACATAGTACCAAAAATTATCTAAGGAAACAATGAGCGATGGACCCCCAAACATCTATAAATATAATTTCTAGTGTGGAATTACATTAAATAGATGTAGCACCAAACGAAAACTTGTGACTTCTATTACAAAGGCATGAGTCACAATGAGAAGAAACGGATAGGAATAGAGTGTTTAACGAATACTAATTGTTGAATGACTGGAGAGAGGTGACCATGATGGTGATGCCAGGAATTGGAGGAGACAATGGTCGAGCTAATAAAGGAGGTGGATGAAGAAGTGTGCATATGAGTTGATGAAGATGGCCACTCATAGATATTGTCTTTATTCCGACCTTGGACCAATCGCAATAAAAGAATTAGGAAAAAAAATCTTTAGAAGCATGACTTTGGTTACGAAATTGAGAGACCGAAAGAAGATTTCGTTTGATATGTGGTGCGCACAAAACATTGTTATGTTTAAATTATTAAAAGAATTAAAAGTAGACCCAATATGAGAAATTGGAATACCATTGTCATCTCCCACCATAATATCATCGTTGCCCTCGTATTGAGAGTGAACCATCAAGTTTTGCAGATCTGAAGTGACATGATGAGATGCGTTGGAGTCAACAATCCAACTGCCATGGTTGGATGGTTGTGTGGATGAATTTTAGTGTGCTTGGGGCCATCCTTGAATAGAGTTTGGTATAGGACGAGATATACACATCTTAGGTGTATGTCCAACTTTGTCACATAATTGACACACAACATTTTTGAATCCTGGTGAGTGTGGTTTCTAAAGCGGTTGTTGATGAAACTATTGTGGGTGAAATTGATGTTGTGACTAAGATTGATTGGGAGAGGAGTGAGACGATTGAGAAGGACGAAATGTTTGGTTATTGCCATTACCTTGAAAGAGTTTATCCCCATAATTGCTAGTTGTTCCTCGATTGTTGGCGTTCTTTCCTTTGTAATTCGTGCATTGATTGAATTGGGCTGTGATAGGTGGTTCTGTTTTCTTTCCCTCTTCACGCCGTAGAAAAAAGTTCATGATATGAGATTTTATCATGAAGTTCTTCAAACATCATGGTTGTTTACTTGGTTTGAATGGCAACCTGTAATTCTTTATAACATCATAACCATTGTAAACATTATGTCAACCGATTTTAATTACATAAGGGTAAACATATGCTAGATTATACATGCCTTTGCTTTTGTCCATTCTCGACTTTCATGCCTATGAGATGCATGTTACAATTAGAGTAAGCTCAATGATTGAGTTCATGAATTAGTGCATAATTCACTACTATAAAGTAGACTATTACCGATGGAAAATATTCGTCGGTAATTCGTTGCAGAAAGACTTTATCGACTGATTACAAACATAAAATATTTGTTAGAAAAAAAAGATGGGTTCGTACAAATTTTAATATATTAAAAACAACTTTTATTTTGAGCTTGTATTTTTAAAACGTTACTGTTTATTTAGGTGTCAATATAACCCCCCTAAGGAGTAAATACAATGTCAAATGGTGTTGGTCTAATTTTTGGATGAGTATTGTAACCAAATGTAGACCCAGGGGTGGGACATTCGAGTAGGCCCATCTTATTGAAGTAAGAATACGTCTTAGAAATAACATCTTATTTGATGTTATTTCTAATAGTACGGAAGTAAGATACCAGAAAATCACAATCCAAATCAGCATAATTCACAAAAATTTGACTTCCGGAAAATTTTCGGATGGATTTCCGACGGAATACACAATAGTCAAACAACGTTGACTTTCGCCGAAATTATTTTTCTATTTTTTTAAAAAAAATTATAATAATTTCCGGCGGATTATAATTTTTTTTAATCATTTAATATAAGAAAAAAATAAAAAAAATTAATTATAATTTCCGACGGATTGCAGGCGGAATTTAATTTGTTAAAATAATTAATTAAATTCCCCCTCAAGGGGTGAATGTTTATCGCCAATAAGAAGTTCAATCCACGGGCCGGAAATCCGCCAGAAAGTATTTAAACTAAATTTTGTTTTTAATCTTTTATTAGAAAAAAATAATATAAAAAATTCCGTCAGAATTTTTAATTTTTCTTGAACTGTTCCAGTGGGTTACCGACGGATTTAATTTTTTATAAAATAAAAAAAAATTAATTTTGTTGGAAATCCACTGGAAATAATTTAAATTAATTTTTTTTCTAATTTTCCTTAGGGAAATAAATAAATTAATTAAAAAAACAAATTATGCCAGAAATCCGCCAAAATTTAATTTCTAATTTTTATGTTTTTCAAATTTTTCAGTGGAATTCCGGTGGATTTAATTTTTTTAAAAAGATAAAAATAAATATTAAAATCTGTCGGAAATCCGTCGGAAAGTTTTAAATAAATATATTGAATTTAAAATAATTTTAAAAATTTTAATTTAAAATAATTACCAAAAAAATGTTTGATTGAAAATATCGGCGGATTTAATTTAATTTTAGTTTTTAGTCCGTAAAAATCAGGTTCACATACATACATATCAAATATATATTTCCGACGGATTTTGCCTGTAGAAAAGTTGGTCTATTTTGTAGTGATGGCCTTGCATCTAGGTTAATAACATAAAATACAATAAATAAAATTTCAATAATGAATAAAATGAAAAAAGGGAGACGTATTTGATGTTTTAGAAGAAAATTAGGTTTTATTTTGAGATTATATGTTGGGTTAGAAATAAATAAGTCTGGTTAGTACTGCTAGGTGAAGAAAGATTACTACTGCTAGTATAATTAATACTGCTTGAAGAGTTAGTGCTGCTACTTGAATAATTAGTACTGCTTGGAGAGTTAGTATTGTTAGTAATTAGTACTGGTTGGAGAATTAATACTGCAAGTATGGTTAGTACTGCCAGAGATAAAGTTAATACTGCTAATGAGTTAATGTTGCTTCTGAAGATAAAGATGGATTGATGCGAAAGAATAGGAGATGAAGATAATTATGGACTGGATTCTAAAGAATAATATTTTCTTTGTAATTATCTTATAATTAAGTCTTTATGTAACACCCTTAGTTCTGAATATTACAACTAATTAAAAAATTTCTAAATACATCAATAATTGATTCGTCTGCAATCACAATATAAGATTTAACCTCAATACACACCTTCATTCTATACATAAAGTCTATAATATGGACGGGTGCTACTAAAACCCAATAGAAGTCATTATCTCCAAACTGTGGAAAACTTCACCAAAAACTTGCGCTCGGGGAAAGACTAAGCACATCTCTTCATGGAATTGCTAGAACCAACCCCCACCTGGAACCTGATGCACATGCCGACAAATAAAAAGGTTAGGCTAACGCCTAGTGAGTTCAAGAGTTTCAACATAAAACCACAACATTTGTTGATTGAATGCGTGCAGTTAAATCATAACCTTTTGAAAAGATTTACTTTAAATGTGGAAACGACCCTTTTTCCAATAATACCCATTTAGGTGGTGACAACACCAAAATAAAACGTTTCTTCAAGATGTGAATTCAATCCCAAAACTAACTCAAAATATTGGTAAGAATTGTATACACCATATCCTCATGGATATGATTCACGACCGAATTACTTCACCTGCCATCAAAGAATTAGTTCACAATATAACCTTGCCATCCAAATGTATGATTAACTCAAATTTCATCGTTGGTTGAGGCAAACCATTTCCCAAATGAACTCGTACCCTTATATTTCCAAAAGTTCTCATAACACGAAATATGCATTTCCCTAAAAAGCTTATAAGGTCAAGTACACAAAATGACACTTACATCAAATGAACTACATTTGTATATGAAACATCATCAATGAAATATATCGACACGATCTATTTACCAACATACCCGAAATCCCAAAGATATGGGTTTTATAAGTTTATACAGTTAAACATTTCCCAAATTAACCCACTTATCAGCAGTTAACAAATTAGTATGAAACATAAACACTCTAAAATAAACATTTTGGCATTTACATCATTTTCACAAATCAACTTGAACTCACCTTACTAGAAATAAAATTAAAAGTCACGCATCTCAAAGTACACTCAAGCGCCCAAAACCTCGCAAAACAACTCATACAAACTAAAATTCCCAAGAAGATTTCCAACTCAAAAATATGGGAACAACTCTTCCTTTAAAACTTTAACATACGTGGAGGAGATCCAATGTCAAAGTCAAAAATTCTAAAGTTACTCGCCCAATAACCTAAATGACATTAAAATACGGATATTACAATATCCGAAAAATAGCGTTAGACGCGGAACGTGGGCGAAAAGATTTTTAACAACAATATACAATCGCGTGCAACAAAACAACCTTATGCATGTTTAAACTCGTGTGTTAAAATTCAATGAGTAACAAAGGTTTTATTGAGGCTTTATAACAGAGCTCACTTTATGTTTGAGAACATGAGAAAAAATTAATGCAAACTCATTTTAGAAATACATTTCGTGCATAGATTTGGTCGGCACACAGCATTAAAGGACTACACTCCTCCATTTCCCGACATACTTTTGTCACCCGGATGCATCAAACATCTTAGAGCCAGAATCCCACAACTTGGTTAACTTATAATTTCTCCTTGAAATAGAGTCAATTCAATAAGCTTATGGTTCTAATTCACCTAATGACTTCGACCCAAAATGGTCATCTAATTACATCTTGCATGTTTAACCATCACTCCTATACGACAATGCTATAAACATCAACTCTTCTTTAGATCACTCGCTAAGAAAATTTCTCACTACCCCAACGGTCATCATACCAAGGTAGTTCAAGTATACACATGTAGCATGTAGGTTCACTATAACACTGGCCAGGTGCCATTATGATAGTACGGTACATGATCATCCTTGCGACCGTCGACAAGTTTTCCGTTTCTAGCGACTCGATCAACCCCAAAATATCTCATCTTAAGGTACCTAATGTGTTACTTCACTTACAATCACTTATAAGAACGCTAGTTTGAGTCTAGGCACTCAAAAAAATCAATACCTAATTCCCTCAAACTTAAGCACTGATACCAACTTGTAACACCCTTAGTTCTGAAGATAGCAACTAATTAAAAATTTTCTAAATACATCAATAATTGATTCGTCTGCAATCACAATATAAGATTTAACCTCAATACACACCTTCATTCTATACATAAAGTCTATAATACGGACGGGTGCTACTAAAACCCAATAGAAGTCATTATCTCCAAACTGCAGAAGACTTCACCAAAAACTTACGCTCGCGAAAGACAAATCACATCTCTTCATGGAATTGCTAGAACCAACCCCCACCTGGAACCTGATGCACATGCCGACAAATAAAAAGGATAGGCTAACGCATAGTGAGTTGAAGAGTTTCAACATAAAACCACAACATTTGTTCATTAAATGCGTGCAGTTAAATCATAACCTTTTGAAAAGAGTTACTTTAAATGTGGAAACGACCCTTTTTTACAATAATACCCATTTAGGTGGTGACAACACCAAAATAAAACGTTTCTTCAAGATGTGAATTCAAACCCAAAACTAACTCAAAATACTGGTAAGAATTGTATACACCATATCCGCATGGATATGATTCACGACTGAATTACTTCACCTGCCATCAAAGAATTAGTTCACAATATAACCTTGCCATCCTGATTATAATCCCGTCAAGTCACCTACTTGATAGCATCAACCCAAACGAGATCTTTAGCTATCGGAGACATCAACTCAAACCGAGTCTTTAGTCATATCGAACATCAACCCAAACGAGGTCTTTAGTCATAACGGATATCAACCCAAACGAGGTCTTTAGTCATAGCGGACATCAACACAAACGAGGTCTTTAGTCTCTTAGGGACATCAACTCAAACCGAGTCTTTAGTCATGGCGGACATCAACCCAAACGAGGTCTTTAGTCTCTTAGGGACATCAACTCAAACCGAGTCTTTAGTCATAGCGGACATCAACCCAAACGAGGTCTTTAATCATAGCGGACATCAACTCAAACCGAGTCTTTAGTCATAATGGACATCATATAAGTTACACGACTCCAAATTGAATGCCCGACACACCCCAAAACGTGTAACTCCCAAGAGATACGAAAGGTACATCATTATACTCAAAACCCCGCAACGGTTATTACTCCGGACAAATGTCCTCAAGACTCAATTTAATCAGAACGAGCCATAAGCCCAAAACTTTACGTAAACCCCAAATGAAAGCCAGTATACCTTGAAACACGTTTGACCGACTGTTATGCAAACACAACGACCAAATGTATGATTAACTCAAATCTCATCGTTGGTTGAGGCAAAATCATTTCCCAAATGAACTCGTACCCTTAAATTTCCAAAAGGCCTCATAACACGAAAATATGCATTTACCAAAAAAGCTTATAAGGTCAAAAACATAAAATGACACTTACATCAAATGAACTCCATTTATATATGTAACAACATCAATGAAACATATCGACATGATCTATTTACCAACATACCCGAAATCCCAAAGATATGGGTTTTATAAGTTTATACAGTTAAACATTTCCCAAATTAACCCACTTATCAGCAGTTAACAAATTAGTATGAAACATAAACACTCTAAAATAAACATTTTGGCATGTACATCATTTTGAAGACGACTCGAATCCTCAAGCCGGAAACTTCCAAAACCTAGATCCAAACATTTCAAACCATAAATACCCATACTCAATCATTTAGAAGCATTTCCCCCAAACAATATACCAAAACCCCAAACGAGATCAAAACCCTAGTTTTCTCCAAACTTACCAAATCCGAGATTTAAGAAACCAAACACTAAGAAACCATCAATGGAGCATTTTATAACTTATTACAAGAAAACTTACCCTTGAAGACAAGGAGACTTCCGAGAACACCCAATCCAACAATTTAGCCCGAGCTCCCAACCGTTGAACTTGATGAGGAAGATGAAGATGAAGGTTTTGTGGGTTATCATCCCAACTAGCTAGATGATTATGAATCATGTAGTAAGAAGAGGAAAAACCCCCAAAATAGGTTAGGGTTCGGTTTTAGGGTTTGGGAAAGAAAAGGGAAGAAGAAGATAAATAAGAAATGGGCTAATTTTTCGCGACTTAACAGCCTCTCAGCCCCCGCGCACGAAAATGATACGGCGACTATGCCCTTGGCATAGTCGCGGGGCATAGTCGCCCGCTGCTAAGAGCTCACGGTACACTGATCGCGATTGTGACACGACGACAGTGACACTTGTCACTGTCGCGGGCATTGTCGCCCAGACCTCCACGAATTCCAAAACTCGACTTCTTCCAACGCCAACAACCCCGATACTATAAGGGACTTTAAACAAGACATTTCCCAACAACGCCCCACTGATTACAAGTCACAAAAATGTCCGGTTGACATTTACTTACCGAAAATTACGGGTGTTACAATCCTCCCAACCTTAGAATGATTTCGTCCTCGAAATCTACCTTTCCCATGAAATCTTACCCGCAGAAGGACTTACCTTAAACCATTTGTCAGCACCACTAATACGACTCTTGCACTGGTACTCCCATCAACTGTCTCTCTTGGTCACATTGTACTCATAACCAAGCAGACACTTAACTTCCCAGATAGCCTTTACCCACAAGGTTACGGTCATCTCCCAACCTTGGCTGGCAATTACTACCACTAGAAAGTTTGTGACCCTAACTTTCCACCGATCGATTTCCTTTGGATCTACACGGTTCCAAACCCAACATCAAAGATTGCAACCAAACTTCTAAAATCTTTAGATTTCAACTGGCTCATTCTTAATATCTATAAAAACATCCTTCCAAGGCGCACCAATACGTCCTTCATGTAACCGGTTAACACAGATTCGGCTGAAACTCAACTTCGTTCCAATCCCAACCTCACAACAATCCTCTAATACAACCTCTATCACCATGGAAAAGCTTATACCCATCGGTACTTAATCATCAACATCTAACCTTCCATTAAATCTCATCATTGAAAGGTCAATATTTCTCACAATCCAGTCGGGATACATCTCAAACATTTCCAGATCCATTAACTCCAAGTAACAAGTCGACGCCTAGGACCAAACGGTGACCTCAAAAAAAACGTGGACATCCCGTCCAATACTTCATTCTAGACGGATGGTCGCACTAGGGTTGACACCTAACAGAGTGCTAAAAAAAATCCCAAACCTTACATTTATAACAAACAGACCACAAAAATGTTCCTTGATGGCAAAACCTACCAGGACGGTGCACCATCAACCGATAACATGATGTCACACCGACAAGCAATTTCCACCAAATCGAACTCCATTTAAGCGCATATAATCACCTAAGACCTTATCCCGCACGGTTACCAAAGTATAAAATCACTCCTTAATAACTGGGAAACTTAAATCTACTAATTCCATAATACCAGCGCGCACAGATTCCAAAAGCTCCACACCCAAAATATCAAGGTTGACCACGAGTCGGATCATCCGACGCTTCAAATCCCATGGATTCCATTAATCCTAATACAACTTCTTTCACTACAGGGTTTTTAAATCTATAGCCCTAATGACTTCAAGGTTTTTCAACTAGTATGTCAATTTGAAATTTATACAATTTTCAAATACATAAGTTTTATAGCAATTAACCGTACAGTGAAAATACACTATCGTTCATCCGATAGGTTTCAAAACTAGTTACCAACACTACGCATATAAAACCATTTCCAACTCATTGGATCAATATTTACGTTAATAAGATAGTAATAAAAGATGCACAACAAAATTTTCAAACGGACTACTACGGTCCTAGCATGCATCAATTTATACCATGTACATGAAATAATTTTCTGCACTATACACGTGTAACAAAATGTTTGTGCCACTCCAAAAGAGAAATTCAAATTTTCAACTTTAAAATCTTTTCCTTTAAACCACAAACGTCGGAGATTAAAATCCCCAGCAAGGCCCATATATGTCAGTTTATTTCCCCAAATTTAGCAAACGATAGGAATGTACATAAATATCAAATCAAGTTTAACTTGGATCACCAAGGTAAAACACACCTGTCCAAAATAGTAGCTACAATGACATGTAAACTGATACTCATTTAATGCATTGCGGAAATTTCTAACCATAAAATCAGTAACTGAAATAACATAAATCCTTTATATGATTAGTCAACCAACAATACAATTTAATCACATGCAAATAGTATGCTATGATTGACATTTGTATAAAAACCCAAAGATAAATCATTTGACAATGAAACCTCCCCAAACCACAGGTGGGATGACAACAATTAACAAAGATCATAACATAACCCACACTGCAATGCATATGTACACGTTCTCAAAATTTATTTACACGACACAAAAGTCGTAAGATGAGACACCATCAACCCAATTGAATTTCCAAAAACTTCACTAGTGCTAAAATTAAACGGTGTTGAAATTTCAATTTCCCAATACAAACAAAAGTGTAAGATGACAATAAGTCTAAAAATGTCAAAATTCTAAAATCACACGATAAAGTGACCCCTTTTTAATAAAACTTACAATAGACACAACGCCCAAAAGCTCGTAATTTTTTTTACGCAATAAAATTAAAAGTCACGCATCTCAAAGTACACTCACGCGCCCAAAACGTCGCAAAACAACTCATACAAACTAAAATTCCCAAGAAAATTTCCAACTCAAAAATATGGTAACAACTCTTCCTTTAAAACTTTAACATACGTGGAGGAGATCCAATGTCAAAGTCAAAAATTTTAAAGTTACTCGCCCAATAACCTAAATGACATTAAAACACTGATATTACAATATCTGAAAAATAGTGTTACATGCGGAACGTGGGCGAAAAGATTTTTAACAACAATATACAATCGCGTGCAATAAAACAACCTTATGCATGTTTAAACTCGTGTGTTAAAATTCGATGAGTAACAAATGCTTTATTGAGGCTTTATAAAATAGCTCACTTTATGTTTAAGAACATGAGAAAAAATTTATGCAAACTCATTTTAAAAATACATTTCGTGCATAGATTTGGTCGGCACACAGCATCATAGGACTACACTCCTCTATTTCCCGACATATTTTTGTCACCCGGATGCATCAAACATCTTAGAGCCACAATCCCACAACTTGGTTAACTTATAATTTCTCCTTGAAACAGAGTCAATTCAATAATCTTATGGTTCTAATTCACCTAATGACTTCGACCCAAAATGGTCATCTAATTGCATCTGGCATGTTTAACCATCACTCCAATACGACAATGTTATAAACATCAACTCTTCTTTAAATCACTCGCTTAGAAAGTTTCTCACTACCCCAACGGTCATCATACCAAGGTAGTTCAAGTATACACATGTAGCATGTAGGTTCACTATAACACTGGCCAGGTGCCATTATGAACGTACTGTACATGATCATCTTTGCGACCCTCGACAAGTTTTCCATACCAAGCGACTCGATCAACCCCAAAATATCTCATCTTAAGGTACCTAATGTGTTACTTCACTTACAATCACTTATAAGAACGCTAGTTTGAGTCTAGGCACTCCAAAAAATCAATACCTAATTCTCTCAAACTTAAGCTCTGATACCAACTTGTAACACCCTTAGTTCTGAAAATAACAACTAATTAAAAATTTTCTAAATGCATCAATAATTGATTCGTCTGCAATCACAATATAAGATTTAACCTCAATACACACCTTCATTCTATACATAAAGTCTATAATACAGACGGGTGCTACTAAAACACAATAGAAGTCATTATTTACAAACTGCAGAAGACTTCACCAAAAACTTACGCTCACGAAAGACTAAGCACATCTCTTCATGGAATTGCTAGAACCAACCCCCACCTGGAACCTGATGCACATGCCGACAAATAAAACCACAACATTTGTTGACAAATAAAAAGTTTAGGCTAACGGACATCAACCCAAACGAGGTCTTTAGTCATAGCGGACATCAACCCAAACGAGGTCTTTAGTCTCTTAGGGACATCAACTCAAACCGAGTCTTTAGTCATAGCGGACATCAACCCAAACGAGGTCTTTAGTCTCTTAGGGACATCAACTTAAACCGAGTCTTCAGTCATAGAGGACAACAACCCAAACAAGGTCTTTAGTCATAGCGGACATCAACTCAAACCGAGTCTTTAGTCATAATGGACATCATATAAATTACACGACTCCAAATTGAATGCCCGACACACCCCAAAACGTGTAACTCCCAAAAGATACGAAAGGTACGTCATTATACTCAAAACCCCGCAACGGTTATTACTCCGAACAAATGTCCTCAAGACTCAATTTTATCAGAACGAGCCATAAGCCCAAAACTTTACGTAAACCCCAAATGAAAGCCATTATACCTTGAAACACGTTTGACCGACTGTTATGCAAACACAACGACCAAATGTATGATTAACTCAAATCTCATCGTTGGTTGAGGCAAACCATTTCCCAAATGAACTCATACCCTTAAATTTCCAAAAGGCCTCATAACACGAAAATATGCATTTTCCGAAAAAGCTTATAAGGTCAAGTACACAAAATGACACTTACATCAAATGAACTCCATTTATATATGTAACATCATCAATGAAACATATCGACATGATCTATTTACCAACATACCCGAAATCCCAAAGATATGGGTTTTATAAGTTTATACAGTTAAACATTTCCCAAATTAACCCACTTATCAGCAGTTAACAAATTAGTATGAAACATAAACACTCTAAAATAAACATTTTGGCATGTACATCATTTTCACAAATCAACTGGAACTCACCTTGCTAGATTTAGGCTAAATCTAGATTTCACCCAACGAGCTCTTTTAAAGACCGCTCGAATCCTCAAGCCGGAAACTTCCAAAACCTAGATCCAAACATTTCAAACCATAAATACCCATACTCAATCATTTAGAAGCATTTCCCCCAAACAATATACCAAAACCCCAAACGAGATCAAAACCCTAGTTTTCTCCAAACTTACCAAATCCGATATTTGAGAAACCAAACATTAAGAAACCATCAATGGAGCATTTTATAACTTATTACAAGAAAACTTACCCTTGAAGACAAGGAGACTTCCGAGAACACCCAATCCAACAATTCAGCCCGAGCTCCCAACCGTTGAACTTGATGAGGAAGATGAAGATGAAGGTTTTGTGGATTATCATCCCAACTAGCTAGATGATTAAGAATCATGTGGTAAGAAGAGGAAAACCCCCCAAAATAGGTTAGGGTTCGGTTTTAGGGTTTGGGAGAGAAAAGGGAAGAAGAAGATAGGTTAGGGTTCGGTTTTAGGGTTTAGAGTTTGAACTGCCGATGATGGAGATGGCCGGTGATTGGGTCGCCGACAAAGGAGATGAACAGTGGTTGGGTTTATGATTTATCGTGTATAATATATATATATATATATGTATGTATATATATATATATATGTATGTATGTATATATATATATATGTATGTATATATATATATATATATATGTATGTATGTATATATATATATATATGTGTGTATATATATATATATAATATAAGTAAGAGTAAACTACGACAATGGTCCCTGTGATTTGTTGTTTAGTGAAAAACAAAAGGAGAAGGCAAAATGACCAATATACCATCATGTGCAAGGCACATGAGGGGGTTTAATGGAAGGAAGTCTAACATAGTTAGTCTGAGGGACCAAATTCGAGCACTTTTGCATACCACAGAGAGTTTCTTGCAATAAAAATTTTGTAAGAACCAAATGTGAGAAAAACAACAAACCACAGGGATCAAATTTGCAATTCACTCTTAAATCTATACTATATAATTAAAATTCTAAAACGGTTTTTGAAAAAAAGTGAGTTCTTGAAAAACGGTTTTTGGAAAACGACTAAAATTAAATGTTACATTACCACTCTTATAATTAATTATTTAATTTACTTTATATCCTTTGTTTTTTCATTTTTTATTTTACACCCCTATCATGCTAACACAAATAATCGTATATGAACAAAAATGCAATGAAAAAATACGTTTCTTTTTTTCAAATTATACCATTATAATCGTCTCGTCAATACCTTCATAACGAGTCCAATATTGAATATTTTTTAATTTAACCGTACTATTAAATATCATGAATATCTACATAAAAATTTTAAAACGGTTATTGTACAATCTTTTGTACAATAACATTTACCACCCTTAAATATTATATTTATCATCCTTACAATTACTTATTTAATTTACTTTATATCCCTAAAAATTTTAAAACGGTTATTGTACAATCTTTTGTAAAATAACATTTATCACCTTACAAAGTTACATTTACCACCCTTACAATTACTTATTTAATTTACTTAATATTCCTTACTTTTTCATTATTCATTTTACACCATTATCATATTAACACAATTAAAGGTTCGAAATGGCGTGAGGCGTGGCGTGGCGGCGAGGTCAAGCCTCAAGCCTTAGGAGCCACGAGGAAGCTATGACGTTCTCAAGGCGTGACTTATGACGTCAAATTTATAATTTTTATATAATATTAGATATAACAACATATGTTTTGTGTGTTAATCAATGAGTCAATAGTAATAAACAAGTTAAATTAGGTTATATATTAAAAAAATATGGATAAAGCAAATATTGCTTTACAAAAACTGCGCATTAGGCCATGGCGTGCCACGGGCTTATCGTGGTGTAAGACACAAGCCTTGATGCCATGGCGTGCCATGGCGCCTGTGCGGCGAATTTTTTAGAACATCGAACACAAATAATCGTATATGAACAAAAATGCAATGAAAAAATACATTTCTTTTTTTACGAATTATACCATTATAATCGTCTCGTCAATACTTTCAAAACGAGTCCAATATTGAATATTTTTTAATTTAATCGTACTATTAAAAACTATGAATATCTATGAATTAGTTTGTTTTTTATCCATACGTTTTTTTTCACCGTTAGCATATTTAAAATACATAATTGTATATCAACTAAAATATATTAAAAATATGTTTCATTAGTATTATAAATTCCAATATTATAATTTTTTCGTCAATAATTTTAATATAAACTAATTACTGAGTATTTTTATGGTAGCATAAATGTGTAACATTTTATATATACTATCTATATCTATATTATTATATTAAAATTGTAAAACGGTTATTTTCAAAATTCAATGTAACATTTAACATCTTTACAATTAGTTATTTAATTTACTTTATATCCTTTACATTTTCATTTTTCATTTTACACATTTGTTATATTAACACAAATAATGGTATATGAACAAAATACAATGATAAAATATGTTTACTTTTTTACAAATTATACCATTATAATCGTCTCGTCAATATCTTCAAAACGAGCCCAATATTGAATATTTTTTAATGTAACCGTACTATTAAGGGGGTGTTTGGGATTGCTTATTTAAGGTGTTTTTTAGCTTATTGCGGTTTGGCACCGCAGATAAGCACTTTCTAGTGTTTGGATTAGGAGAAAATGAAAGTGCTTATAGCGGTGTCAAACAGCAGATAAGCACTTTTTCATAAGTCGTTTTGTTTTAACTTTTTAGTTTATTTGAAAAGTGCTCATCACTTTTTAGGTTATTTTATATGTATAAGCAATTCCAAACACCTTTAAACAACAACTTATTAGCTTATTACGTTTTGGTACCACAATAAGCTAATCCAAACATTTTTTTAAAAACTCCGATTTGACAACGTATAAGTTGATAAACACTTATCAAAATAAGCATAAGTTGTTTTAAATAAGCAATCCCACACACCCCCTAAATATCATGATTATCTATGAATTAATTTGTTTTCTATCCATACGTTTTATTTTTTTCACATTTAACATATTAAAAATACATAATCACAGATCAACTAAAATATATTAAAAATACATTTCATTATTATTATAAAATAGGCATATAACCGCGCACGATGTGGCGTGCAAAATCGTGAAATCGAATGAACAATTGACAACAACGTTTCATTTTAAGTTTGTATTTCTTCGTCCTTATAGATACTTTAAGTGCACCAAACGACTCAAGCACCGTGTTTTCATACACTAAAGTATCGATAAGAACGAAGAATACAAACTTAAAATGAAAACTTTGTTGTCATTTTGATTTTGAGATGTTTCGCAAGTGGATACATACATTTGTCAATTGTTCCTTCGATTGCACGATTTTTCACGGCACGTCATTTGCAGGTATATATATGCGTAGTATAGTCTAATATGATTCAAAAAAGCACAGGTTATCATGCATAGAGTATTTTTACCACGTTTCTCCTACCAATTAATATTAATGAAGGTGCAAAATCTATCAGTATGATTATAAATATTTAAATCTAGTTCGCGTATTATACATATCTCATATATATTATTATCCAACATAATATAATCTTTCATTTTCTTATAATATTAACATCATTGATCATTAATATTAATTAATTAATAGTGTATTTTCTTATATATTATTACCCTGGAATTCATGTAGATCATGTAAATGACACTTGCTGCCATTTTGTTTCAATATTCTCTAAACTCATTCATAATACTACTTCACACTATCAATGTTATTGTTATCTCAGTTATTGAATTTTATTATTTGTTTGAGTCCTAGTGCATATGTTAATCGAATTTAAATCAAATATATAATCACTTGATAATCTTTTATATACCATTAATATTTTGGTTGTTTCATAAGCACATGATATCATAATCATATTATTGGATTTGTTATTTTATAAACACTATATATGCCATATTAAATATTGTAATTGTTTTTTTATGTATAAAATAACAAAGCCATCTCATGCCACAAAAACTGCAATGTAGTTTTGCATATACATTCTAATTAAGGGGTTGTTTGTTTACCTCTTAATAATTCCATTAAAAAACAACCTCTAAATCGAGGTGATTCTTGTTTGGCAAAACAAAGTCTGCCTCTTAATAGTTCCAAAACCCTCTGAATGATTTTGTATATTGGGTCTCCCTTAACTATTTAGCTCCCTAATTATATTTTAAACAATTACCAAACAACCATATTTCATTTTACACTATATCATAAGAACCTCTTAATTATTCTGATCACTTAATCATTTTACACTAAATGATTCAGCAACTAACAAACAACCCTTATAATGGTAAATAATTGCATTGGTAATAAGTAACTTTATAGTAAATATGGAACTGTAACTTTTACCATGTATGTGCATGGTTTGATTTATTCGTCAACTTTATAGTATTTTTTGTGTCCATTTATTTTAAAATATATCATTTAATAGTACCTTATTTAGCAGATAATTAAACTATGATTACTTTCAAATATAAAAAAAAAAAACTAACTATGATTGTTAGTACTAATTCTCTTCAGACATGTAACTTAAATTATAACATTAATAATTAAATAAGTTTGAACCAATGTTTATAAGCCAAATTGACAATAGTAATTATTTCGTACTCACAATTTGCATCACTATAAATACTGCATATAAGCTAATAACATAATCCATTTCAGCCAAAAAATAAATTAGATTCAAGAAATAAACAATTAAGAAAAATATATATTTATTAACATTCGTGCAACGTACGGTATCAAACACTAGTATTATGTGAAAGTTGGAATCAGGACTTGTTAAATTTGCTAAGTATAACAATCTAATTGGACACCAAAATCCGTATATCATACTATAACACCCTCATGCACGGCTCGAAATTTGACCTTCTTGACAAATTCATTTTCTCACTACAAGAAAAACGTTAGTTAGTGACCAAAATTTTAGTGACGACTTATTTTTTGGTCACTAATTGCAACATTAGTGACAAACGAATATCGTCACTAAAATTTGGTCGCTAATATAAATATAGTGACAAAAACTAAAAATTGGTCACTCGAGTTATCACTAATTCTCATTGCTAAAATAATTTTATTTATATTATATCGATCTATTTTTACGACTAAATTTGTGACGATTATGTTTTTCGTCACTAATTATAAATTCATGTGTTTTGTGATGTAAATAATGGTCACTTTAGTGACCAGAAAATATTGGTCACTAATTTGGACTAGTTTGTGACTAGAAAGTAGTTGTTACTAAGTAGTAAAGTAGTGCACTTATTGATATATTGAAAGATTAGTTACCAAAACATGGTTGTCATTAAAATAAAATTATTAGTGAATAAAAATAGTGGTCATTAAAATGAAAGTAGTGACCAAAAAATAGTGGTCACTATTTTCAAATAGTTAGTCACTAAAAATAGTTGTCACTAAATAATAAATTAGTGCACATGTTGATATATTGAAAGATTAGTGACTAAAAATAGTGGTCACTAAAATAAAAGTGGTACTGACAACAAAATAGTGGTCACTATTTTCAAAGAGTTAGTGACTAAAAATAGTTGTCACTAAATAATAAATTAATGCATTTGTTGATATATTGAAAGATTAGTTACCAAAAAATGGTTGTCATTAAAATAAAAGTATTAGTGACTAAAAATAGTTGTCACTAAAATGAAAGTGGTAGTGACCAAAAAATAGTGGTCACTAATTTCAAAGGGTTAATGACTAAAAATAGTTGTCACTAAGTAGTATTTAGTAGTTCATGTTGATTAAAAATACTTGTAGCAAAAAATGGTTGTCATTAAAATAAAAGTGTTAGTAACTAAAAATAGTGGTCACTAAAATGAAAGTGATAATGAGCAAACTATCAATCAGTATTATTTAGTAGTTGATTACTAATTATATGTGTTAGTGACAAAAAATAATGGTCACTAAATGGTATCTCAAAAATAGTAACTAATTAGCAAAATTATAGCATAAATATAAAAATCTAAAGTCTAGGGGTTAAAACTATCAACTTTCTATTCTCATTTTAAAAACACGCAAATCTGACCCGGGTCCATGACTACCAACCTTCTAATCCGATCATTTTATCCAACCGGAATAAAACCCTAGTTTCTCTCTCTTGATATCCATCGATCGCCCCTGAAGGCTGAACCGAGTTTCCATCGACCTCAAATCACAGCAAATTCCAGCGATTTTGACTCCTACGTCCCTCAAGTCACAACGATTTCCAACCCTACTTCTGTTTTTTAGTTTGATTCCAGGTTAGTTACATAGCTCTGTTATAAGTGATGTATAGATGGAATTGTATGTTCGTTTCACATGGATTTAATTTTCTTAAATTCTAATTGTTATCTGAACTGTCTTCGACTATGCGTGATGACTTCAGTAACTATTCTTTGATCGAATTAGGTAAGACTTTTCTGTTCTTCGAGGTTTGGATTTTGTAGGATTCTAATTATAGATTTACCAATTGTTGCGAATGAAATTTCAACTGTTTCTCTTCGAACATTCTTTTTTCTTTTTTCCTAGGTTTTGTTGCTTTTTTCAATTCTCGAAATATGTCATTTTTTGTGAAATATTAATTAATTACTTGAAATTTGTTGCTACTGTTTGTGATTGGTGTATTATCGACATCTGTGTTTTTGAACCTTCTGTTGTATTGTTGCATTTATGCCTCTGGACTAGACAGTCTTCTGGCTGTATTGTCTAAGAAATCAACAATGTTGATCATGGCTTCCACTGTCTTTTCGACAACCAATTATTTCCAGTTTCAGTGCATATTCAGTTCCAGTATTCTCTATCTCCTCGGTGTTAGAATCAACCAAGACTATTTCAATGGGTGTCTTGTTCTCTCCTAAAAGAGGCATTCATGTGAAGACTGGCTGGGAAACCCTTGTTCTGAACTGTGTCTTTAATTTTTTCAGAACTAATGAAGTATTTGCCTTTTTACCGGGATCTTGGTAAAAGAAAACGATGAATGAGATACATAATGATTAGAGCTTCCAGTTCATATGGACAATAGGTTTATATTTACTCTTTCTTGCTAGTCAAGAGCTCCTGTTGTGCCAATCCAACCTTCTCTCTTACCTAAAAATTTATGGATTGTCAATTACTTGAACTCATATAACCGTTATGCACAACACAATAAGCTATCAATGTTGATTCATATGGAATCCAGGAATACAAGAGTACATAAATAATATGTGATTATATGCTGAACTTTATTAAAGTGGAACCCTAACATCTAAACACACCTAGATTGTATATTTGAATTATACCAAGCTGAGATATGATTATCACTTCGCATTTAAACATTTGAGATCAAGATTGAATGAGATATGAACACCCTAAACAGAGGGCATACAATTAAAAAAAAAGCTCTCTGCAGATTAGGCCATGTAAACAATTGGCATATGGAATAAAGGACAACAGAGTTCATCAAAAAGTTGAGATAATTAAAAATATAGCATTTGTTGGTTTAGTTTTTATAGTTTAGCAAAGTAGAGAGAACTCTTTTTGTTTTGAAGTGGATTTGGTGCATGTCTATCATTTTCTGTAGGTTTTTAAGAATTTAATAGACTGAAATCCCATCGTCTTTTATTTTACAAGTCTTGATGATATTTGTGAGTGCTCTACTAGAGAAGCAAATTTGTGTTTGTATGCTCTAATCTGGTATGTAGAACACCACCAAGTGCAAGTTATTTTCTTTTTGATGTTGATTATTGATCTATGCCTCATCACTTGTTCTAATATCTGGGAGCGATTGTTCTATTTTAAGCTTACTAATTCCGGACCAGTTTTAGAGATGCACAACCATATCAATCTTCAATAGACACGGACAATTATCCCCCTGATTCGTCCCTACCACTGGCAGAGGTTCTTAATGTCGGTACGAGCTTCATGATTTGTTCTTCAATTATCTTCATGATATGTTCTTAATGATCGATTTTTTGACCTACAGGTAACCTGTTACATTTAGGGGTTGTTTTTCTTTTACTTTTATCTGTTAACCTTTGTATGGATTAAGTACATTAAAAGATGGCTCATTTTGTATCAAGCAAAATACTGGACTAACTTTTAGCAGCTAATTGCTGAGAAATTGTTATCGATTGTTGGCCATTTACTCTCCTAGGGGCAGGTTTAAATGAGAACCGTAAGTATTTCGAAAAACAACTATTCATGTTTTATTAATGATGAATATTATTCATAATAACTAATAAAAATGCATGATATTCATGATGAAATTACATAATATTCATGATTATTCACGGTTTTCATCGTAAAATAGTTGGTTCTGAGGTTCTTTCTATGGTTCTCATTCGAATTTCCCCCGCTCTCCTATATATATATATATATATATATATATATATATATATATATACACACACACACACACACACATAGGCCCATTTCATCATTATTTCTATGATTTTACATCGCACGTCCCCTGTTATCTGTTACTAGGGATATATCAAACAATCGTCTTTCAGGACTTGTTCCAGATAGCCTTGTTTATTCTTTGTTAAGGTCGGTTCCAACTTTTAATAACTGCTACTTATGTAATGTCCAAATTGCCCTGTCTTTGGCATCCACTACCTTGAAGTTAAGTTCCAATTTTGTCCCACATCTCCATTCTAGCACAGAGCTATAACATGCCAACAAACCAGATGATCTGGCCAAATATACATAGTGATGGAAAATTGGCAACTAAAAAATAAATTTGGGTCTAATTTATTTGAATCACAAACTAAAAATATATCATTGGTCTCAGCCAATGGAACGGTCATGCCATCCTTTATATAGTTTCTAAACAATGAACCAAATAACTTGTCTCCTTAGAAGTATATGTTGGAGAAAAGGTGTTGCAAGAGGTTAACATCATTTTCAAATTCGGCTAATGGATCAAATGGAAGTTGTCCCTCTCTAGGAAAGAAAATGTTATGATTTCGAGGTTATGCAATGCTTCCTGGAATGGTTCGTTGCAGGAACTGAGAAACCATCATTACAACCAAGCACAACATTAAGAGTATTATGTAAACTACTTAGAATCGACAACCATACAGAATCCTTGATAAATCTAAATGCAGTCTTTAAACAGCAAACATAAAAACAATTGTTAATTTATGGAAGGCTTCACTTACCTATGTTGCAATAAATAAAAGAATTTACCTTTGTAAATTTGAGGGATATGCTCTTTTATGATAGCAAGGTTGTATTAAGTGCATTAAAAGATGGCTCATTTGTGGCTGTTTTTGGATGAGGTGTTGTGGGTCTTATAGCTCTTTGAACATAATGTTAATGATTTATTTAGTTCTTCAAATAAATCATTTGTGCATTGTGTTCTTCGTAATGGTTCCTCATTTGTCCGCCATTCATGAATGTGAAAGAATGATGATGATGATAGACTTTTTTTTTCTATGCAGTTCTGGACTGAAAGTTTTGTGCAATGGTCTCCCCTGGGGACGTACTTAGCAACGGTCCATCGACAGGGTGCTGCTGTGTGGGGTGGTACTTCTACCTTTAATCGCCTAATGTGCTATGCTTATGCACAGGTTGTTTGTGTTCAAGGTTTTCTTTTAGCATATTCCATATTATTTTGAATTAGTCTTCCATTATTAAATAATTGGAATTGTGTTGTCAATTGTAGGTTAAATTGATCGACTTCTCTCCTGGTGAGAAGTATCTGGTTACTTACAGCAGCCATGAACCTAGCACCCCTCATGATAGTCATGTAAGGAGATTTATTTAATGCAATAATTGTAATGTAATTAGAACATTATGTCAGTTAACAACTCTAATTTTTTATTCATGGTCAGAGGGTTCTGCTCAACATATTTGATGTCAGAACTGACAAAGTGATGAGAGATTTTAAGGGAAATGCAGATGAATTTGCATTTGGAGGAACTGGAGGTTTTACGGGGGTTTCTTGGCCTGTTTTCAGGTGATTTATTTGTAGGATTACACTCTCGGTTTCACTTTGGCTTTAAGTTTTGCGATCATTTTTAAAATCTCCGATGTATGTTTTGATGCAGGAACTGGAGCGGCCCAAGCGTTGCAACTATGTGTGACGCCTCCATCTATATCCGTGGGTGGTCAGGCATCGTTTGTGTTGTCGAGCCACATTCCGATTTCGCAACCGTCGTACCCGGTGATTCGATCGATCTCGATCCCGGGATCTAATGGTTTCTTAGTATCAAAGTATTCTTGAATTGAGAAAAATAGAGGTTTCCCTTATTGTTAGTTTAGAAAAGATGAAAAGGTCTTGACCAAGTTTTGATTTTTTGTTGAATTCTTTTTGGCTTTTTGTTTTCTTTTTCTTCTTCCCAGTAATAACAATTATAGTAGAAATTAGTTACAATTTTTTTTCTTCACATTTTATAATTAGTGACCACTTTCTTTTGTCACTAAAAACTATTAATACTAGTGACCACATATTTGGTCACTAATGGATGCTAACGGACTTTAACGGAGCCGTTATCTTGAACTCAATTAGTGACCTATTTTGTTTTGTGGTGGTCACTAATTTGGTCACTAATAGTGACGACTTTCTCCGTTTAGTGACGATAATTAGTGACCAAATTAGTCGTTACAAACATAGTGACCACTCTATTTTTGTCACTAATGAGTGACCATTTGGTCACTAATCCAAATCAGTGATGGACCTTTAGTGACGAAAAGTGACCACCCAAATTTTCGTCACTAAAATGCATCAGTGACCAATTTTATATTGTTAGTAACCAAACTTTTTTCAGCACTAAATAACAATTTTCTTGTAATGTATGTATTACTTTCGAGTTTCACAAATGTAGCTCTTCATCCACTAGTTTCAGTCTTAAGTAACAAAAGGACTATTTTAACGAAATCAATTATTTGCACTCTTACTTGATACGACGCTTAAGAATGAATGCTTACCAATTCTATGGTGGTGTTTGGTTCGCAGACTCTGAAGGAATCTGATGGAATTGGAATGTTGAATTCCATTGACCAAATTCCATTCCTTTGTTTGGTTCATTCTTTTTCACGGAAGGAATCTATAAATTCCATCAAATTCCACAAATGAGGGAATTTAACATTCCTTAGCAACTACAAGGTATTTTGATGGAATGAAATTCTTATTTTTCATAATACCACATATGCCCTCTGTTAGCGCACAGATCTATTGGATTGAAGATCATCCAATCTGAAAACTGGAATATGAAGCTAAAGCTGAAAAGCCACTCTTGATATTAGTCTAATGTTAAGTTTGTAATAAATGTCAAAGTTAATTATTGTGTTAATTATTGTTTTATTCCTAAATATCTAATTAATAGATATTAGGATATTATGTTTGTTAATATTTTAGTTATTTGATAATATCTAGTTTAGATATTATGTGTGTTAGTTGTTAGGTAGGATATGAGATAAGATCTGATCTCATATCAGATTACACACAATCTTATTACACATATCAAATCCAATCATCGCCAACATCAGAGAGAAAGTGAGAGAGCTTAAACAGTGAAGAACATCAACCTTGTAATCCATCGTTTGTAATCGAAATATATATATATATATATATATATATATATATATATATATATATTGTTGTTTGATTATCTGGTAAAGATCGTGTTCAATCACACGGACCCACAATTGGTATCAGAGCATTGAACCAGATTCAAATCGAACTTTTCAAGAACTCTCCGTGTTCTTCATTTTCAAACACTGTATCATCGATCAATCTTCAAACAGTGTTTGTTTTTAAAATCAAGTGGTTATATCCTGTTGTACTTGGTTAGTCGATCACTTGGTCAAATTTTGGTGTCGAAAAACGACTTCCAGATTGGAGTATTTGAGTGTTTACAGAACGATTTATCGAAGAAGAAGCACACACCAGTCGACACAGGTTACACGCACTCCGGTCCGAACACCGGTCGAAGACTCCACACCGGTCACACTCACAGCTCATTCGGTCGATGGTAAACCCCGGTCGTACAGTCCGGTCGACATTTCTCCAGTCAGGACACCGGTCGAAGCAATAGTCCGGTCAATACATCACACCGGTCGACCCAATATACCGGTCGCATCATCATACCGGTCGATCACACTTTTGCGCCATCAACTACTCGCGCAAGTCCCTGTTTTACGCCATTAACTACTAGCGCAAAGTTCCTTTTGCGCGACCTACTTATCACGCAAACTTTGTTTTGCGCCAACCATTACTCGCGCGAAGTCCAATTCACGCGATCCTTTCCTCACGCAAAACTCCTTTTTGCGCCAGCTTCTTCTAGCGCAAAGTTGACATTTGCGCCACCTTCATTAAGCGCAAAGTGTGTCTTTTGCGCCAGTTCTATACTTGGTTAAATTTGGAAATTTTATTTCTGAATTTTATTTGCTTTTATTTGGATTAACGATCATATCTGTCAAGTTCTTTTGTTACAGGAATCATGGATGATGATTTCTTTGCTCCACCTAGAGAGAAAAGTCTGTCTCAGAAAATTTCAGATCTTCAAGAACAGTACAAACTAGATAAGATGTCTATTTCAAAAGAATTTTTATCATCTGCAACTGATATAAAATCTACTATTTTAGAAAGAGGAAAATATTAGCAGTGGAAAATCCATTTCTTAGACTTTATTGACAAACATGAATTGAACACTTATATCAGATTATCTTTGCAGGAAGGGATGATGAAAATTCCAACAATGTTCAATACTTTTCGAGGAGCTTATGGAGTTATGGAAATGAAAGAGGTTCCCGTATACCTTAATGAATACACAGATGAGCAGAGAAGGAGATATGAAGCTGATAAATTTGCCAAAATTCTTATCTTGAAAGGAATTTCAGAAGAGATTACTATTCAAAAGAATAGCAGACTTAGCAAATGGGCTACAACAAAACAGTTATGGTATCAGCTTGAAGAGATATCAAAATTGTCTCCAAAAGAAAAGTTAATGGTTTTGGAAATTGAGAATGATGAGTTGAAAAGAAAAATCTCAGACTTAGAAGATCAAAGTGTCCAGATCCTGCAAGCAACTTATGTTGAAAGTTATGAAGAAAAGATAAAGGTTTTGGAGAGTACAAACACTGAGCTTCAAAAGAAAATATCAGGGTTTGAGAAGAAGTTCTCAGATCTTTCCAAGAAAGTATTGAGGAGAAGAAGGTGATTGAGCTTAAAAGTATAAAGCTTTCTCAACAAGATAGTAACTTTGAGAAAGTAATCATTTTGGAAAGAGATCGGTTTGCCAAAGAGAAAAAGGCAATTGAACAGAAGAACGTTGAATTCTTAAAAGAGATATCAGATGGAAGAAAGGGTGCAAAGAAGGAATTTGAAAAAGAAAGAAGCATCTTTGAAGCTGCAATTAGAAAGCTTAATGCAAAGCTATCTAAACTTTCTAAGTGTGCACATAAAGAGAAGAAAAAGAAGTGTGAGCTTAAGACGAAGATTGACCTTCTTGTCAAAGAAAGAGACAGTTATTCTTCAAAGATTAAAAAGCTTGAAAAGATTATTTCAATGGTGGTAGTGACTGAGCACTGTGAGTCCGTGATCGTTTACCAGATAAATCAAACAACAAACAATATACGATTACCAACCTTTTCAATTACAAACGCGGATTACAAAGGGTTGATAATGGTTTTCTGTTTAAGCTCTCTTATCTCTGTTCTTGATGTTGGTCGATATCTGTATATGAGATATTGAAAGTTATGAGATTATAATATCTCAAAACCTTTTATATCTCAAAACATAATATCTCAAAATATAAACTAAATATCTAGATATTAATTAAACTAATATAATATCTAAACATAATATCTACTAACAAGATATTAAAAACAAACTTTGACTATTATTACAAAGTGACCCTAGACTATTCTTGAGAGTGGCTTGTCAGCTTTAACTTCAGATTGCGATCTTCGTGTCGGATGATCTTGAATCCAATGAGACCGTGTCCTAACAATCTTCCCCTTTGGATCAAGATCATTACGAAAATGATTTAGTAATACGATCTTCTCTTTCAGCATTGAAGATGCAATCTCTCTCTTAGTCTTCAAGATATAGTAAACTCCCCAAAAGATGTAGATTATCTTTCTTTTAGTTCATGGGAAGAAATTATCTTCAGTTTTAGCTCAAAATTCTTCAGCAAAGTATTTTCAAAGAAAATTTCTCTCTAATCAGCAAATCTTCAGAGTACTTGCTCTTTGAAGAATTCAATCTTGGACGTGATTCTTGAAACATGTGATTTCTTGGTTAGCTCTTCTCTATTTCTTGGGTAGATTTTCTCCCCCTTTTTGATGAGAAGTGTAACGATTTCATCAAAACTTGATGTCAAGAAATGTTGTTCATAAGGAGCCTCTGATTCGTCAATGCAATAGATATTGATCCAGATCTTTGCAAATCTAGACAAAATAGTCATGTAACACCTGTAACAATAAACAAATCAGTTAGAAACGTCTGTCAGTAACACTAAGTCACTGTGTGTAACGAATACACAATGGAAAGGAGCTGTTTGATGTTGACTCCCCCAGGGCTTCCATTTAATCATCGAAACACCACAAAGGTTATTTCTATAAACGTTATGACAAAGAAACAAATTCCTTGTGTGTTCGTGCTTGTGATAGAAAGAATTAAGTACTTGATGATCGCTTATAGGCTCGAAATTGTGTAAACCACTGAGAGAACAGTAAGTTAAACACAGACTCAATGTGCATGAGTGAAGTGCAAAGGTGGGACATACCTCCTTCTTTTCAATATCCAGATTTTCCAAATGAAAATCCGATAGCATATGTGTTGCTTCCCCTTTGAAAATGAAACATTTTCCTGTTAAGAAGTAAATGAGTAGCTGGTGGGGTAATTTCAAGAGTTGGCATGGGCTAGTTGCATGTTTCAATAATGATCACCAAAGAATTGTGAAACATTAGAAATGTGGCTTCCCGGCTCAGAAAAAGTTGGTGCAGAGTTGTGATATTCTTTTAACTCTGTTCCTACACCCTCTTTCTTTTAAACATTTTGCTCACTGCTAACCGAACTCGCTTTTTCATGACACCTCATCACTTTTCCATACTCATTTCTTTTTTACTCCTCACACCCAATCACTATGGATTAACTTCATGGTTAGAAATCACTGGTTAACGTGATTCCATAGAAATTGTGTTAAGTCCTAGCACAAAGAAATCCCGTATATCCTATAAAGAATATGTTGCTTAAAATGATTTATAATCATGTAAGCTCATGTAGAACATTTAAAGTACACTCCCAAAATATAAAATCTTATGAAAAATCGGGAGGTGGTTTGAACGTTTAAGAATATGTTTTCAATGATTGAAAGTTGTCCTTCTTTCAATCACATATGAGATTAAGATAAAAGAATATACCTTTAAGTTCGATCTTACATCTCATGAAGCTTAACTTAAAGTCATAAACATATGATCGTGTAAGCTATTCTCAAAAAATTCTGCAAAAGTCCTAAGTCAAGTCAAAGAAACTTTATTCACTAATATTGAAAATACAAAAACCAGTAAAACAAATAACTTCTCTTACTCCCCCTGAAATTATGCATCTAACATATATAATTTCATAAATTAATATGTACTCCCCCTTGAAGGTTGAATTTCTCATTGGAGTATCGGAGTATAATCTCTCATATCAGCATTGGAGTAAGGTCTATTCATCATTGAAGTGTGGGTCTTGAACTGTTGTATTCAAGAGCCATTCTTCTTTGAAGCACGGGTTCTAAGCTGATTTACTTAGAAACCACTTTGACATTGATGTCCGGGTCTTGAGTTGATTTACTCAAGAACCATTCTTCTCCTACTCCCCCTTGACAGTAGGTGCCTGCAACACAGGTTTAGTTTTCTTTGGTACCCACTTGTATTTGGGTCCATATGTGTTAGTTGCAGTTCTTGTGGGGGTTATGGAATAAGAACCATACCAGTAATGATCTTTGGTTCTGTGAACAGGATCATGTGTACGACAGTAAGAACAAGAATTTTCCTTACCTGATAACTTGATCATTTGATCTCTCGTGTAAACATGAGCAGGTTTACTTTTATGCACATTGTTCTTCTTGGCATTAGGCGTATGTACACATGACTTTTTACATTTAAGCTCATCTTTCTTCTTTGCTTCAACTGGTTTCCTGTTCCAGACCAGTTCAGCTTCTTTGTAGTTGTTCCTCCTTTTCTGGTGTGTACCTGAACAATCTGTATTTCTATCAAAAAAAAGGTTAGAATTACAAATTTGATTAGAAGATTTAACTGACCTCTTTGAAGAAACAGGTCTGAATGTTGAACTTGTAGCTGACTTGAATGAACATTCGGAATCAACTGAATCATATCTAGGTGAGTGGACAATTGACTCTGGAGAGAGATTGTTGCTCTCGACCGGTAACTTGAGAGGATAGTGGACGACCGATAAGCTGACTTGTGAGGGACCGATATATGCAAGAAGAGGTAGTTAGCTTGGGTCGACCGGTATAAGGTGAAGTAGTTGACCGATATAAAAGAAACTTCGACCTTGACCGGTTATAAATGTGGGTTCGACTGGTAAGGGTGAGAAGACTGGTATATTGTAAGGTTAGACCGATAATATGAGTCGACCGATATAGACCAATATGCACGGACCGATAGATTTCGACCGGTATCACCTTCTTCTTCGAAAATCGGCCCTATAATTCTCAAATCGACCTAACTAGAAATCGAATTAAGGCACTAAATTTTGACACTTTGATCAACTTACCAACTACAACAGGTTCCAACACTTTGATTTCGAAAACAAACACAAAATGAAGTTTTGGATTGATAGCACAGTGGTTTGAAAAAAATGAAGAACACAGAGACTTGAAATTTGATTTTGATCCGGTATCGGCTCTGATACCAATTGTGAGTACGTGATCGTTTACCAGATAAATTAAAAAACAAACAATATACGATTACCAACCTGTTTCAATTACAAATGCGAATTATAAAGGGTTGATAATGGTTTTCTGTTTAAGCTCTCTTATCTCTGTTCTTGATGTTGGTCGATATGTGTATATGAGATATTGAAAGTTATGAGATTATAATATCTCAAAACCTTTTATATCTCAAAATATAAACTAAATATCTAGATATTAATTAAACTAATATAATATCTAAACATAATATCTAATAACAAGATATTAAAAACAAACTTTGACTATTATTGCAAAGTGACCCTAGACTATTGTTGAGAGTGACTTGTCAGCTTTAACTTCAGATTGCGATCTTCGTATCGGATGATCTTGAATCCAATGAGATTGTTTCCTAACAAGCACAAGAATCCAGAGTCAATTGTCCACTCACCTAGAGATGATTCAACTGATTCGGAATGCTCATTCAACTCAGATGCAAGTTCAACATCCAAATCTGTTTCTTCAAAAAGGTCAGTTAAATTTTCTGATCAAATTCGTAATAATAACTTTTTCTTTGATAGAAATACAAATGGTTTAGGTACACATCAAAGAAGGAGAAGAACCTACAAAGAAGCTGAGCTGGTCTGGAACAGGAAACCAGTTCAAGTAAAGAAGAAAGATGAGCTGAAAAGTAAAAAGTCATGTGTACATACGCAAAATGGCAAGAAGAACAATGCACGTAAAGGTAAACCTGATTTTGTCTACACGAGAGATCAATTAATCAGTTTGTCAGGTAAGAAATTCTATTGTTCTTATTGTCGTACACATGATCCTGTTCATAAAATGAGTAACCATTACTGGTATGGTTCTTACTCAATTAATCCCATAAGAACTGCAACTAACACAGTTGGATCCAAATGGAAATGGATACCAAAGAAAAAGGATGATTCTGTGTTGCAGGCACCTACTGTCAAGGGGGAGTAGGAGAACGATGGCTCTTGAATACAATAGTTCAAGACCCGGACTTAAATGTCAAGACTCTGACTTCTAAACACAACAGTTTAGGACTCGTACTTCTGTGATCAAAAGACTTTACTCTTGTGCTGATATGAGAAGTGTACTCCAATACTCGAATGAGGAAATCAACCTTCAAGGGGGAGTATATATTTGTCTGAAATTTTAATGCATATCTTTTTAACTGACATATTTTTGGATGCATAATTTCAGGGGGAGTAAAAGACTTATGACTTCTGATTATTTCTGATCAGAACTCGTACTTTCATTGTTTTACTGTTTTTTGTCTTTTTAATTTCAGTGAATAAATTTGCTTTAACTATGACATAAGACTTTTGCCGTTTTTGAGAGACGCTTACATGTTCATATCTTTATGACTTTAAGATTAACTTCATGAGATGTAAGATCACACGTAAAGGTATAATCCTTTATCTTAATATCATATATGGTTGAAAGAAGGATAACTTTCAATCATAGAAAACATTGTTCTTAAAAGTTCAAACCACTTCCTGAATCTCAAACCGATTTCATGAATTGAAAGTGTGCGTTTAAATGTTTTCAAGATCTACTTTGTGCTTTAACTGAGATAGTTAAACCATTTTGAGCATCATATGCTTTCTAGGAAAACATTGGATTTCATTGTTCTAGGACTTAACACAACTTCTACGGATACACGTTAACCAGTGTTTCCTACCCAAGAGGTTAATCCATAGTGATTGAGTGTGAGGATTTAAAAGAAAGGAGTGTGGGTTGTGTGATGAGCAATAATGAAAAAGAGAGTTTGGTTAGAAGTAAACTGAATGTTTAAAAGAAGGAGGGTGTGAGAACAGAGTTAAAAGAATATCAGAACTCTGCACCAACTACTTTCTGAGTCGGGCAGCCACATTTCTAGTGTTTCACATGTCTTTGGTGATCTTTATTGAAACAAACAACTAGCCCATGCCAACTCTTGATTAACCCCACCAGCTACTCATTTTTTTCTTAAAAGGAAAATGTTTCATTTTCAAAGGGGAAGCAACACATTTACTATCTGATTTTCATTTGAAAAATCTGGATATTGAAAAGAAGGAAGTCTGCCCCACCTTCGCACTTCACTCATGCACATTGAGTCTGTGTTTAACTTACTGTTGTCTCAGTGGGTTACACAATATTGAGCCTTATAAGCAATCATCATGTGCTTAATTCTTTCTATCACTTGCACGAACACACAAGGAATTTGTTTCTTTGTCATAACATTTATAGAAATTACCTTTGTGGTCTTTCGATGATTGAATGGAAGCCCTGGGGGAGTGAACATCATAATAGCTCCTTTCCAATGCGTATTCGTTACACACAGTGACTTAGTGTTACTGACAAGCATTTTAACTGATTCATTTGTTGATTCTGGTGTTACACGATTATTTTGTCTGGATTTGCAAAGATCAGGATGAATATCTTTTGAAATGAATAATCAGAGGCTCCAAATGAAAGACATTTCTTACTCAGAGTTTTGATGAAACCGTTTCTCTATTCATCGAAAAGGGGGAGAACCTAAAGCTTGAAGAAATGTCCATTACATTACAAGATTGGAAAAGAGAAGAGCTAACCAAGAAATGCGAGAGATCAAAGTATTCTGAAGACATGCTGATTTTAGAGAAATTTTCTTTGAAGATACTTTGCTAAAGCATTCTGAGCTAAAACCTGGAGATTATTACATATTGAAGACAGATAAGGATATTCCAACTTCTGAGCTAAAAAAGAAGATGGAATTGCTAAAATCTTTTTAGTAATGATCTTGATCCAAAGGGGGAGATTGTTATCGCATAGATCTATTGGATTCAAGTTGATCCAATCTGAAGACTGGAATCTGAAGCTAAAGCTGAAAAGCCACTCTCGATATTAGTCTAATGTTAAGTTTGTAATAAATGTCAAAGTTAATTATTGTGTTAATTATTGTTTTATTCATAAATATCTAATTAATAGGATATTAGGATATTATGTTTGTTAGGATATTTTAGTTATTAGATAATATCTAGTTTAGATATTATGTGTGTTAGTTGTTAGGTAGGATATGAGATAAGATCTGATCTCATATCAGATTACACACAATCTCATTACACATCTCAAATCCAATCATCGCTAACATCAGAGAGAAAGTGAGAGAGCTTAAACAGTGAAGAACATCAACCTTGTAATCCATCGTTTGTAATCGAAACAGGTTGGTAATCTATATATGTTTGTTGTTTGATTATCTGGTAAAGATCATGTTCAATCACACAGACCCACACCCTCAATCCAATATAACCTTATCATCACCGACCACCGACGTTCTAAACCATCGCCGATCTGAATCACTGTCGACCACCGACCACCACCACCGACCACTACCGATCTGAACCACCACCAACCGCTGACCACCGCCTGTCTAAACCACCATCGACCATCGTCGTTCTGAACCTCCGGTGATCATCTACCATAGACCACCACCGTTCTGAACCACCGCCAACTACCGATCACCGCCGATCTGAAGCACCATCGATCATCGCCGATTTGAACCACCCTCGACCACCGACGTTCTAAGCCATCGCACCATCCACCACCGACCAACATCGTTCTGAACCACCGACAACCACCACTAACCACCACCGACCACTGCCGATCTAAACCATCGCCGACCATCGACCACCACCGTTCTGATCCACCGTCGACCACCGCCTGTCTGAACCACCGCCGACCACCGTCGTTCTGAACCACCGACAATTGTCTACCGTCGACCACCGCCGTTCTGAACCACCACTGACCACTAATCACCGCCGATCTGAACCACCATCGATCATCGCCGATTTCAACCACCGCCATTCTGAACCACTGCCGACCACCAACAACCGCCGATCACCAACCACCTTCGTTCAGAACCATCATTGATCTGAACCACCTCTGAACCACCACCGACCACCGTTATTCTATACCACCGCCGACACCGTTGATCTAAACCACCACAACCACCGCCGTTCTAAACCACCGCCGGTCACCGCCGATCTGAACCATCGCGGACTATAACACCCTAAAAATAGGACCAAAACAAGATTTTAAAATTCGGCAATATAACGTTTAAAAGTTGCTAAGATTCCATAACCTGAAAATTTAAACAACTAAAACCCAACGAGTCGGGGTAGTTTGTGATAATATAGTAGCGGTAAAAATAAGACATACGTTACAACAACCTATTTAATCTAGAATTCAAAGGCACAACAATATTAAGGTGGGTGTTGCTATGTCTCCAAAAACGCTCTTCTCAAGCTATCCCAAAAAAATGTCCGATCTTCCAAAGTGTCCTAACTCACAACCGCTACTCAAGGTGCCCATTGTGCACCGCTAGAATGACCTGAAGACAAAACACGACATCAAGTGTTAGGCTAGGAGCCTAGTGAGTTCTCATACAGATAAAAAAAGAGACAGGTTATGTCCAAAGTATAAATTTTTTGAGTTACCACAACCACGATGATTCCTTTTCATAATCTCTTTTAACATTCAAGTCCCAACCTGTTCACAAGTCTTCACAAAACCATACAAGCTCATTTAAGGAGGAGGCCCACGATATCTCAAGTTACTGGTCTCATAAATGGAGCCACATAAGTTTAGTAGATGGGAATTACACCTCAGGCCCTTGCTTTAGTGCACACCGTGTCCGATGTCACCTCAAGCATCTTAACCACCTTTAGTGTCCACTTCGTCGAGTTTCACCTCAAGATTGGTTGGGCCTTAGTGCCTACCCGAAATTTGGTAGGGTTCCACCTCAAGGAGGGAGTCCTTTAGTGTCTACCCCTAAATATAGGATCAACAGTTACCATTCTCCCAACAACCACCCAATTCTCATGCATAATAGTTGGGTTCTCCAATAAACAATATTACAAATTACTTAATTCCAAGAATCACTTTCAAACCATTTTCTTCACATAATTATGCAATTTATTAGGGTTCTTATACTAAATACACATGTAACACTCCGATTTCGAAAAGGTATCGTTTCAAGTTAATACAGAAATCGGTAATTTTAAGGGAAAAATAAGATATAGGATTTTGGACTTGAATACTATATTTTATAGTATTTTTGGATGAAGGATTCAATTACGAGTCCAATATTTCTTTCCGGAGCAAAATCAGAGTTATAACGTGGCCAAAATAGTGAACGAGAAGAAAACCGGACGAACAGTGCATCTTACGACTTATGCCGCGACTTAGGACTTATGACGCGACTTAGAGGAAGCGGGCGACTTATGTCGCGACTTATGGTCGCATGGTAAGTCGCGAAATCCCTTGGTCGAGCATAAAACTTGATTTTCAGCCCTAAAACTTCATTTCATCATAACTTTTGCTCCACAACTCCAATTTGGGTGATTCAAGTTGCCATGGTTTTGTTTTTGAGAGCTCTACAAGGATTTATCAAGATATTGGGAGTCTATTGGAAGATCAAAGGGTATTTTGTAGTGGTAAGTTCCTTATCTCTCTCAATGTTAACCTAGGGTTTGATGGTTTCACCCTTTTTCCTTTCATCCTTCATCTTGGGTTTGATTTTGATCATGATTTGTGTGGTGAAGGTGATCTTGTAGATTTGTTGGATCTTAGATCTAGGTAGATTGCTTGGAGATTTCAAGCCTTCATCAATGGTGGTTCAAGTTTTGGGGGTAAAACCTAGATTTAGCCTAAATCTAGCAAGGTGAGTTCAAGTTGCTTTGTGAAAACTATGTACACGCCAAAATGAATATTTTGAAGTAAAAATATGATTTACTTAGTAATTGTCAATGTGTGGGTATTTTGATAAGTTTCTATATTTGATAAACTTGAGTTGTTTTAATCTCATAAAATGCCCAAATTTGGGATTTTAATATCTTGACAAGTAATAGTGGGATTTATGCATTTTTAGTGATTTTGTACAAATGAAGCCTAATTCATGATATATGCATCTTTAGTGTACTTGATTTCGTAAACCCCTTTGGAAATGATATGTCCCAATCCGCATAGTTTTTGGGTTAATTACTTCTTTGGAGTATGTGTCTGCATAAACGTTGTTTAGATACGTTGTATTATTTGGGGAAAAGTTATTTGTTGGTCAAATGGGTTTTGGGCAATTAAACTCGGTTTTAACAATAAAAGAGTATCGTGGACATTTGTCCCAGTTTTAATGGATCCTTGAAGAGCCCAGATTCGATATACATCTTAATGCATCTTATTGCATATTCATGATAATTATAGGCTGGAGTGCTTTAGTCATTCATGTGTAGTCATGTAACCTTAGACTGTGTTACATTTGATCCATAGGCATGTAAGTTAGTCTTATTTGATGGTCAAGTGGGTGGTATGGGGTTGGACTCTAGGACTCATATCTTATGACCTTGTCCTTAATTTCAAGTATACACTAAGAGGGTTGAGTCCAGTTGTGCTATTGTGACAATGGGTAGGTCATGATGGGCGTTTGGGGCCTCCGCCATGTTGGGGAAATGCCATGGTTGTATCCCCCTGTCGAGCCTTTGGTGATATTCTTGATAATATTCGCTAAGGTCAGTTGTCTCTTTTGGTGTAGCTTAAAGGAAGTCATAGGGACACTTGGGCTTGTGTGTCGTGAAGTGCCATACGATTAACATTGTATGAGTGGCATACTTTTGTGTTCCTACACTCTCAACGGATGCGGGTATCCCCCGTTGTCGGCCCGTAGTATTTTGGATATTTAATTGTCCTTACTTAAATGTTTGGATTTCATTCCATTTTATGGCTGCGTGAGTATTAAGTTTCAGTTCCACACTTTCGATGACGTATCATACCTATATGGTTTGTTTTTCTTTATTTATGGGTCGAGTATTATACCCCGCCCGAGTTTTGGGTGTTTTGGGATATGAAGTGTCATTCACGTTTTTACAAATTGGGTGTCGAATTATAATCCCGTTTTGGGTGAGTTATGGGCTGCATCGTTTTATAAAGAATGTTTGTTTTGGAGCGTTGTTTTTAAAGATGCATATTCTGGGGAAAACGAGCCGTTTCCATTTCTAAAATAAACCATTTCAAAAGATCTAGATTTGAACTGAATTCCTTTCTTTAAAGATATATTCATTCATGCTAAAACTCTTGAGCTCACTAGGCGTTAAGCCTAACCTTTTAATTTGTCAACATGTGCATCAGGTTCCAGTTGGGGATTTGGATTCAAGCAAAACAAGTGTAAGTAGTTGGTAAAGTTTTCCACGGCTTGGAGATAGTAACTATTATTGGGTTTTAGTAACACCCGTCCTTATTATAGATTGTATGTATAGAATGATACATGTGTATTAAGGTTAAATCGTAAATTGTGATTGTAGATGAAGAAATTATCGATGTATTTAGAAAAATGTAAATTAGTTGCTATTTTCAGTATTGAGTGAGTTACAACACAACCCAACCATACTTCTGAAATAAAGAGTTATTCTTATCAGCAGTTAAGTCAAAGTTCCATGTCAAGCAATTTCTTAGTAAGATAAACAGATAGATTACCCATTCACTTAATAAGTTTAATAGAAGGTTCACATTTATGATTCATACAATTACACATATTAGAATTTAAAAGCATTAAACAAGTATACAAGTGAAATGGTTGGGATTCATGAGGAAAACTCACTATTTAGGGTTTGTATGGAGAAAACCCTAATATATAGATTTAAAAGGCTTGACTCCCTCGACTTGAAGCTTTTAAGGTTGCTAAGATCAAACACCTACTTCCAACCTCCTTCCTTGAGCTCTACTTAAATGGTATAATTATTGTGGCAATAAATGAGTAGGAGAAGATAAGAGAAGAGAAGTGATATCGCTTAGAGAGAGAGAGAGAAAGTCGTCGATCTGAAATATGGAGATAATTCCCTAAATGCTTCCCAAAATGGCTTCAGAACTCAGCCTCCCAGACACTGGGAGCGACATTGACATCGCGACATTACCCTAGGAATTTTCGTTGGGGCAAAGTAGCACCTCCCCACCACTTCACTGGAAATTGGTCGAAAGGAAACAGGCCCGTGATCCCTCTTGGCGACTTTGACTGCCGCGACTATTCCCATGGCAAAGTTGCCGAGCATAGTCGTCGGACACCCCTTTCTCAGCCTAAACTTGATTTTTGATTGATGATGTTGTTCTCAAATTCGAATTGTCTCCCATCACAACAGATTTATACGAATAAGCCTAAGTCTCGTTCACATCCGAAGTTTTCATTTAGACAAATGGGCATACATATACACTCGAAAAAAAACGTGTTTAATAATTTAAACCATCAAGTATACGACATTTAGCTTACTTCATAACCAAATATGACGCGACTGACTAACCCATAAAGCGAGTTCAAGATAAGGCGGTATCCCCACAAAACGTACACAAAATGAAACGTCTAAAAGGCTAAAGAATTATTAAGGAAATTTTGGGGTGTTACAATCCTCCCCAACTTAGAAATGATTTAGCCCACGAAATCTATGCTACTCAAAGAGCCTAGGGTAACGCCTTTTCATATCCTCTTCGGCCTCCCACGTCACATTTGAACCACGGTGGTGTTTCCACTGGACATTCACCATGGTTACGTCTTTATGTCGCAGTTTCTTCGGTTTCTTCTCGATGATGGCTTCGGGCTCCTCCACGCAACGGTTGTTGTCCACCCGAATCTCTGACAACAGAATATTGTTGTCTTCCTCCGCTAAACACTTACGCAGATAGCAGACATGAAAGGTGGGGTGGATTCTATCCATCTCCGGTGGTAACTCTAATTTTCTGGCTTGGAATCCTACTATCTCCAAGATGGAAAAGGGGTCGAGAAATCGGGGACTAAGCTTCCTCCGCTTCCCAAATCTAATGATCCCCTTCCATGGTGACGCTTTCAACATCACTTTGTCACCCACTTAAAACTCTACCGGCCTCCTTTTCTTGTCTGTATAGCTTTTCTGACGATCTTGAGCCTCCTTTAACCGTACGTTCTCTAATGCATTTTATCTTATTCGCCGTTTCTTGCACTATTTCTGGTCCGACAAACTGATTTTCCCCCGCCTCTAGCCAGCACACGGGTGTCCTACATTTCCTACCATATATAGCTTCAAATGGTGCCATACCGATGCTGGAGTGATATATGTTGTTGTAGGCGAACTCCACTAACGGAAGGTGAGAATCCCAATTTCCTCCAATATCGATGACGCAAGATCTTAACATATCTTCCAAAGTCTGAATGGTCCTTTCGTTTTTTCCATCGGTCTGCGGGTGATAAGCGGTGCTCAATTTGATTCTGGTGCCCAACTCTTTTTGCAACCCATCCCAAAAGTTTGACGTAAAACGGCTATCGCGATCCGACACTATGGATAATGGAACGCCGTGTCTTGAGAAAATTTCATTAATGTAAAGCCTTTCCAACTTATCCATTGGTAACGTTTCCCGCATTGCCAAGAAGTGTGAGCTCTTGGTCAACCTGTCCACAACAACCCAAATGGTGTCGTGACCTCGTAAGGTTTTGGGCAACTTGGTCACGAAGTCCATGGTGATGTGCTCCCACTTCCACTCCGGAATCTCAAGATATTGCAAACCACCATAGAGACGTTGATGCTCGGCCTTGACTTGCAAGCAAGTCACACACCTCTACACGTGTTTCGCCACATCGAGCTTTATCATCGGCTACCAATAATTCAACTTCAAATCTCGTTACATCTTCGTGCTCCCCAGATGAACGGAGTACCTTGATTTGTAGGCGTCGGTTAGGAGTAACTCCCGGCACCCTCCTATCTTGGGTACCCACACTCGTCCTTGGAACAATTTGAGTCTTCGACTGTCCTCCTCCAAGAGAATATGGTACTTCGTCATAGCTTCATTTTTTAGGTTTGCCTCCAACAAAGCCTCGATTTGTGATAACCTAATTTTCTCTAGTAGGCTTGAGATCACATCAATTCGGGAGATAGAAGCTCGCACACACCCATTATATTCCTTTCGGCTCAAGGCATCCGCCATGACATTCGCCTTTCCCGGATGGTAGAGTAATTCGCAATCATAATCCTTCAACAACTCTAACCATCTCCGCTGGCACATATTCAACTCTTTCTAATCAAACACGTACTTGAGGCTCTTATGATCGGTGAACAGAGTACACTTGGTTCCATACAAATAATGTCGCCATAACTTCAAGGCGAACACTATTGCCGCCAACTCCAGATCGTGAGTCGGATAGTTCTTTTCACGCTCTTTGAGTTGTCGTGAAGCATAAGCGATGACCTTTCCTTGTTGCATCAAAACGCATCCCAAACCCATTTTGGATGCATCACTGTAAAAGTACAAAATATTTCGTCCCATCGGGTAAGGAAAGAATCGGCGCCTCACATAACTTCTTTTGTAACGTTCTGAAGGCTTTCTCTTGAGATTCTGTCCACAGGAATTTCACATTCTTCCTCGTCAAGGTAGTCAAGGGTGAAGCAACTTTGGAGAAGTCCCTAATAAATCTTCGGTAGTATCCGGCTAGACCTAAGAAACTTCGAATTTCGGTTGGGTTCTTGGGTGGTTCCCATTTAATCATAGCCTCGATCTTCGAGGGGTCCACTTTCACCCCATCTTTCGTCACTACGTGGCCAAGGAACTGCATTTCCGGAAGCCAAAACTCACACTTTGAAAATTTGGCGTAGAGTCTCTTTCCTTAGAACTTCCAATACTCCTCGCAAGTGACACTCATGCTCCTCTTCGGTCTTAGAGTAGATGAGGATGTCGTCGATGAACACAATGACGAATTTGTCCAAATAGGGGTGACAGACCCGATTCATCAAGTCCATGAATATTGCAGGTGCATTGGTTAATCCGAACGGCATCACGAGGAACTCGTAATGCCCTTACCGAGTTCTAAACGTCGTCTTCGCCACATCTTCTTCTCGCACTCGCACTTGATGGTAGCCCGACCTTAGATCTATCTTGGAGAAGCATCCCGCTCCTTGCAATTGATCGAAGAGGTCGTCTATTCGTGGAAGAGGATACTTATTCTTCACCGTCTCCTTTTTCAACTCGCGGTAGTCGATGCACATTCGCATCGTGTCGTCCTTCTTCTTGACAAATAAGACTGGAGCTCCCCAAGGCGAGGAACTCGGTCGCACAAAGCTTTTCTCTACGAGTTCTTGTAACTGCTTCATCATTTCTTGCATATATGTCGGCGCGAGACTATAGGGTGCTCGAGCAATCGGCGCCGCACCCGAAATTAAATCTATGTGAAATTCCACTTGACGATCGGGAGGTAATCCCAGCAAGTCTTCGGGAAATACATCGGGAAAATACTTAATGATCCTCACATCTTCTATCTTTCTCTTCTCGGCCTTGGCGTCCAATACATATGCTAAGAATGATGGACACCCCTTCGAAAAGCACTTTCGTGCTTTGAGAGAAGAGATAACCACCACCTCCCCTTTCCGCTTCTCTCCATAGATAAGAACAAAGTCTCCATCCCCGATCGAAATGCGGGTGAGTTTCTTGGAGAAAAGGATTTCGGCTTGGTTTGACGCTAACCAATCCATTTCTATCACTACATCGAATCCCCCGATGGGCATAGGAAATACGTCCACCGAAAAGTGTTTGCCATCGACTTCCAATCGACAGTCCTTCACAGTCTCATGCAATATAACTTGGTCTCCATTCGCTAATTCCATAACTAAAGCGTCACTAAGAGTGGTGGAATGTACATTCAAGGATTTACGAAAAGACGTTGCTAGAAAAGAACGATTCTCTCCCGAGTCGAAAAGTATTCTAGCGGGTAAAGAGTTTAGTAGAAACGTACCCGACCCCACATCTGGGGTCTCCTTTGCTTCCTCTGTCGTCATCTAGAATGCTCTCGCTTGAGGTCTCGGGGTGACCTCCTTCTTGACTGATGCTCCGGAATTAGATCCCTTAGCATTTCCTTTCAGCTTGGGGAAATTGAGACGCACATGACCCACTTCCTTACACTCATAACATACCGTTCCCCGAATGGGGCACACTTGGCTAGTGTGACCCACCTTGCCACACTTGAAGCACGTAAGCGGAGTAGGAGGGCAAGCTCTAAAATGTTTGCTTTTACATTTCGAGCACCAACTCGGTTCCCGACGTGGTTCCACTCTAGAGTTTCCCATAAACGGTCGTGGGCGTTGAGGAGGTCCCTAACGGTTTTCCCATTTCCTCTTCTCTCCCACTCGAGTTTTATCTTTCCGATCCTGGATGGTGTCGGCTTCCACCAATTGCGCTTTTTCGATAGCATCTTGAAGGGTAGTTACTTTAGCATTTCTCATGGCGGTTCTCATTTCCGCCGAAAATCCCCTTTGATATACCTTGATATGAGTCTTCTCATCCGGAGTCAGATTCCCCCACAAAGTTAAGTTTCTCCACAAACAACTTGGAGTACTCTTCCAGCGTTCTATCCCCCTTTTGTCAAATTCCTGAACTCGTCTTCAATCTTGTCTAATGCCCTCTCGTTGTAGTACTTGTCCATGACTTTCTTCTTGAAATCTCCCCACGAGAGTCGAGCCATGATCGTCGGATCAACGGTGGATCGAACCATATTCCACCAAGCAAGAGCGTCACCTCTGAACATTTGAAAGGCAAAACGGAGCTTTTGTGACTCTCCGCATTCACAGGATTCGAAGGTCATTTCTAACTCTCGAAGCAAGTTCACGCAGGCTACCGGGTTTGCGGCACCCGAGAACACCTTGGGATTACAACCAAGGAATGCTTTGAATGAGCACGTCTTTTCTTTTGGCCTTGCGTCGTTTACCACCAATTCGATAGTCTGAATCCTATTCCCGGTTCCCCCGGATCCCGCAACAACTACGTTCTCCTCCACCGCTTCATTCCTACGGTGACTGACATCCCTGTCCTCCAAAAGCTTTAGAAAGAACTCCTGTTGCTTAGTGATAGCCTCACTCATGGCCCGCATGACGTTATCCATAATCTGTGTTTCGGGAGTGACTTCGGTTATCACTAGGTTTAGGGTTATCAGATTTCCCTTTGGGATGAGTTCCGGTCCCCCACCCAACAGATTTGCTTGGGGCTGAATTTCTCTTCTTGCCGCGTTTTCTGGTTGATCGGCTGTCGATGCGGAGGCGTCATTGCCCTCCGGTGGAGTCCTCACTCTGTTCCGAGTGTTAACCAGTTCTATCTGTTATTCACGCACACAGGAATAAGGTGAGAGACAGACGTTTGAAGTTTCGGTTGGGAACGTACTAGTACAAGCATTAATCATCATAATCATAGTAAGTTAAGCATGCTTACGTAATGATACATTCATAATAGCAGTAACTAATTGAAATTATGAATATACTACAAATAAGAATTCTCCATACCATTTTCACAACTTTCAATCGTGTAAGACCCGACGACTTTACAAATTCCCTTTATTCAAAAGCTACCCCATCTCACAGTTCATACTTAACAGTCTCTGCTTAAGTCTAGGCCTCTTACGGTTGTACCTAGTTCGCTTAAACTATCGCTCTGATACCAACTTATAACACCCTAAAAATAGGGCCAAAATAAAATTTTAAAATTCGGCAATATAACGTTTAAAAATTGCTAAGATTCCATAACCCGAAAATTTAAACAACTAAAACCCAACGAGTCGGGGTAGTTTGTGATAATATGGTAGCGGTAAAAATAAGACATACGTTACAACAACCTATTTAATCTAGAATTCAAAGGCACAACTAGATTAAGGTGGGTTTTGCTATGTCTCCAAAAACGCTCTTCTCAAGCTATCCCAAAAAATGCCCGATCTTCCAAAAGTGTCCTCACTCACAATCGCTACTCAAGGTGCCCGTTGTGCATCGCTAGAATGACCTGAAGACAAAACACGACATCAAGTGTTAGGCTAGGAGCCTAGTGAGTTCTCATACAGATAAAAAAAAGAGACAGGTTATGTCCAAAGTATAAATTTTATGAGTTACCACAACCACGATGATTCCTTTTCATAATCTCCTTTAACATTCAAGTCCCAACCTGTTCACAAATCTTCACAAAACCATACAAGCTCATTTAAGGAGGAGGCCCACGATATCTCAAGTGACTGGTCTCATAAATGGAGCCACATAAGTTTAGTAGATGGGAATTACACCTCAGGCCCTTGCTTTAGTGCACACCGTGTCCGATGTCACCTCAAGCATCTTAACCACCTTTAGTGTCCACTCCGTCGAGTTTCACCTCAAGATTGGTTGGGCCTTAGTGCCTACCCGAAATTTGGTAGGGTTCCACCTCAAGGAGGGAGTCCTTTAGTGTCTACCCCCAAATCTATGATCAACAGTTACCATTCTCCCAACAACCACCCAATTCTCGTGCACAAGAGTTGGGTGCTCCAATAAACAATATTACAAATTACTTAATTCCAAGAATCACTTACAAACCATTTTCTCCACATAATTATGCAATTTATTAGGGTTCTTAATTATACTAAATACACAACCCAACCATACTTCTGAAATAAAGAGTTATTCTTATCAGTAGTTAAGTCAAATTTCCATGTCAAGCAATTTCTTAGTAAGATAAACAGATAGATTACCCATTCAATTAATAAGTTTAATAGAAGGTTCACATTTATGATTCATACAAGTACACATATTAGAACTTAAAAGCATTAAACAAGTATAGAAGTGAAATGGTTTGGATTCATGAGGAAAACTCACTATTTAGGGTTTATATGGAGAAAACCCTAATATATAGATTTAAAAGGCTTGACTCCCTTGACTTGAAGCTTTTAAGGTTGCTAAGATCAAACACCCACTTCCAACCACCTTCCTTCAGTTCTACTTAAATGCTATACTTATTGTGGCAATAAATGAGGAGGAGAAGATAAGAGAAGAGAAGAGATATCGCTTAGAGAGAGAGAAAGTCGTCGATCTGAAATATGGAGATAATTCCCTAAATGCTTCCCAAAACGGCTTAAGAACTCAGCCTCTCAGACACTGGGAGCGACATTGACATCGCGACATTGCCCCGGGCATTGTCGTCGGGGCAAAGTTGCACCTCCCCACCCCCTTACTGGAAATTGGTCGAAAGGAAACAGGCCCATGGCCCATCTTAACGACTTTGACTGTCGCGACTATGCTCATGGCAAAGTCGCCGAGCATAGTCGTCGGCCACCCTTTTCTCAGCCTGAACTTGAATTTTGATTGATGATGTGGTTCTCAAATTCTAATTGTCTCCCATCACAACAGATTTATACCAATAAGCCTAAGTCTCGTTCACATCCGAAGTTTTCATTTACACAAATGGGCATACATATACACTCGAACAAGAAAGTGCTTAATAATTTAAACCATCAAGTATACGACACTTAGCTTACTTCATAACCAAATATGACGCGACCGACTAACCCATAAAGTGATTTCAAGATAAGGTGGTATCCCCACAAAACGTACACAAAATGAAACGCCTAAAAGACTAAAGAATTATTAAGGAAAATTCGGGGTGTTACACCGGCCGCCGCCAATCTGAATCACCGCCTACCGCCGATCTGAACCACCGCCAACTACCTCCGATCTAAACCACCACCAACCACCATCGATCTGAACCACCGCCGACCACCACCGTTCTGAACCACCGTTCTAAACCACCACTGACCACCACCAATCTGAACCACCGTAACAAATAATGTATTTTTAATGGCTATTTTATTAAAGCTTGTTTTGTTTATAAAAATTAAATTATCAAAAAGGGTATTTTGGTCATTTATCAATATTTCATTCCAATTCCAAAGCTACATCTGTGAACCAAACAGACAGTCCAATTCCTTTAACATATTTCATTCCAATTCTGTCAACCAAACAGGTGGTCAAACCTGACAACATTCCATTTCAATTCTTTCAAAGTCAAATTCGTTTGACAGATTTCATTCCATCTAAAAACATTTTGCGAACCAAACACCACCTAAAAAACAACCATTAAATTAGTTTAGTGTTACTTGTCTACTTTTTATTTGTTGTTTTTACTGTGCTAGCTAATTATTATGAACTTATCAATTCATTACTTTGACGAACAGTATTTAGGACGTAATTGATATTTTATTTAGTTATTTATTTTTAGAAATAATGAACGGTTGTTATTGTTGACTTAATTTATTTATCCCACCCCAGACCCCACTATAGCTTCAGTAAAGAGTGAATTTTACACTGCTGTTCCTCTGGTTAAATTTTGAATTTTGTTCATGTAATAAACTATCTAAATTGATTGTCCCTTAAATTAACACCGTAAACTAGCAACCCTTAGAAGAGACAAATTATTATTTGGACAAACTACATGAAACAAAAGTTTGATTCACTCTAAAATTAATTTTGATTCACATATTAAAAAAAAACATTATTTATTAAAAATATTTTAAGTACCATTAACAAGAAATATTTTTATTATTATATGTGAATAATTTTTTAAATAAATATGTCAATAAATTTTTTTAATAAAAAAATATTTGAAGTATGGTTAAAAAATATTTTAAGTATGGTTAAACAAATATCTATACTATATTATAAAGATGGCATAAAAACTCTTAATTACAACTCACTAAGCTTTATGTACTATCATTTAAAGCTATATACTTAAAATCTCTTAAAAATAACTACTAAAGCCTAATGTACTACATATAAAGCTTTTAACCCTAATTAATATATTCATCCTGATAAACATAATCAAAACAAGATAAACATCTCAATTTAAATAAAAAAAATTAAAAATATATAAGATAATTAATGAATTTTAACAAACTACTTAATTTTTTTTATATAAAAACATTATATTGTTAAGCCTAAATTAAACAAATTTATATATAAAAAACTATTATCACTCAATTAAAAAACAATTAATGAAGCAATATGTACTACTTTTAAATGCTTTTAACCCTAATTAATAAATTTCATCCTTATCCCCCAAAATCTTTATCTCTAATCCCCAAATCCTAAAATTATGAAATTTGAATACATAATCAAAACAGGATAAACATCTCAATTTAAATATAAAATATATAAGATAATTAATGAATTTTAACAAACTACTTAATTTTTTGTATATAAAAAACATTATATTGTTAAGCCTAAATTAAACAAATTTATATATAAAAAACCATTATCACTCAATAAAAATCATCCAAAATCGTATTGTAAATCAATAAAAAAAACAAAAAATAAAAATAAACATTAAAATCATGATGTATCTCGCTGCATTGCGCGAGTACGCTTCTAATTTTTTATTATTATACGTGAATGATTTTTTATATAAATATGTGAATAAAAATATTTTTAATAGTTTTTTTAAAAAAATACCTGAATCATAATTAATTTAGAGTGCATTACACTTTTGGTCCATATAGTTTTCCAAATAATGATTTGTTCTATTTAATAATTGCTAACTGACAATGTGAGCTTGAGAGAACTTGAATGTTATGAAATTGAAAAGTTATGACCTATCAATGTAGATAGTTTGTTTTAAAGAGCAAATCCAAAATTTGAGCAAACCACAAGAACCACCGGACCACCAATACAATTCACTCTTTAGGGTGCGTTTGGTTTACAGACTGTGTTGGACGAGACGTGACAAAAATAAATAGTCCCATGTTTGGCATGTTATTGGACAAAATGAGGTTGAACAACATGGGACAAAAACTCAATTTTATTCTTGGGTTTTTTTGTTCCACCAAAAAAGGTGGAACAACATGGGACAAAACATAGAATGACCATGTTACCCCATAACCCCAACCCTTTTACTCTAAATCTAAACCATTGGTTCATCAGTTGCGACCCCCTTCCCCTTCTTCGGTCACCATCCCCTCCTCCGGCCACTTATTCCACCACCCCTCATTAAACACAATCAACATCTCCAGCCATCCAATTTCCAAACCCCCAACCTTTCAACGCAGATTTACACCCTCCAAAACAAGACGCATGAATAGAGTTGACAGTGCAGAGAGTAGATCGAAGTTGATAGTGCAGAAGAAGCCATCCAATTTTTTGAAGAAGGAAAAATGATAAAAGGAGATGAAGATGAAGGTGTAGAGAGTAGATCGATAGGTTCAAGTGGAACACATGGACGGGGTTGGTAAAATACTATTGATTCAATGGTGGGTGGTACTGGAGATTTGGCAGCCGACGGTGAAGTTTTATGCTAGTTAAAAAATCTTCTTGTTATGAAATGATGGTGGCAGAAGGTTAATAAAGAGATTGTTGTTTTAGGTTAACAAAGTGATGTAAACTAATATAGAGGTGAGTTATTGTGCAACATTTTTTAATGGTGCAACTCATACAACCCACCTATCTACCACTCATTTTATTTTCACTTTTTAATTAAAAAAGTGAAAACAAAATGAGCGATAAATAGGTGGGTTGCATGAGGTTGCACCATTAAAAATGGTTGGATTTGAACACCCCTTTATATATATATATGTATATATTATTTATAATTTATAATTTTCTTTTAAAAAATTAAAAAACATTATATATATATATATGTATATATTATTTTTTATAGTTATTATATAATAAAAGTAATAAATAACATTTTGAGGGTAATCTGGTAATTTAACAATTTTAGTCCAGTCCTGTTTTAGTGGTACCAACTACCAAACGCATGACAGACTAATAGTTTAGTTTTATCCTGTCCAATCCCGTCTCATCTAATATGCAAACCAAACGCTACCTTAATAAACATAAATCATCTTTATATCATCGCACATATAATCAAAATTCAATGTTCTCAATCATATCATTTTTAAATAATCAAGGAACTAATAAATACAAACCATTGATTACATTTAATGGGGTCATTTTATAGTAGCAGCATGTGCTTTTAAGTCGATTCCCTAAGATCACTTGGGAGGTCAAAAAGACACATCAAGGTTGTTGAGGTAAAAGAAAAGTTATAAAAAGAATAGCTAAATTACAAACTCGGAAATTAAGAAATTGTCCTTTCACGACTACTTCTGGAAATAAACATTGGTCAAAAAGATACATCAGAGCCTTATCTAAAATAATGGGTTGGTTCATAGAATTTGAAGAAATTGGAATGGTCAATTTTATTGACCAAATTTCATGCTTACGTTTGGTTTGCGGAATGAAATCGATGAAATCCTTCAAATTTCATTGAATTCCACGATTTAAGAAATTTATCATTCATTGGCTTAAGTGAAGAAATTGAATTCCTACTAACCAAACGTTTTGTCAAATTCCATCAAATTTCATTCCAATTCTTTCAAAGTCAAATTTCTTCGATAAATTCCAATTCCATCAAATTCCATTATGTGAATCAAACACCCCTAATTGTTTTTACGATTTAGGATTTTCTTTACTAATAGGTATGGTAAATGGTATATTAAATTAGAGAGAAAATAGAGATAAGAAGTAAATCTCCAAATTTGAATAAATCTCTAAAATAATTTTTAATTGTTTCCTAATAATAAGAGATTTTAAAATTAAATGTGTTGGAGAGAGAAATTATATTTTATTAAATATATTGAATATTTTATTAATATAGTCAATGTCAGGATTGCTAAAATAAAAGTTGGAGTTGGATGTGTTGTAGAATAAGGACCTGTTTGTTTGCAGCTTAATGAGCTTAATGAGACTGACAACTTACTCAGTCGGTTATATATGACTGTTTGGTAGTGGCTTAATGATATAGAAAGTGACTTATTCAATAAGATTTCAAGGGGGAGGTTTATGCAGAAAGCCATGTTTTTTTTCCAAACCAGTCCATCTTATTAAAAAGCATGTTCCTTCCATCTTTGAAAAAACTCTCTCAAATAAAAACCTTCTAAATATATACAGACAGATTAATCCACACAGACAACTTTATCCATACAGAACTTAATGAAAAACCAACCAAACAATCTCTAAATGTGTTATTGTCTAAAGGATATAACAATAGAGATAAACGTAGAGATAAAGATAAATATATCAGAGTTAGATTAGAACTGAAATATCTCATAACTATCTACTTGTAACTCATACTTATTTAATTAAGGGTTCTTAATTAATGTAAATTACAGATTTCTTCTCTTTATCTACCGTTGTTCTATTTCGTTTTTCTTTTAACACGTTATCAACATGTAAGCTCAATCTATTTTGAGCAGTCGACCGCTCGTCCGAGTTTTTTTTAGTTTTCAACTTTATCAATCAATTCAAGTAAGTTTTTCCTTCACTGCTACTCGTTAAATTTAATATTACATCAAACATTGTTTTACAATTTCAGGTTGAAAAACAAGCACATATGTAATTGTTTTAGCAATTGTGTATCATAGAAACTTGTTTTTAACGAGTATGTTACTTTTCCAACTATATGTAGAAACTGGAAATTGCTTATGTTCATGTTTACATGTAAATCAGAAAAGCAAACACAACCTCAAGGCTAATTAACAAACAAACTACATGTAATTTATATTGGTTATTATTGATTTTAGACAATCTTAAGGTTATGTATCTTTAAAATTATTGTAAATAATTAATTAAAATAAAAATTGTATCCAAGAACCAACATTTTTTTTGGGACCGACAAAAATGTAGGTCATAATATTTATTGATCGGATTATTTTTATTTATAAAATATTTATCATATTATTATGTTAGGTTGTTATATTAGTTTAATTTTGATTCAAAATGTTCTAATTTCATTTGGGTATGATAACTTTTATGGATATGATAATATTTATCATTTTGAACTATTATTATTATTTATTAATGTTTATCAAATTAAATTACAATATTCATATACTTAGATGGTTAATTTAAATATTTATCTTAATATTCGTAGGTTTAGACGTTTATCCAATTATTTTACAATATTAATTGTTTATTTATTTATTTATTAATTATGTGTTTATGTTAATATTTAAATGTTTAGTTTAATTATAATTCATAATGTTATAATTAATTTTTGGAAGTTACACTTCCAACACCCATAACTTTTGGTGTTTTGCTAAAAACTTCAAAAATTACATGAAATGTTAAAATATTATTTAAATGCTTATCTTGGTTATATGTTCCTAGTCATTATTTCAACCTTAATTCATATTTGAAAATTACACTTTTAACCCCATATTTTTGGCATCATGCCAAAAGCTCCCATAATTCTAATATGATAATAATTTTTCTGAATTTGATTTCATTTTTTACTTCATGTCAAAATCTACCAATTAAATAAATCGCAAGATATCATAAGGATTTTGTCAAATGGGTGTAAATAACCCTAAGGTTTGTAGGGACTTAAGAAATCTATGTGATTCCCTACTATCTGGAAATCCAATAGATTGAGTGATTTCTTCTCGCAAATTGAAATATTGATGAATGTTTATTAACAAAATGTAAGCATACAAAAATCCAATATTGTTATGATAATGAAATTTCATACATAAAATAATAATTATAACCATAATCCATTGTATTATCAAACAGAAAATAGGAATGGCAACAGGGTGGGTTCGGGGCGGGTTTGCTGAAATGCATCCCCGTTTCCGCTCCGTTCCCCGTCGGGTTTTTATTCGGGGCGCCCCGTCCCCGTCCCCGACCCGATGGGGAATCTCCGAACCCGAACCCGACCCGAACATATTTATAATATATATAATTTTATATATAATTTATATTAAATATTAATAATATATATTAAACATATTTATATTAATAATATATATTAAACATATTTATATTAAATATTTATAATATATATAATGTTGTTTTTATTAATCGGGGAGGGGCGGGGATACCTTGCCCCGATACCGAACCCGAACCCGATAAAATCCCCGAAATTTTCCCCGTTACCCGACCCCGACCTGAAATTGTCTAACCCAAACTTAGCCGGGTTTCGGGTTTCCCCGTCGGGCTCGGGGTTTTCTACCATCCCTAACAGAAAATCATATATTGTCCCTTATATGTAAATGATTAAAACAACTCATCCTAAAATCAACATTGTAAACTCAAAAAAATCTTGAGTACCATAAATGAGTATACGAATCTCCTTTGGAGAGGTACAAGAAAATACTAAAACCCATCAACGCCTTAAAAACCAACCACCAAAAATGGTACAAGCAAATACCATTAAGTTTTTGTGATGACATATCATTCATAGTTTTCATAGAGACAACATTCTACTAGGAACCCCAAAGAACAACGGGCCTAAAACGGAGAATCGGGAATATTCATGGACAAGTACTTCTCGGACTAATCTTATAGTGGAATGAAACCCAGTTATTACAAAAAGCTAACTGATTTCAACAAATAAATGTTGTGTCTCAAAAGGCATTTTAATTTTCGTGGCAAGGAACTTACAGAAGATGACATGATTCATAACATTATTCCACCTTTCATATATCAGTAAATACTAATGAACCAATATAAACCAAAATATAACTTTTAGACAAATTCATCAACCTACTGCACGTGGTTGAGATACAACAAGGTTCTTTCGAATGACAATGATAGACATGTTGGGACAAAGAAAATTCCCGAGATTAATAATAAAAGTATTAGAGGTGGAAACAACTCCAAAAAGTAGTGAATGGAAAACAATTTCTCACACGTGACATCTATGTACCACGTGGACATGACCATGGAAAGGGTCAGGGTCATGAGAATAGTTGGAAGGATTTTCCAATTCTTGGAGCAGAGATGCAACTATTGTCCGATTGATATTGGATAGTCAAAGAAGAAATACATTAATTATCACTCCTTTCAAAAGGGAAAAGGTTGAAAACAACATTGATATTGATATGTTACCATTGGATTTTAGTTATTTAAACCACCTTATATTTTTTAACTTTTTATTAAATTTTGATCATTTTTAAGGTTTTTTTAATCTGATTTACTTGAAAATTATGTTAAGTATAAAATTAATATATACACTAAAATCGATAACTATTATAGATGTAAAGAAATACATCAAAACAAATACAAACTCTCAATACTCTCTGTTCCTTGTAGGAATGTATCGATGAGAACTTGAGTTTTTGTAGGACATTTCACACAATTTAAAGAGATAGACTAATATTTATTTTATAATTCATCCAACCAAAATACTAAAACGATGTACTGTCATTTTCTTGTTGGTACAAAAATAATAGTCACTGAAGCACTATATTAATAGAAAACTTGTTAAGATATTCATTATAAGAATCGAAATGGATATACGTTCATCAACTCTAATGATATGAAATTTATCACCAGCAACCATGCTCTCAACATATTTCTAATCAAGATGACCATCTTTGTCAATAATATCATGAGTTTGTAAATCTTCTTCATCAGTATTAGAATCTGAATATGAAACAATGATCAATTTATCAAACAAATTTTCAAACATGTTGTCTATAAAATCTTATAATTGTTCAGATTCTTGATTCTTAACACAACTTAATGTAGATTCTAAACTTTTTTTTTGTCATCATTTCTCTAAATTTCAGAATCAGAATTAGTTGAAGAAGGTTCATAAATCTGGACATAATTATTTGACTTTTCTTCAGAAATCTGAATACAAGGTTCAGAACTCTCGAAACAAGGTTCAAAGTTAGAATACTTAGCATCTTCAGACTTATGTTCAGGATTTTTTTGAGAAAAATATGAAACCATAATCTTTATCAGTATAATATGGCTTTATAGTTTTGTAACTTTGATTTAAACTTGTATAATCAAAAGCTACAATATTGTATTTAGAATGATTATTATTTTCACAAGTCTGAAAATTTTCATTAGAAATCTTATCACGCTGTTCAGAGTTAGACCCTTCATCAATTTTCTCTTTTCCTTTCCATTCAGAATTTGATGTAGAGGCTACTAACAAAATTCTTAGAAGTTGGAATCCTTTCAACAATATCTTCATTTATAGGCTTTGAAATTAAACTTTCAGATTTAGTTTGAAAAGTCCCCATTTTAAATTCATATAGATTTGTTGGATCATTTTTCGAAACAAAATTCTCATTTAAGCCTAATACCATTTTTGGATTATAAAAGCCTGTATCTTTAGGATTGATTGTAAATAAGTTCAAAGTTTGCTCAGTCTGACCTCTTTTAAAGTTTAATTTCTCAAGCTATATTATTTTCTTGTACAAATCAATTCTTTCTTCAAAAAAAAAAATATCATATTTAATTTGTAAATTTATGTTTTCATCTTCTACCTTTTAAAAATATTTATTTTGATACATAAATCTTTTCAGCTAAATTAGATTTTTCATTTTTAACACACACACTCTCTCTCTCTCTTTCTCTCTCCCTCTCTCTCTCACTCTCTCTCTCTCTCTCTCTCTCTCTCTCTGAATCCTCATACATAACTCTGAAGAATTAATTTTCTTCTCCGAATTTGATGACTAAGATTCTTTCTCCTTTAAGTCTTTTTTCTTCAAAACAACAAAATTAGAAGTCATGAACTCAATTTTATATTGAAGATCAATTTCAAAAGAATGAGATACCTCAAATTTTGTATCAGATCCAACTTGTGAAGATCCAGAGTTGTAAGCTTTTCTGTATGTGAATTCCATGAGGCATATCATGGAGATTTGAGTGAAGTGTGCAGTTTCTTCATCACCAATAGATTCATCCAACCAATTTTCCTCCTCTGCCATAAAGCTTTGGCCATCTTCTTTCTTCTAGGCCATCTGCATCTTTATGGAATAATCTTCTGAGTTTTTAATCTTTTTAAGTCTACATTCTCTTGCAAGATGTCCTGGTTTTCCACAATTGAAACACCTATTGCTTCAATTTCATCATTCTCTTCTTTTTTTTTTAATCACAACCCTTGGATTCAGATTTATACTTATTATCACTGTTACCTTTTTTGTAATAACCAAATTAAACCTTTTACCAAATTTCTTGCTAAAGGCCCTGGTTAACAGTGCAAGATTAACATCCATCTTTTTCATTTCTACATCTGAATCACTATCTTCATCAAAAGAATCAATTGTTAACTCTGTACATTCAATGACTTTAGAAAAGGAATATCTTGAATTCTTAGAACTAATTTTAAATCTTCTTTCAGAGATCAAGGCTAAAGAATCGGTAACTTTCTTCTTTTGTGCAATAGATTTCTTAACCTTATCCTCATGCTGATTTAGTATACTATATATGTCATGGATATCCTTTTTTTATTTGAAGATTGACAATAAAACTGTCCCATTTAGGTCTAAGATTCTTTAGAAATTTAATGTTTTATCTCTGAATTGAGATTTTGAACACCATTCCTCCTTTAGATCATTTAAAATATCATTGAAACTTTGTATGATTTAGTCAACAACTCTCTTTCTTTAGCTATAAATCCCTCATCGGATCCTATACATGCATTCAATTTTCTTTGAAGAGCCTTCTTTCCACCTTGCATTTAGGCTTCAACCACATCTCATATAGCTTTAGCAGTTTTGAGACTATCAACCCTGTTGAAAATCTCATTTGGAAGTTCCATGGTAAGTAGAACAAGTGCCCTTCTGTCAATGATTGCTCTTTTCCTTTCTTCACCATTGTACTTCTTTGGATCTTTCTTGATCCTTGATGTAGGAATAGCAGGAGTATTTGCAGTTTCAGGAATAACAAGGATTTTTATGAAAACTTCATATGGTCCTTATATAATTGATTTCACTAAATCTTCATCTATATTATTCAAGGATTGAATCATACGAATTCTCCGTTGATGATATTCTCTATTGAATAGACAAGGATTGACCTTCTCACTGTCGGGGCCATATACCCCATCAAACCCAACTTTTCCATGAAACGGAGGGTATAATCTCTCACCTACATGTTCCCCTTTTTAAAAGCTCAAAACTCTTATTCTATGCGATCCATAACTCACTCGTTGCAATACCCCTCCATAACCTTTTCCTTGAAAGAGGCCCAAAACAACTGAGCCAAAACAGCTGTCGAGAGAGTGGATTTGGTGACATTCCACCAAATAAGAGCGGGTCTCCGAAGCATATGGGAACCAAAACGAACCTTCTGGCCTTCTTCACACTCACTAGTGTTGAAGGCTTGTTCCATTTCACGGATCCAGTTCATACAAGCAACTGGATCGTCTAATCCGGAAAACTCGGGTGGCTTCCTACTCAAGAAGGATTTGTAGGAGCAAGCCCTCCTACCTTTCCTTACATCCACCGGTGTTGGCTCTTCGGTGGGAATCACATTTCCGGTACCCCCGAATTCAGCCACCACCACGTTCTCTGCAATCATTTCATTTCTATGGTTGCTCACGTCCCGATCCTTAATCATCTTTACGAGGAACTCTTCTTGCTTAGCCAAGGCCTCATTCATCATTAGCATCATGCCGTCCATCATCTAGGATTAAGGGGTCACCTCACGAATAACTGGGTTGGATGAGGCCAATTCAACCCTAGGAATCACTTCGGGTCCTCCGCTCAACAATGGCGGCATGGGTAGATGTGTAGCGACCTCAACCCTTTCCGGTTGATCAACCATTGAAGCGGTTACCTCTCCTCCATCAACACACGTACGCTGTCTATCACACGTGCTAACCATCTTTGTCTGCCACACGCACGAGAATGAGAGGTAAGAAATATATTATAAGAATTAAACACGAAGAAACGTACTAATACATTCATCAATCATCATAACAATAATAAATCAAGCACGCTCACGTAACAATATACTCGTAATAGCATTAGCTAAGTGAAATTATGAACACATTATACAAAAGAATTCTCATTACCATTAATAAAATCCTCAATTAGTGCAATTTTGTCGACTCTAAGACCGTCCTATCTTATAAGTCCTACCCAATCTCACAAATCATAACTTATTATATCAGCTTAAGTCTAGGCATCTTATATTCATACCTAGATCACTTAAACTAGAGCTCTGATACGAAATTGTAACATCCTAAAAATAGAAGTAAATTTAAACTTCAAATCTTACGAAATATAGAACTTAAATAAATGGAAATCACCCAAAAAGGGGAAATATAGTTAAAGCGTATACAATTTCTATGAATGGAAATTATAAATGACAACTCGCTAATCTAGGCTAAAATCATCTAGATTAAACAATTGTCATCCAGATATCCCAAAAGGAATCTATTCCTTTTTGTACGCCAAGATACCAAAAGTATAACCCCAAAAGTTGTCGCTATCGGCTACCACTCGACTCTCATTTCATGTAACCCCCACCACTAACGAAACCTGTTATACATGTCATTTAATAAAACAAGTGTTAGGCTTTTACGCCTAGTGAGAACAAAAATTTTATAAGTAAATGAATGCAAAGCTATATGAACACTTTTCAAGAGGGAAATGTAGAAAAATCATCTTTCCAATTGCATAAAGAAAATAAAGTTTAACATCTTGCAATGACGAGGGAGACCCGCTTTCCAAGAAGGGTAGCGGAACACAAAAGTAGGCTACCATCTAAGTTAGTGAGCTCATACTAGGATCAATGGCCACAAACTCGATGACTCGCACTTTAGATGTGGATATGGACCCCTGATGATCCTAATCATACTCATTCACTAGATGTGCATTCACGGCCAATGGCTAGTAATCGACTCCACATAACCGTACCAAGTTTCCCTCAATGACCCAATACAACAACTAGTTACAACAGGAATCATACCACCAAATAAACCGACTCTAATACTTATGGATCCATTTGTAATATTCTATGGCCCGTCACATTTACATAGTGACCAACTATAATCAAACATATAGTTTCAATACCAACATGTCCATAATATAAGTTTCTTTTATGAGCAACATTTTAGAAAGCTATTCTCATATAATAGTCTAAAAGTAACCATTCCCAAAATCAATACATACATTTCCAACCAAGTGGGTTTTCAAGAGTTCATTAACTTAATCTAGCCTTATTTCTTGATGACCAGTCACTCAATTCATAACTTTCCAAAATCCACATTTAATAAGTAAATTCTTCCAATGGAACCAACATTAAGAGAGTACCCAAATGGGTGAGACAAGTTTCTAAATACAAATAAACATACAAAATCATCTTTTATAACCCCTACCATAAAACTCTTTCCATTTTACATAAAGATGAAGAAATCCTACAACTTCTCAAATAAAAGAGTTAGGTCAAAATCCACCAAAATCAATAATAATGTTAGGAGAAGTTTAACTAGCTAAAATAATAGGATTTTGACATGTATAAAGTATTAAAAGGAGTAGGATGAACTTGCAATGCGTGGTTTAGGAGAAACCCTAGAAACTAAGAAACCTTCTAAAAATGGTAGCAACTCTTAACCTTGAACCCTAGGTTAATAACATTTGATGTAGAGGATGGATGAACTCTAGAATCCCAAGCAATAAATGCCTAAATGAAGTCTAGGGTTTGGATCTTATTGAGATAATTCGTGTAGGAGAAAGATGAGAAAAGTAGGTATGAATGATAAATGAGAAAGGGTTGAATTAAATTAACATTTATGGCACTGGGGCCCGACAACGATTGTGCCTTCTACCATTCTCGTGGGTACTCTCGCGCCATGTGTACCGAGGGCCACGGGCTCTCTGCGATAATGCCCGACGATTGTAACGAGTGTCACTTTTGCCTGGGCACTCTCGCCCACAATGTACTATGAGCCATGGACTCTAGGGATGAGAATTCGAACCGACCCGTTGGGGAACCCGGTTCACCTGACCCGGGCGGGGCCGGGGAATACCCGGTACACTTAAACCGAGGTTGGGGCCGGGGCCGGGTAGCCTACCCCCCGACCCGCCCGGTACCCGATTATAATATAATTATTAATTTTTTAATATATTATATATATATATATATATATTAATACTAATAACTAAAAGAATATTTTTTTCCAAATTAGGTTAACTTCACTTCACACGCAGTAACCCTTCTCGTTCTTCATTCTTCTCTCCGTCTTCATTCTTCTCTCCGTCTTCACTCTTCGTCTTCACTCTGCGTTGTGACTGCGACCTGCGTCTTCACTTTTCTCGTCCTCGTCTGCCATCGGCGGCCTACTCCTCGAGGACCTTGACAATCGACAGACGACAGCAGTGAGCTTGCTCACCGGCGACCTACTCACCAACGACCTCCTCTTATGTAATGTAAGCACTCAACTCCAAGATTTTCTGTTTCATTTTGATGGTTTCATTACTGTAAGTGTAAGCACACATTCATTTGATGGTTTCATGTTTTTAAGTCGATTAAATGGATTTGCTAATTTTCTTAATGTGATTTTGGGTGTTCTTGATTCTTGAATAGTTAGTGGGATACAGGACTTGAGACTTGAGTTCTTGGGATATTAATTTAGTTGGCAATAAGTTTAGTTCTTTTTTTATTTTTTTAATTGATTTGTTGAAATGCCATTTGATTTTTGTAGTTCGATGCGTTCTTGGTGGATTCAATGTGATTTGTTGAATAATGAATACCCATTTGTATTCATCAGATTGTATGCATAAGTTGGATTTTAGTTTAGCAAGGATTGTATGCATTGAGACATTTAATTCTTGCCAAAGTTTTTAAATTTGGTTGCATCTAGTAATTGAGACAAACATGTAAATAATCTTGAATTCTTGAAATTGTGGATTTTGTTTATTTATGGAGTTATGAATCCAAGTTTCAAATTTGTTTTAGATGGCGACGGTAGAAAATGAGAATGTTATAGATGTAGAATGTGATGCTACAGAAACAGAAGGAAATGAGAAAGATCAAACGACTCGTAACGACACTAACGAATCTGTAAACAGTACAAAAACAGCCCAAAAATCCCCAAAAAAATAAAAAAAAAGTTTCTAAAATCCGGGTAAGCGGGTACCGGAGGTGGGGATTTTAACCGGGGTTTGACCGGGTTTTGACCGGGGACGGTTGTTTGATCCCCGTACCCGCCGGGGATCGGGGCCGGGGACGGGTACATGCACACAAAACCGGGGTCGGGGTCGGGTTAGGGGATCCCCGCCCCAAACCCACCCCGTTACCATCCCTAATGGGCTCCCCGCGACTATGCCATGGCGATTGTGACCACGTCATTGTCGCCTGGCATAATCGCCCAACTCCCCCAGACTTCCGAAATTTGACTTTTCTCGCGCAAATACTTTCTGACATGAACTAATCCTTCAAGATCAAAGATGACTTAATTTAAATTACCAGTTACAAACAATTTATTGGTATAAGGGGATATTTAGCTTACTCAAAATTCCGGGTGTTACAGATACCGAGACTACAATTGCAAAATATGATAAGTACAAAAATTGACATTATAACGCCTAGAAATTGAACATATCCACAATAAATGAAGCTTAATGTTTTCACAACAATTGGCAACCCAAACTATGTTAAAGACTTCATATCCACGTTATGACTCATTAAGGTCTAACAAGACTCATTAAAGTCGAACAAGACACGTTATGGTTCATCATGATTCATTTATGCCTAATATGAGCCATTAAGGTCTGACAAGACCCATAAGGTACATTATGACCCACTTAAGTATAATATAACTCTTTAAGGTTTGACAAGACTCGTTAAGTTACATATAGCTAGATTTGTGTTTGTGCGATTGAAAGCCCTAAGTGCAATGGTTCGACTATTTGAAAGTCAAACCATGTATTTAAAACAAAAAGAGTTGTGTTTGTGCACTTGAAAGCCCTAGGTGTAATGGTTCAACTATTTGAAAGTCAAACCATGCATTTAAAACAAAGTAGAATGGTGTTTGTGCGCTTGAAAACCCTAAGTGCAATGGTTCGACTATTTGAAAGTCAAATCATGGTTTACTATCTAAAACAAAGTGAATGGTTTAATACTTAGAACACCATAGAATCGCTTACTATTTAATACAAGCCTATTGTAATGTTTGTCCAACAATTGGCAACCCAAACTACAAACATATAAACCTCAACATCTAAACTTTGTTACATATAGAAATAAGAATGTGATCAAGAGAAAAAGAATCACAGAAATAAGTATGTGAGTAGAACAACAAACAAATATATCACAGTAAACTCTTGGTTGATTCAATTACCATAATCAAATACCAAGAGGAAGATCATAGGAAATTCTTAAAGAAAAAAGTGGGAAGAATCCAATGGAACATGCTAATGAAGCATGCATACTAAAACCAACAAATCAAGATGTAAGAAATAAACCAAGAAAATCCTTAAACATTTTCAAATATCCAAAATTTACCATTGTTTTATTTAACAACAAGATTAATAGTCAAAACATTTAGCCTTTATTAATAAACCATATATATGAGCAACACCAAATATGGGGATTTATCTACATTGCCCTCACACACCTCATAAGCCAACAGCAAAATTAATTAATATTTGTTTCATGACCCAACATACAACAGCAAAGTAGGCTAGCCTTTAGTTCCCCTTTCCTCGATTTGCATATAAAAGACTATAAATCTAATATGGGTCATCTTCTTTTGACCAGATGCAACAGTGACCATGGAGGTACGATAATTGGGTTGGAATTTGACATATTTTTTACATTAAAACCTATATGCTAATTAACGTTAATTCATAGCATATAAGAAACCACAAATATGTGTTGTTCTAGATTCTAACTCACATTCAATACACAATTGATTTAGAAACACTTTGTTTATTGATCAATCACAATCTACATCAAGTCATATACCTATTTAGTGCATATTCAATAATATTTGTATGTGTGTTTCTATGGTGTTCTTACTATGTATGCACGTGTGTGTTCTATATGACTTACAACACTTTGACCTGCTATATATATGGTCAACATGACCTATTAGCACAAGGTCAACTACACTTACTTTTACAATACAAACACCCACACTATTACAAACATTACAAGACAAGACCCTCTTTTAATATTGAATACAATTTAACTCTAACAATCTACCCCTTTGGATTCAATATTAAAAAAAAAATTGGAACTAATCTTCAGGTCTTCTTTCTTCAGAAAAATCTTCAACAAATAATCGTTCACAGCTTCAACATCTTCAAATATTTGACACTTTGATTGATCTTTGATAGCACTCTTAAGTAAATCTCCCCCTTTGGATTTCTTAACCACTTTTGGCAATCTTCACAAAACGTTAAAGTCTTCAAAACTTTTACACTTTCTTCAATCTCTACCTTTGATTACAAAATGCAATAATCTCTTTCAGAAAATCTCTTTAACACAACAATCTTTGAAGTACAAACATCTTCAGCTTTTCAAATTTCTCTTGACTTTAATTTCTTCTCAGAAACATTACTTTGACACATTTCTCTTCCTTTTGAATAATCAACAATTCTGACTTTATTTTCTCCACCTTTATCACTCTTACTTGACTTTGCTTTCTCTTTGAAAACTCTCCCCCTTTTTGATGAATTTTGAGAATCAGAATCATCAAAACATTATCAATTTCATTTATGGGTTTGAAATATCTTCCCCTAAATAGCAATGTAAGCACAGTCTTCATGAGAAACACAAATATTCTCCTCCTTTGGAAACATATAAACAATCTCCACCAACGAGAATAAAAACTTCTGATCTGATATTCTGCCGTCAATTCATGAAATGTTTTCATCTGAATCTTTTCAAATTCAGACAAATTAGGAGTGGTAACCCTGAATCAACATATGAACAATTAATCTGCCTGTCAGTAGCACAGAGCCACAGTATCTAACGGATACACATTGAGAAAGAGCTTTTATGACGTTCACTCCCCCAGGGCTTCCATTCAATCATTGAAAAACCACAAAGGAATTTTCTATGAATGTAATGACAAGAAAACTTATTCCTTGTGTGCTCGTGCAAGTGTAGCAATGATTGAAGCAATTAAAGCTTAAACAGGCTCAAAGTATGTAAACCGTTGAGACAACAACAAATATTACATAGACTCAATGTGCATGAGAAATGGTCGAATGTGGGTCAACTTTCCTTCTTTTTCAATATCAACATCTTCCGAATGAAGATCAGATAGAGTATGTGCTGCTTCCACAGAAAATATGAGTAGTTGGCATGGTATAGTTGCGTTTTTCAATGAAGTTCACGAAGAATTGTGAAACAACAAATAATGTGGTTGCCTGACTCAGAAAAAGTTTGGTGCAGAGTTTGATATTATTTTACTCTGATCTCTCACCCTCTTTCTTTTTAACTTTTGAGCTCACTTCTAACCAAACTCTCTTTTACATTTTACCTCAGTACACACCTACTCTCTATTCTTTTGACCCCTCTCCCCTCAATCACTCAAGAATTACTTCTGGGGTAGGAAACACTGGTTAGCGTGAATCCATGGAAGTCTTTTAAGCACTCACACTGAATCCCATGTATTTTGTCCTAAAAAATGTGTTGCTCAATAGTTATCTTGACATTTAAGCACAAGATATCATTATCAGAAAATGTATGCTCATTAAAGATAAGAATGAGATTTGAGCAATTGAACTTTTAAGATCTCTCAAAACAATGAAATTGAATGAATGAAATAAAAACAAGTGAAGTGTTTTGAGAATCTAACAATGATTCGATCAGATCAAATATCATGAAGAAAAATGCATTGGGATATCAAAGAACGAATACTTGTTTATATGAACAAGATATAAACAATTTAGCAATGAAAGCACAATTATTAAGAAATGAATATCATGACGTCTGATTTCAAACAATTTAGAATTTCAAACAGGAGTATTACCATCTAAAGATTTATCTTTTGAGACATGGTAATAACAAAGTCAAGAAAAATGTACTGAAGCAATGTGTACAAGAATACTTGACAGTATATGAAAAGATAATACACAAGCATTTATCTTTGAGAAACACATAGTCAGATAAACAATAAAGCACTTGATATGAAAAACATTTAAAATCACACTTCGAAATTCAATAAATCTTTTGAGAACACGAAGTGGTTTGAACGTTTAAGAAAACATGTTATTCACAACTGAAAGTCGTTTTTCTTTCAAAGCGTGGTAGAGTTTGAGATTTAGAAAGATACATCTATAGTATAGAAAACTCAACTCCCCTTAAAATGAATATTATCTTATAAGCATCCTTTTACAAAACTTCAGATACTCCTACTCGGTATCTGTAAAAAGTCAAATCATTAGTTGAGAACAATATGAATACAATAGTTAGTAGCAGTTCTCTTTTCTTCTATCTCCAAAAAAAAAATATATGACAGTGAAATGTTTAAGCAAACCCCCCTCCTCAAATAAACAGTAAAAACTTCTAAAAAATGTATCTTATCAGCATCCTTAAGAAGAAAAACATTTAAGGCCGGGTTCTGAACAGAAGTATTCAGAAGCAATCGTCATGTATTCTCCGGTGATAATAGTAACTCCCCATCTTTATCAATAAAGACCGGGTCTTGAACTGCTTTGTTCAAAAGCCATTGTTCTTAAACATTGAAGACCGGGTCCTGATTTGTTGTAATAAGAAACAATGCTCTTACTCCCCCTAAACCTGTGGTACCTGTAAAACAAATTTGACAGGTTTTGGTACCCACTAGTATTTGGGTCAAGAGTGGTTATTTTTTGGAATCCACTTCTCATTAGAATTAAACCTTTTAAGTTCATTTTGCTGAGAAGTGATTCTGTAAGTTCCATACCAATTTTGAGCATAATTTTTATTAACAAAATCATCAGTTCCACAGTAAGAACAACAAAGTTTCTTTTGTGCAAGTCTGATTAAATGATTTACAGAATAAACAAGATCAGGTTTGCCAAAAGTTTTACCTATAGGATCATTGTTCCTTTTAGCATTGGATACATGCACAAATGATTTATGTTCCTTCTTCTCATCTGAGGATCCTTTCACTCTCCAAATCCATTTTTCTTTGTCATTTGTCCTTTTATGTTTACTTGAACAATCAACAAGTTTATCATAGAAAAGGTTAGAAGGACGAATCTGTAACACCCGCTATTTTGGGGTTGGGTGAAAAGTTGACTATTACCCAAAGTTCAAGGGGGTAAAATGTAACTTGTGTTATATAAATATAAATCAGATTTTAGATATTTTGGAAATATCACAAATATCAGTTTTGAGAAATCAGAGAGAGAGAAGTGAAGCAGGAAGAAAGTGGTCGTTCGGTTTTCTCCAAATCCAGGTACGAATCTAGCTTAATGCTTTGATCTGAATGCTTTTAGCCGTGTAGAATCTCGTTGTGAAGGTTTTAAACCGTTCCATTTCGAGATCTGAGTATTTCTCATTTTGGATCTGGGTTCAACATTCGACCTGTTCTTGGTGTTCTTGTTGAACAAGACGATGGTCGTTCGACCGGTTGGTCGTTCGACCAGTGTGACCTAAGACCGGGGTCGGGTTCGACCGGACATCGGGTTCGACCGGACATCGGGTTCAACCGGACATCGGGTTCGACCGGGGTCGGGTTCGACCGGACATCGGGTTCGACCGGGGTCGGGTTCGACCGGGGTTGGGGTTCGACCGGGGTTGGGTTCGACCGGTTGTGTCCTTCGACCGGTACTGAGTTCTGGTAGTGTGTTGTGTTCGTATTCTGGAGTTTTAATTCGTTAAGTTGTCTTTATTTTGGCTTACCGATTATCGGTGTTGTCATAGGTAGCAATCGTCTGAAGCAGGCTATAATCAGGAAGAAATCTGAGGTGAGTCCTTAAGCTAAATCGGTCTGTATTACGAATGCTATGTGATAAATGTATTATTTAAATGTGGAAAACCTGGTTTCAAAGTAACTGATTTTGTTGGGAAATACCTTCTAAAGATTTCACATTTTCAAGAATCACAATTTATAGAATTGAACCGTTGTTCATATGAATTGCCTGTATATCTGATTTAATATGAGTATGCTCTGAAATGACATGCTTTGGCTTTGAGTCTTAGTGCAATGGATCCATAGGCACTATGTTCCTATGTCCCCTGTTCTGGGCATTTGGTTCACGTTTTAGCACGGGATAGGCATCGGGTTGCCATGATAAGTAAGGTGTGGGCCTATACGGTCGGGCAGCGTCTCATGGTGCAGTAAGGTGAAATCCCATTATGTGCTTGGGTTCCCCCTGTTTTGGGAACTCTCAAGGATAGATCCAGAGGGGTTGACTTGAATGTTTTGAGCAACAGATCTAGAGGGGTTGAGCTCGTTATGTGATTTTTGGGTATTACTTATACCATGTTTAATCACTAATGGTTTATTGGATTTCGTGACTTAGCTCATGGCTATACTACCGCGTGGCACCAATTGGATTTAGTACTCTCTTTTATTTTAGCTTGTTCTCACTAGGCGTTAGCCTAACGTTTGCTCTTGGTTGTCATGTTGGCAGGTTATCTTAGCAGTGGGGCCCGTCGGGACTGAGGGCGCGACCTTGGGTCGTGAGGGATTCTTTTGAAGATTTATTTTGGAAGTGTAGCTATACCCGTCCCTAATCTAGATATTTTGTAGATTAATAGGATGTCGTTTTATACTTCAGTTATCTACCTCAATATTGACTACTCTATACCCATTGGGTTGATTGTGTAATGAAAATTGTCACACCTTATTCCGCAACTTAGTCTATTGCCGAATTGTTTCTTCAAAATTTTATTTCCGCAGTTTCTAGGGTGTTACAAGTTGGTATCAGAGCCTTGGTTTAAGTGAACTAGGTATGACTGTAAGATGCCTAGACTTAAGCTGAGACTATTAAGTTACGACTCGTGAGATGGGGTAGATCTTGTAAGATAGGATGGTCTTAGGGTCAACGGAAAATTTCACAAGTTGAAAGTTGTAACGATGGTAATAAGCACTCTTGCGTATTATACGTTCATAATTTCACTTAGCTAACGTTATTATGAAAATGTCTTACGTGAGCATACTTAAATTACTGTTGTTATAACGATTGATAAGTGTAGAAGTACGTTCTCTGTGTTTTCCGTAATCCTTATTCCGTTCTTTTGCATGATTGTGTTCAGCAGAACCATGGTTAATACCAGGAGTCATCCGGAAGGCCAGGAGGCCGACATACCTACGGCCGACCATCCGCTGGCGACCGTAGTGGGGGAAACTGTACGTGTGAGTAATGTGCTGGGTGGAGGACCCGAGCATATTCCTCGACGAAATTTGGAGGCTAATGAGCCTATTATAGAAGAAGTGACGGCCGAATCGAGAATGATGGATCGTATGATGTTGGCCATGAATAGGGCCATGGCGCAACAACAGGAAGTGTTCTTGAAACTCCTCGAGGACCGAGACACTAACAACCGTAGGCCCGAAACGGTTGGCGAGAATGTGATTGTTGCTGGATCCGGGGGTACCGGACCTGTAATTTCCCCTGTGGTAACTGCAACCCTAGGCGTCAATCGAACGACACGGACTTGCACGTTCAAGGCTTTTCTGGGTTGCCGACCACCAGAATTTAAAGGCTCGGACAATCCCTTAGATTGTATGGCTTGGGTTCGAGAGATGGAGCAAGCTTTTCGCTCAAGCGAATGTGGGGAAGAACAGAGGGTGATATTTGGTTCCCGAATGCTGCGGGGAATAGCTCTTACCTGGTGGGATGTGTACTCTGCTTCGCTGGAGCCAACTGTTCTAGACCAATTGTCTTGGTCTACCTTCAAGGAGAAACTGCTAGAGGAGTACTGTAACGAGCGGTCGTTGGACCGAATCAAGGATGAATTCCAGAATTTGAAGAAGGGAGGTATGTCTGTGAGGGAATACAACCGCCTCTTCATGGACAAGCTAGGCTTTGTGGGACATCTGGTCCCGACAGAGAAAGATAAGATCAAGGCTTACATCAAGGGTCTTCCATCGGACATGATGTCGATGGTTCGTGTGACAAAGACCTCCACCCTTCGGGAGGCAATGGAAGAAGCTCAACTCATGGAGGATGCTTACAGTCTCGGCAGGGATCAGAGTGGTCGCCAAGTCGAGAAGAGGAAGTGGGAGGGAAGTTCAATGCCCTCAAAGAAACCATTTTATGTCAACAACAACACTCAGCGAGGAGCTGATCATAGACGTGATGCTAGGTGGTGTTCCAAGTGCCGAAGCAAGCATTTCGGTCCTTGCAACTTTGTTCCCGGGACGTGCTACAAATGTGGGAAGACGGGTCACACGTTCCGAGATTGCCCTCTCAAGGGACAGGTATGTTTTGAGTGTAGGGAACCGGGGCACGTCAGGACGGAATGCCCGAAGCTGAAGACCGGAGGATCTGGCGGGAAGAAGTTGGAAACTCCGCGGTCGACTGGAAGGGCTTTCCAGATGTCGTCCGAGGAAGCTAAAGCATCGACCGATGTAGTGTCGGGTACGTTTCTTCTAAATTCCGTACCTACGCGTGTGCTATTTGATTCTGGTGCTAGCTACTCGTTCATATCTGATTTGTTCTGTCAAAGGCTTGCTATGTCTAAAAGTATGCTAGAGATTGCTGTTGTGGTAGAAATAGCAAATGGAGGTCAAGTTCTAATTCATAATATCCTTAAGGATTGCATCTTAGAGCTTAAGGGGAAGAAATTTCCCATTAACCTATTACCAATGCAAATTGGCGGATTCGACGTGGTGGTAGGTATGGACTGGTTATCTAAGAACCAGGCCGAAATTGTATGTTCCAAGAAAATGATCCGTTTACCTGTGGCAAACGGAGAAGCGACTATAATCTACGGCGAAGGAAGGAAAAGCGATGTGGCGATTATTTCAGTAATCAAAGCTAGGAAGTGTTTGGCGAAAGGATACGTATCTTTCTTAGCGTATGCCATCGATACCAAACTCGACCAACGGAAATTGGAAGATGTTAGGGTGGTGCGCGAGTTTCCCGATGTATTTCCGGAGGACTTGCCCGGGTTGCCACTCGATCGTGTTGTGGACTTTCGTATTGACCTCATTCCTGGAGCGGCTCCGATTGCTCGAGCTCCTTATCGTTTGGCTCCTACCGAAATGCAAGAGATGGTGGTTCAACTTCAAGACCTTCTCGAGAAAAGTTTCATCCGACCGAGCTCGTCACCGTGGGGAGCTCCGATTCTATTTGTCAAGAAAAAGGACGGTGCATTGAGAATGTGTATCGACTACAGGGAACTGAACAAAGTGACGGTGAAGAACAGGTATCCACTTCCAAGAATCGACGACCTGTTCGATCAGCTTCAAGGAGCGGGTTGCTTCTCAAAGATTGATCTTCGATCGGGGTATCACCAAGTGAAGGTAGCAAAGAGCGACATTCCGAAGACGACATTTAGAACTCGCTATGGACACTACGAGTTTCTGGTGATGCCATTCGGCCTAACCAACGCACCGGCAATATTTATGGACTTGATGAACCGAGTGTGTCGACCGTTCCTCGACAAGTCGATAATTGTATTCATCGACGACATCTTAGTTTACTCCAAGAATGAAGAAGAGCATGAGCAGCATCTCCGTGAAGTGTTGGAGGTGTTAAGGAGAGAAAGACTCTACGCAAAGTTTTCAAAGTGCGACTTTTGGCTTCCAGAAGTTCAATTTTTGGGGCATATAGTTTCAAAGGAAGGAGTCAAGGTGGATCCCGCAAAGATCGAGGCAATGACGAATTGGGAACCTCCCAAGAATCCGTCCGAAATCCGAAGTTTCCTAGGTTTGGCAGGATACTACCGGAGATTCATCCAAGACTTCTCGAAGATAGCCTCGTCGTTGACAATCTTGACCCGGAAGAACGTGAAATTTGTGTGGACCGAGAAGCAAGAAGAGGCGTTTTGCACATTACAGAAGAAGCTTTGTGAGGCTCCTATCCTATCCTTACCAGACGGGACGAAAGATTTTGTGGTGTACAGCGATGCGTCGAAGATGGGTTTGGGTTGTGTCCTGATGCAAAGAGGGAAAGTGATCGCTTACGCATCAAGGCAACTTAAAGTGCATGAAGTCAACTACCCTACTCATGACTTGGAATTGGCAGCTGTGGTGTTTGCACTGAAGTTGTGGCGGCACTACCTCTACGGTACAAAGTGCACTCTTTATACTGATCACAAGAGTCTGAAGCATATCTTTGATCAGAAGGAGTTGAACATGAGGCAGCGAAGATGGTTGGAGTTGTTGAAGGATTATGACTGCGAATTGCTCTACCATCCGGGTAAGGCAAACGTGGTTGCCGACGCCTTGAGTCGGAAGGTCTGCGGAGGAAATTCTCGTGCTACCTTTGCACGGATTGAAGTAACTTCAACGCTTATTGATAGAATCAAGGAATCGCAAGCCGAAGCCCTGCTAGAGGAAAATCTCAAAGGAGAAGTCATGGCGAAACAACATCTTTTGTTGACTGAAGATAGTCGAGGGGTGAAGCTTTTCAATGGGCGAGTCTGGGTGCCCAAGATTGGGGGTAATAGAGAACTTCTTCTCGAAGATGCCCACAAGTCAAAATACTCCATTCACCCGGGAAGCACGAAAATGTATAGAGATTTGAAATTGATTTATTGGTGGCCAATCATGAAGCTCGATGTGGCGCGCTATGTGGAACAGTGTGTGACTTGTTTGCAAGTGAAGGCTGAGCACCAAAGACCCTACGGAAGTTTACAATCCTTGGAAATTCCGGAATGGAAATGGGAACACATCACGATGGATTTCGTGACAAAGCTACCAAAGACCTTGAAAGGTCACGACGCCATTTGGGTTATAGTTGACCGCTTGACCAAAAGCGCTCACTTCTTGGCCATGCGGGAAACCTTGCCAATGGATAAATTGGCGAAGTTATACATCGACGAAGTAATTTCCCGGCACGGCGTGCCTCTATCTATAGTCTCTGATCGGGATAGTCGGTTCACGTCGCATTTTTGGGAAGGCCTACAAAAGGAATTGGGTACACGTGTGAAGTTGAGCACAACCTACCATCCTCAAACCGACGGACAAAGCGAGAGGACAATCCAGACGCTAGAAGATATGTTAAGATCATGCGTGATCGACTTTGGGGGTAGTTGGGATACGCACCTGCCTTTGGTAGAATTTGCATACAATAATAGCTACCACTCAAGTATAGGGATGGCACCCTTTGAAGCGTTATACGGTCGCAAGTGTCGAACTCCCGTATGTTGGCTCGAGGCGGGGGAAAAGCAGTTCGCCGGACCGGAAGTTGTGCAAGAAACGGCGGACAAGGTCAAGGGCATCCGCGAACGTCTGAAGGCGGCCCAAGATCGACAGAAAAGTTACGCCAATAAGAAAAGACGGCCAATGGAATTCCAAGTGGGAGATCGAGTTATGTTAAAGGTGTCCCCTTGGAAGGGAATTATTAGATTTGGGAAGCGTGGGAAGTTGAGCCCCCGTTTCCTTGGACCGTTCACTGTGACTAAACAGGTAGGACTCCAAGCTTATCAGCTGGAACTTCCTCCGGAGATGAAGGGAATTCATAACACGTTTCACGTGTGCTATCTACGGAAGTGTCTAGCAAAGGAGGAGAGTGTCATTCCACTCTCCGAGATCAGAGTAGATGAAGGGAATCGTTGCGTTGAAGAACCTGAGGCGATTTTGGAAAGGAAGACGAAGAAGCTTCGTCACCGGGAAGTCACAATGATTAAGGTTCGGTGGAAGCACCATCGAGGTGCCAATGTGACATGGGAAGCGGAAGAGGACTTGAGGCGGAGGTACCCTCACCTCTTTCCATAGCCGAGATTTCGAGGACGAAATCTTCTCCAAGTTGGGGAGGATTGTAACACCCGCTATTTTGGGGTTGGGTGAAAAGTTGACTATTACCCAAAGTTCAAGGGGGTAAAATGTAACTTGTGTTATATAAATATAAATCAGATTTTAGATATTTTGGAAATATCACAAATATCAGTTTTGAGAAATCAGAGAGAGAGAAGTGAAGCAGGAAGAAAGTGGTCGTTCGGTTTTCTCCAAATCTAGGTACGAATCTAGCTTAATGCTTTGATCTGAATGCTTTTAGCCGTGTAGAATCTCGTTGTGAAGGTTTTAAACCGTTCCATTTCGAGATCTGAGTATTTCTCATTTTGGATCTGGGTTCAACATTCGACCTGTTCTTGGTGTTCTTGTTGAACAAGACGATGGTCGTTCGACCGGTTGGTCGTTCGACCAGTGTGACCTAAGACCGGGGTCGGGTTCGACCGGACATCGGGTTCGACCGGACATCGGGTTCGACCGGGGTCGGGTTCGACCGGACATCGGGTTCGACCGGGGTCGGGTTCGACCGGGGTTGGGGTTCGACCGGGGTTGGGTTCGACCGGTTGTGTCCTTCGACCGGTACTGAGTTCTGGTAGTGTGTTGTGTTCGTATTCTGGAGTTTTAAGTCATTAAGTTGTCTTTATTTTGGCTTACCGATTATCGGTGTTGTCATAGGTAGCAATCGTCTGAAGCAGGCTATAATCAGGAAGAAATCTGAGGTGAGTCCTTAAGCTAAATCGGTCTGTATTACGAATGCTATGTGATAAATGTATTATTTAAATGTGGAAAACCTGGTTTCAAAGTAACTGATTTTGTTGGGAAATACCTTCTAAAGATTTCACATTTTCAAGAATCACAATTTATAGAATTGAACCGTTGTTCATATGAATTGCCTGTATATCTGATTTAATATGAGTATGCTCTGAAATGACATGCTTTGGCTTTGAGTCTTAGTGCAATGGATCCATAGGCACTATGTTCCTATGTCCCCTGTTCTGGGCATTTGGTTCACGTTTTAGCACGGGATAGGCATCGGGTTGCCATGATAAGTAAGGTGTGGGCCTATACGGTCGGGCAGCGTCTCATGGTGCAGTAAGGTGAAATCCCATTATGTGCTTGGGTTCCCCCTGTTTTGGGAACTCTCAAGGATAGATCCAGAGGGGTTAACTTGAATGTTTTGAGCAACAGATCTAGAGGGGTTGAGCTCGTTATGTGATTTTTGGGTATTACTTATACCATGTTTAATCACTAATGGGTTATTGGATTTCGTGACTTAGCTCATGGCTATACTACCGCGTGGCACCAATTGGGTTTAGTACTCTCTTTTATTTTAGCTTGTTCTCACTAGGCGTTAGCCTAACGCTTGCTCTTGGTTGTCATGTTGGCAGGTTATCTTAGCAGTGGGGCCCGTCGGGACTGAGGGAGCGACCTTGGGTCGTGAGGGATTCTTTTGAAGATTTATTTTGGAAGTGTAGCGATACCCGTCCCTAATCTAGATATTTTGTAGATTAATAGGATGTCGTTTTATACTTCAGTTATCTACCTCAATATTGACTACTCTATACCCGTTGGGTTGATTGTGTAATGAAAATTGTCACACCTTATTCCGCAACTTAGTCTATTGCCGAATTGTTTCTTCAAAATTTTATTTCCGCAGTTTCTAGGGTGTTACAGAATCTGATCTTTATGTTTAAAAGTATGATTATCATCTAAATCAAACAAAGGATTATTAGAAACATTCACAAAATATGAACTTGAAGCTGTTTTGAATGAGCATTCTGAATCAGCTAGATCATCTCTCGGTGATTGAACGATTGATTCTGGCGTCTTTTGCTCAGTCAACTTCTCCTTGAACATAATCTCTTCAAGTCCTTTGATCTTTGAAGATAAATTTTTTCTTTCCTTTGAAAGTAGATCAAACTTCTTGTGCAATTCAAACTTCGCATTCTTCTCCTTTAAAACAGTAGTTGACAGCTCAGATAGTTTCTTGGTAAACTTGTTTATCTCAGTCTCATAAACTTTTCTTTCTTCATCAAAATCTTTCTCCACACTCTTTCTCTATTCAGAAATGTCCTTAAACACACCAACATTCTACTGTTCAACTTTCTTCTTCCCTTTTTCAAATCTGTCTCTCTCCATGATGATAACTTTCTCAAAGTCTGACACTTGTTGAAAAAGGTTAGTACATTTCAGTTCAACTATCTTCTTGTCTTCAAAAGACTTTCTTGTGAAGTCAGAAAAACTTTTGTGCATAAGATTTTCTTTCTCTTTCAAACTCTTCTCTTTCTTTCTTGAACTTCTTTTCATCTTGAGATATTTGTTCTTTCAGTTCAGTTATCTTCTTTTGAAGCTCAACATTATCTCTTTCCAAATCCTTTCTTTTTCTTTCAATCTTCTTTATCTCCTCTTGAGTTCTTGAGTTGTTTATCTATTTTGTGGCCTTTTCTTTCAACATATTTATTTCAACCTCAAGATTAAACACTTTATCTCTTAACTAATTTCTTTTCGAGAAGATTTGTGAATTTATCTTTTTCAGCCCATCACATGTTTCTCTAGCAATATTTGCTCTTCTTCTAAGATCATCAAGCTCTTTTTTGTATAAATTCCTTCTTTGACCATGTATTGTTTGTATTAAGACCTTCAGACTTCTTCAACTTGATTTGAAGATTTGAAATCTCTTTTTCTTTTGACTCAATGATCCCTACAAAATTGATTTTAGAATTAGAAATGCAATCTGAGCAAATAAACTTTTTCTCTAAAATTGTAGAATTATCTTTCAATTTATTAATCTGATCAAGAAGAGATGAATTCTGAATTTTCATATTCTTATTTTCTGTTTCAAGAGCTAGAATCTCTGGCATATAAGCGATAGCACAATCTCTTTTTGTCAAAACAATATTTCTTTTATCGTCAATGTACGACATCTTGATATCTGTTTCAAATGAGCTAGAAATGATCGTTAGTTCGACAAAATAATCAACAGTTACAACACTTTAAAATTTTCAGAAAAGAAATTTCCCAAAAATTTCTAATTACAAAATCCTTACACAACTGAGATTAGAAAGCAATTCGTACAAAAACAATCACCAGAATTCGCAGAATCAAGTGAATTCGCACGCACAAGATCAGAATTCGCATGAAACACGCAATTCGCACAAAGGGAACAATTCGAATGCAAAAGATATACGAAATCTGCACAATTCGCATGCAACTATATGCGAAATCTTAACAATTTGTATAACAATTTATGCCAATTCTGTGGATTTCGCTCACAACTCTCATGCGAATTCAACACTTAAGCAATTTTCAAGGAAATCTATGAGAATTCTAAGACATATGTGAATTCTAAGACATATGCGAGTTCTTCATACGAAATGTATGGATCTTGCGAGTTCTTCAATGTATCAGTCCAAAAACACTAAAAACAATCCAAATTCCCAACAAATCTTCGAATTGAAGGTTGTAACTTCACCAAATCAATCATGTTAGTGTTAGAACAAAATAAAATCAATGAATTTCAATAAACTTGACTCAAACACAAAAATCCATGATCATACAGTGCGTAAACTCGTTCGAACAAAAACTTACAAAAAAATTCAAATTAAGTGATCAATTTCAGTTCAAAATCGAAATTTATATTCACAAAATCATTCTATGATGCAATCGATCACTATCAAATCAAAAATTTAACCAAAAACACTTCAAAATCAAGAATCAAACGAAAACTCTAAAACTCAGTGTGCGTAACCATTTTCTTGTTGATTTTAATCGAATTTAGCTCTGATACCAATTATTGTTCCAGATTCTAACTCACATTCAATACACAATTGATTTAGAAACACTTTGTTTATTGATCAATCACAATCTACATCAAGTCATATACCTATTTAGTGCATATTCAATAAGCTCTGTGTATGTTTCTATGGTGTTCTTACTCTGTATGCGCCTGTGTGTTCTATATGACTTACAACACTTTGACCTGCTATATATATGGTCAACATGACCTATTAGCACAAGGTCAACTACACTTACTTTTACAATACAAACACCCACACTATTACAAACATTACAAGACAAGACCCTCTTTTAATCTTGAATACAATTTAACTCTAACAATATGCATCCAAACATAAATCATACTAGGAAAGCCAGGGATAGAGATGGTTACCTCAGGCAACATCGAGAGATAGGAACCAAAGGCAGGGACAGAGATATGGTCAAGGGAGACTATTATGACGGTGGTCAACGATTTCTGGAGCACCTAGATCTGGACAAACAAATAGAAAATTACTTGAATAGACCTTAATGGGTCTAAATGAGGTATAATGGGTCACAGTGGTCTTTACTAAGTTTAAATGCGTCGTTTGTTTTAAATGGGTATATTGGGTCTTATTATCCTTAATGAGTCTAAGTAGGTCATAATGGGTCTAAATGGGTCATAATCGATCTGATTAGACTTAAGTGCGATAACAGGTCATTGTGGTTATTAATGAGTCTTATTCTCCTTAACAAGTCTGATTAAATGGTGGTTCGTATTCTCCTTAACGAGTCTAATTAAATAAGTCATGATGGGTCTTAATAGGTCATATAAGCAAATTTACCAACATACGTAAGATAATTGGGTCTAAATGGGTATAATGGATCTTATAATCTTTAACGAGTCTAAGTGAATCATTATGGGTCTAAATAGGCAGTTTTTGGTCTAGACGAGTAAAACACTTCATTAATTAATTGTACACTATATCAAGTTACATTCTAACACCAAATGTATTTGCACAATAGTTAACGACCAAATGTATGTATAAGGGGCTGTTTGTTTACCTCTTAATGGTTCCATTAAGAGGAAACCTCTGAATCACTAAGATGTAAATCCTGTTTGGCAAAAAAAAGACTGTCTTTTAATGGTTCCAAAATCCTCTTAATGATTTTGTATCGTGAACCTCCCTTAACCATTAAGAGCCCTGATTTCATTATGAACAATTAGCAAACAACCATATTTCATTTTACACTATGTCATAAAAACCTCTAAATCATTCAGACTACTTAATCATTTTTTACTAAACCATTCAACAACTGTCAAACAACCCCTAATTGTGTATATTTTAGATTAACACACATAATGAGTACCAATCAATTACTATATTTTAGATTCAACTTTTCAACCGATTTTCGACATATTTGAATTGAATCTTGCGATGGTTTTGGAAAAAGAATACTTTTTTAATTACTTGAAAAGTTTTCAATGGATTAAGGACGGGAAATGTTTATGGATTTGAAAAAAATAAAGTTTACATATTTGAATATTTTTTGATGGAATTTCCGTCGAAAATCCATCTTTAACTTTTGGACGGAATATCAATGGAACAATTTATGTCGAAAATTTGTCAAAAATCCATCTATACTTTTAGAAAATTTATTTTTCATATTATGTCAAAAATCCATCTAGAATCCGTCGAAAATTTACGTCGAATATACCCAATTTTTTAGTAGTGGGGCAATGACGAAATGAGTTTTTGAAAACTTTCAACGATGGTTTAAATTATATCGTTGGTGATATACCCGTTCACCGGTGGGTACCGAACGAAAACATGGTATATATGACAAAAATTAAAAATAAAATTTTTGTAATTAAGCCTTCGTTAGTCCTTCAGAATTATCATGAGTTTACATTGTTAGACTAATTCCGTCCAAACAGTTGTGACTGTTCACGATGCTAACTGTTGTACCTGTTCGAGAAGACATACCTGTTCGTGAAGAGATACGATAGTTCGAAGGGACACGATGGTTCGAAGAGATGCGATGGTTCGAAGGGACACGATGGTTGGAATAGTTAGTTATAGAAAGAACCGAACCAACACATTGGTTGGATGGTGTCGATTGGCACTATATATATATATATAGGATTATATTTGTAAACTAGAAATGAGTAATAGATGTAGAACCATTATTGTACAAATATTTGATTCAATAAACTACAAAGTTTGAATCAATCGTTTTACTTTCGTTATTACCTGTTTCGTGTTTGATTGAAACCCCACTGGGCAACAAATTGGTATCAGAGCCTAGGCCTCGATTGTGGTACTACAGGACCGGAATAAAAATCGAGGAAATTAGGGGAAAATTTCTGTATATAGATTTTGAACCAAAAACACAACCCAAGTGTGATTTTTTTGGTTCGGACAGAAACAAAGAAGAAAGGATTTCTTTGGACAAACAGAACAGGGACGAAAGGGAAGAACACATCTGTGTGTTCTTGTTGGTTCGAAAAAAAAAGGAAGAACACGTTGTGTTCTTGGTGCGGTGCAGATCGGTGATTTAAAAAAAAAAGGAAGAACACGTTGTGTTCTTTGTGGGTTTTTTTTAAAGAAAAAAAACAGAAGTTTTTTGTTGCAGGCATCGATAGGATCAAAAAAAAAAGAAGACTATTTTTTTTTGCAAAATCCAAAAAAAAAAGGGAAAAAGGAAAATTTTCTATTTAGATTTAGATTTTTTTAAATAACAAATTGGTATTTGTTAACTATTGTGCAAATACAAATTTTTTTTGACAAAGTTTAATAAAAAATAAAAAATTTGGGTAGTGCGTATTATCATTTGAATACCAAACGGATTCGGTATTCGGGGTTGAGATTGTTTTCAAGAAAAAAACCCATCGGAGGGGTTTAGTGGTTAAGAAACCAAAGGAAGAATTGTTTAAGAGCAATTCAAGAAAGGGAGGACCACGGTTACAGGAAGGAAAACAACTCTCATCAAAGGAATCATTGGAAATCCAGGTTTTACGTTCTAATTTAAACCTGATTTTTTGATTCTTAGTTTTTGAATATAATTTTCTTAAATTCCTATATCAAGTCAAAGTTTGAGATAGGAATAATTAGAGTACAATGGGTGATAAAAACCAAAAGGAAATTATAATTCAAAAGGAGGTTAATACCATTTCCCAATTTCAATGTCCCGTTTTGAAGGCAACAAATTATACGGTATGGGCTATTCGGATAAAAACCATACTAAAGGCAAGCGGACTTTGGGAAATGATAGAACCTACTGATAATGCGAAACGAGATGAAAAGAAAGATATGGCAGCAACTGCATATCTATTTCAAGGATTACAAGAAGAAATGATATTACAAGTTGCTAGTTGCAAAAGTGCAAAAGAAATTTGGGAAGCACTGCAAACCAGACACATAGGTGTAGATAGAGTGCAAAAGGCACGACTTCAAACTCTCAAAACCGAATTTGAGATGTTGAAGATGAAAGAAGATGACAGTATTGATGTTTTTTCAGCAAAACTCAATAGTATTGTCACAAAGGCAAGTGGCTTAGGATCAACATTTGATCAGCAAACTCTAGTACGAAAACTTTTAAGTTCCGTACCGAAGAGATTTATACAGATTGTGGCAGCCATAGAACAATTTACTGATTTAGAGACAACAACTTTAGATGAGATAATTGGTAGGCTGAAAGCCTTTGAGCAAAGGCTTAATCTGTTAAATGGAAGCCCGACTGACAATCAGGATAAACTTCTGTTCACAAACCATGACAACAGTTCAAGTCATGAGAAATATTTTAAGAATGGTGGACAAGAGAAGTTTAGGTCATCTCAAGATAACAAGCAAGACGAAAGGACCAAACAATTTAACAAATGGAAGAAATCCTCGCACAAGTTCAAGAAGAATAACTTCCAGAAGGGTGCAAAGGATTCAAGTAAGGTTAAATGTTACAAGTGTAACAAGTTTGGACACATCAGGAGAAACTGCAAACTAAAGGATAGTGGACAAGAGCAATCGAATTTGGTTCAGGAAGATATGGAACCAACGCTCTTAATGGTAGTTCAAGGAAAAGGAGATAAGGTTGAGGAAATCTTCTTAGATGAAAAGGAGATTGAACCTGAAAAATACATAAGCACAGATGAAAGCTTATGGTACTTGGATAATGGAGCTAGTAACCATATGACCGGAGTTTAGACACACTTTAAGGAGATAGACGAAAAAATCTCAGGAAGAGTCCGTTTTGGTGATGGGTCATATGTAGAGATTAAGGGTAGAGGCTCTATATTACTCGAATGTAAAAACAAGGAACAAAAAATAATTCCTAATGTTTATTACATTCCAAGTCTGAAAAGTAATATTTTGAGCCTAGGACAACTAACAGAGAATGGCTGTAAGGTCGTTATGCAAAACAATGTGTTATTGCTATATGGTCAGGATCAAAAACTCCTTATGAGAGTTGAGAGATCACGAAACCGACTTTACAAAATCAATTTGAAAATTGGTATGCCTATCTGTTTATTGACTAATTTGGAAGACCATGCATGGCTTTGGCATGCTAGGTTGGGTCATTTGAATTTTGATTCAATTAAACAAATGACTCAGAAGAAATTAGTGGAAGGGATACCCAGTATAAGTCATAAGAATCAAGTGTGCAACGCCTGCTTATTAGGAAAGCACAGTAGAGCTCCGTTTCCTAACCAGACAAACACTAAGTCAATAGAACCTTTGAATTTAGTGTTTGGTGATTTATGTGGACCTATTTCCCCAGCAACAGAATCAGGAAAGAAGTACATGTTCTTACTAGTAGACGATTGTACTAGGTACATGTGGGTGTACTTCTTAAATTCAAAAGATAAAGCATTCGAGACTTTTAAGGAATTTAAGTTGAAGGTGGAAAATGAGGTCGGGAAAAAGTTAAAGACTTTTAGAACAGACAGAGGTGGTGAATTCACATCAAGGGAATTCACACGGTACTGTAATGAGAATGGCATACTTAGACAACTTACAGCACCATACTCTCCACAACAAAATGGCATAGTAGAGAGAAGGAATAGGTCTGTAATGTGCACGACAAGGAGTATGTTGAAGGCTATGAATATGCCACAAAATTTTTGGGCTGAAGCTATTACACATACGGTATATGTCTTAAATAGGGTACCTACAAAAGCTCTGAGGGATTCTACACCTTATGAAGCATTAAAGGGTAGAAAACCGAATATGAGACACCTTAGAGTTTTTGGATGCAAAGCCTATGCAAAGGTAACCAAGCCACATCTAAAGAAGTTAGATGATAGAAGCAAGGAATTAGTTTACCTAGGAACTGAACCAGGATCAAAAGCTTATCGATTATTTGATCCTGTAACAAAGGTGATTAATGTTAGTAGAGATGTAAAATTCCAAGAAGATGAAGGATGGGACTGGAAAGGTTACTTGGATGACGTTGATCCAAAGGAACCAGAATGGAAGGACTTTATTATAAATGATAACCGAACATCATGTTCAAGGATCATTAATGAAGTTAGCACTCAAGATTCCGAAAGAAATGATGAAGAGAGTACACCAAGTTCCATACAGAATAATGCTCAAGGTGATATGTTTGATGATGAGATTGTACAACCAATAGACAATCCATCAACACCTCCACCATATACCTATGAGCCTAATTCAGAAGAATCTACTAGATATACATCATCAACAGCAAGTTCATCCAGGCCGTTTGATCATACGCCAGTTAGAGGTTTCAGAAACTTATCTGAAATCTATGATCAAGCACCAGAAGTGCAAAGTAATGAATTGCTACTACTAGAGGAAGAGCCTAGAAGTTACAAAGAGGTTGCACGAGATAAGAAGTGGATTGAGGCAATGCATACAGAAATTGACTCAATCAATAAAAACAAGACATGGAAGCTAGCCACCTTACCAAACAAACAAAAGGCTATTGGTCTGAAATGGGTATTTAAGACTAAACGAGACGCAAATGGGAAGATTATAAAACACAAGGCTCGTTTAGTAGCTAAGGGATACGTACAAGAGCATGGAATAGACTATGACGAAGTCTTTGCTCCTGTAGCAAGAACAGAAACAATTAGATTAATTCTTGCATTGGCAGCTTATCATGGATGGGAAGTTCACCACTTAGATGTAAAATCAGCATTTTTACATGGGGAACTTAAGGAAGAAGTATATGTTACACAACCAGAAGGTTTTATGAAACTAGGAAATGAAAATAAAGTGTACAGACTTGTCAAAGCACTTTATGGGTTGAAGCAAGCTCCACGTGCATGGAACATGAAGTTGGATCAAACTTTGAAATCACTAGATTTCAAGAAATGCACATTAGAACAAGCAGTATATACAAGGATAAGTAAAAACTCTATGTTGCTTGTTGGAATTTATGTGGATGACTTAATAGTAACTGGAAGCAGTAAGGAAGACCTTCAGAAGTTTAAGTCACAAATGGAAGAAAAGTTCGAGATGAGTGACTTAGGTTTATTAGTTTACTACTTGGGAATAGAGGTTACCCAAACAGGGGGTGGAATCTCTATAAAGCAATCAGGATATGCCAACAAGATTCTAAAGGAAGCAAGAATGTTAGATTGCAACGAAACCAAGATTCCCATGGATCCAAGAACAAAGCTAATAAAGACAGAAGGAGGAGAACTAGTTGATGCTACGAAGTACAGAAGTCTAATTGGGTGTTTAAGATATTTACTTCATACAAGACCGGATCTCAGTTATTCAGTTGGTCTGTTAAGCAGGTTCATGCAAGAACCAAAGGAACAACATATGAAGGCAATTAGACAGGTGTTACGTTATATCAAAGGCACATTAAATTTTGGTATAACCTATAAGAAGAAAGGTGGATGCAAGTTACTTGGATATAGTGATAGTAGTTACGGCATCAACATAGAAGAAGGCAAAGGAACGACAGGGATCGTATTTTACCTTGGAAATTCACCAATAAGCTGGAATTCTCAGAAACAACCTACTGTTGCATTATCATCATGTGAATCAGAATTTATGGCGGCAACAGCAGCAACTTGTCAAGCATTATGGCTACAAAGACTATTGAATGCATTAACAGGCTGGAAGGAAGAAAGGGTTACAATCAGAGTCGACAACAAATCGGCGATAGCACTTATGAAGAACCCCGTATTTCATGGAAGAAGCAAACACATTGATATACGTTATCATTTTATCAGAGAATGTGTTGAAAAGAATCAGATAGAAGTCGAGCACGTAAGTGGAGATTTACAAAGGGCGGACATACTTACTAAAGCCTTAGCAAGGATCAAGTTCACAGAAATGAGAGAGTTGCTTGGCGTGAAGGATCTAAAGGAGCAGGAACGAGATTAGGGGGGTGAATGTTAGACTAATCCCATCCAAACAGTTGTGACTGTTCACGATGCTAACTGTTGTACCTGTTCGAGAAGACATACCTGTTCATGAAGAGATACGATAGTTCGAAGGGACACGATGGTTCGAAGAGATGCGATGGTTCGAAGGGACACGATGGTTGGAATAGTTAGTTATAGAAAGAACCGAACCAACACATTGGTTGGATGGTGTCGATTGGCACTATATATATATATATAGGATTATATTTGTAAACTAGAATTGAGTAATAGATGTAGAACCATTATTGTACAAATATTTGATTCAATAAACTACAAAGTTTGAATCAATCGTTTTACTTTCGTTATTACCTATTTCGTGTTTGATTGAAACCCCACTGGGCAACATACATATTGCTGTGTATATTTGTTTTCTTTTTGGTGTGTGGGAGCGGACTATGCAGATACATATTGATGCGAGGGAAATGCTTATTGGAGCTACTACGAGCCCAAGATCTCACTTCAATTTGAATTTGTATTTTTGGAATTTCAAATTGTTTTTTAATAATAATTGGTTTTGCATTTCGTGAATGTCAGTTGTTAATTTCGAATATTATTTTTCAATTTTTTTTAAAATACAATATATCTAACGGATATCCCACGGAAAAAGAAGAAGCATCGGTCGGAAATTATGTATTTCTAAAAAAAATATATTTAGACCCCTCGATAATCCTATAGAATAAGGCTCTTGGAAACGCATTGGTAAGTTGTTGTTAAATATCGGTCAAATAAATAATAGGACACCAGATTTTGCGTCGGGTGGGTTTGTCGAAATCCTACAGAAACACATTTCGTCGGACTCATCGATACATACTTGTTGGAATTAAAACTATCGGCTTGTTGAAAATCCTTCATAGACCGAAATGTTAATTTGTAAACTGTTATTATGGTTTACTGATTCATTACCAACGAACGTCATGATCAGTAATTGTTTAAAAGTCGTCAGAAAAGTTTGTTGGTGATATTTTTCCAGCCATACAAATTGTTTCCGGATTTTTTTTTGCCTTCGGTATCCATCGGTTAGTTGTGTGAATTTCCGATGGACTACCGATGGATACGTCCGTCGGCGATATATAGTCCTCTTTCTTGCTAGTAGTGATTTGTACCTATTGGAAAACAGTTGATGATATGATTGTGCTTGTCATGAAACCGGTGATTGCACTTATCAGGAATCCGTCGATGAAAGAAGTTGTCGGAGATCAATGGATGATATGATTAATTAAGATCATCGGAAAACTCGTTGGTGATATACGCCCACTACAACAAAAAAAGGTTTTATAGTTACCTACAAGCGTCCTATAAAAGCCATAATAGGACAATTTAATTGATGTGTCTTTATTAATAAAATATGATACGACACTTAATTTATAGGCATTATTGACTTAATACAGTGTCTTATTATTATAAAGTCCAATAGCACACTTTTCGAAAAGTATCTTATAAAAAGATTTAATACGACATTTAATTTGTTGGTTTTATTAGACTAATGTCCTATAAAACCACTTATTGGGATGCCTATATATGTGTTTCTAAAACATATTAATTAAATAGGTTTTTAGGACACTAATAGGTCCCTTTTTTTTGGAAGGCATAGCGGCATCGAACCAACGAACGACTACCACGAACACACACACGCACACCTTCCCAGCGGTATCGGGCATCCACGGACAGCCCACTAATAGGTCCCTTTTGTTGTAGTGGCCGTTGGTGACAGCTATCAGAGAACCGATGGTGATTATTCCAGCAACAAAGGGTTCATTTCCTAAGACCATTGTCTATACAGAGATGTATATATGCATATGAAAAATAGAATGTTTAAGATCTATTTATTATAATTCTATTCTACTGAAATAAATTTGATAGGCCCAGCTTTATTTCCCTTGAAAAAATTGTAACAGTTCTTTGTCGAGTGTTTAATTATTTGTTACTAATTTTCTCAATGTCAAATAATATGACAAAAAGTTATTCAAGAAATTGAATTGTCTACTGATGACTTTCTTATTTGGATACAATTAATTAATATTAAATACTTCACTAAATTCTTCTCTCCATCTGTCTAATTATACATTAAAGTTTTAATCAAAATAGAAGGGGAAGTATACATATATAGGGCTCTAAATGAACCGAACAAACACGAACAGAGATTTGTTTGTGTTCGTTCGTTTAACTTAACCGAACAAACGAAGAACATGAATGGTAAACGAATGAAATTTTTTGTGTTCATGTTTGTTCGTTTAACTTAACCGAACAAACGAACGAACACGAACGGTAAACGAACGAAATTTTTTGTATTCTTGTTTGTTCAGTAAGAAAATATGTTTGTTCGTGTTCGTTCATTAATTAAGATGCTAAACGAGTGAACGCAAACAAACGAAATTTCTTTTGTTCATATTTGTTTGTTAGGAAAATGTCTTTGTTCGTGTTTGTGTTTGTTAAGATGCTAAACAAACAAACTAATTAAACAAACATATAAGTGAACATAAATTAACAAACACAAATGAACAAAAAAACAACCACTATTACTTATCATTTCGTCCTTATAAGATAACATAACAAAATGTAAAACAGGTAAGTTTAGGGGGACTAAAAAAGGAATTATGTAAAACTTAATTTAATTATTGATTTTACATATTAATGTTAAAATATATAAATATATTATGTGTATAAACGAACATAAAAGAACGTAAACGAATAAACGTAAATAAATGTAAACGAACATAAATAAACGAACGTAAATTAACGAACAAGGTCATTTTTTATGTTCGTTCATTTAACTAAACGAACAAAAAAATGTGTTCATGTTCGTTCGTTTAGGGTGCGTTTGGTACGCAGACGAGATAGAACAGGACATGACGGTTGTTCAGTGTTTGGTAAGACATGAATAAGACTGGGCACGACTGAACAAGACTAGTTAAATGACTAATTTAACCTTAGTAATTTGTTTAGTATTTTTTACCACATACATACATTGGACCAAAATCACAAAGAATCACAAAATCCAAACAAAAATTCAACAGAGAATCCACATACATACATACATGTGGAAATAGTTGCAACGCACACATACATATATTGGACCAAAATCACAGAGAATCCAAACAAAAAATCAACAACAAAAAACAAAAAATAGAACTCGCACACATACATACCTGTGGAAATCGTGAACCATGAAAGAAATCATGGAAAAATTGTAGGTAGGGGTGTGCAAAACCCGAAAAGTCCGAAATTCGAACCCGAATCCAAACCGAAAATAAGGTGTTTTTGCAAAACCCAAATACCCCGAAATACGAAAATGCTAAATCCGACTTTTTTTGGGATATTACATAATAATAATACCCGAACCCGACTGACATCAACCCGAAACCCGACCAACCCGAACCCAAAGCAATCCGAAATCCGAAACCTAAAATTCGAGTCTTGATTTCTATATCCAAAATTCGATCGGGTTTTTGATTTTCCCACCTGAACAAATTACTAGTCCAAAACAAAATTTACACCAAGGTGTGAATGATGATTTTCAAATCTTCTCAAGTAAAATCTGAATTTACAACCAATCAATTAATCGTTGACTGGTCTACCACTGAGCTATTGAGAAACAAGGCGTTCAAAGCCACATTCGTATAAGGTTTTATAGTATTATTTAGGTTAAAATACAATTAATATTCAAAGCTAGGTGCTGAAATTTACATAAATTAAAACCCCTCACTTGTAAATTGTAATTATAATTTTTTATGTTAGAAATATTTCAGTCGAGTGAGATGTTCGCCGGCGCCACTTTTGACTCTTGACCATTTGCAGTTAACTATCTATAAGATACTATTAATCTTTTTACCGTTCCCCAATTTTTGACAAATTAGAACACTTTATGACTACCAAATTACTTGGAAATCTTTTTTCAAACATAATAAGTTTGTAAGTTTAAGGATAAAAGTAATAACATTACCCATAATATATTACTTTTTGTTTTTTGTGCTTGTCATTTTTTGCATAAACTACAAAGGCCAAAAACGCTAACAATGTGATAAGAAATCTTATTTATTGGATGAGAATTTTTAACAGTCAAGATCTTAAAACCATATATGTAAATATATACACGTTCGGACATTTTATAGGTCCGGATCAATATGTACGAAAAAAGTCAATTTTGGTTATAGTTTGAGATCTTATTCTTGTTTTAGAGATATGAGAGTAATTAAAGATTCACACACTCGATATTAAGAAATAAAGAGTCAATAATATATGAAAAAATAAGTGTATTTTTGAAATCCTAAATATAGATATATGTTTGACCGTCATATGTGGTTGGTAATTTTTTTCAAAAGAAAAAAGTTTCTTAGTTAATAAAAAGAAATATATATCTACTATATTCTTTTTTCTTTTTTGAATGGTAACTTTTATTAACAAACAAGGAAGCCTAGCTAGAGGCTAGGGATACAGACACGAGATAGAGGTTGCATTCGAATTACAACACCAATCATTCCATTAAGCTTCCCGAACGGGGCTCTAAGACTAAACCAAGGAAACGCGACCGACTGAATCTTGTTGGCTAACACCAGGGAGCTAAACGCCTTATTGTTGAAAATCTTCTCTTTTTTGCTTTTCCAGACCACCCAGAAGAAATCCTGTAAAACCGCATCTAGGATTAACCTCTCCCTTGAATGATTATCAATGCACTTTATTGTAATACAAAAATAGAATTAATGTGACTAGAATAATCAAAAAAAGATACACTACTAGAAAATTGCTTATTTTCGACCAAGATTTCCGATGAACAAGATCCGTCGGTAATTTCCGACAGAACACCGACGGAAAAATAACATTTGCGACGGATACACTATCCGTCGGTGATCCGTCGGAAAATATATCCATTTCCGACGGATCACCGACGGACATAAAATTATTTTATTTTTGTTTTTTTAAATATTTAAAGCCGTCGGTAATCCGTCGGCAAATTTAATAATTTAATTAATAATTATTTTTTTCTGATGTCCATCGGTAATTACCGACGGACTTAAGGAATTCCATCGGTAATTACGTATGTATGTATGTATGTATGTATGTATGTATGTATGTATGTATGTATGTGTAACAACCTAAAGATAGGAGGTAATTTAAGCCTAAAATAAAAGCGGAAATGAACAAGTCTATCATATTAGAATCGCCTAAGAAGGAGAATAATCGTATGGCGTTTATAATAAGAGAATCAAGTGAAATTGAACTCAACAACCTACTAATCTAGACCGACTAGTTCTAGATTATGAACGGGTGTCGACATCTCACTTCCAAAAGTATATCGTCACTATATCAATATACACCTCTATGATTCTTCAAAAATGTTATTATCCTTCATTGACTCTTCATTCAATCCCGAGGGACCCCACCGCTAGAGTGACCTGTTATACATGTCATTTTAAGAAAAAGTGTTAGGCTAAAGCCTAGTGAGATCAAACATTTGGAAAGGGAAAATCAGTACGTTCAAATGAAATAATTTAAGAAGTGTCAGTGGAAGCCCGCTTACTAACACAAGTGACGGAACACAAAGTAAGCCACTTAATGTATTAGTAAAACCAAACACATAAAAGTACCCGCAATGGATGTCAGACTTAACACCTTTAAACGTACACCTACGGAAAGTCAACTTCAATCACATAGGGTCCTTACGTTGAGATCCTCATCCAATATCGCGTACTAGCACGTAGGGCTTATACCTCATCCGATGTCTAAACGTGCCTCGATGTGGAAAACTAACGTTCCATCATCGGATAAAAGTTTATATATATATATAGGTAGGTTCATGACGCCCTTATGCAACCAAATAATCCATTAAATGTTCACAAATCCAGACAATAATTTCCATCAATTAACATGCCTCTATATGTACGAAAAATTATGAATCCATATAGTTACTTCCAAGCTTCCAAGAGGTTCCATTTCAAATGGTTAAATGATATTTCCACACATAATAAATCAACTTACCCAAATACCCATTCAATAATACATACTCACATTTCAAAGCCTAAATCTTGATGTCTAAGTAACTAAATCACATGGTTAAAGAAAACATGTTTCTCATGTACAAAAATCCATAACAAAAACCAAAATGTATACTCTTGGTCATAAATCATACCCTTCCACATAAACCCCCAAAATCTCCAAAAATTAGGTTTTGGTGAAAGCTCACCTAAGTCAAACAAATCAAAAGTGGAGATGTTGAGAAGGTTAAAATCTACATTTTAACATGTATAAAGTTTATAAAAAGGGAATGAATTCACAAGTTAGGTTTTTGGTGATAACCTAGAAAACCAAGTATGTTGAGAGGAGGATGAAGATTCCAACTATCCAAGCTAGCTGCTTAATCTTGAGGCTCTAGATGAACACAAAGAGCTTCCAAACTTGAGGGAAATAACCTAGTGTTTCCTAAAATCGCATTTATGAAGGGAAAGAGTTTTGGTGAGGAGTAAATGAGGAAAAAGGGGTGAAATCCCGTCTAAGTCGTGCATGCTTCTGAGACTCAAACACTCAATGGGTCCTGTGGCTTTGGCCGCAGCTTCCAGGCCATGCCCTAGCCCGCGTAACTCACTATATTTCAGCCAAGTCCCAACATTTGAATCCAAACCAAGGCACAATTCTAAATTCAAAGTTCCAAAAGAATCTATATCAGCAAAATACCTATATTTTATAAATAGACCCATAAAAGCGACTTCTAACATACTTTAAATTTTATGGGTCTTACAATCCTCTCCAACTTGAAGAGGATTTCGCCCTCGAAATCCTAGTTACGCAAATAAATGAGGGTATCTTCGCTTCATATCCTCTTCGGATTCCCAAGTCACATTGGAACCGCGATGGTGTTTCAATTGCACCTTCACCATCGTAACCTCTTTATGTCTAAGTCTTTTGGTCTCTTCTCTCCAGATTGGATTCCGGTTCTTCGACAGAACGGTTGTCGTCTACCCGAATTTCTGATAACGGTATCACACTTTCTTCTTCCACCAAACACTTTCGTAGGTAACACACATGAAACGTAGGATGGATTCCGTCCATCTCCGGTGGTAAATCTAACTTGTAGGCTTGCATTCCAATGCGCTCGATCACGGTGAACGATCTGAGAAAACGGGGACTCAACTACCCGCGGTTTCCAAACCATATCAAGCCTTTCCATAGGGACACCTTCAGCATGACTCGATCCCCTACTTGAAATTCTACTAGTCGTCTCTTCTTGTCGACATAACTCTTTTGTCGATCTTGTGCTGCCTTCAATTGTTCCCTTATAGCCCGAACTTTGTCGACCGTATCTTGAACGATTTCTGGCCCGGCAAACTCCTTTTCGCCCGCCTCTAGCCAACATACAGGGTCCTACATTTCCTACCGTATAGAGCCTCAAATGGTGTCGCACCAAGACTGGAGTGGTAACTATTATTGTATGCAAATTCTACCAATGGTAGATGAGTATCCCAATTACCACCCAAGTCGATCACATACGATCTAAGCATGTCTTCCAAAGTCTGAATCATCCTTTCACTTTGTCCGTCCGTTTGTGGGTGGTATGTCGTGCTCAAATTCACCCGCGTGCCCAACTCTTGATGCAAGGCTCCCCAAAATCTTGATGTAAACCGGCTACCACGATCGGAGACTATAGACAAAGGTATACCATGTCTAGATATTACTTCATCTATATATATATTTGCCAACTTATCCATTGGCAAAGTTTCCCGCATTGTCAGAAAATGAGCACTCTTTGTCAAGCGGTCGACAATTACCCAAATGGTGTCGTTCCCTCTCAAAGTCTTCGGTAGTTTGGTTACGAAGTCCATGGTAATCTTGTCTCATTTCCACTCGGGTATTTCCAGTGATTGAAGGCTCCCATAAGCTCATTGGTGCTCGGCTTTTACTTGCGAACAGGTCATGCACCGCTCTACTTAATGTGCTACATCCAACTTCATAACTGGCCACCAATAATGCAATTTCAAGTCTCGGTACATCTTTGTGCTTCCCGGGTGGATATAATATTTGGACTTATGCGCGTCTTCTAAGAGTAGCTCTCGGTTCCCACCAAACTTTGGCACCCAGACACGTCCATTGAAGCATTTTATCCCTCGGTTATCTTCGGTCAAAACTAGTCGTTGCTTAGTCATCACTTCATCTTTGAGGTTCTCTTCCTTCAAGGCTTTGATTTACGACACTTTAATCCTCTCCATGAGACTTGACACTAACTCGATTATTGTAAGCTTGGATTGAAGCCTCCCACTATACTCCTTCCGACTCAAGGCATTGGCCACCACATTTGCTTTACCCGGGTGGTAGAGTAGTTCACAGTCGTAGTCCTTGAGTAGTTCCAACCATCTTCTTTACCTCATGTTAAGCTCCTTTTGATCAAAAACATATTTCAAGCTCTTGTGGTCCATGTACAAGGTACACTTCGTGCCATAGAGGCAATGTCGCCACAACTTTAATGCGAACACTACCACCGCCAACTCTAAGTCGTAAGTGGGGTTGTTCTTCTTGTTCACCTTCAATTTTCTTGATGCGTAGGCAATCACCTTCCCCCTTTGCATGAGCACGCATTCAAGCCCCATCTTGGATGCATCACTATAGACTACAAAATCCTCCGACCCCTCCGGCAAGGATAAGATCGGGGCCTCACATAACTTCCCTTGCAATGTCCGTAATGTTTTCTTTTGCGCTTCGGCCCACACAAACTTTACATTCTTCTTGGTCAACATCGTCAAGGAAGAGGCAATTTTAGAGAAGTCTTGTATGAACCTTCGGTAATAACCCACAAAGCCTAAAAAGCTTCGGATCTCAGATGGGCTTTTGGAAGGTTCCCAATTCATCATAGCTTCTATCTTCGACGGATCTACCTTCACTCCATCTTTCGTGACTACGTGCCCCAAAAATTGCACTTCCTTCAACCAACACTTGCACATGGAGAATTTTGCGTAAAGCTTCTCCTTTCTCAAGACCTCCAAAACATCTCGGAGGTGATGCGCGTGATCGGATTCGTCCTTTAAGTAAATGAGAATGTCATCAATGAACACAATGACCGACTTATCAAGAAAGGGTCGGCACACGCGGTTTATTAAGTCCATGAATACTGCCGGGGCATTCGTCAAGCCAAAGGGCATCACCAAGAACTCATAGTGACAATAGCACGTCCTAAAAGCGGTCTTCGGAATGTCATCTTTCACTTGATGGTAGCTCGAACGTAGATCAATCTTCGAAAAACAACCCGCTCCTTGAAGTTTGTCGAACAAGTCATCGATTCTAGGGAGTGGATATTTATTCTTCACGGTCACCTTATTCATTTCCATATAATCGATACACATCCGCATGGTGCCATATTTCTTCTTCACGAATAAGACTGGTGCTCCCCAAGGCGACGAACTCGGTCTCACGAACCCCTTTTCTAATTGGTCTTGTAACTGACCCATCATCTCCTTCATCTCTGTCAGAGCTAAACGATAAGAAGATCTAGCTATGAGAGCCGCTCCCGGTGTTAAGTCAATCTTGAACTCCACTTGGCGATCGGGTGGTAACCCAGGCAAGTCATCCGGGAAAACATCGGGAAATTCGTTTACCACTTTCACATCTTCTAGCCGTTTCTTCTCAAGTTTGGCGTCTATAACATATGCCAAAAAGGACGTACATCCTTTCGATAAGAACTTCCGTGCTTTCACCATACTAATAATTGCCACCTCACCCTTCCGTCTCTTGCCGTATACGGTCACCGCCTCATCATTGGAAACTGGGATTCGAACCATCTTCTTCGCACAAAGAATATCGACACGATTCTTTGCTAACCAGTCCATTCCTATGACAACATCAAATCCTCCAATAACCATCAACATTAAATCAACTGGAAACTCCCTTCCTTCAATTTTCAATATGCAATCCCTAAGAACCTCTTGGACCACTACTTGGTTACCATCCTCTAATTTTACTACTAAGGCATCTTCTAAGCTATTAGTGGGCACATGCAACTTTTAACAGAAAGCACTCGACGCAAATGAAATGCTTACGCCAGAATCAAACAGTATACGCGTAGGTACGGAGTTTAGAAGAAACGTACCCGACACTATGTCAGTCGAAGCCTTCGCCTCCTCGGTGGTCATCTAAAAGGCTCTTCCCGTCGTTCTCGGAGGATCCGTCTTCTTTCCCCCACTACCCCCGGCCTTCAACTTTAGGCACTCGCTTCTGATATAGCCTTGTGTTCTGCACTCAAAACAAATCTGTTCCCTAATCGGACAATCCCTGAAACTGTGGCCCAGTTTACCACACTTGAAGTAGGGTTCAGACCCCAAATTACATAGACCGAAGTGTTTGATCCGGCACTTGGGAGCAATATGGGAGCTCTTTTCTAGGACCGGTCCCTCGCTGATTGTTGTTGAATTGTCTTGGTCTATTGGAGTATGTCGCACTTCCCTCCCATCTCCTTTTCTCGGTTATTCCGCCTCTCTCCACCCTCTCAAGTCCATAAGAATCTTCTAACAATTGGGCTTACTCAATCGCCTCCGAAGAGTAGAGTCCTTGGATACCCGTACCATGTTCATAATCTCTGTCGGTAAACCTTTAGTGTAGACCTTGATATTTTCCTTCTCGGTTAGGACCAGGTGTCCCACCAAACCCAACTTGTCCATGAATAATTTTTTGTACTCTTTCACGGTCAAACTCTCTTTCCTCAAATTCTGGAACTTGTCGATGATCCGATCCATTGATCTCTCATTGCAATACTCTTCAAGAACCTTCCGCTTGAAAGTTTCCCACTCCAGCTTGTCTAACACCAAAGCCTCTAAGTACATAGAGTATATGTTCCACCATATGAGGACCGCCCCTCACGACATCAGAGAGCCATAGGTTGCTTTTTGGCCCTCTCCACAACCGCTTGTCCAAAAGGCTTGTTCCATCTCCCGTAACCAATTCATGCAAACTATAGGGTCATCGTTTCCCTTGAACTCGAGTGGTCTGCAGCTCAAGAAGGTCTTGAAAGAACATGGCTTCATTGGTTGCCGTGCTTCCATAGTGGCTACTCCGTCCATGGGGATTTCGTTTCCAATTCCCCCGGATCCCACCGCAATTATATTTTCTACGACCGTCTCATGCCTGCGGTTGTTGGTGTTTCTGTACTCGAGCAATTTCAAAAACATATCTTGTTGTTGAGCCACATCCGCATTCATGGCTTGCATCATACGGTCCATCATTCTTGTCTCCGGAGTCACTTCCTCCATTATTGGCTCCGATGCGGCTATGTTGGGTCGAGGTATATGCTCAGGCCCTCCGCCCAAAACGTTATGCTGGGGTGGGGGCAATTCAACTGCTGTTACCCTTGGTCGGTCGGCCGTGGATGTCGCATCATGACCATCCGACCTATTACGAGTGTTTACTATTTCGTCTGTCACGCATTAAAAGAATAGAGATGAGAAGTAGACTAGAGAATTCAAACATAAAGAAAACGTACTACCACATTCATCAATCATCATAACAGTAGTAATCCAAGCATGCTCACGTAACAATACATTCATAATAACAGTAGCTAATTGAAATTATGAACACGTCACACATAAGAATCCATACTACCACCGTCACAATTATCGATTCATGTAATTCCATCGATTCTAAAGCTATCTTATCTTAAGAGTTCTACCCAACTTCACCATTCATAACTTATCCGGTCAAAGCTTAAGTCTAGGTACCTTACTTCCATACCTAGTTCACTTAAACTAAAGCTCTGATACCAACTTGTAACAACCCAAAAATAGGATGTAATTTAAGCCTAAAATAAAAGCGGAAATAAACAAGTCTATGATATTAGAATCGCCCAAGAAGGGGAATAATCGTATGGAGATTACAATAAGATAATCAAGTGAAATTGAACTTAACAACCTACTAATCTAAACCGATTAGTTCTAGATTATGAACGGGTATTGGCATCTCACTTCCAAAAGTATATCGTCACTATATCAATATACGCCTCTATGATTCTTTAAAAATGCTATTATCCTTCATTGACTCTTCACTTACGCCCGAGGGACCCCAACGCTAGAGTGACCTGTTATACATGTCATTTTAAGAAAAAGTGTTAGGCTAAAGCGTAGTGAGATAAAACATTTGCAAAGGGAAAATCAGTACGTTCAAATGAAATAATTTAAGAAGTGCCAATGGAATTCATATAGATAAATCTCAACTTTAAATACAAATACCTCTTGGGTTGACGAGGGAGGCCGACTTACTAACACAAGTGACGGAACACAAAGTAAGCCACTTAATGTATTAGTAAAACCAAACACATAAAAGTACCCGCAATGGATGCCAGGCTCAGTAGATTTAAACGTACACCCACGGAAAGTCAACTTCAATCACATAGGGTCCTTACGTTGACATCCTAATCCAATATCGCGTACTAGCACGTAGGGCTTATACCTCATCCGATGCCTAAGCGTGCCTCCATGTGGAAATATAACGTTCCATCATCGGATCAAAGTTTATATATATATATATATATATATATAGGTGGGTTAATGACGCCCATATGCAACCAAATAATCCCTTCAATGTTAACAAAATCAGACAATAATTTCCATCAATTAACATGCCTCTATATGTACTAAAAATTATGAATCCATATAGTTACTTCCAAGCTTCCAAAAGGTTCCATTTCAAATGGTTAAATGATATTTCCACACATAATGAATCAATTTACCCAAATACAAATTCAATAATACATACTCACATTTCAATAAAACATGTTTCTCATGTACAAAAATCCATAACTAAACCCAAAATGTATACTCTTGGTCATAAATCATACACTTCCACATAAACCCCCAAAATCTTCAAAAATTAGGTTTTTGTGAAAGCTCACCTAAGTCAAAAAAATCAAAAGTGGAGATGTTGAGAAGGTTAAAATCTATATTTTAACATGTATAAAGTTTATAAAAAGGGAATGAACTCACAAGTTAGATTTTTGGTGAAAACCTAGAAAATCAAGTATGTTGAGAGGAGGATGAAGATTCTAACTATCCAAGCTAGCTCCTTAATCTTGAGGATCTAGATGAACACAAAGAGCTTCCAAACTTGAGGGAAATCACCTAGGGTTTACTAAAATCGCATTTATGAAGGGGAAGAGTTTTGGTGAGGAGTAAATGAGGAAAAAGGGGTGAAATCCCGTCTAAAACCTACAGGGGCTTCCCGCGGCTTGGGCCACGACTTGGAGGCCATGTCCTAAGTCGCGCATGCTTCTGAGACTCAAAACACTCAGTGAGTCCCGCGGCTTCCAGGCCACACCCTAGCTCGCGTAACTCACTGTATTTCAGCCAAGTCCTAACATTTGAATCCAAACAAAGGCACAATTCTAAATTCAAAGTTCCAAAAGAATCTATATCAGCAAAACACCTATATTTTATAATTAGACCCATAAAAGTGACTTCTAACATACTTTAAATTTTATGGGTCTTACAGTATGTATGTATATATAGTATGTATGTGATCATGTATATATGTATGTATGTATGTATGTATGTATGTATGTATGTATTTGCTCATGTATGTATGTATGTATATGCTCATGTATGTATGTATGTAAGTATGTATGTATGTATGTATGTATATGCTCATGTATGTATGTATGTATATGCTCATGTATGTATGTATGTATGTATGTAGGTATATGCTCATGTATGTATGTATATATGTATGTATATGCTCATGTATGTATGTATGTATGTAAGTATGTATATGCTCATGTATGTATGTATATGATCATGCATGTATGTATATAATCATGTATGTATATGCTCATGTATGTATGTATGTATGTATATGATCATGTATGTATGTATATATATATACAGTGGGCACTCTTACGTATGATGCTTACCGTAAGAATAATTTTGAGATGAGGGTTATACTTCTATGGACCATCAGTGACTTCCCAGCCTACGCAATGTTGTCGGGTTGGAGCACGCATGACAATCTAGCCTGCCCGTACTGCATGGTACAGTCGATTCATTTCAGTTAAGAAATAGTGGTAAACCTTGTTGGTTTAACTGTCATCGGAGATGGTTACCTAATGCATACCCCTTCCGACGTGATCGAACAGGGTTTCTGGACGAATCTAGGGTGTTATCCGATCCACCACCCGAGTTAACCGGTGAAGAAATATGGGAGCAGGTCCGTCATCTTCCAACTGTTTACGATGGCTCCCCGTTTCGATCGACCAATAGAAAAATTACCGGTTTCAGAATCACTCATAATTGGGTGAAGAGTAACATCTTTTGGGAGTTGCCATATTGGAAGACGTTGTTAATCCGACACAACCTAGATGTCATGCACATTGAGAAGAACGTCTTTGAGAATCTCTTTAACACTGTCATGGACACATCAAAAACGAAAAACAATATAAAAGCAAGGAGGGATGTAGAGATTTATTGCAATCGATCGCAGTTGCACATTGCCACGTCAGGCAATAAAGTAGTGAAGTCGAAGTCGTCGTACACTTTGACAAAACAACAAGTAAAACAAGTATCTGAATGGTTGAAGAGACTGAAGTTTCCAGACGGGTATGCTTCGAATATTGGGGGATATGTAAACATGGCAAACTACAACTTTTATAGCTTCAAGAGTCATGATTGTCATGTGTTTACGCAACGATTGCTTCCCATTGCGTTACGAGGGATGATACCGACTCCCATATGGGATGCGATAACGAAGTTATGCACATTCTTTCATGTAATCTGCTCAAGGGTGTTACTCTTAGAAGACTTGATTCCATTGCAAACAAGTATCGTTCAAACAATTTGTAAGTTGAGAAAGTCTTCCCGCCCGGATTCTTTGATTCTATGGAACACTGAGTGATACATTTGACACGAGAAGCCATAAATGGTGGGCTGGTCCAATATAGGTGGATGCATCTTTATGAGAGGTAAATGAAATTTTCCATTCAAATACTCACCCATTTATTTTCTAACACGTATTTCAATCGTTGTTTAGGAAACTTGGGTCGTTGAAGAGGACTGTTAGAAACAAAGCAAGGATGGAGGGGTCTATCGTTAAGTCTTATCTAGTAAATGAATTCTCCACCTATTGCTCCCTGTATTTTGATCCACAGATAGAAACTCGACATAATCGTGAGTCAAGAAAATTTGCCCCAGATATTCCTAGTTCTTTAGGAATAGACGATCGCTTGAGCATATTCAAGGTTCCATCTCGTAGATTATTCGAGAATGGGGGGGGGGGAAGATCATCTTGGCTCAAGTCGAGATTCACAAGATCCACACATATGTGTTGTTGAATTGTGAAGAAGTTCGACCTTTTCAATGGACCTTCGATGAGTGGATACGACAAAGAGAACCTCATCTTGATGTAGTTGCACTAGATAAAGCTCGGTATGAAAGGTTTTCTACTTGGTTAGAACAACACGTGAGTACAAAAATATGAAATTTACGTATGTAATGTTACACATATGTAATTTATTTCTTATTTGTGGTTTTATAGGTCATGCTCGGATCAGCCGATTTCTCTGATCATTTGAAATCCCTAGCACATGGACCGGGCCGATATGCTTGGTCGAATAAGGGATATTTTGTTAATGGTTACAAGTTTCATACAGTAACACATGCTGCTAGACGTGTAACACATAATAGTGGCATATGTGTGAGAGGATCTTGTTATTACGACTCCGAGTTTGACTATTACGGATTGTTAGACGACGTGTTAGAGGAGGAGTATTACGGTGTGGACTATTGTGTTGTAGTTTTATTCAAGTGTACATGGTTTGATAGTCCAGAGAGAGTTAGAGTTGACCCTAAACATGGGTTGGTTAATATCAAATACAAGTCCAAACTCAGAGGTGAGGACTATTACGTCCTAACATCACAAGCAGAACAAGTGTATTACACACTCTATCCTTCAGGAAGTAAGGGTTTAAAGGACTGGTGCAGTTGTGAAAACCAAAGCCCATAGAATATATGAAGTTGCAAAAAGGGCTATCGATGAGTTGGATGATGATAAGGTGGATGGAGAACCGTTTTTTCAAATCAACGAACGGGTAACTCATAATACAAACAATTGGGTAAATGATGACCTCGATTCCGTCCCACTTGTCACTGGGGAGCTCAACATAGTCGCCACAAATGACGAATCTAGCGACGAGGAAGAAGAATTTGAAGACGTAGACAATGATAAAGATTACGAAGACGAACTTATGTTATCTGATCACTCGTCTGAGAACTAGTGTGCCTTTCTTATGTAGACATTATTCATAATAATTATATCCTTATTATATGTTTGTACACTCATATTTTTGGGTCTTATGATTTATGTACACTTATATCATTGTGTGCAAACCATTCTCTATTTTTAGATGTGGGACTCCCTTCTAGGGGTAGTAGGCGTAGGGGAAGTAGCAGCTCCGTCGGGCGTGGTGACCCCCACGCCGATGAGTCCACTTTTGTTGCAGCTACCAAGGACGGACTAGATCAGATCCAGTCTGATGACGGGCTTCAGACGCCGTTGACTGCAGCGGGCTCGAGGGTTAGAGGCCCGAATGTTGCATCATAGACACCCCATCCGAGTCAGCGACTGCCACTTTTGTTGTCTGAAGCAGGAGGGTAAGTAGATGTGATATATTATTTATTCTAGTACATAATAAACCGATTCTAATGTTTTTTATTTTGTATATTTGCAATTGTGAAGGTTTAGTGACAAGTCGGCAATCCGGAGGGCCATTGTCGTCTTTAAGTCCATGTTCGATGGTCCGTGGGCTCATTTTAGGGATGACCCTGAGGAGCACTATCCACGGATGCTGGATCGTTTACGAGTAGGTATTTTACTCTATTTAACTAATTGAGTGGATTTATTTTTACTTAATCCAAACAATGTGTTTGTTGTTATATTATAGTTGGACTCCTAAGATGGACGCCGACGTAGTAGCTGCATTCCGGCGTACCCTAAGTAATAGGTACATTATGAGAGATGCCTGTCTATTCTCTAGGGTCAAGGCTTTAGTCATTGATGGTGTCCAGTTCGACGGACAGAACTACACGATTTTTGCCGCACACCCTCCAGAGTGGATCCGGAGTGAGTTTTGGGTCCAGATGATTGAGCTGGTTTGTTTTGTTTTGAACACTTGTATCTGGTTGTACCAGGATTTATATTGATTTATGTCTTCTTTTACCGACGAATCACCGACGGATATGGCCGTCGGTGATAAGCATCTTTTTTGTAGTGATAGTTGTAGATGAATGATATAAAATAGATCAAAGTTTTCTAAGTAAATAATTTTTGATTTTGATACTAGATAAAAAACTTAAAAAAACAATAAGCAATATCATAAAATGAATGACCAATTAAAATTTTACATATTTTTTTTTCACAAATGTAATTAATAAATACATGAATGGGCCCTTATTATAATACTACAATTATTTTTACACCTATTAGGCACTAAAAAAGACCGTGTTTCTTTTAATTATTAAATTTTTTGAACTAGTACTATATACTAAAAATATTTGGGCTATATTTTTTGTGAGTCCTGAGCGTACGTCCGACCTACCTTACCCTAGGGACGACCCCAAATACAGACAAAATAATAAATAATTTAAAAAATCTAAGAAAGTTGGGGGGATTTTGGAACTTTTGTTGAACTAAATAACAAATCCAATCTACAAAATTACTAATCAAACTCATTTTTCAAAATTCTACCCATTTTCTTATTTAAATAAAGAATGGATTACCTATTTGTAAGTTATTATATGCACACGACACGTGTCACATAAGGTTGAGATTAATTTCTGAACCGATTTAACCCACATTGTTGACATTGATTTGATAATATGTACGAACGGTTGAGGTTGCTTTGTAAAGTGTGTAACATTTACACGGTTTGTATTTGATTTGGCCTCTCTCTCTCTCTTTCCCTCTCTCTCTCTCTCTCTATATATATATATATATGTATGTATATATATAGTACAAATAATTGCATAACCTTATATGAGCTATAGTCTATCTATAATCCATACCATATAAATAAGATGTTAGGCTAAAATCTAAATCAATTTTCCAACTGATTGAAAAATTAGAATTTATCCTTTTAGAAAAAATAAAGAAAAAAACTTTTTCTTTTATGCAAAACACATATAGATCTAGGGTTATTGGGTTAACACCTGATTGAGGCACCAAGCGTGTTTGTGTGTTGATCACCCTTGAAGGAAACCTACATTGTTTTCTAAGTACTCCGTTAGAATCCTTGATTAAACTGGAAAGGTACAATTTTTAAACACCCTATGTGTTGTTTTATTTGTCTTAAAAATCATTGAAACTGGTATAGGTTTTAAAATCTTTATAAAAGTTTTCTAAATGTAACCTAAAATATATTTTAATTCGGTTGTGTTTTAATTGGTTGCACAATAGACTAAAAATCCTACACTATTTTATTTTTAATCAAATTATCTAAAATTTAATTGATTGTTTGAATTAAATAAATTATAGCAAACGAAGAGGATTTAGTTATCTTTAATTTAAGATTATAATATCTATTTAAAAACTCATATAAAATTTAAACTGATTTAGAATGTCTATCAGTTGTAAATTGATTCACATATAAGTTATGTTTAAGATTCACATGTGAATCTATCTTCGAATTCACATGTGTAAACCTATGTTTAGAATTCACATGTGAATCTATGTTATGATTTACAAGTTTACATATGAACCAATATAAACCTAATTATCATCATCTAATAATACTTTGTTGGGATCTTTTGTGTTTGGTCATATTTCAATCGACCAATGAATAACAGCGATGTTCGTTCACATATGAGATTTAGGCAAATAAGATTTAATTTGATTTGTAGATTGTGAAATCATCAATGATTTCATGGTGGAAAACTGGATCAAAAATCAATTATTATCAATATTTAAAAAGTTATAGAACAATCGGAAATAAATTTGGATATTTGATTTTTCCATAATTATCTTAATTAATGGAAAAGTCTTGGAAATCAAAATTATAATCTAGTATGTGGTTGAGATTGTTTATCCCATTCTTAACATTTTTATGTTTTTCATTTGAACCTAACACTATATAGATATGTGTGTGAGAGTGTGTGTGTGTGTGGATGTTCAAACGAGAACAATTTCATTTTTTGAAAACGCAAGAACACCTTTATCACATGCATAATACACATGAAAACGGAAGAACGCCTCAATATGTGGTCTTAGTATCTGGTAGTGGAAAATCGTATTGTCCACAGTGGGGGCACAATTATACACCGATACTATGATCTACAAGTAATAAAGTGGTAAATATACCGAGATTTCGACTACTAAGCTAAGAATATACTGATTTCAATTAGAGAAGAAGAAGAAATTTTGAGCGGGTATGGGTTTTTAACAACGAAAACTAAATAAGTAACTACAGATGGGTTTTTGAGCGGGTTTAGAAAAATTGAGTTTGCATACTTAGATCCATAGGACTTTCAATGGTTGATATTTAAGACTTCTCACTTTCCTTACATTTTTCATCTTCCCCAAACTTGTCTTTTTGGGTTGCATAAGAAAAAAATTCTTTCTATTATGTATTTGATGTGTTTTACCCAACTTTTTCCCCTCAAAATGTCGACTTCAACTATTTTGTGTGTGTGTGTGCATATATATATATATATTTATTTATTTATTTATCTTTCCAATTTTTTGAAGGATTTAGCTCTTTTCTTAACACTTGAGTTTTTTCTCCTAAACTTAAAATACTCAATGTTCTCACTATGGGAGGAATGGTAAGACTCAAAGGTTCGGGTAAGGCAACAAAGAAAAAGTTTATCAACCAAGTGTTTAAAAAAAGGCCTATGTCATTTCTAGAGTTTCAAAGTTTAATCAATATGGATACCGAGGAATTGGTTGTTTAGTTCTAGAAATCTGCTAGTAGCGGATAGGTTATTCAAACTATGAAACAAAAAAAAATTCTAAGGATATAAGATGCGTGAGACTTTTTTTATCCTAAAAAAATTGATACTGGTTGAAAAAGAACAGACTCAAACCACACGCACAAAAATATAAAATGAAAGACAAAATTAGAGTTGTGAGTAACAATATGAGTTTGCATGAAGGTTATGTAGGATGAGATTCACCACCCTACGAATGCATCTTCCAAAAATAAAGTGGTGTCAAGATAATAGCTACCTCCACCATACCAAAGCTTCTTCCAACAACATCACCACCCAAAGAACACGATCTAGGAAAATATCCCGAGCTTTTGATCACACAAATCTTCCCAACAGTCTATGTCATCATCCCCGTAGGAACATTGTGATTACAAAAGAAAACTGCACAATATGAGCAAAAATCATTAAGCTAGAATTTTAGCATCTTGAAACACCTATTTCACTATTGGGAAGTAAAGAAGGCTTGCTCATATGCTCGAAATTTGCCTCTAAAATCTTGAACTCTTTCTCAAAATCACTCTCATCCTTACCAACACATTTTGATTTTTCATTATCACTTGGTAAGAGGCCTTGACTTTGATTTTTCAACTCGTCGACTAGCTGTCCCATCTCAGTGTTCAAGGTTTCAAAAGGGGACGTGAATTTTCCCAAAAATGTTGTAAAATTTACCATTAAGCTTGGGGAAAATGTTTCAAAAGAGTGAGATGGTTCAGGTTGTTCAAAAACTTTCTCGGGTGGGTAGTTGGAAATAATTGATGTGAATCATAGTGAGAATCACTCCCTTGAAAATCACACAAGTAACCAAAATTCATCTCCCATGATTGGTCAAATGTATTCATAAACATGTCATTCCAATATTAATAGGGAGGTGAAAATGAAGGGTAGGTATCATCATCTTGAATATTTGCCAAAAAGTTATGATGTTGTTCCCATGAATAACTGAAAGTAATAAAATACGGGGCATCCTAACTAAAACCATCCATTATGGTGAAATAAAATCAATGAAAACATATAACTCAAGAAACTTTGAAAATAAGTCAATCTTAGGCAACGACGCCAAAAAATTGGTAGCGGAAAACCGTATAGTCCACAGTAGGGGCACAAGTATACACTGACATTGATCGCTACAAGTAATAAAGTGGTAAATATACCAAGATCGTATCCGCAAGGATTGTTTAACACCCTAAAAATAAGGTTAATTTAAACCTGAATATTTGCGGAATAAGACAAAGTTAACATAAGCAAATCACCCAAAAAAGGGGAACACTTGTATGACGTTACATCATAAATGACCAAGTGAAATAAAACTCAACAACCTACTAATCTAGACCAATCAAATCTAGATTATGAATGGGTGTTTCTATCTCACTTCCAAAAGTATATTATTTCTATACCAAAATGCACACCTCTATACACTCCCAAAAATGCTAGTTTCTCTTCAAGGCTCTCCACTCAAACCCGAGGAGTCGCATCGCTAGAATGACCTGTTATACATGTCATTTTAAGAAAAAGTGTTAGGCTAAAGCCTAGTGAGAACAAACATTTATATTGAGGAAAACAATAAGTTTAAATTAAATAAGTACGGAAACAAATAGATAAGCATGGGTAGAAATTCACTTTTTACAAATACCTCTTGGGTTAACGGGGGACACCCGCTTACCAACATAAGTGACGGAACACAAAAGTAAGCCACTTGACATGTTAGTAAAACCAAATCACATAATAATACACGCATTGGATGTCGAGCTCGGCTACTTAAATAGTACATTCATGGAATATCAACTTCATCCATTTTAAGTCCTTACATTGGGTTATCCTCATCCAATGAAATGTACTTGCATGTAGGACTTGCACCATACCGTCGGAGCCACACCGTGCCTCAATGTGGAAAACTAGTGTTCCATCATCGGACATAATGACTCTAGTGCTTATGGATCGATTACACTCAATACCAACCAAACAACAAATCCCATTTAACTAAAAACCATTCAATTTCCATGACCAAGTTCCTCATCAAGAGTCTCAAAATGACTAAGATTCCCAAAATATCCATTTATTTCAAAACCCTAGTTTTGACCTAAAATGCTTAAAACTCATAAATTGAATTAAGTGTGTTCTACAAGTGTGTAAAGCACAAATAAACCATGAACATCAACTATTTATATTTGCAAGCATATTTATCCATGTAACCCTAAAATCTACAAAAATTAGGTTTTGATAACTCATCTAAATCAAGAAATAATTAACGTGGATGTATTTAGAAGGTTAAAACCCACATAAACCCACATTTTAACATGTATAACGTTTATAAAACAAGAATGAACTCACCTTGTGGTTTTGGTCTCAAAACCTAAACCAAAAAAAACCTAAGAAGATGGAGAAGGAAATCTTGCACTAGAACAAATCTTGAAGAGTCCTTCCTTAGGAGCTAACAATCCCTAAAATCAACAATAAATAACCTAGGTGATCAAGGGATGTTAATGAGGTAAGAAGAAAGGTTAAGAGGCTTACCTTAGATGTGGAGAGCAAAATCTCACCAACCAAAATCTGGAAAATGTGGTATGATGCTCTAAAAATTTGAATTCAACTATAAATGACCGTCAGGTCCTCAATGACAATGCCATGCGACCTTGACAATGTCAGTGTCGCAGGGCATAATCGCCCCATATGTACCGTGGGTACTACTGGCTCGACGATTGTGACTCGACGACTGTTGTCATGGTCGCTTGTCACAATCGCTCCGGGCGTACCCTGACTATGCCTTAGCGATAGTGGCACTGTCACAGTCGCCACAGACACTCGCTTAAGGTCTTCTCGCAGCCGAAACTACATCCTTTGTATGTGGAAAAGGTTGGGTTCGATGGGGTTTTTGATATAATATCAGTCCCCCTACAAACTATTTATTTGATTAATTTTTTAAGGGTATTTAAACTCACCAAGAAATCCGGGTGTTACTATCCTCCCCACCTTGGAACGGATTTCGTCCTCGAAATCCTAAACTATGCAAATAAGTGAGGATATTGACGTTTCATGTCCTCTTCCGCTTGCCATGTTACGTTAGCACTAGGATGGTGCTTCCATTGAACTTTCACCATGGTAACTTCCTTGTGTGGGAGTCTCTTGGTCTCTTTCTCCAAGATGGCTTCAGGTTCTTCGATACATCAGTTGTCGTCCATTTGGATCTCCGATAATGGTATGACGCTTTCTTCCTCCGCCAAACACTTCCGTAAATAGCACAAATGGAATGTATGGTGGATTTCGTCTATCGCTGGAGGCAAGTCCAACTTGTAGGTTTGCATTCAAATGCGCTCAATAATAGTGAATGGTCCAAGAAAGCGGGGCTCAACTTCCCACGTTTGCCAAACCGTATCAATCCCTTCCATGGGGACACCTTCAACATCACACGGTTTCCCACTTGAAATTCTACCGGTCACCTATTCTTATTGGCATAACACTTTGGTTGATCTTGCGTTGTCTTCAAACATTCCCGTGTGGCTTTAACTTTGTAGGTCGTTTCTTGTACAATTTACGGCCGAAAAATTTGCTTTTCTCCCGCTTCTAACCAGCATACGGGGGTTTTACATTTCCATCCATACAACGCTTCAAACAGTGCCGCTCCAAGACTAGAGTGATAACAATTATTGTAGGCAAATTCCACCAAGGGTAGGTGGGTATCCAACTTCCACCAAAATAGATCACACATGATCTTAGCATGCTTCCAAGGTTTAGATCGTCCTTTCACATTGTTCGTCCGTCTGTGGGTGGTATGCTATGCTCAGGCTCACCCGCGTACCCAACTTCTATTGCAAAGCGCCCCAAAATCTTGAAGTGAAATGGCTATCACGGTCGGAAACTATAGACAAAGCTACACCGTGTCTAGAGACCACTTCATCAATATAAAGTTTTGCCAACTTATCCATTGGCGAAGTTTCTCGCATCGCTAGGAAATGATCACTTTTTCTCAGACGATCTACTATCACCCAAATGGTATCATTCCGCCTTGACGTCTTTGGTAACTTGGTCACGAAGTCAATGGTGATTTTGTCTCACTTCAACTTGGGTATCTCCAAAGATTGTAAGCTCCCGTAAGTCCGTTGATGCTCGACCTTTACTTGCGAACAAGTCACACACCTCTACACATAGTGTGTACGTCTAACTTCATAACCGGCCACCAATAGTGCAATTTCAAATACCTATACATTTTAGTGCTCCCGGGTGAATGGAGTACTTGGATTTGTGAGTGTCTTCCAAAAGTAGCTCTCGATTTCCTTCAATCTTTGGCACCCACATACGTCCACTAAAACATTTAATCCTGCGACTATCATCCGTCAAGAGTAGCCGTTGCTTGGTCATCACTTCTTCTTTATGGTTCTCCTTCAATAAGGCTTCACTTTGTGCCCCTTTAATTCGCTCCACCAGACTCGACACCAGTTCTATCCCCAAGAGCTTGGCCCTAAGACTCCCGCTGTTCTCTTTTCGACTTAGGGCATCGACTACCACGTTTACTTTACCCGGATGGTAGAGCAATTCACAATCGTAGTCCTTAAGTAATTCCAACCATCTCCTTTGCCTCATATTTAGTTTCTTTTGATCAAAAACATACTTCAACTCTTGTGGTCTATATATAAAGTTCATTTAATTCCACTAAGGTAGTGCCGCCATAACTTTAACGCGAACACCACCGCTGCTAGCTCCAAATCATGAGTGGGATATTTCTTTTCATGCACCTTCAATTGTCTTGACGCGTAGGTGATCACTCTTCCCCTTTGCATTAGGACACAACCTTAGCCCATCTTAGACGCATCGCTATAAACATTAAAATCCTCCGATCCTTTAGGCAAGGAAAAGATCAGAGCATCACACAACTTCTTTTGTAGCGTCCGGAAAGCCTTCTCTTAAACTTCGATCCACACAAACTTCACGTTCTTTCTAGTCAAAGCCGTCAATAAAGAAGTGATCTTAGAGAAATCTTGGACGAATATTCTGTAATAGCCTGCTAAACCCAAAAAGCTTCAAATCTCGGATGGACTCTTAGAAGGTTCTCAATTCATCATGGCTTCTATCTTGGTGGGATCCACTTTCACACCATCTCTAGTGACTACATTCCCCAAGAATTGCACATCTTTTAACCAAAAATCACACTTAGAAAATTTTGTATATAATTTCTCTCTTCTTAAAACTTCTAATACCTCCCGAAGATGTTGCTCATGATCGGATTCATCCTTAGATTATACTAGAATATCATCAATGAATACAATAACTAACTTATCAAGGAATAGCCGACACACCCGGTTCATCAAGTCCATGAACACCGCCGATGCATTTGTTAAACCGAAAGGCATCACCAAAAACTCATAATGTTCGTAACGCGTCCTAAAGGCCGTTTTAGGAATGTCATCTTTCTTGACCTTCACTTGATGGTAAGGAGAACGTAGATCATTCTTTGAGAAACATCCGGCCCCTTGAAGTTGATCAATTAAGTCATCGATCCTAGGGAGAGGATACTTATTCTTTACGGTCACCATATTCAAGTCCCTATAGTCTATACACATCCTCATCGTGCGATCTTTCTTTTTCACGAACAAGACCGATGCTACCCAAGGAGACGATCTCGACCTCACGAATCCCTTATCTAGGATATCTTGGATTTGCTCCATCATCTCTTTCATCTCGGATGGGGCCAAATGGTAAGGAGCTCTAGCTATCGGAGCCGCTCCCATAGTTAAGTCTATCTTGAACTCCACTTAACCGTCAGGTGGTAATCCGGGTAAATCATCCAGAAACACATCGGGGAATTCTCTCACCACCTTTACGTCTTCAAGCCTTTTCTTCTCAAGCTTGACGTCTATGACATATGCCAAAAAGGACGAGCATCCCTTCACTAAGCATTTACGCGCCTTGGCCATGTTGATAATTGCCACATCTCTTTTTCTCCTTTCGCCATACAGGGTCACTACCTCATCCAGCGCAATTGGAATTCAAATCATCTTCTTTGCACAAAGAATTTTGGCATGGATATCCGCTAACCAATCCATTCCTATAACAACATCAAATCCTCCAATAACCATTAGTATCAAATCACCCAGAAATTTCTTCCCCTCGACTTCCAACATGCAACCCCTTAGGATATCCCGAATCACTACTTGATCACCGTCGGCTAGCTCTACCAATAGGGCATCCTCTAAGTTACTAGTGGGTATAGACAACTTTTGGTAGAAGGAGTTTGACACAAAAGAAAAACTTGGACCAGAATCAAATAATATACAGGTAGGTATGGAGTTTAGGAGAAACGTACCCGACACTACATCTATCGAAGCCTTCGCCTCCTCGTTTGTCATCTGAAAAGCCCTTCCCGTTTATCTTGGAGGATCCACCTTCTTTCCTCCGCTACTCCCCGTCTTCAACTTCGGTCACTCACCTCTAAAGTAGTCGGGTTCCTTACATTCGAAACATATTTTCCCTCTAATCGAGCAATCCTTGAAATTATGGCCAATCTTGCCACACTTAAAGCAATTTACGGGCACATAATTGCGTGGGCTAAAGTGCTTACTTCGGCATTTGGAATACCATGGGGCCTCTCGTCTAAAACTGGCCCCTCGTTGGTTGTTGTTGAACGTACTCGACTTCTTGGAGGGTACATAACTTCCCTCCCATTTCCTCTTCTCTACTATCCCATCTCTTTCCTCTCTAACTTGACCATAAGAAACCTCCACCAATTGTGCCTCCTCAATTGCCTCCCGAAGGGTAGAGGCCTTGGACACCCGCACCATATTCATCATATCAGTCGGCAAACCCTTGACGTATTTAATCTTCTCTTTCTCGGTCGAGACCAAGTGTCCCACCAATCCCAGCTTAACCATGAATAGTTTATTGTACTATTTTACTGTCTAGTTCCCTTTCTTCAAGTTCCGGAATTCGTCTATGATCTTTTCCATAGCCTTCTAATTACAGTATTCTTCCAACACTTTTATCTTAAAAGTTTCCCAATCCAGTTTGGCTAACACGGAGGCCTCTAGAGACATGGAGTAAATGTTCCACCATTTGAGGGCCTCCCCTCGCAACACTTGAGAGCCAAACTTCGCTTTCTGACCCTCGCTACATTCACTTGTTCTAAAAGCCTGTTCCATCTCGCGGATCCAATTCATACAGACTATTGAATCATCGTTGCCTTGAACTCAGGTGGTCTACAACTCAAGAAGGTTTTGAAGGAGAAAGTTCTCACCACTTACCTTGCCTCCAACGTTGTTATTCCATCCGTGGGTATGTCATGTCCGGTACCCTTGGATCCTACTGCGACAACATTTTCCACAACCGTTTCATGTCTACGGTTGTTTGTGTCCCTGTCCTCGAGCAACTTCATGAATAACTCTTGTTTTTGAGCAATAGCCTTATTCATGGCCAGCATCATTCGATCCATCATCCTGTTTCCTGGAGTCACTTCTTCCATGATCGGTTCGGATTTGGCTATGTTACGTTGGGGTATCTGCCCAACCCCTCCGCCCAAAACATTCTACAGAGGTGGAGGCAATTCTGCCACAGTCACCCTTGGTTGGTCGGCCGTGGATGCCGTCGCCTCATGGCCATCCGGCCTATTTAATGTAGTAACCATTTCAGTCTGCCACACAACCATGCGAGAATGAAGGTGATAAATAGACTATAAGAATTAAACATAAAGATACGTACTACTACTTTCATTAATCATTATAACAATTGCAAACTAAGCATGCTCACATAACAATATATTCATAATAGCAGTAGCTAATTGAAATTACGAACACATTAAACATAAGAATCTTTGCTACCATTGTCACAATTCTCAACTTATGTAATTTCATCAACTCTAAGACTATTCTATCTCAAGAGTTCTACCTAATCTCACGATTCGTAACTTAATCAATCCCAGCTTAAGTCTAGGCATCTTACATTCATCCTTAGTTTACTTAAACTGATACTCTGATACCAACTTGTAACACCCTAAAAATAGGGGTTAATTTAAACCTGAATATTTTTGGAATAAGAAAAGTTAACATAAACAAATCACCCAAAAAAGGGGAACAATTGTATGGCGTTACATCATAAATGACCGTGTGAAATAAAACTCAACAACCTACTAATCTAGACCAATCAAATATAGATTATGAACGGGTGTTGCTATCTCACTTCCAAAAGTATACTATTGCTATACCAAAATGCATGCCTCCATACACTCCCAAAAATGCTACTTTCTCTTTAAGGCTCTCCGCTCAAACCCGTGGAGTCGCACCACTAGAATGACCAGTTTGTTATACATGTCATTTTAAAAAAAGTGTTAGGCTAAATCCTAGTGAGAAAAAATATTTATATTGGCGAAAACAATAAGTTTAAATGAAATAAGTACGGAAACAAAGAGATAAGCATGGGTAGAAATTCCCTTTATACAAATACCTCTTGGGTTAACAGAGGAGACTCGCTTGCTAACATAAGTGACGGAACACAAAAGTAAACTACTCGACATGTTAGTAAAACCAAATCACATAATAATACACGCATTGGATGTCGATCTCGATTACTTAAAGCGTACACTCGTGGAATATCAACTTCAATCATTTTTGGTCCTTATGTTGGGTTATCCTCATTCAATGAAATGTACTAGCACATAGGACTTGCACCATACCGTCGATGTCATACAGTGCCTCAATGTGGAAAACTAGTGTTCCATCATCGTACAAAATGACTCTAGTGCTTACGGATCTATTACCCTCAATACCAACCAAACAACAAATACCATTTTATTAGAAACCATTCAATTTCTCTGACCAAGTTCCTCATCAAGAGTCTCAAAATGACTAAGATGCCATTAATGGCATAACCAAATTTCCAAATAAGTCCCTATAAAGTTCCATGATTCCCAAAATATCCATTTATTTTAAACCCTAGTTTTGACCTAAAATACTTAAAACTCATAAATTGAAGTAAGTGTGTTCTACAAGTGTGTAAAGGACAAATAAACCATGAACATCAATTATTTATATTTGCAAGCATATCTATCCAAGTAACCCTAAATCTCCAAAAATTAGGTTTTGATGAAAAGTCATCTAAATCAAGAAATAATTAGTGTGGATGTATTTAGAAGGTTAAAACCAACATTTTAACATGTATAAAGTTTATAAAACAAGAATGAACTTACCTTGTGGTTTTGGTCTCAAAACCTAAACAAAGAAACCCTAAGAAGATGGAGAAGGAAATCTTGCACTAGAACAAATCTTGAAGAGTCCTTCCTTAGGAGCTAACAATCCCTAAAATCAACAATAAATAACCTAGGTGATCAAGGGATGGAGTTAATGAGGAGGGAAGGAAGGTTGAGAGGCATACCATAAATGTGGAGAGCAAAATCGCACCAACCAAAATCTAGAAAATGAGGTATGAAGCTCTAAAAATTTGACTTCAACTTTAAATGCCCGTCAGGTCCTCGGCGACGATGCCATGCGACCTTGACAATGTCATTATCACAAAGCATAATCTCCCAACATGTACCGTGGGTACTAGTGGCTCGTCGACAGTGACTCAACGACTGTTGTCATGGTCACTTGTCACAATAGCCCCATGCGTACCATGACTATGCCCTAGCGATAGTGACACTGTCCCAGTCGCCAGGGACAATCGCTCAAGGTCTTCTCGCGGCCGAAACTTCATCCTTTGCATGCGAAAAAGGTTGGGTTCGAAGGCGTTTTTGATATTATATCAGTCCCCCTATGAACTATAGATTTGATTAACTTTTTAAGGGTATTTAAACTCACCAAGAAATCCGGGTGTTACAATCCTCCCAACCTTGGAACGGATTTCGTCCTCGAAATCCTAAACTACACAAATAAGTGAGGATATCGACGTTTCATGTCCTCTTCCGGTTCCCATGTTACGTTAGCACCGGGATGGTGCCTCAATTGAACATTCACCATGGTGACTTCCTTGTGTGGGAGTCTCTTGGTCTCTTCCTCCAAGATGGCTTCAGGTTCTTCGATACATCGGTTGTCATCCACTTGGATCTCCGACAATGGTATGGCGCTTTCTTCCTCCACCAAACCCTTTCGGAAATAGCACAAATGGAATATAAGGTGGATTCCATCCATCTCTGGAGGCAAGTCCAACTTGTAGGCTTCCATTCAAATGCGCTCAATAATGTTGAACGGTCCAAGAAAACGGGGCTCAACTTCCCACGCTTGCCAATCCGTATCGAACCCTTCCATGGGGATACCTTCAACATCACACGATCTCCCACTTAAAATTCTACTGGTCACCTATTCTTATCGGCATAACTCTTTTGTCGATCTTGCACAACCTTCAAACGTTCCCGTGTGGCTTTAACTTTATTGGTCGTTTCCTGTACAACTTATGGCCCGAAAAATTACTTTTCTCCCGCTTCTAACCAGCATACGGGGGTTTTACATTTCCTTCCATACAACGCTTCAAATGGTGCCGCTCTAAGACTAGAGTGATAACAATTATTGTAGGCAAATTCCACCTAGGGTATATGGGTATCCAACTTCCATCAAAATCGATCACACATGATCTTAGCATGTCTTCCAAGGTTTGGATCGTCCTTTCACTTTTTCCGTCCGTCTGTGGGTGGTATCACTACAACAAAATAGATCTACAGCAAGGACAAAAGTCATGTCTATAGGGTTAAATGTCGTTACAATAGACGAACTGCAACGACGATTGTTGCTATTGGTTTCGTCGCTGTTGCCCCATTGCTGAAAGTATCTATTGCAACAACATTTTGTCGTAGCTGTAGATATAACCTACAGCGACAATATGTCGTGGCCGTAGACTATTAACATAATTTAATTTAATTAATTAATTTAAAATATAAATAAATTTAGTAAATGATTAATGAATTGCAACGACATGTCGTCGCGATAGGTTATATACGACGACAACAAGTCGTTGCTTTAGGCCATATCTATAGCAACGACATGTCGTTACAATAGGTAAAATTAATTCAAGCTAAAAATATAATAAATCAACGACAAGTTGTTGCAATAGATCAATCTCGAATATTATTACTGTTGATATGTCGTCGCAATTATTAATAATAGTACTTTTTACCCTGTATTTTTTGTTATATATATATACATACACATGACACACATTGTAGCTACAATTATCCAAAAAAGAGTAATTAAAAAACAGGTTTACTAATAATCATGAAACAACTAAATATGAATCAATTGTAGCAAACGATCGTCTAAATAAAAATAAATTGTAGCAAACTAACGTTTAAATACGAATCAATTGTAGCAAACTAACGTCTAAATACGAAGCAAATGTAGAAAAAAACTAACGTCTAAATATGAACTCATCTTACCAAAGTAACTTCTAACCGTGAAACTTCATCTAATCATCTCGCAAGTCCGTCTCTTCATCATCATGATCATCTTCAATATCATTAGATGGCTGTTGTGGTTGTCGTGTTGCCATTGCTGCAATAATCGCATCGACATCTATCGGTTGTGGATTCTGAAGTGGTGGGATGGAGACATTAGGGTTCGTCCTCATCTCTTCTACCGTCTTAAGCAATCTTTGGACGTTATCATGAGAAGCCTGAATTGATGAATTAACTTGGGAGGCTATCAAACGCATAACGTCAATAGTTGACGATGGTGGTGTCGTGGTCTCTAGAGATGTTTGTAAACCACACATAGCCGCAACACCGATACCCTTCAACTTTCGTCCACGCCCTGTGTTGTGACCACGCCGTTCACCAAGTACTTTTGAGATTATTTGTGTTTCCTTTACTGAAGGTTCACCATCATGTGTTGGCGGGGCTTCTTGTGTCTGCCTATTATATTCTGTGAGCATCCTTTCCTGCAATAATGTGATCGTATTGTAAAATTCAAGTATGTTCACTCAACATGTTGTTATTTTGGTGATTGCAAATAGGGAAAAATATCCACAATTATATATGCTCCATCTTTCCATCCTAAAGAATATGACAGACATTCTCCATTGTGATAAAATACATATGTTGCATCAAGAAAAATTACCAACAAGTACAACAGTAGCAAGCATCTCAAGTATTTATTCTAAATTAGCATTAGCAACACTCCAGGGGCACATTTGTGGGGTTTCTAAGATGTAAATATTCATAAGAATGAGGTATTGAGCAATGCATAAAAGAGGATGATTGAACAAACGAATTAATATCTATATAACAATATATATATACATATATACCATCAATATCAGACAAAAGCATTGATTGAAATTGGATAAATACTTCTATACGTGTCATCAAAAGTGTCAAAGCATTTCCAATTCTACAACAAATTAACACTAAAAAATCTGAATTTTATTCAACAATTGTTGGAAACAAAATTCGGAAAATAAAAGTAGCCATTGAATCACTTTAACAGTAGGCATGAATCACTTTCACAAAACAAATTATCGTCATTAGGCATGGAAAAAAAACAAATCTCATAATGCAATAAAACTTTTACTTTGACATTAAGCACTTTGACAATACCCAGGTATCTAGAAATCATTCAGAACCGTTGAATCCATGGAAATCCCAAAAATCAGGAAACAAATGAATAGCCATGGAGAGTAAAAAACAAACACTAGCCATTATAAAGAAAACAAATGCATTTCAAAAAACAAATCAGATTTACATCACTATTTAGTGAAATAAAAGAGGCAATCAAACATCAATAGTTACTTACATGATCCACTCTAGATGCCTCGTTCACCCATCCACAATTTGGCCGATGATGCATGTCTTGCCAATGACCTATTGCACTTGGTAGTTCTTGTGTTTCAGGATTTCTCTGTGAAAGAAAAAACAAATTAAATATCTTTATAGGACAATAATAATCTCAAATAACAAGAAAATAGTTGACTTATTTTACCTTATTGTACCGTGATGCGACATAAGAGGTTGACCCATGAAGACTCGGATACTTAGCATTTGATCTATTTTGAGCATTTTTTTTGTGCTCGACTCCTATTTTTTGGATCTGCAAAGAAGTCCACGGTCTTTCCCCACCAAGTCTTGTCGGTTATGGAGGATGGTGGCTTTTTCTTCGCCGTCTCCACATTATCATAACCACCAACTGAAATGAAATGTTTCTTGTACCTAGATTTCCTCTCCCTATAGCGATCTTGACATTCTCGCTTAATCCCAGCAAGTATCATTGGCCATTCAGGAAGATGGCGGTCCAAAACAAAATATTGCCTCAAAAAAAACGTTAGAAAATATAACAAAAAGTTTAGATTTAATTAATAAGTAATATATTTTTACCTCATTTCCCGGTAGTATTCTCATTTTGCACTCTTGAGGAACCTCATCCCAACATCGATAATACGGGGGGATGTGTGTACCTATAAGGTTTCCAATGAATCTAATAAACATATTACTATTTTGTCCCACCGCCTTGTATGTATCCTCAATTTCATCAAAACTAATAGGTAGAGGTCTGTTTCCATTTGCACTAAATGCCGCCTCCAAATTTGCGCTTCGTGAGATACCACACTTTTTTGGTATAGCTACATATTTTGATGTTAGAAACAAAAGTAGAACATTAACAACATATTCAATATTGTATTATATATTAATAGATAAGTTGAAGAAAATAATTTACATTGCTCGCAAGATGTAGGTATCCTGTTTGGGTTTGGAGGAGGATCACCTCCTCCATCTCCTCCATGTGATCGATGAACAGTAGCAGACATAAGTTCACAGTTCCTGAAACAATATCAATCAAAACTCGTAACTGTACCAAAAGACAAAGAAGTAAACCTGGTCTGTATATAAAGACTGATTAAAGAAAAAAAGAAGAAAACTTGGTCTGTATATATAAAGTATATAACCATATTAAACCACATTTTAAAGAATACAATTCAACATACCATATATCAATCAGACCCGTCACTAGAACAATATTGAACTTCAGGATTATCATCATCATTATCGTCACTTAATAATAAATCATCATCTATACCATCTTCCTTATCTTCATCGTTAATGAAATTTTCGTCATCCACCACATTAACAGTAGGGATATCGTCAACTATACTTGATTGACCAACTTCTTCTAAACTTATATTAGGCAATTCGCCTAAGTCCATGGTCAACACAAAATTGGACGAGCTATTGTCGTGTACGACATCTATCTCAGTTACATCATTGATACTTGGATGATCCCAAATTTTCCGATGATTCACCTCTTCCACAACCCTCCAATTACGGTTTTGAGAAAGATCTTCAATGTAGAATACTTGTTTTGCTTGTGTAGCAAGAATGAACGATCGTCTTTGTACCATTCAGAGTTGATGTTGATACTAGTGATATTATTTTTAATGACACATCGACCCTTTCTCGGATCTGTATTGAACCATTTACATTGAAACAACACAACGGAGTACCCATTCAAATATCGTAACTCTAGAATCTCCTCCAATTGACCATAAAATGTAAAACCATCTACTTCTGGTACCGCAACACCACTATTTTGAGTGGTACGTTGAATTTCTCGACTCCGTACCACAAATCTTACACCATTGACTATGCAACCAGTGTAAGAGTGTGCGTTTAAATTTGCACCTTGCGCCAAAGAAAACAACTCTTCCGTACATTCAGGAGACCCTGTTTGTCGTAGACTACACATCATTACAAAGGAAAAAAGTAAGTTTAAATAGTGACATATGTTTATTAGTCAAATATGTATTATCTTTTTACCTTCTTATAAAACCATGGGGGAAATTCGTTTTGGAGATTACATCCTTGCATTTCAGAGTTAAATTGGTTGTATGTGTGAAAAACTTCAAATTAGCCCTATTATATCAAACCCAAAAATAAGTTAAAGAAATGTGATATATAATGATACTTACTCCATGTAGACTTGAATTTCTGGGCAGTTGTAGAGTACAAACCACTCAGTTGATTTTCGAACAGATGGTTCGAGAAATACGATTTTGGAAGCGCTAGTTGGTCGACACTGTGATTCAAACACGACAACTGTCTTTTGGGAATGACGACATCCTCATTTCTGTCTGGTTGATTAAATTTAGTCTGCACACCGTGAAGATACATGGAACAAAATGTCAAAGCTTCATCGGCTACATAACCTTCTGCTATAGAACCTTCGGGCTTAGCCTTATTCCTGACATAATTTTTCAACTTCTTCATATATCTTTCAAACGGGTACATCCACCGCATGTAAACGGGTCCTCCAAGGATAGCTTCTTCAGGTAAATGAAGAACCAAATGGATCATTATGTCAAAGAAAGTCGGTGGAAATATTAATTCAAGTTTGCACAATATCATAATCATTTGGTCTTGTGCTTTATTCATATCATCCACCATCAAATTTTAGCACAAATTTTCTTAAAAAATGTGCAAAGTTCGAATATTGGATTTACAATATCATCGTCTAAGCACCCTCGTACTCCTACCGGTAGCAAGCGTTGCATAAGAATGTGACAATCATGAGACTTCAACCCAGTTATATTGGTATCATTATATCGGTAACTTTCTTTCTAAAATTTGATCCAAAACCATTTAACTCCTTTTATGAATTGACAAAAACGACGTTTACCTTCTATTGTGAATGAGTACCTTGGATGCGGTTTTATAATCTTGTTGTCTTTCTCTTGAAGCCACAACTCTTCTCGAATTCCCCAATCTTTCAAGTCAACTCTTGAATTAGTAGTGTCTTTTGATTTATCATTCATCAACAAAGTGCCCAACAAACTATCACAGACGTTTTTCTCCACATGCATAACATCCAAATTATGTTTTAGTTCAAGAAAAGACCAGTACTCAAGCTCAAAGAAAATACTGCGTTTGGTCCAATTCAACTCTTTCGAATCACGCTTTCATTTCACACCTCCGAACCTTGGATGTTTTCCAGGAAGACGAATCGGGATATAAGCTAGTTGTTCCAATATAGTTGTACTACTGAATCGTATAGGAGGAGGTCTATTCTCAGGTTTACAATCAAACAACTTACTTTTCCTCCAACGATGACTAGAATATAAGAATCTTCTATGACCAACATAAGCTGTCTTCCCAACTACACGACATGAGGGAGTGTCTTCATTACAAGTAGGACATGCTTTATATCCTTGTCCACTCCAACCAGACAAGCTACTACGAGCAGGAAAATTGTTGATAGTCTATAAAAGTGTTGCACGCATTGTGAAGATAGTGTTTGTTACTGCATCTCTCGTTTGAACACCTTTACCCCACAACATTTTTAATTCATCCACCAAAGGCCTTAAAAAAACATCCATATCCTTCCCCGGTGATTTAGGACCAGGAATCAACAACGTCAAGAAAAAAGACGACTCTTTCATACATAACCATGGAGGTGTATTGTATGTTGTCAATATGACTGGACACATGCTGTAAGATCGGCTCATGTTACCATATGGATTAAAACCATCTGCAGCCAAACCTAAACGAACATTTCTGGGTTCATTAGCAAAATCTGGATATCTCGTATCAAAATCTTTCCACGCGCTCCCATCAACCGGATGTCGTATTGTACCATCCTCTGTTGACCTTCCAGTAACATGCCACGTCATATCTTTTGCAGTATGTCTGGAACTATATAAACGTTTAAGTCTTGGTGTCAATGGAAAATAGCGCAACACTTTTTGGGGGACCTTCTTCCCCTTTGTGTTTTTGTCAACCCATCGACTATCACCACAAATCGGACAGTTTTGCATCAATTAATTTTCCTTCCAAAAGAGACAACAATCATTTTTACAAACATGGATCGGTTGGTACCCCAACCCTATTTTTCCCATTTTTTTCTTAGCATCATAATATGAAGCTGGAACCTTATTATCCTTCGGAAATGCAAATTTTAGGAACTCTAGAAGTTGGTCAAATGAACTATCAGTCCATTTATTCATGACCTTCATATGTAACATTTTTTCTAAAAAGTTTAGGGAAGACATCCAAGTACAACTAGGGTATAACTCGGTCTCGATCTCCTGAAACAATTCAACATATTATTGGTCTGCACCATTTGCACCTCCATCTAGAATTCCGTCATCTAGGTATTCTTCATTATTATTTTGCTCCCCAATAACGTCATTGATGACGTCAGTCATCTCATCTGTCGTTGGAGCTTCACCTTCTATTACATGACGATGATCTACCTCACCATGATAAACCCATTTCGTATATGAGGTTTGCCATCCATACGCATGTATGTGAGCCTCAACCATGTCTGGCTTTTGACTTAACATATTCAAACATCTTTTGCACGGGCATCTAATAAAGCCAGAACTATTGGCATGTTCCTTTGCTATCTCCATAAATGCTTGAAGACCGGTCCAGAACTCGTCAGAGTTTCGTCTTCTCAAAGTAGTCCAACTCTTATCAATCGTCATAACTACTTCATTGTTATAAAGTTTGTGAGTGGTCCAAGAAGTATAAAAAGGTTTTACATATATACTATATTATAAAGCATTTAGGCTAAAACTCTTGAATACAACACAAAAAGCATAAAGTACTGCTTTTTAAAGCATAAAACATAAAAATCTCTTAGTTAATATTTTTGTTGCATAATATACAAGTTATTGATGCATCTCTTTTATATAATCACCTTTATCATATTCAGATTTGTCTATTCGATGTGGTTTTTCACATTTTTAGGCAGATGCAGATTTATCTATTCGATATGGTTTAATATCCTAATTCTCCTAAAAAAGTAAATATATAATGTATTAGACGGAGGTTCAAGGGAAAACCTCAAAAAAAGGGAAAACTGAAAAACACTCTGGTAGCCTCTCTGGACGATATGCACTTGTGCATACAGGTAAATTATGTTTTTTTTTCTTTTATGCACTTGTGCATGTTACAAAGTACTTGTATGCACAAGTGCATACCGTCCAGATGAAGGGCTACCAGGGTGTTCTTTAGTTTTCCGTTTTTTGAGGTTTTCCCTGAACTTGACCCTAATGTATTATGTATTATGTGTGTGTGTGTATATATATATATATATATAAATATTATTCGTCTTCTTCCCTGCGAAAAGAGAGGATTCCTAAGGTTAAAGTAATTGAAATCTGATAAAAAAAAACAAATAACCAGAAGAATCCACCGGGGTCGAGTGAAAACAGCAGATCATGAAGTCGATGAATGTGGTTGACGCCTGAACCCTGAAGAATCGAATTTGAGGAATACAATACAATTTACTCCAATTGGGGAAAATTTGAAGTTTTATGTATTGGAGGGAAGCCGATGGACACCTTATGAGAGAATAGAGTAATTAGAGAATGTTATGTTTATTCTCATTACCAAAAGCCATATATATATATATATATATATATATATATATATATATAAGAAGGATTATAGAATCCTAGAACAACTACGAGATATCTATTATACAAATATGATATAAGACAAGAGATAGAAGACAACTATAATAGGACTGTTAATCTAATTTGGAGCCTTAGGTAATATTATCACACTTTTGCACGCCAGTTCTTCGTATTTTTTACACCTAGAAATGAATTCTAGAAATAAAAAATGAGTTCAAAACTTCAATTGAAGTTGAGATTTGTAAACTCAACTTATCAGCTTGCTATATTAGCATCCACTTGGAGATATCTTATCATAAACAAGCAACATTTTAAAAAATGGCTTCAAAAATTAAAAGTCAGATCAAAATACCTTATATTTTATAGATTTTATCCACAAGATATATCGTAAGAATTACAACTAGAAATAAATGCTAATCCACCTTCATAGACTGATGCAAATAAAAATATAGAAGTGAATTAAAGGGTATAGTAGGAATCTTGCACCCATGTACATTATGTTACATTACTACTGATACATACACACATATAGATGACATCCATGACAATTCTATTTCCCATAACAGCAATTTCTAAATTCAAAACAAAAATCTTATCACTACATTTCATACATCGTAATTTGTACACTACTCTGAAGAATCAAGCAACAAAATTTTCAGGTAATTTGCTCTTTCAATACATATCACTGCAATTTAAAGTATAATGACTTTCTTGTTTTTTTTTCAAGTTTTTTGTGGGCATGATCTTTTACACCAGAGACATATTGTTTAACACTATATGCATATGAGATGAAGGTCATTGAGGTAAATAAGTTTAGAAGGTCTCTAAGTAGATAAATTGAATAAATAAAATTCTAAATTTAAGCTAAGCATTATTACAAACACTTGGTGTGCAACTTAAGACCACCCAATTAAAACCAGTTATAGAAGACAGATTTGTAAGCCCTTCAACAAACATACATCAACGAAGAAGAAGAAAAAAATATTGCTTAGCTCTGGTTTGTTCTAATGGCACTAAGTTGCTAAATCAAACAAATGGATCATAATATCAATGCAAGTTTATTAGAACTAAATCAAACAAATTAATCAGAACCATAGTATAAAATCATGAATGCATTGTCAATAACATGTAATAACTTCAACAAAAACAAGAAACGTAGAAGAAGACTAACCTCTACTGTGGGAGATGAGGGTTACGACACGAGCAAAGAGACGACGGTGCCGATGGGAGCGATGAAACAACAGAGACGACGAGAGCAATGAGTATTTTTTTTAAAGGAGGTTTTTGGATTTGGGTAATGGTATTGAACTGCAAATGATTTTGTAGAGAAGCTATCGGAGTTTGTTTTCACCTGTTGACCGGTTCTTCTTCAATTCAGTTTCCGGATTGATAAGACTTTTTCAACATAAATAATATTTCTTTTTTTAAATCACGTAAATTCATATAGATAATACTTTTTTAAAGTTATCTACATTTTCCCTTTTAATTAAACAAAAATATAATAATTTCTTCTCTTAAATTTTATTTTTTTTAAAGATACGATTTTTAAATTTATTTATTAATTAATATACAATCTATATGTTAATTTGAATTTGACGCATAATATTTTTTATTCCAATTTATTATTCTATATTATAATATATAAAATATTTGATAATTTTTTTTAACTTTTTTAAACATTTGGTATTTATATTTATACTACATTATAAAGCATTTGAAAAAATCCTTTAAAACAAATTATTATGCATCGTGTACTGTTTATTAATGCATATTATTTAAAATTCATATTTCTCAAAATTTGTTAATTATATATCTACAGTGACGACAAGTCGTCTCAATAGAGTACTAATTTATTAATTTTAACTCTTACAAGAATACACATTTCTTATAATTTCTAACAAACTTATTTGTAGTCCTTCAAAATTTCCCATCACAAATTTTCGTCCAATTATTTAATATATAGCTACAATATGTCGTCGCTATAAACTACCAATTTATTAATTACTTTTTTTAATATGAAGTCACAATAATTATTTTTTAAAAAAAATTATTAATTATCTACAGCAACGATATGTCGTCTCTATAGGGTACCAAATTTTTCAAAAAGAAAATCACATTTTTTTAATTTGAATTTTTTTATCAAATGACATGTCGTTGCTATAACCTTTCAAAAATTACATCACCCCGTCATTTTTTCCCACCAAAACTTTTTATCAAAATTTTTATCTACAGCAACGACCTTGTTGTTGCAAAAGGTCGAATGAATATTCGACCTTTTCCCCATCTTTTAGCCACGACAAGTCCTTGTTGTAGCTATTAACAGCAACAAACCAAAAGTCGTTGCTATAGGCGTCGTCGTTGTAGCCATCATTTCTTGTAGATGCTATGCTCAGGTTCACCCGCTTACCCAACTCTTTATGCAAAGCGCCCCAAAATTTTGAAGTGAAACGGTTATCACGGTCGGAAACTATAGACAAAGGTACACCATGTCTAGAGACCACTTCATCAATGTAAAGTTTTGCCAACTTATCCATTGGTAAAGTTTCTCTCATCGCTAGGAAATGAGCACTTTTTCTCCGACGATCTACTATCACCCAAATGGTATCATTCCCTCTTGACGTCTTTGGTAGCTTGGTCACGAAGTCAATGGTGATTTTGTCCCACTTCCACTCGAGTATCTCCAAAGACTGTAAGCTCCCGTAAGTCCGTTGATGCTCGGCTTTTACTTGCGAACAAGTCACACACCTCTGCAAATAGTGCTCCACGTCTAACTTCATAACCAACCACCAATAGTCTAATTTCAAATCCCTATACATTTTAGTGCTCCTGGGTGAATGGAGTACTTGGATTTGTGAGCGTCTTCCAAAAGTTGCCCTCGATTTCCTCCAATCTTTGGCACCCACACACGTCCACTAAAATATTTAATCCTGCGACTATCATCCGTCAAGAGTAGTCGTTGCTTGGTCATCACTTCTTCTTTATGGTTCTCTTTCAATAAGGCTTTGCTTTGTGCCGCTTTAATTCGCTCCATCAGACTCAACACCAATTCGATCCACAAGAGCTTGGTCCGAAGGCTCCTGTTGTATTCTTTTCGACTTAAGGCATCGACTACCATGTTTGTTTTACCTAGATGGTAGAGCAAGTAACAATCGTAGTCCTTAAGTAATTCCAACCGGATGGTAGAGCAAGTAACAATCGTAGTCCTTAAGTAATTCCAACCATCTCCTTGGCCTCTTATTTAATTCCTTTTGATCAAAAACATACTTCAAACTCTTGTGGTATGTATATAAGGTACATTTCGTTCCATTAAGGTAGTGCCGCCATAACTTTAACCCAAACACCACCGCTGCTAGCTCCAAATCATGAGTGGGATAATTCTTTTCGTGCACCTTTAATTGTCTTGACGCGTAGGCGATCACTCTTCCCCTTTGCATTAGGACACAACCTTAGCCCATCCTGGATGCATTGCTATAAACCACAAAATCCTTTGATCCTTCAGGCAATGATAAGATCGGAGCTTCACACAGGTTCTTTTTAAGCGTCCGGAAATCCTTCTCTTGAGCTTCGGTCCACACAAAATTCACGTTCTTTCTAGTCCGGAATTCGTCTATGATTCGGTCCATGGCCCTCTCATTATAGTATTCTTCTAATACTTTTCTCTTAAAAGTTTCCCAATCCAGTTTGGCCAACACGGAGGCCTCTAGAGACATGGAATAAATGTTCCACCATGTGAGGGTCGCCCCTCGCAACATCTGAGAGCCAAACTTCGCTTTCTGACCCTCGCTACATTCACTTGTTCTAAAAGTCTGTTCCATCTCGTGGATCCAATTCATCCAGACTATTGAATCATCGTTGCCTTGAACTTAAGTGGTCTACAACTCAAGAAGGTTTTGAAGGAGAAAGTTCTCACCGCTTGCCTTGCCTCCAATGTCACTATTCCATCAGTCGGGATTTCATGTCCGGTACCCTCGGATCCCATTGCGACCACATTTCCTACAACCGTTTCATGTCTACGGTTGTTTGTGTCCCTGTCCTCGAGCAACTTAACGAATAGCTCTTGTTGTTGGAACATAGAATTATTCATGGCCAACATCATTCGATCAATTATCCTTGTTCCTGGAGTCACTTCTTCCATGATCGTTTCGAATGTGGCTATGTTACGTTGGGGTATCTGCTCAACCCCTCCGCCCAAAACATTCTACAGAGGTGGGGGTAATTCTGTTGCAGTCACCCTTGGTTGGTCGGCACGTGGATGTCGTCGCCTCATGGCCATTCGACCTAGTTCGTGTAGTAACCATTTCAGTCTTCCACACACACTTGCAAGAATGAAGGTGAGAAATAGACTATAAGAATTAAACATAAGGAAACGTACTACTACCTTCATTAATCATTATAACAATAGCAAACTAAGCATGCTCACGTAACAATATATTCATAATAGGAGTAGTTAATTGAAATTACGAACACATTACACATAAGAATCCTTGCTACCATCGTCACAATTCTTATCTTGTGTAATTCCATAGACTCTAAGACTATCCTATCTCAAGAGTTCTACCCAATCTCACGATTCGTAACTTAATCAATCCCAGCTTAAGTCTAGGCATCTGACATTCATACCTAAGTCACTTAATGTCAGGATCGAATTCTCAACAAGAATTAATTCTGAGAAACAATATCAAAGAAGTTTGCGAAATAACACTTTGATATTCAATGAAACAGTAACCAAAACAGTAAAAATGAAGAACAAACTGTAAACTTGTATTGAATAATTGAAATCACAAGGTTACACACTCAACCTCAATCTTGAAGAACAGACTCTTTCAAGACGAATTCTACTTCTCTAGAATTAGGATCTATGCCTTGAGGTTGATTTTTTTTTTCAAGAACTAGGAATGAATTCTCTTCTAAACTATTTTATATCTTCTATATATATCCTAATCAAAAGATAATTACAATAAATAAACATATCTTCAGTATATCTTCCATGTATATCTCTAAGCTTCCATGAATATCTTCAGTTTATCCAGCTGTCATCCTTTTCATTCGGATCTTCAAGTCATAAGCAGCACTAACTATGCTCAGCAGTATTAACTTCTTCAAGCAGCATTAACTGTAAGCAGCACCAACTACTAGCAGTACTAACTAGCTAAGCAGTACTAACTTTGTTCAAGCAGCACTAACTTTGACTAGCAGTATTAGTTCTACTAGCAGTAGTAATACTCAGCAGTATTAACCTTGAAGTCTGCTAGCAGTAGCAACTCTGAACCAGCAGCATTAATCATACTTAAGCTTTTCTTCAGTTCCAAACAATCTCCCCCTAACTTGACTTTTAGGAAAAGAAGTCAAGTTCTTCAGATGCTCTTCAAGATGCTCCCAAAACTTCATAATGGCCTAAATTCCAGTATTTGCATCCAATCCCAAACTCTGATTGATGGTTCTTTGGATCAAATATTTAGCCATCTCTGAATCTGGAACACATCCTAGCTTTTTCTTCAGCATGGCATGAAGCTTCAATCTGCTATGATTGTACACTCTATCCACTAGGAAGTATTCAGTATGATTCAGATCCAAAGTCACTGTATATACTCCACTAGTTTCATATAGAGTCCAACTGTTGACTGACTTGAAGACATTCTTGATCACATTCTTTACTTCTTCAGGTTTGAACATCATACACAGATACTCCATTACCAATTTTGTAATTGAAATCTCTGGAGCTTTCAGTATATCTTCATACAACTTCATTCCTATCTCAAACATCTCTTCAAGATCTGACCTAGAGCATGTTCTAACAATCTTTGCCCAAGTATTGAACACCTCATACTTTTCATCCTTCCTTTTTAGCTTTATGTACTCCTTTCCATCCACTGTCAGTGTATCCCAGTGAATGACCTCAGGAGGCTTTATACCAACAGGTTCTGCTGAAATTGGTTCAGGAACTTTGTCCATCACTACCATATACAAATTTACATCATCTGTGTTTGATGGCTCTTTCTGTTTAGATGACTCAGGTGCCCCTTCTTCTTCAGCAACCTTCTCAGCCTCTCCTTCAGCTATTCTAGGCTTCTTGATTGACTTTCTCCTTGCCATCATCTTTGTTCTCTTTAAAGTCCTTAGACTTTCTTTCAGAGTGGCTTCTTTCTTTGGTGGTGTTTCTTGCTCATCTGGAAAGGGCTTTTAAAAATCAAAGTCATTACTTTCTTTCATCCTCTTCTCCATCTCCACCCTTGCAGTTTCATTCCCCTGAAGCTTTATCATCTCTGAATCATATAGTTCTTTAATCTTCTCAAAAGACATCTTTGAGAACATCTCCTTTCTGACTCCTATAGCACCTTTGAGAAATATAATCATCTTGTTTCTCTCTTGGGTACCTAGGAAAGTCTTTGAGGGTTGTCTCTTCTTTACAGCTATTTTTACCACCACTGATTTCTTCAGAGTTGCAGCTTTCTTCTGTGCAATTTCAGTGGCCAGGCTTTGTTGATAAGCTTCATTTAGTTCAGCAGCTAGAGCCTTTGCCATCTCCCTGTCCTTTTCAACCTGAACTCTTTCTTCCTTTTCAATGTCATCCTGCATCTTCCTGGCTAAGGCTTCATCTGATTCAACCAACCTTTGCTTCTTGACTGGTTGATCAGATTCCACCATCTTTGCTTTTCCTTTATCTTTGTTCATTGCCTTCTTACTGTTATCTTTCTTGATCACTTCACCTTGTTCTTTGATGATTACTCCTTTGGTCTTTGAAGTGACCTTGGGAGTATCATTCTTGGCTTTAAGTAAAGTTTTTGCAATCTCAAGATCTGTTAATACTTCTTTCACTGTTTCTGCTGCTTGTTTAATTTCAACAGTATTAACCATTTCTGCTGCTTCTTGTGTTTCTATTTGCACTGATTCTCTTTCTGTTTCTACTTCCTGCTCCCCCTCAACATCAAATTTCTCCCCCTCTTCACCATATTTCATCCCATCAGGCTCCCTCTTTTTTGTAGCTTCTTCCATGTTGATCTCCCCCTTTTTGGGAGCATCATTCCCAGATTTCCTTCTCCTTAGCACAAATTGTCTCTTCTTCTTTTTCTGTACTAGCTTCATCACCAATTTCTTGAGTTAGGTAATCTGCACTTGTTGGGACAAGATTACCAATTTCATATCTTCAAGTTCTTTTCCTTGTTTGAGAACATCTAGGTTGATGTTACCCATTGTCACCATCAATTCATCATAGTCATATCTGTCCTCACCTTCTCTAGGAGTGTTACCCCCTATTGAAGGATCATTGGATCTTTTATTAGTGGATGTCTTCTGCCTAGCAAAAGCACTATCCACCCCCTTGGTTTCTTGGCACCAGGGACCTTTGAATGATTGCTCATTCAAAGTTGCCATGGGGGAGGTCTTATTTATGTTACCATTGTCCTTCTCTGTGCTAGCAGAAGTAATGGCAACCTCAGTACCCATATGCTCAACCTCCTCCTCGGAGAGCACCTCCTTGGGGTTGGGAGACACCCCTTTGGTTTCCCTATTGATATTCCCTAAAGGAGAATTCTCCCTTAGAGGGCTTAAAGGCTTGGGGGTTGATGGTACAAGAAGGGAAGGAGCCTTCTTTACCTGTTTCCTCTTGTATGTTTGGGTGATTGGTGAGGTTGGTTTTTCAAGGAGGGACTGGGGAATAGATTTAGAGTGGGAAGGTTGGGATTGGCTAGCAGTAGGATGATCTAATGGGGGCCTTGACCCTGCTTCCATACCTTCATCAGTGTGGGACACCACCATCATTGTAGGGAACAATGGGGTGTCAACTCCTTCCGAGTCCCCAGCAAATCTTCTCATATTTGAGAAAACCTTGCCTTTGGGGGGTTTAGGTACATATACCCCAACAAGATGAGGTATATCCGTCAATTCATGAGTAATCACTTCTTGGACAAACCTGGGGTACATAAAGAAGCTCTTTTTGTTTCCCATGTTTGAGACAAGATCACTGAAAATCATTTTAGAAAAGTTGTACTTTCTGGCAGTGGCCAAGCACACCAAAGCATAAGCAATGGTGCTGCTGAACTCACTCCATCCAGTAGTCTTTTTGGAGATACAGTGCATAAGGGTATGGACAAAGAAACGCCATTGGGGTGAAAATTTGGCTTTCGAGAACTTGAACACACCCAATGGGCCTCCATACCCCATTCTTGTAAGAGAAGAGAACAATTCATCATTTGGGATAGAAGTTATACCAGAGGAATCGTCTAGACGTAGACTGATGCGAATAACTTCTTCAGTAACTGTCAAGGGTTTGTCACACACCCTTGTGTTAATCATTTGCACACCATTCACAGTGATAATGGTGGCATTTGCCCAGAATTTCCTTTGATGCTCGATATAGATTGTAGGCGATACAGTAAGAGCATGGGCAATATGGCTTGACTTGAGGAAATCCACAATCTGATGGAACCCAGCGGCCTGTTTGGGCTTCTGTAGCATCGCGATTTCATTATGTTCATCTATGAATGCCATTGATGCCATTGAGCTTTGAGAAAATCTTGCCTGAAAGCTTTGAACTTGAGAGAGAAAAGGGTTTAGAGCGCAAGTGAACAGTATGCAAAGAGTCGTTATGAACTTTTAGGCGGGCAAAGGGTATTTATAGTATTCGGGACATAAGAAGTATTAACCTAGAGCAGTATTAACGGACAAGCAGTATTAACTGCGAGCAGTATTAACTAACTAGCAGTATTAACTACTAGCAGTATTAACTAACTAGCAGTATTAACTACTAGCAGTATTAACCACTAGCAGTATTAACCAACTAGCAGTCTTAACTGCGAGCAGTATTAACTAACTAGCAGTATTAACTGTGAGCAGTATTAACTACTAGCAGTATTAACTAACTAGCAGTATTAACTACTAGCAGTATTAACTAACTAGCAGTATTAACTACTAGCAGTATTAACTGAAAGCAGTATTAACACTGCACTGGCAGCATTAACTGCACTTGCACCTTTTAAGCTTGTGTTGTCCATAACCTTTCATTTGTACCTCACACTGTTATTCCATCTCATAATTTTCCACTTGTCTTACCTTTGAACTTACCTCCATCTGGAGTTTCATACAAAGAGCAACATGTCCTCCATCAAACCTTTTGAAGCTTTGAAGGCAGTCCATATTACTTGATATGTGCCACGAGCAACCACTATCTACATGTCAAATGCCCTTCCTCTTGAGCTGTTGGTTGCCCTACACACTTAATAACTCAGTTAGTCTTGGATGGAACCCAAACCAAAGTGGTCTTGGGTTGTCCTTTCTCATTTATATAATCTGTCAGTTTGGTTTGGATGAGTTGTTTAGGAATCTCATGGCTGGAATACTTTGTCAAGATTATAGGCTTTGCAACATTAATACTAGTAGAAGCACTATCCTTGTTAGCAGTAGTATTGGTTGCAGCAGCACTATTTCTGTTAGCAGTACTATCTGGGATAGCAGTACTATCTGGGATAGCAGTACTAACAGGTTTCTTAACAATTGGAACCCAAACTTGAACAAAGTTGTTTGCTTTCTTTGCCTTTAAATTACTCCTTGGCTTATTTGGAGCATTTTTCTCTGTATTAGCAAACTTGTTCTGAGCATGAGACTTTAAAGGTGCTCTGTTCTCAGCCATTTGATTCCTTCTTTTATTCCTATAACCAAAAGAGTTTTGTGGTTTTCTTTGAAAAGTGACTCTTTGGTTGATAGGGTTGAAATAACAGTGTTTGGCAAGATGATTCAATTTGCCACAGATAAAACAAGGTTTTGGTCTATTGATTTTACTCAAATCAACCCCTTGTTTTTGTGCCCACTGATTATTCCAGTTTCTCTGATTTCCCCTTGGTTTATCATGTTTTTGGGGCTCAGATTTATTGCAAGCACACTGTTTGCAAGGGACAGGATTTACAACTGTGGTTTGCTTATAATGGACCTTCTCAGACTTTCCCTCAGTCTTTTCTATGTGCTTAGACTTGATCCAAGCCTTTCCACATCCGTCATTGGTGATAATGTTATTTTCTAGAGGAATCTCACCACTCACAGTGTTCTCCTTACTCTTTTCACTAGAGCTCTCTTCTTCAGAGTCTGTTTCAACCACCACTTTGTCTAAAGGATCTACCTTAGTGGCTCCAACAGGCAATTCCTTCCTATCCTTGGTCTCTAGCAGGTCTGATATAGGAGGAATGTAATTGTTGTTGTATGGTGGTGGTGTGGTGTTATAGCCTATTCCTCTTCTAAGTTTGTCATGGATTTGAGTTTGGAGCAAAGAGTCCATTGCTTTAGAAGCATTGGAAAATTTCTCAATATCCAGCTTGGCTTTCTCAAACTCACTCTTTATCTTCTCATTCTCCTCTTTAGACTTTTTCAGCTGAAGTTCTAGGTCATTCTTCTCCCACTTCCAGTAATTTGTATCATAAGAATGTTGAAGTTCATTGGCTTGGAAAACTTTGATCTGTTCCTCAAAACTCTCAACAATTCTTACATAGTCTTTTATATCTCTCTCTAATCTTTTAAGGTCATCACTCATTGTCTGGTTGTGATCCCTGTACCTTTAAACAGTTTCCATACAAGTTTTCGAGCAAAGATTAGACATTACCTCTGTGGGGATTTCTGTGCTTGAAGAATCTGAAACTTTAGTCATTTATGATTTCTGATTTCAAGGAAGAATGATGATTGCAGGTTTCTGAGAATACTAGCTCTGATACCACTTGTCAGGATCGAATTCTCAACAAGAATTAATTCTCAGAAACAATATCAAAGAAGTTTGCGGAATAACACTTTAATATTCAATGAAACAGTAACCAAAACAGTAAAAATGAAGAACAAACTGTAAACTTGTATTGAATAATTGAAATCACAAGATTACACACTCAACCTCAATCTTGAAGAACAGACTCTTTCAAGACGAATTCTACTTCTCAAGAATTAGGATCTATGCCTTGAGGTTGATTTTTTTTTCTAGAACTAGGAATGAATTCTCTTCTAAACTATTCTATATCTTCTATATATATCCTAATCAAAAGATAATTACAATAAATAAACATATCTTCAGTATATCTTCCATGTATATCTCTAAACTTCCATGAATATCTTCAGTTTATCCAGCTGTCATCCTTTTCATTCGGATCTTCAAGTCATAAGCAGCACTAACTATGCTCAGCAGCATTAACTTCTTCAAGCAGCATTAACTGTAAGCAGCACTAACTACTAGCGGTACTAACTGGCTAAGCAGTACTAACTTTGTTCAAGCAACACTAACTTTGACTAGCAATATTAATTCTACTAGCAGTAGTAATACTCAGCAGTATTAACCTTGAAGTCTGCTAGCAGTAGTAACTCTGAACCAGCAGCATTAATCATACTTAAGCTTTTCTTCAGTTCCAAACATCTAAACTACTGCTCTGATACCAACTTGTAACACCTTAAAAATAGGGGTTAATTTAAACCTGAATATTTGCGGAATAAGACAAAGTTAATATAAGCAAATCACCCAAAAAAGGGGAACAATTGTATGGCGTTACATCAGAAATTACTAAGTGAAATAAAACTCAACAACCTACTAATCTAGACCAATCAAATCTATATTATGAATGGGTGTTGCTATCTCACTTCCAAAAGTATCCTATTGCTAAACCAAAATGCACGCCTCTATACACTCCCAAAAATGCTATTTTCTCTTCAAGGCTCTCCGCTCAAACCTGAGGAGTCGCACTGCCAAAATGACTTGGTATACATGTCATTTTAAAAGAAAAAGTGTTAGGCTAAAGCCTAGTGAGAACAAACATTTATATTGGGTCGTGGTTCTTGGTGGCCGGTTGTTTCTTGTAATTTTCCTTTCGTTTTATAAAACTGCCTGGGTTTCCCTCTAAAAAAACATTTATATTGGGGAAAACAATAAGTTTAAATGAAATAAGTACTGAAACAAATAGATAATCATGGGTAGAAATTCACATTAGACAAATACCTCTTGAGTTGACGGGGGAGACCCGCTAACTAACATAAGTGACAAACACAAAAGTTAGCCACTTGACATGATAGTAAAACCAAATCACATAATAATAGACGCATTGGATGTCGAGCTCGGCTACTTAAAGCGTACACTCATGGAATATCAACTTCAACCATTTTTGGTCCTTACGTTGGGTTATCCTCATCCAATGAAATGTACTTGTCAGGATCGAATTCTCAACAAGAATTAATTCTCAGAAACAATATCAAAGAAGTTTGCGGAATAACACTTTGATATTCAATGAAACAGTAAACCAAAACAGTAAATATGAAGAACAAACTGTAAACTTGTATTGAATAATTGAAATCACAAGATTACACACTCAACCTCAATCTTGAAGAACAGACTCTTTCAAGACGAATTCTACTTCTCTAGAATTAGGATCTATGCTTTGAGGTTGATTTTCTCTCTTGAACTTAGAATGAATTATTCTCATCTAAACTATTTTATACATTCTATTCATATACTAATCAAAAGATAATTACAATAAATAAACATATCTTCAGTATATCTTCCATCATTATCTTCAAGCCTTCCATGAATATCTTTATTATTTCCAGCTGTCATCCTTTTCATTCGGATCTTCAAGTCATAAGCAGCACTAACTATGCTCAGCAGCATTAACTTCTTCAAGCAGCATTAACTTCTAAGCAGCACTAACCACTAGCAGTACTAACTAGCTAAGCAGTACTAACTTTGTTCAAGCAGCACTAACTTTAACTAGCAGTATTAATTCTACTAGCAGTAGTAATACTCAGCAGTATTAACTTTGAAGTCTTCTAGCAGTAGTAATTCTGAACTAGCAGCATTAACCATACTTAAGCTTTTCTTCAGTTCCCAATAGTACTAGCACATAGGACTAGCACTATACCGTCGATGTCATACCGTGCCTCAATGTGGAAAACTAGCGTTCCATTATCGGACATAATGACCCTAGTGCTTATGGATCCATTACACTCAATACCAACCAAACAACAAATCCCGTTTAACTAAAAACCACTCAATTCCCATGACCAAGTTTGTTGGGAACTGAAGAATTAGAAGTATGGTTAATGCTGCTGGTTCAGAGTTAATACTGCTAGAAGACTTCAAGGTTAATACTGCTGAGTATTACTACTGCTAGTAATTAATACTGCTAGTCAAAGTTAGTGTTGCTTGAACAAAGTTAGTACTGCTTAGCTAGTTAGTACTGCTAGTAGTTAGTACTGCTTGGTAGTTAATGCTGCTAGAAGAAGTTAATGCTGCTGAGCATAGTTAGTGCTGCTTAAGAGATCCGAAATGGAAAGAATAACAGCTGGATGGATTGAAGATATACATGGAAGCTTAGAGATATACATGGAAGATATACTGAAGATTTGTTTATTTATTGTAATTATCTTTTGATTAGTATATGTATAGAATAGATAGAATTAACTTTGGATAATTATTCATTCATTCTAAGTTTATAGAGAGAAAAACAACCTCAAGGCATAGATCCTAATTCTAGAGAAGTAGAATTCGTATTGGTGAGCATGTTCATCAATATTGAGGTTGAGTGTGTAATCTTGTAAATTCAAAGCATTCAATACAAGGTTATAGTTTGTTATTCATACTTACTGTGAGTTGATTTACTGTTTCATTGAATATCAAAGTGTTATTCCGCAAACTTCTTTGATATTGTTTCTGAGAATTAATTCTTGTTAAGAATTCGATCCTGACAAGTGGTATCAGAGCAAAACTCTCTCAGAAACATCTATTTATCATGGAAAATCTTACAGAATCAAGCAGTACATTGGTCTCCAAGGTTCCAATGCTCAAACCCAGTGAGTTTGACATGTGGAAGATCAGAATCAGACAATATATTCTCCTCACTGACTACTCAATGTGGGATATCATTGAGAATGGTCCTTCTGAAGCTGGAAGGATAGGACCAGATGGGAAAAGACCTCCACCAAAGACAGATGGTGAAAGGAAGATCAGACAGACAGAGATGAAGGCCTTGAGCACTTTGCTCTTGGCAATCCCCAATGAATATCAGCATCAATTTTGCAACTGCACTGATGCTCAAATTCTCTGGAATGCTCTAGAGAAAAGATTTGCTGGAACTAAGAGCATCAAAAGAAATCAAAGAGATGTTCTAAAGCAACAATATGAGAACTTTACTTCCTCAAAGAATGAGTCTATGACTCAAACTTTTGATAGGTTCAACAAGCTCATTGGTGAACTGACTACTGTAGGAGTGAAGATGGATCAAGATGACATCAACAGAAAGTTCCTCAGATCTCTTGGGGATGAGTGGACTATGTACATTGTCTCTTATAGGCAGAGTGACAATCTGGAAGAGAAAGAACTTGATGATCTATACAATGATCTAAGAGTTTTTGAAACTGAGGTAGAGATAAAGAAGAAGCCTACTGGTTATGTCCACAATTCTACACTTCTTTCAGCAGCCACTGATACTACTGCTATCCCTGAAGCAGTTAGTACTGCTAGTGGAGCAAGTTCAGAAAAAGGAACTGAAACAATCTTTGAAGCCTTCTTGTCCAGTCAAAGTAACAATTCATTGATCAATGATGATCTGGATCAACTTCACCCTGATGACCTGGAGGAGATGGATATCAAATGACAGATGGTCATGCTATCCATGAGGGTGAAGAAGTTCATTAAAAGAACAGGAAGGAATAACTTCTCTCAAAGAAGAGAAGATGGAGCTGGTTTTGACAAGACCAAGGTGGAATGTTATAAGTGTCACATGAAAGGACACTTTGCTAGAGAATGCAGGAGTGTTGTTCCAAACAACAACCACCAACAAGCTCAGAATGGAGGCTACACTCAGAACAAGAATCCTGCTCAAGCCCTTGTTTCTCAACAAGGATTGGGATTTGACTGGAGCGATCAAGCTGAGGAAGCCATTTAGAATCAAGCTCTTATGGCAGAAGTGTCAGATCTCCCCTCTGAGGTAATTTCTAATCTTTGCACTAAATCTTGCATTGACACTGTCAAAATATACAGGGATCACAATCAAAGTATGTGTGATGACCTCAAAAGATTAGAAAAAGATAGAAGAGATTATGTGTTAATAGTAGAAAGATTTGAAGAACAAATCAAAGGCTTTCAAGCTAATGAACTTCAACACTCCTATGACACTAACTATTGGAAGTGGGAAAAGAATGAGTTAGAAACCAAACTGTCTAAATCATTAGAAGAAAGAGATAGGCTGAAGGAGGAACTGTCTAAAGTTAAACTTGACATAGAAAAGTTTTCATATGCTTCAAAAGCAATGGATTCTCTTCTAAAGGCTCAGATTCATGATAAGATGAAGCCTGGTATTGGATACAACAGTACACCACCTCCTTACAACAACAATTATATCTCTCCTACTTCAGACTTGTTAGAAACCAAGGAGAAAAAGGACTTATCTGAGAAAGCCTTTAAGATAGATCCTTTGGATGAAGTAGTAATTAAGGATTTAACTGAGAAAGAAGCCAGTGAGGATAGAGATAATGATGTAAGTAAAGAGATCCCATTAGAAAACAACATTATCACCAATGAGGGATGTGGGAAAATCTGGATCAAGTCCAAGGAGATAGAGAAGACCAAAGGAAAAGATAACAAGGTTCATTACAAACAAACCACAGTTGTGAATCCTGGATCTTGTAAACAGTATGATTGCAGTAAAGCCAAGAGCCTAAATTCAGGTTTAAAAAGAGGAAATCAAAGAAACTGGAATAATCAATGGGCTCAGAAGCAAGGAGTTGATCTGAGTAAAATCAATAGACCAAAACCTTGCTTCATATGTGGCAAGTTAAATCATTTGGCTAAATACTGCTTCTTTAACCCTATCAATCAACAGATGACTTTTCAAAAATTTGTGCAAAAACCTGTTGGAAATAGGAAGGCTGTAAAGAAACATGGTGAAAAGAAAGGCCCCATGAAGAAAAAGATTTTAAAAGAAATTATTAAAATGTGGGTGCCCAAAAGCACTAAAACTGTTAGTGCTGCTGACAGGGTTAGTGCTGTTGGAAGTATTACTGCTGCTACCTGTGTTAGTACTGCTGAAAATATTAATGCTGCTAATACAGTTAGTACCTCTTCAAAGGTTAATACTGCCAACACAGTTACTACTGCTAACAAGGTTAGTACTGCTAAGCATGCAAGTGCTGCTAAGTCAGTTAGTAACTCTAAAACCAGTACTGTTTCTAGCACAAATGTTTCCAAGCCTATTATTGTGACAAAGTACTCCAAGAATGAGGAGTTAAAATTCAAAAATCTTGTCAAGAAAGAATGCAAGTATTTTGATGAGAAAGGGGTACCCAAGACCACTTTGGCTTGGGTTCCTAATTCATACTAACTGATCTATCTTATGTGCAGGGCAACCAACAGCTCAAGGGAAGGAGTATATGGCATGTGGATAGTGGTTGCTCTAGGCACATGACAGGTAACATGTCATGCCTTCAGGATTTCAAGCATATCAATGGAGGACATGTTGCATTTGGAGATAATCTTACTGGTGGTAAGATAAGTGGAAAAGGTAATGTCACCAAAGGTAAGATGACATTTGAGGATGTCTACTATGTTGATCACTTGAAGTACAACCTGTTAAGTGTATCACAGGTATGTGACAAACAACATAGTATATTATTTACAAATACTGAGTGTATGATCCTTGCTCCAGGGTTCAAGGTAGTTGATGAAAGCATGATACTACTTAGAACTCCAAGAAAGGACAATGTTTACTGTCTAGATATGGACAATGTTGATAGTGATTCATCTCTAAATTGTCTTGTTTCAAAAGCCTCTGTAGATGAATCCTCTCTTTGGCACAGAAGGATGTGTCACATGAATTTTAAGACTATGAACAAACTTGTTAAAAACAACCTTGTAAGAGGTTTACCATCTAAAGTCTTTTCATGTGATGATCATTGTGTTGCTTGTCTTAAAGGCAAACAGCATAAAACTTCTCATAAGACCAAAGAGATAAATTCAATTTCTTCTTGTCTCCAGTTATTGCACATGGATCTGTTTGGTCCTACAAATGTTATGAGTATAGGCAAGAAATCTTACTGCTTGGTTATTGTTGATGATTACTCTAGATTTACCTGGGTATATTTTCTAAGGACTAAGGATGAGACAAGTGGACTGATCAAATCCTTTATCCTAAGAATTGAAAACCAAACTAATCAAAAAGTAAAAGTCATGAGATCAGATAATGGGACTGAATTCAAAAATCTGGATCTAAACACCTTTTGTGAAGAAAAAGGCATTGAGAAACAATATAGTGCTCCTAGGACTCCTCAACAGAATGGTGTTGCTGAAAGGAGAAATAGGACACTAATAGAGGCTACTAGATCTCTGTTGGCTGATTCAAAACTGCCAATTACCTTCTGGGCTGAAGCAGTTAATACTGCTTGTTATGTCCAAAACAGAGTTCTAGTAGTTAAGCCAAAGAACAAGACACCATATGAGATTTTAAATAAAAGAAAACCTTTTATTGGATTTTTTAAACCTTTTGGATGTCCTTGTACAATTCTCAATACCAAATCTCACTTAGGAAAGTTTGATAGCAAAGCAGATGATGGATTTCTTATTGGGTATTCATCTCACAGTAAGGCCTACAGAGTTTTTAATACATCTTCTAGAATAATTGAAGAAAGTGACAATGTCAAATGCAATGAGAACACACCAAATCCTATTGGAACTGGTCCTCAGTGGCTATTTGACATTGATTCACTAACTAACTCCTTTGGTTTCAGTAGTAATGATTATGCAGGTTCAGGATGTGGAGGATCAGGGACTACACAAGTTCAAGAAAGTATATCTAAATCAGTGATCTTTCCCATACCCACAGTGAATTCCTTTGAAGACTGTGAAAAGTAACCATCTACTGGACCAAGTCAGAGTGAAGAAGAATGTAGAGATGAAGAGACTCAAGAAGATAAAGAATCAGAAGTAGCTGCTGAAAACACTTCAGTTGAGTTGACTGACTCTAATCTAGAGGCTGGACTTACTGAAGAACCTAGTCATAACACCAGAGTTCAAAAGAATCATCCTCCACAACTGGTAATAGGAGATATATCCTCTCCTATGATGACTAGACACCAAAGCAGGCTTCAAGAAATGCAAGATCAACAACATATAGTGCTTTCTTGCTTTCTATCCCAGCTTGAGCCTAAAAAGGCACATGATGCAATGAAAGAATCCAGCTGGATAGAAGCAATGCAAGAAGAACTGTTACAGTTCAAGCTACAAGATGTATGGGATCTAGTAGACCTGCCTAAAGGTCACAGAGCAATTGGCACAAAGTGGATCTTTAGAAACAAGAGAGATGAAAGAGGAATTGTCATAAGGAACAAAGCAAGGCTGGTGGCTCAAGGGTATACTCAAGAAGAGGGTATAGATTATGAAGAAGTTTTTGCACCTGGGGCTAGGATAGAAGCAATCAGATTATTCCTAGCCTATGCTTCTTACATGAATTTCAAAGTCTATCAAATGGATGTAAAAAGTGCTTTTCTCTATGGCTCAATTGAAGAATAGGTATATGTCTGTCAACCACCAGGATTTGAAAACCCAAGTTATCCAGACAGGGTATACAAATTGAAGAAAGCTCTTTATGGACTGCATCAAGCTCCAAGAGCATGGTATGACACTCTGTCATCCTATCTCTTGGAAAATGGCTTTGAAAGAGGAGTCATTGATAAGACTCTATTTATCAAGAGAAAGAAGAAGGATATCTTGCTGGTCCAAGTCTATGTTGATGACATTATCTTTGGATCTACAAGAGATAGCATGTGCAAAGAGTTTGAGGACCTAATGCATCAAAGGTTTAAAATGAGTTCCATGGGGGAACTCACTTTCTTTCTTGGACTCCAAGTTCAACAGAAGTCAGATGGCATCTTCATCTGTCAATCCAAGTATGTGCAGGACATTCTAACCAAGTTTGGTTTCTCAGATTCAAAACCTACTAGCACACCTATGGAGACACACAAGAAGATAATAGCAGATCTTGAGGGGGAGGATATGGATGTGCATCATTATAGATCCATGATTGGCTCTCTCATGTATCTCACAGCATCAAGGCCTGATATAATGTTTCCAGTCTGTGTTTGTGCAAGATTCCAAGTTAGGCCAAAGCAATCTCACTTTCAAGCTGTTAAGAGGATATTCAGATATCTCAAAGGGCAACCCAGATTGGGACTATGGTATCCTCATGACTCACCCTTTGACCTAATAGCATACTCAGACAGTGATCTAGGTGGGGCAAACTTGGACAGAAAATCTACTTCTGGAGGATGTCAGTTTTTAGGTGCTAGACTAGTTTCATGGCAGTGCAAGAAACAAACCACAGTGTCCACATCTACAACAGAAGCAGAGTACATAGCAGCTGCAAGTTGCTGTGCTCAGGTCTTATGGATTCAGAATCAAATGTTGGACTATGGGGTAACCTTTCTACACACTCCCATCTTTATTGATAATAGCAGTGCTATCAACATTGTAAATAATCCTGTCAAGCACTCTAAGACAAAGCATATTGAGATCAGGTATCACTTCATAAGAGACTGTAATGAAAAGAAACTTGTTCAAGTTGTAAAAGTTCATACTGACAACCAGTTTGCTGATCTATTCACCAAAGCTTTTGATGTGGGTAGATTCACTTTCTTGGTAACAAGTGTGGGAATGATTAACTCTGAATAAGCATTCTCTCAAAAAGTGGTTAAATATCTGAATATTATAGTTTCTTGGTGTTACTAATCCTCCTTTGCAGGGCATACATAGCAGTACTCAATTCAGCCTAAGCTTCAAAGAGTAATTATGGTTAATACTGCTAGTGGTTAATACTGCTAGTTAGTTAATACTGCTAGTTGGTTAATACTGCTAGTGGTTAATCCTGCTAGTGGTTAATACTGCTAGTTAGTTAATACTGCTAGTGGTTAATACTGCTAGTTAGTTAATACTACTAGTTGGTTAATACTGCTCGCAGTTAATACTGCTCGCAGTTAATACTGCTAGTTAGTTAATACTGCTTGCAGTTAATACTGCTAGTTAGTTAATACTGCTAGTTGGTTAATACTGCTTGTGGTTAATACTGCTAGTGGTTAATACTGCTAGTTGGTTAATACTGCTCGTTGGTTAATACTGCTCGCAGTTAATACTGCTAGTTGGTTAATACTGCTCGTTGGTTAATACTGCTCGCAGTTAATACTGCTAGTTAGTTAATACTGCTCGCAGTTAATACTGCTCGCAGTTAATACTGCTAGTTAGTTAATACTGCTCACAGTTAATACTGCTCGCGGTTAATACTGCTTGTCTGTTAATATTGCTCTAGGTTAATACTGCTTCTGTCCCGAATACTATAAATACTCTTTGCCCGCCCAAACGTTCATAACGACTCTTTGCATACTGTTCACTTGTGCTCTAAACCTTTTTCTCTCAAGTACCAAGTCTTTCAGGCAAGAACATCCCTGTTCAATGGCATCCATGGCATTCATCGACGAGCACAATGAGATCGCGATGCTACAAAAGCCAAAGCAAGCTGCAGGATTTCACCAGATTGTGGATTTCCTCAAGACAAGCCATATTGCTCATGCTCTTACTGTTGCTCCTACAATCTATATCGAGCATCAAAGGCAGTTCTGGGCTAATGCCACCATTGTTGCTGAGAATGGTGTGCAGATGATCAAGACAAGGGTGTGTGACCAACCCTTAACAGTTAATGAAGAAGTTATTCGCATCAGTCTACGTCTAGACGATGCCTCTGGTATAACTTCTATCCCAAATGATGAATGTTCTCTTCCCTTGCAAGAATGGGGTATGGAGGCTCGTTGGGTGTGTTTAAGTTTTCAAAAGCTAAATTCTCACCCCAATGGCGTTTTTTTGTTCATACCTTGATGCATTGCATCTCTAAAAAGACTACTGGATGGAGTGAGTTCAGCAGTCCCATTGCTTATGCTTTGGTCTATTTGGCCACTGCCAGAAGGTACAATTTTTCACAAATGATTTTCAGTGATCTTGTATCAAACATGGGAAACAAAAAGAGTTTCTTCATGTACCCCAGGTTTGTTCAAGAAGTTATTAATCATGAATTGACGGATATACCTCAACCTGTTGGGGTATATGTACCTAAACCCCCCAAAGGCAAGGTTTTCTCAAATATGAGAAGATCTGTTGGGGACTCGGAAGGAGTTGACACCCCATTGTTCTCTACAATGATGGTGGTGTCCCAAACCAATGAAGGTATGGCAGCAGGGTCAAGGCCCCCATTAGACCAACCCACTGCTAGCCAATCCCAACCTTCCCACTCTAAATCAATTCCCCAGTCCCTTCTTGCAAAACCAAACTCTCCTATTACCCAAACTTACAAGAGGAAACAGGTAAAGAAGGCTCCTTCCCTTCTTGTACCAACATCCCCCAAGCCTTTAAGCCCTCTAAAGGAGAATTCTTCTTTAGAGAATATCCATAGGGAAACCAAAGGGGTGTCTCCCAACCCCAAGGAGGTGCTCTCTGAGGAGGAGGAAGAGCATATGGGTGATGAGGCTGCCACTACTCCTGCTAGCACAGAGGAGGAAAGTGGTAACATCAATAAGACCTCCCCCATGGCAACTTTGAATGAGCAACCATTTGAAGGTCCCTAGTGCCAAGAAACCACGGGGGTGGATAGTGCTTCTGCTAGGCAGAAGACTTCCACTAATAAAAGATCCAATGATCCTTCAAAGGAGGGTAACACTTCTAGAGAAGATGAGGACAGATATAACTACCAGGAATTGATGGATACCATGGGAAACATCAACCAAGATGTCATCAAGCAAGGAAAAGAAATAGAAGAAATGAAGCTGGTCATTCTGTCACAACAAATACAGATTGCTAAGCTGAAGAAGATGGTGATCAGTCTGGTACAGAGGAAGAAGAGAAAGCAATTCCAACTAAGGAGAAGGAAATCTGAGAAAGATGCTCCCAAAAAGGGGGAGATCAACATGGAAGAAGCCACAAGAGAGGGGGAGCTTGATGAGGAAAAAGAAAAAGTTGAGGGGGAGCATGATGGGGAGAATAACTGTACTGAAAGGGAGTTAGAAGCAAAAACTGTTAGTGCTGCTGAAACTTCACAAGCAGTAGTAACAGAGTTAACTCCAACAGAAATTGAAGTAGCTGAAATGCTGATCAAAGCAAAGAATGACACTCCCAAAGCAAAGGGAGTGGTCATAAATGAAGGGGGAGCAAAGAAAAGAGAAAAGAAAGAAATGACTGCAGAAGCAAAGAATAAGGGAAAAGCAAAAATGGTGGAATCTAATCAACCAGTCAAGAAGCAAAGGTTGGTTGAATCAGATGAAGCCTTAGCCAGGAAGATGCAGGAGGAGATTGAAAAAGAAGAAAGAGTTCAGGTAGAAAAGGACAGGGAGATGGCAAAGGCTCTAGCTGCTGAATTAAATGAAGCTTATCAGAAAGGGCTTGAAACAGAGAAAGCAAAACAAAGAGCATTGGTTTTGAGAAAGGCCATGATAGTCAAATCAAGTGCAAAGAAAAGAAGACCTTCACAAACTTACCTTGCCACTCAGGAAAGAAACAAAATGATAACTTTCTTGAGGAGTGCAATTGGGGTAAAGAAAGAAATGTTTGTGAAGATGAATTTTGATCAAATCCAGGATCTTTATGAAAAGGAAATGGGGAAGCTGAAGGGCAATGAAAAGGATAGAGTGGAGTTTGAAAAGAAGGCTAAGGAGAGTAATGATGTGAATATCAATCAACCATTCCCTGAAAGTGAAGAGGGAACTCCTATCAAAGAAAAGACAGAGAACAAGGAAGAGAAGAAGAAGGAAGATACTTTAGGACAAGTTCAAAAGACTCTGAAAAGAACCAAAATGATGGCTAATAGAAAGAAGAGTGTAAAGAAGCCTAGAGTAGAAGAAGAACAAAAGGTTGCTGAAGAAGAAGAGGCATCTCAGAATGAAGCTACATCTCAGGAAGTACCACAGAGTTTAGATGCAAACATGTACATGGTAATATTGGATAAAATTCCAAAGCCTATCTAAGCTGAACCTGTTGGATTCAAACCTCCTGAGGTCATTCACTGGGATACTATGGAGGTGGATGGCAAAGAGTTCATTAGACTGAAAAGAAAGGATGAAAAATATGAAGTCTACAGCACCTGGAATAAGATTGTCAGAGAGTGTTCAAGATCTGATCTGGAAGAAATGTTTGAAGTAGGGATGAAAATTTATGCAGATCAGTTGACAGCTCCAGGGTTACCTATAGTGAAGCTAGTCATGGAATACTTGAGCATGTTATTCAATCCAGAAGCAGTGAAGCACTTAATCAGAGATGTGTTCAAAACTGTTAGAGGATGGACTCTCTATGAAAGGAGTGGAGTCTATGAACTAGCATTGGATACTTTTCACATGGAATACTACTTGGTGGATAGGGTCTACAATCATACAAATCTAAAGCTTCATGCCATGTTGAATAAGAAGTTGGGTTGTGCACCAAATTCAAAAATGGCCAAGTATCTAATTCAGAGGACTATAAATCAGAGTATGGGACTGGATCCTAATATTGGAGTAGATCAATGAAGTTTTGGAAGCATCTTAAAGAGCATCGTGAAGATTAATTCTGAAGAACTTGACTTCTTTTCCTAAAAGTCAAGTTAGGGGGAGATTGTTGGGAACTGAAGAATTTAACAAGTATGGTTAATGCTGCTGGTTCAGAGTTAATACTGCTAGAAGACTTCAAGGTTAATACTGCTGAGTATTACTACTGCTAGTAATTAATACTGCTAGTCAAAGTTAGTGCTGCTTGAACAAAGTTAGTACTGCTTAGCTAGTTAGTACTGCTAGTAGTTAGTACTGCTTGGTAGTTAATGCTGCTAGAAGAAGTTAATGCTGCTGAGCATAGTTAGTGCTGCTTAAGAGATCCGAAATGGAAAGAATAACAGCTGGATGGATTGAAGATATACATGGAAGCTTAGAGATATACATGGAAGATATACTGAAGATTTGTTTATTTATTGTAATTATCTTTTGATTAGTATATGTATAGAATAGATAGAATTAACTTTGGATAATTATTCATTCATTCTAAGTTTATAGAGAGAAAAACAACCTCAAGGCATAGATCCTAATTCTAGAGAAGTAGAATTCGTATTGGTGAGCCTGTTCATCAATATTGAGGTTGAGTGTGTAATCTTGTAAATTCAAAGCATTCAATACAAGGTTATAGTTTGTTATTCATACTTACTGTGAGTTGATTTACTGTTTCATTGAATATCAAAGTGTTATTCCGCAAACTTCTTTGATATTGTTTCTGAGAATTAATTCTTGTTAAGAATTCTATCCTGACAAAGTTCCTTATCAAGAGTCTCAAAATGACTAAGATGCCATTAATGGCATAACCAAGTTTCCAAATAAGTCACTATAAAGTTCCATGATTCCCAAAATATCCATTTATTTCAAAACCCTAGTTGTGACCTAAAATGCTTAAAACTCATAAATTGAAGTAAGTGTGTTCTACAAGTGTGTAAACCACAAATAAACCATGAACATCAACAATTTTTCTTTGCAAGCATATCTATCCAAGTAACCCCAAAATCTCCAAAAATTAGGTTTTGATGAAAACTCATCTAATTCGAGAAATAATTAGTACGGAGGTATTTAGAAGGTTAAAACCCACATTTTAACATGTATAAAGTTTATAAAACAAGAATGAACTCACGTTGTGGTTTTGGTCTCAAAACCTAAACCAAAGAAACCTTAAGAAGATGGAGAAAGAAATCTTACACTAGAACAAATCTTAAAAGAGTCATTCCTTAGGAGCTAAAAATCCCTGACATCAACAATAAATAACCTAGGTGATCAAGGGATGGAGTTAATGAGGAGGGATGGAAGGGGCTTACCTTAAATGTGGAGAACAAAATCGCACCAACCAAAATCTGGAAAATGTGGTATATATGATGCTATAAAAATTTTACTTCAACTTTAAATGGCTGTCAGGTCCTCGACGATAGTGCCATGCGACCTTGACAATGTCATTACCGCAGGGCATAATCGCCCCACATATACCACGGGTACTAGTGGCTCGGCGACTATGACATTGTCATGGTCTCTTGTCAAAATCGCCCCAGGCGTACCGTGATCTATCCCCGTACCGCGACTATGCCCCAGTGATTGTGACATTGTCACAGTCACCAGGCACACTCGCTCAAGGTTATCTCGCGGCTGAAACTTTATTCTTTGCACACAAAAAAGGTTGGGTTCGATGATGTTTTCGATATTATATCAGTCCCCTTACGAACTATAGATTTGATTAACTTTTTATGGGTATTTAAACTCACCAAGAAATCCGGGTGTTACAGATTGGACTTCAAATTTTCAAGTACTAATTCAAAAATACACTGATTTCAATTAGAGAAGAAGAAGATATTTTGAGCAGGTTTGGGTTTTTAACAACAAGAACTAAACATGTAACTAAATATGGGTATGGGTGTAAGTTTCACTTAAGACAATTGTAGTAACAAAATGGTTAGAAACTTCATGTCACAAAAACATCTATAAAGTTCCCAATCTCTCGAAAGTGAATATTTATATAACATGCCCATAAAGTGCCCCTAACGTCACCATTATTGTCGATTCTTAATCTTGCCGATTTAGCTAAATTGGTATAAAACAAAAGTTCTACCAGTATGGAGATTTATATCCAAATCTCTTGGTGATATAAAATCTCGACTAACATTTGAAGCTTGGTAAATAATACAAAATCTGTATCTCTACGTGATTATCAAGACTTTCTCAAATCTTTGTACATTACTTAAGCCGTATTTCGAACCCGTCCATATCTGGGTCAAAAATCTAATATTAACACTTCAAAGTGTTTGGCTTATCCGCGTTGAGTTTAAGTCCCGACTCAAGTGACCAAGCTTAAAATTAGTAATAATGGCAACAACCAAGTGTTGTCGACTAGTCTTAAGCATGACTCACACCCACAGCCAAAGAGGTGCTTAACTAATAATTAAAATGAAATACATCATAGAAGAAGAGAAATACTTATAAACTACTTGAATTAAAATAAAATACAAACTACTTGTAAGTTAAAGACTATAAATTAAACTACAACTAAAACAATGAAATGCAAAGATAAATCTAAACTTCTACATTCTTGATTTTTTAATGATCTTCCCCATGCTCTTCACAAACTTGTATTCATAGTGGAGAAAAGCTCCAAAACCTATTGGTTAATACCCTAATATCCAAAGGTTAGAGAGGACCTAGATTACAAGAACTTAGAAGATTTTTGTAATCATATTCCAGCTCTATACAACTCATATTAACTGTATAATAGTACAATACAATGTTTATCCAATGGGTCTGGGATAATAGTACAATACAATGTTTATCCAATGGGTCTCGGGTGCTCACAGTGGGCAGACTCTGCCCACTGCCGAACAGTGACGTTTTTAACCAAATAATGATGCTTTTAACCATGAAAACTGTTAGTCCAAGATCACTAGAACTTTAGAGAGAGAAAGTAGAGAGAGAGAGACTATGGAGCGCAAAACCAGATTTCACTAAGATGTGCGTGTCAAAACTTACAAGGAACAAAGACCAAAGGGACTTAAATACCCTTGGTCAGATACAATACTGATAAGCACTAAACGCAGTATTGACCAAGTCCTATAAATACAATGATTACTATAAAATCAGACCTAACAATCTCCCCCTTAGTAATCATTGACGCTTTGGTCTTCAAAAATTATCTTCTAAATCAGCACGGACCAACAAAGCGACTTTGAGAAGCTTTCTGACTTTTAAAGAAAAAATTTCTTCTCAGCATCTTGCAGATTGAAATTTTCTTTGCTGCTTAAGCTCAAGACGATACACATCTTTTGAATGATCTTGAATGAACTGTGGTTCTTGAATGAACTGTGGTGTTCGGAGCAGGAACAACAAAAGATTTGATGTAACTGAGAGAATAGAATCTTTGAGTGAATCTTGATCAGCAGATAAACATTTGAGCTCTTTGTCTCTTTAAAATCTCCTTGACTTCTCTGATTTCTCCCCCTCATGACCTTGATGAACTGGTTCAACTAGGTCATGCCAATGTTGGAGACGAGACAGCGAAAGATCTGCAAAATCAAAGAAACAGAGAAAACAGGGGTGGTTTGCGTTCCATGCAGGAAGTGCAAACTAAGGTTTGCGTTCCACATGGGAGACGCAAAGCAAGGCTTGCGTGCCATGCTTGATACGCAAAGCAAGATTTGCGTGTCATGCTTGATACGCAAAACAAGCTTTGCGGGCCATGTGTGAAGCGCAAAGCTGCCTTAGAAAATTTTTACCTTTGAAAGCTCTTTAACTCCCCCTACACAAATGCATTATATAAGACAATTCGAGATAACATTCATGTAAAGAAAATCAGACACTCCCCCTCAAAAACAGATTTAATCTTTGAAATACATCTCTTTGTTCACTCCCCCTTGAATAATGCATAAACCCATTAAAGTATATTTATGAGAACACAGTGATCAGAAATTAATGTAGAAAGAAAAATATACTGAATGTAAATTTTGAAACAACTAAACATATAAAATTTTAAATACTAAACAAATTAAATTTTACAGAGTAAAATATCACAAATTTATCAATCATTTGAAATCAAACATATGTTGTAAGATAAAAGAACGAGTTTAATTGCATATCAAGTTAAAACATGTTCAGTTTCAAAACTTCCAGCAATCTATTCAGTGTGGTCACATGCGAATCTTCGATTATCTTCAAGAAAATGTAATTCTAAAAATATTATAGAGAACTTTGCATGTACTAACACTAAGCCATCAAGAATTAAGATATTCATAAATTTACAGATTTATCGCAACTCAAACATATCACCAAGTATCATGAGATGTGTGCTCATTGGCATCTTTAAGCATTGTGCTCATTGGCATCTTAACATGAGTGTGCTCTTTGGCATCTTTTAAGCGCTTGCACTTTGGCATCTTTTGATCAAAAAGTTTATTAAGTAAAGAACATGCCGTAAACGTAACTTTCTATCTGACCCTATTGCAGGATTTGGGTCAGCCACTCCCAGACCAGTTGGCCTTAGGGGACTAGGTGTCAAGCACCCCTTGGAACTTACTCTCCCAGATCAGAAAGGCTACATCGACATATCCTAAACCCATTCATACCAGTAGAACATGACTTTCGATCTGGTTCTATTGCAGGATTTTTGTTCGATCACTCCCAGATCAATTGACCTTAGGGGACCAGATGACAAGCATCCCACGGAACGTACTTTCCCAAACCAGAAAGGTCACAGGTACAAACTTTTAAACTTAGATATTTCTGAATTTTAAGAATTTAATATTCATCTCAGTCACTCAGATCAACGTCTAAATGTTTAGCCCATATTTTCATTCCAATCTAAAATTTTGATCGTTTAGGTAGTCTAAGCAAAGTAAACTATAAAAATTCCGACTCACATATCTTTAAAGCAGAAATAAAAGTTTCAATCATGTTGCTGACTTTTCGACTTTTGTAAGACTTGAAATTTGACCATATAAAAACTTTAACATAAACAAAATAAACTTGAAAATTTATCCTAGACACATATTTTATTCAAAGGAAAGAAAAAATGTAAAATTTTACTTTATAGAATAAAATTTATAAAGATTTAAACTTTTAATTGATATTTAGTTGGATCAAAATAAAATTCAACTATTTCATCTTTTACGTAGAAGAAAATAAATTTGTGTCTCATATTAAAAGAAAATTTTGGGTAATACAAATTCATGAGATAGATAAACAAGCTCAGATTCTTGAAACATTGAGAAAAAACTGGAACACATCATAATCAGAGATATATGCAGCGGAAATAAAAGTGATGTACTCATAGTATCTCATTAGTAAGAAGCTTAACTATGAAGAACAAGTTCTAAACTGTATGTGTTTAGAAGTCGAGTCTATGAAGTATGGGTCCTGAGCTGAAGTACTCAGAAGCCAATATTCAATGAAGAACGGGTCTTGAACTGTAGTATTCAAGAGCCAATATTCCTATTACTCCCCCTTAACATGCGATGCCTGCGACTTTGAATCAGATAAAGATTTGGGTACCCACTTGAATTTGGGCCCATGTTTGTTAGTTGCAGTTCTGAAGTGGAAATGAGAAGTAAATTTAACAGATAAAACACGATGAATATGATCAGAAAAATAATCACAATCAGAGAAGGCATAATCATCAGAACTCGAATCTGAGGAAGAACATGAGACATATTTTGAAATTCGAAACATTTGCTTTCTAGAATATTTTGAAATTTTATTACATGAAGCAAATGAATCACTGTTATAAAGTTTGTCTACACATTTATCCTCATCAACAATATATTCCTCAGATATCCGCTTCTTTCTCCAGATTTGTCTTGATGACTCCCTCACAGTCCGATCTAAAGAATAAGAATCAGAAACATTATAATTCTCAGTTAAAACAGTGTCATGTTTCTTTAACTTCTTTGATCTTCTTCTTTTACGCTTATTTTTATAAAATTGATCATTTAGCAGTAAATTATTATCAATAATTGAATCAGAAGAAGAAACTTTATCAAAGAAAACAGTCTTAGCATTTGACACAGAAGAACTAGCCTCAGAATCTGAAGAATTTTGAGAAAGGTTTTTAAAATTTGAAATTTCCTTTTTATTTTCCTTTAAATCAGAAGAGGTGTTAGAAATAGAATCTGATTTTTGAGAAAATATATTTTCTTCTAGACTAGAAGTCATAAAAGAAAGAATAATGTCAGATTCAATTTTTTTAAAATATTTTGATCTTCTAACTGATCTTCAAGATCTATGATTTTTTTACTTCTAATACTATCGGAGGAATATATTTCTTCGAATCATAAGAGATTGGAGAACTATTTTCCTTAGAAGTATTTGGTGCATAAGGATTAATAAAATCATCAGATATTGAAGATTTGGTAGAAGATATGTCATTTAAAACTCTTTTTCCTCTTCTTGATTTTTTCGGAAAATATTTTGCATTTTCAGAAGTATAAACAAAAGGAATTTCATTTTTCTTTTTATATATCCTTTTCTCATTTTCAATATCTAAAATTTGCTTTTCACTAGTCCAAAAGAATTTGAATTGAGGACCATAGTGTGCAAGATTTAGATATTCGTATTTATATATAGTGGGAACTTCGTCTATCACTTTGTTTAAAAAATGAGGATTGTCAAAACCAAGTCCCCATCTATCCTTAATAGCTTCTTCACTCCTTGGCTTGTTCATATAAATGGTTTGCTCAGATTGTTCTCTTTTATATAATTTCCTTTCTAAAACAATTATTTTCTCAGAAAGATTTTGATTTGAAGAAGTCAATTCAGTCAACGAATCATGATAAGTCTGATTTGATTTTTCTAGATCAACTAACTGCTTTTGAAATTTCTCTTTTGTGTCAATTAAAATTGACTTCTCATCATTTAAAGAAATTTGCAGTTTTTCAATAAAATCAGACTTTTCTTGATTTTTAAACTTTTCAGAAACTAATTTGGCACGCAGATCATGCAAGGCAGTGATAAAAACATTCATTTGAGATAAGAAGAAGTGATAGTTAAAATCAGATATTACCTCAGAACCATCAGAAGAAGTATCATCTTCCTCATCATCACTTTGATCGTCACCAACAAAGCACATAGCCGCAACCTCTTCATTATCAGCCTCGTCATCCGAATGATCCAACCAGTACTCTTCTTCAGCTAACAGTACAGTTCCACTCTCCTTCTTTTCAGCTAGAGCCAACTTCTTTCGGTAAAAATCAGCATTCTTTACCACTTTGACTCTGCAATCCTTGACCATATGTCCAGGCTTTCCACAGTTAAAGCAGTTTATCACCTTTTTGTCATCTTTCTTCTGATCAACTGTCTTAGCCTGTTCATACTTTGGAGTGTATGTCTTTGAAGAAGAACCAGTCTTAGAACTAGAAGTAAACTGCAGATTGTTTGACCCAGATCTGTTCTTGAACCGTTTCTGATAAAGCTGAGTCAAAAGAGTCATGGCCTTCTCTAGAGCTTCACCATCATCATTTGTAGACCCATCATAGGCTGATTCAGTCAAAGTTTGCTCAACCAGTTGGCTAGCAATAAGGGCAATGGAATCTACTGACTGAGGCTTATTCTTCTTATCCATCTTTGCCTTCTTTTCCATTACCATAGATTCATCTGTCATCAAGATTTCATATAACTCCTGAATTGGCATTGTTGAGATTCTAACATCGTTTCTCATTCTGTGGCAAGACTTGTTCCACTCAGGTTGTAACGAGTTCAGAAACTTCAAGTTAGCCTCCAATTCAGTCTTGGTAACTTTAATCTTGAAAAGATCATCGATGACAGCCCAAAATCGATCAAACACACTCTTCAAACTTTCTCCATCCTTAGCTTGGAACTTCTCAAAGTTGTTCATGAATCTGGTCTGTCGTAACTGAGTAGACATAGCAGTACCAAGCATAATCTTCTCAAGTTGTGTCCACATCAGCATTGGATTATGTTTGAAGCAATCGATTCTGTTATAAATGGAGTTGGGAAGAGCAAGGATCAGATTTGACTTAGCCAGACTGTCTGCTTTATATCTTGATAGCTCTTTTTCGTCATATTCACTCAAAGGAGTTTCAACTGCTGTAGCTGGAGTAGTAGCAGTAGATGGGATCACTTTCATTTTCCTTATCATAGGACCCTCATAAAAAGATTTCATCATGTTATCCCCATTATGTTGCCTTTCAATAAAATTGATGAATCGATCCTGCCACTGTTCGAATTCGTTCTCATTGATCAGTACAGGTGGACGAGTATCCGACCCCAAAGACATCATGAGGTCATTCTTGTAGATCTGTGCTTGCAAAGACATCTTGAGAAAATAATCAACTTGAAGTGAATGATCTTCCCAAACTATATATCAGAAAATCAAAAATCAGATCAAATTGAAATCGTAAAAAAATATTTCATGAAAATTGAAATATGAACAATACTTGATATTTCGCTGTGAAGATTTTTTTTTTCCAAAGATGACCAAAAAAATTTCCAGAGACAGAGACCCGCAATACTTTTTTTTTTCGCTATGAACAATACATTTTTTTTTTAAACTAAGACAGAGACCCGCAAAGTGGACTTTGCGTTTGAAGTGAGAAACGCAAAGTATGATTTGCGGGTGAAGTGTGACACGCAAAGTGATCTTTGCGGGTCACTTGAGAAACGCAAAGTAAGACTTTGCGGGTGAGAGACTTCTTTCGTGAGACTTTTCACTTGAAGAAAGGAACGCAAACTTAATGTTTACGTGAGAAAAAAGAACCGAGAAGCTTGACTTTGCGTGTGTCACTTGAGACGCACAATGAGCTTTGCGGGTCCAACGTGAACCGAAAACCTGAAACAAGATAACAAAAAATTAGTAGAAAATGCAAATCAATATGAATGACCCGCAAAGTAACAAGAATGAAACGCAAAGTACTTGAATGAACCGCAAAGCTACAAGAATGAAACGCAAACCACAGAAAATCAATTTTATCACTTAAGGTCGATTAAAACACTGAAATTCAAACAAGAAATTCACACAATGACAATCGAAAACATCTTTCTAATACAAATCAACTAGCAATTTCGATTAAAAACATCAAAAACTCAAAATCGTATGATGAAACAGTACAATAACTCGTGTTTTCAGAAAAATCACAAATTCATAAAATCGATGATCAGATCATGGTTTTTATGCAAAATAATGAGAATCAACTATGATCGATTACTAAAAACGAGTTTAAACAAATCAATTTCGCACAAATTCAACCAAGAAACAATCCAAATTTTGTGAGAAATCAAGAAAACGAGATTTTATTGAAAAATCAATAAAATCGATCAAATTTTCGATTTCAATCACTAAATCAGATCAAAACAAACAATCTCTCAATCCTCTCAAGATCTAGCAAGCTCTGATACCAATTGAAAGTCCAAGATCACTAGAACTTTAGAGAGAGAAAGTAGAGAGAGAGAGACTATGGAGCGCAAAACCAGATTTCACTAAGATGTGCGTGTCAAAACTTACAAGGAACAAAGACCAAAGGGACTTAAATACCCTTGGTCAGATACAATACTGATAAGCACTAAACGCAGTATTGACCAAGTCTTATAAATACAATGATTACTATAAAATCAGACCTAACAAAAACATCCTCAACAACTCCAAATGAAAATAAAATGATAAAAAGGAAGAAATGCAAACAAATAAAGAGAAAAAGACAACTTAAATGGAAAAAAAATACATAAACAATATATAAATAACACTCAAAATGAGAGTTATCAGTATCCTTGAATTTAATTGACTAAAATCATGAATAACATAGTCCAAAATTCCTCTATCCCGAGAAACATCAATGCTTATGATGTTCTCCGTTGAAGTAACAGTAACAGAGGGAAGAAAAATCAAACTTTAAAAACGAATATAAAATGCTTAGCTTTGGCTATCCCCGACCACGACACCAAAAACTTGTTGGTCAGATTTATGAAACCCAAAAGGTAGGGCTATTCAAGAAACCGTTGGACCGCTCAAACCGGTCGAACCAAGTCAAACAAGATCGTTTTTGGCGGTTTGAGTGGTCTGGCGATCCGGTCCGGTCTGAAAATAGCCTAACCACTCGGTTCAGTCTGGTCTGCGGTTTAAACCTTTTTTTGAGCAGTCTGAACTGAACCGGCTGCCAAAAAATATGTATGTATTAATCATATTTAGTTTAATGTTGCAGACTCAACTTTTATGGCTCAATTAAAAAAAAATCGTCAAAAACATAATGTTTTTAGCTTTCATTTTCTCGATCGCATTATTTATTTCAACAAAATCCTGAAATTCGTCAAAAATCAAATCTAAAATTCGAATCGTCCTTCGACTTGCTCATCATTTGTCAAAAATTCAATTATTGTTGGTGGATTTGTTTAACTAATTTTTTTCAACTTGCTCAATGTTTCTTTTAGTTTTATATATAAACGTTTCTTTTTATAATTCGATATACTACTTCTTAATAATGTTTTATTATTATAAATTTTATTTGAATATAGATTTTATGTATTTTTAGTTTAAAACAAATAAAAGGCCCAAACTGCCTAAATAGATCAGACCAGAGAGTCTATTTGTGACCCGATTTGACAGGTTTGGTCACTTGCTACCAAACCGCTCGGTTTAAAATTTTCCTAAACCACCCAAATCAGACCGCAAACACCCCTACCAAAATGCTACAATAATTGAGAAAATCACTCAACTACAGATGTTCTCCCAATATCAAACAACTAATAATGGTAAGAATAGTAGATATCGATCCACAGGGACAGGAAAGTAAGAATTTCTAACAAGTCAAACTTAAAGTAATATTTCAGATGGTGAAATCGAAGGACTGGTCTTTGGTTTGAGTTAACAATATACTGAGATAAAGACAATAACTAAATAAAGCATTGGTGCAAGTCCAGGTTGAGATTTCATTTATGAAAGTGAAGTAGAACATTGCTACATCATCTAAATTAGATGTTGCAGTATAGCTTTGAACGCCACTACTCAAGGGTGAAATTTTGAAATGTATAGGCTTGCTTTATTACGTGTATTTGCGTATATGGTTTTATTCAGAATTTTATCCTATGTGATTTTGTTTTTTGAAGGTGAAGATTTTGATGTCGTTCAGTTTGCATAGTTTTCCCTTGAGTTTTCTTATGAACGCATTTTGTTGCACATTATTTTAGTACTAATTTACATACATGGTGTCAATAAGTGTATGTTGCGACTAGAATAGTCCATTTGAATTGAGTTGTTGTGTTCCATTTTGTTTGTTTTCATTAGTGTTTTTAAGTAACATAAATGCATTTTATTGTTCGAGTTAATGTCTATGGCATTTGAGGGCACTTCACACAATTACCTAGTAGTGGTAGCAATTTTATTGCATGCGTAAAATAGTTATAAATATTTTATGTTCGAAAAATCTTTTAAGAATATAATTGGCATAATTGTTGAGTCTAATGTTCGAAAAACCATGAACTCACTAGACCCATAAATTTAAACCCTCTTGTGGGAGGTGTTGCGTTCAGGACGTGGAGAATCCTTGAGAGTTGCAATTGTCGAATGATTAGTCTTGTGGTTGGTTTGGAATTTTGAGAATTTTCAGCCTAAAAAATCGGTATGCATATGAACTTTGAGGTATTAGATTTATGTGTCATCGTGTTTATTAAAAGTAGTGATCTTTACGTTTTGGTAATCTTTGGGTTGGAGGATTCGCTGAGTGCTTGCGTCTGGGTTAATGTGGAATTTTTTGATGATTTTCTATTATCAAATTATTCAGGGATGTTGTGCTATCAGGTATAATTTTCGGGGATGGCTAAGATTTGTCTTGTGGTAAGGTCATTTTGAAATGTTAGGCATCGACTTTTCATTTTGAGGTCAAGAACCATCGGAGTGCATGGAGGTACTTTTGTTGATTTTAAGAAGCGTTTGCAATATATTGGTAGTTCTAGATGATTAGATTTCGTGATTAAGGATTGATAACTAAGATTATCCTGATTGGTTTCGATTTATTGTTTGGATGTTGGATGCTTTGTCAAATTTTGAGAATTGTGTAATCATTGAGTTTTGGGGCAATCAACTCTCTATATAATGTATTGGTACATTCCTGGATGGAACGCCAAGAAATACCAAGAATGGTTGGATTAAAGAAATCTTGGGAATCCTTGCGGGTGGTGTGCATTGCAACTGTTTGGAATACGAATTCAGAGTTGTGTGGAGCCAGACCGATATCATTAAGAATTTCTTCAAACGTAATGACAATAAATCTTTTACGGTAGTAGCCTTCCAGAAAAGTTATAATTGAGCAAATATACCGTCAAATTCGTGATTTTTTTTGTTCACGCAGTAGAAGATTTGAAGTGACGGGATTATATAGGAATATCCGAAGTAGACCATAAGTAGGAACTTTAATCAATTTAGGTGATTATAGCAAATGACGTTATGTGTTAGTTCAATAGTGGCAATAGGTGAACTGATTGAGATTGCTCCTGTGAATTCCTTACATGTTGGGTAAATTCATCATTATAATGAGTACCTTGAATTGAAATGAGTATAGTCGACTATGGTCGGATCAGTTTTTGCAAGGATTATCGTAGTGTTGAAGGCAATGGGGGAGTGAAACGCAACTTAATGAAAGGCTGATTAATAGCACTTAAAAGTGAATTCATTTATGGGAAACTTTTGTGGAATTGAGCAGTTGAGGTCGAAATCTACTCTTGAGATAGTATGAGTCACCTAAGGTTGGGAGGCAACCTAGACCATACTGTTGGAAATTGCTCCAACAAGGTTCGTTGTTCACACCTAGTAGTGGCGTAACGCATCGAGATGGAAATTTGAGATTAAAGGTTGGTGTGAAAATCAACATGGCAATTTTGGCAAGAAGTTATCAAATTCCAGTTAGAGTTCGAATTAGGTTAAAGGCACTCCCTTGGGAGGGGAGTCCGTTGTTTTGCGAAAATGCGACTATTTGAGATTTGCATCCTTGGGTGGATGACAAGCCATATGTGAAACTAGTGCTCCGAGTTGTGTGGCGTTTATCAAGTCGTCCCATGTACCTTTCACAATTTAAATGTTTTGTTGAGGAATTAGATTTTGAGGACGAAATATTTATGAGGTTGGGAGGATTGTAACCTCCTGATTTTCATCCTAGTTGAAGAAAGTGTTGAATCGAGTGATCTGGTGATGGAAAACCAAATAAGGAATACAACTATAGTGTCATGTGGTTGTGATATCTGTCACAATAGCACTGATGGTACTGAGAGAAGGGTCATCCCAACAATAGTGTCATGTGGTTGTGACATCTATCATAATAGCACCGATGGTACTGAGAGTATGGTTGTCTCAACTATAATGCCTTGAAGTTGCGACATCTGTCACAATTGCACCGATAATACCGAATTTTTGATTTCTTGGATTGTATGTTGATGAACCGAACAATTGAATTTTCGGCATGAATAATTTAATTTTCGTTATGAACAATTTGAATTTATTTCGTCCGAACAATCATATTGGGCTTTTATTTGATGCTTGATATTTTGTTTTCGAGTTTTTAGCAATTTTTAGCAGTTCTATTTTTATTTAATATTTATAGGATTTTTAAATTTTAAATCAATAAAAGCAAGAAAAAGATATTTTATATATATATTTTAAAACAATTCATGAGAAACGATATTTAAATAATTAAATCACCAACAGATTTTCGGCAGATTTTTCGTCGGTAACATTTTACATTTTTTTTAAAATAATTCAATTTAAAAAAATTATTTAAATTATCGCCAGAAATCCGCCAACGATTTAATTCCGATCATCAATTTACTTATTTAAGTCAGAGAAATTAATAAAATTAAAAAAAAATTGTGGCGGATTTCCGGCGGCCAATTTTTCCGGGAAAAGGCCATCCACTCAAAATGCCGCTCGAAATTGTGTTTTTCGGCAAACTTTTCTGGTAGGCAAATCTGCCATTAATCGTGTATTTCGAACAATTGAATTTTCGGCAGGCAAATCTGGAAGGCAAAATTCGCCGGCAATCGTGTTTTCCGACAGATTTTGTCCACGGAAAAAAAGTGTAATTTTTAGTAGTGTCACAACAAAGGTAGGAGTTTTAGCTCATTATCGTTGAAAAATGTTAAGACATGAATGCAAATAGCATTAAAGTAAAGTGGGAGAATGTAAAGTTGCAAGAAACGTTAAAAGCATGAATGTTAAGTACTTGGAATGTAAAGGTTCAACAATAGTGAAATATTACAGAAATAGTAAGTGAGCAGAAATGAAAGTGAGCAGGAAATCGTGACTAGCTGTGGACAGTGTGAATGTTGCTGCAGCAACTAACTGAAAACTTAAATTACATATAAACAAAAATAAAAATAAAAGGAGGAACAAAACTTCAAGAGCTTGATTTCTTGATTACAATTAACTATTTTCTTCCTTTTAGTTATACTGAGCTAAGGAACATTTTTTAGGGAATTTAAAAGTAGAAAAGACATATTACACATTGTGTGATACCCGATAAAGTCTACTATGAAAAAATAATCTAAGACATCAAAATACAATTTTAAGATAGAACAAAGGGCATCTTTCCATCAAAACAAACTTCCATCAGCAGAACGTCTTTTTCAACCAGAACAAAAGACATCCTCAACAAAACACTTGCAACTGCACCAAACCATAACCAGGCTGGTCTCAGTTGCTACGGATTGTTGCAGCAGTAGATTGCTTTTCTTTGCCAAATTCTATAACTAAGCTCCAGACTCAATTAAAGTAAAATAATGATAAAAACACTCAATTTATGATTTGCAAGACAAAAATAAAATAAAGTATAATTCTAAAAACATACTAAATGTGGGTATGAATATGCACACATCATTGATGCTAGAAACCCTCATCTGAAACGTGCTCATCCATTACGGCAACCAGACGGTTTTCATCGACGAAAACCGCTACTATGCCGCCTATAACGAGGAAAAACCTGAAACCATTTTCGCTGTCGGACGCTTTTTTTTGTTTAAATATTCGTTTTTGTTTGATTCCATTTAGGTTCTTCATTGGCATCTGTTTTCTGTTTGAATTCGATTTAGGATATTTGATTTGTATTGATTTTGTATGACAAAGTGATAATGATGAATTTCATTTAGAAACCCAAAATTTTGCTCCTCCCGTGATTGCATGGTTTTTATTTAAAGTTCATGGTGTTGTTTCATTTATGAACTTTGATGTTTCGATTTTTTTTTACCATAGTTCACAGGTGAACACTACAAAACAGACGATTCTCACCGACAGAAAAATCCGTCGGTAAAAGTCGGCTCTGGCGGTGAAAGTCTGTTGGAACAAAAGCCATGAGAAAAGACATCATCGACGGATCACCGACGACCATGGTTTTCGACCGATCACCAATTGATTTCAATCACCAGAGGATCTTGTCACCGGAGGATCATCGACGGCTGTAATCACCACGGATCACCGACGGCCTTTACCGATACATTACCTGTTGTTCCAGAAATCAGGTTATAATCAATGTAGTACAAACAAGATCAAATTACTCATATATGTATTAAAAAATAAAAATATAATTAAACAATTATATGTAGTACGAATCACCAACGATTTTAAAATAACAAAAAACATTTACCGACGGAGAATCTGTCAATAATGTATTTTCTTTTTTGAATGACTAAAAAATCAAATTTCCTATACAATAACTTGCTCATATTTTACAAATATAATACATAATTAAAATAGAATATATTTTTACCATAATTCCCAAAATATCATACATAAATCCTAAAACGGGGGAGGAAGAGGGGGAGGGTTTCCACCCTGGAATTTTATCATTGGAAATGATCATGGTGGGCCAGTCTTTGTTGATCATCGTTGTTCTGTCGAAAATTACCAATGGATTCAGATCGTCGGTGATGGCCGTTGGTGAAAGTCATTTTTCTAGTAGTGGAAACCATAAAATTCATAGGTGAAAGAATGATTTTGTTTAAAGTTCATAGGTGAAAAAATGTTGATTTTTGTTTACCATTCATAATGTTGTTTCGTGTATGAACTTTGGTTGTTTCCAAAAGTCTTACCAAAGTTCATAAGTTGAACAAGAATGTTCATTGGTGAAAAAATGATTTTTGTATAAAGTTCATATTCTGGTGTGGATGGTAGGCAGCCTATATTTCTTAGTTTTAGGTAAAAACAATGATTTTGTTTAAAAGTTCGTTGTTTTGTTTATGAACTTCGGTTGTTCTAAAATTTCTACCAAAGTTTATAAGTGAAACCAAAAACTGAATGAGATAATTAAAGATGTTTAAACAAGTTCAAATTAACTAGAATGTTTAATTACGGGTGAAACAAGTAATTTGTCAATGAGAGAATTAAAGAATGTGATAATTAAGTGAATGAGATAATTAAGGAATGTTATATCAATATATGAAAAAAGACGAAAATAACCCGGTTAACAAAGTTTGTACTATTATTTAGGTTAACAAAAACAGGGGATATATATATATATATATATATATATATATATAGGGCCTTTCAAAGGAGATCTTAGTATTTTGTGGTAACTATGAGATCCAATCTCATCAATCCATCTAAATAATCAAGGGTTTAAAATAATTAAAAGAAATATTAATTAAAAACAGAATTTTAGGCCACTAAAATAGGTAAAAAGAGTAAAAATGTCAAAACCCATTGAAATTCAATGTTATCTAATTTAGACGCGTACGGATAATTTAGGTAATGAATCAGATGAGATAACCTCACAATATTGAAACATGTCAATCAAATTCGATTACACTATTTCGACTACACTATATAACACAACAATCTACAACGATTTTAACCTAGTTACACATTGTATCACGTAAGATAACACAATGTATCACATTGTGTGACACTGTGTGACAACCTTGTATCACGAAGAAGATAAGTCTTTCGGTTACACATTGTATCACATAAGATAACACAATGTATCACATTGTGTGACATTGTGTATCACGTAAGATAGCATGCACCGGTATTGTTTAGCTGTAATATAACACACTGTATCACATTGTGTGACACTGTGTGACACTTATTTGCAACACATATCACAACGAGATGAAGCAAGGATGGTGAAAGGATGCACGCTTCGGTACAAAAGAAAATGATGGAGCAAGGATGTAGGCTTCGACATCAAGAATGAAGATTTCATACGATTGAATTTCAAATCCAAACATTGAGAATATCTCAAAATCAATTTGTTGAGATATTCAAGGAAACTCAATATTTAATTGATAAGGGATTGATATTTTCAGTTACAATTTTTTTTAATATTATTTAATTTATCAACTGACTAAAATAACATCCCTTATTAATTAATAAAAAAAATTAATAAATTAAGATGGATGGATGAGATTAGATCTCATAGTTACCACAAAATACTAGGATCTCATATGATTAGGCCTATATATATATATATATATAGAGAGAGAGAGAGAGAGAGAGGACGTTTCAAATGCAACTTATCTCATTTATACAAACAATTCAACTCAATCAGTTGAGATATTTATAGAAATGATGACGGTTCATTTATCATTATATTGATATTTATGAAATATTATTAGAGTTCATTAATTATGATCAACGCTTTATATTAAGAAACAATCAATAAAACCACATGTAAACTAGATTAAATGGATAGTTGAGATTGGGTTACAATGGTTGTACAAAAAGACAAGTTGTATAATAAACCACCTCTAAACCATGGAATGTTACAAACCCAATCAATTAAAATATTTATGTAAATGATAAAAGATCATTTAATATGATTTGAGTGTTTATAGAAGACGATTAAAGTAATTAATTATGATCAATGCTTTATATTAGAAAACAACCGATATATTTAGGAAACCAGATATTCGTTAGAGTAGATGGACGGTGAAGATTGGTTTATATGGTTTGTAATTTTTCCATGGTTTGTATTTGATATATATATATATATATATATATATATATACACAGAGAGAGAGAGAGAGAGCGAAATGTTCAAATGAGAACAATAACAAAATAAGAGAATAACAAATCAGTTAAATCACATGGGATTTTATACTAACGGTCAACGTAAGGTTGTGCGGTAATTCGGCCATTTTCTTATTCTTATATTTATTATTGTTCTTGTATGAACCTAACTCTCTTTTTATGTATACACACATTAATATTGTTTTTGAAATAGTGCAATATTAATTCAACGATATTATTATTAAACTTGCTATAATTTAACTTTTATATAAAACGTATCATAAAATATTGTTTCTATCTTTATATATAATTACTAGTTTTTCAATAAAATAAATTAACGATATAATCCAAGTTAATTATAGATCTAATCAAACAGTAAATTAGAAATTTCAACTTGTAACTTTGCCACACAATTGTAACAGTAAGTTACAATTTTAATTAAATTAACAAGCTCTTCTCATTTGAAGTGGGATTCCGATCATATGCAATATCTAGTTAATTTGCAATAACAATCTATCTTGTAAATTAGCTTTCTTTTGTAAGTTTGTTGATGAAACCTTGTTTTTATATACATAATCTAGAAAACTAGCTAATTAATAAGTTTGTTGTTAATCACTCATCTAGTTGTTAGCTTAAAAGTTAGCTAATAACATGTTTAAAAATTACCATGTTCTGATATTGAATAATATAATCAAAACAAAGCACTAACACATATATTAAAATAAATAGATTTTAATTATTTAGCTTTAATGAAAAATTCTTTATTTCATATTAATTATATTTACTATATTATTACAAATTTTCACATTTCATAGCATATCAATGATGTGATAAGCTTTTTATAATCATTAATTGTTGTAACAAAATATTAATTTTAAAATTATTTGTTACATTAAAATAAATGTTTCACATAACATGAAGTCGTGAACAAAAAAATTATAAATCAACTATAAAAGGTTTAACTGATAAATAAATATTTTATTAAAATCATTTACCAAAATTTTAGTATTTATAAAATATAAACAAATATAACTTCAGTTTGTACATAAAGCACAAAAGAACATTTTTTAAATTGATAACAATTTGCATTTTGGACAACTTTTTTTTTTATTAAAATAATTAATAACTATCAATTATTAATAAATGATTATAATAATCAATTTTGAAGGGGTTTCATTTGGAAATGTCTTAGGAAGAATATTAGGATAATATTTAATAAAAATGGAAAAAGTTGTATAAAACTAATTGAAACACTATTGTATGTAGTTTATAGTTGCCAGGCATGGCTTTGAGATGGTTTTTCAAATAAACTCCAAATAATATTTTCCATTAATTTTTTAACATATCATTATAGGTTATACATTTTTATCTAATTTATCGGCTAGTATTTATGAAACATTATTAGTTTATTAGATAACAACTAAATTTTTAGTTAACAACTAAATTATCAGCTATTTTGCTAATTATATAGTCTGATTAACTCAGGGATGGAATTTTTTGGATGTTATTGTATTTAAGCAATAAAAGTGAATTTAAATAAAATAGACCATAGCAAACCCATTTTATGGCGTGGTTTCATGCCATTTGACATGCATGAACCCGTTCAAAAAATAAACAAACAATTATAGTTACATTCAAGAAAATAAAACGTTTCGTGAAAATGAAGTGTTTCTTAAAAATGGAATTTGGGTTTCATTGGATAAAATTCAAAATAATTTTTTGATAACTAATTAATTGTGTTTACTTTCTTTTTTTTCGTTTGATTTTTATCTAAAAGAACTGTAGTATACTTAAATTTTGCAATAATTTACAATATAGGTGTTTACAATATTGTGGTTCTCAATAATGTAGAGGAGGTAGGACTGACAGTCTGTTCAAAGTTTCAAATTCAATGATGGCAACTAAACACGAGTGTTGCGCTCGTTGCGGGACTTAACCCAACACCTTTATCATACTTCTCAGTCTTCCATAGAAAATTGAATCGTTAAAAAACAACGTTTTGAACCTAATTCCTCTTTTTTTCCACTTCGCTATGTATTGTTTGTTGAGGTTTTATAGTTAATTAATGGAAACGGACGGGTGGTTAAATACTACTTCATTTGATGATTCTACAAGGAAGGCCTAAGGTAGATTATAGAAAAGAAAGATAAATAAAGGAATTTTGGATTAGGTCGGGAATCAAATGTTGGATTCGGGATGTATAAAAGATCTTCGTATGTTTTTTTTTAAAGGCAACGAAATTTTATCAAGAAAGAAAGAAATACAACAAAATTCACAGATTTTCTGCAAGCTGCAAAAAAAAATAGACGACAACAGAACAACAAAAAGCTAACGAGCAACAAACTTCACAAAAAATGCCCGCACAAACACTCGAAAGGGACACAAACGTCCGCTAAAAGATGAAGATTAAACCCCGAACTCCACTATGAGAACACCTTTGAAAAACACTTGCTCCGGATGAAGAGCCGAAACACGAATCGAGAAGTTTATAAGCAATCACGTGGATTGCAGCACCGGTCCACCCAACTTATCTTCGACTTTTTAATTCAATTCGAAATCTAATTAAAAGAAAGCAATTGGGTTTCGAACGCCATGTCTAGAATCGGTTTCTCTCGAATAGAAAATACCAATTTATTCGGAGATGACCAGATCACATACAAAGCAGTCTAGAAAGTACCTTGCCACGCCTGCCTTGAAGGAGGTGATATGGTCTCCGAATTCTCGAGAGCCAGAAAATATCCGATATCTCTCATATTTGCAACTTGCAGGCCACACCAACTGAAAATATTAGCACAATCCGAGGATCACTTGCTAGAACCAGATACTACGTTTGGTCTCCACCGGGTGATTTTGACGCCTGTGCGCAGCTTTAGATCAACCAAAGAAGTTATTTTGTTAACCGTAAATTGACCGTTATCACCTAAAAACTAAATCGATTTGTCCTCTTCAAACCTATTTGGTCGTAGATTTTGCGCCAATGCTATAATCCCATCTACATTAGACAAAGATCTTTCCCTTGGTTCTCTCGACCACCCCTAACACCAAACCTAACTATCCTCCCTCCAAACTACCCGGTCTTTTACGAAAACCTCCTTGTCCCCTTCTAGTCTAAACAGTCTAGGGAATTTATCTCGAAGTCTATAATTACCCATCCATTTGTCCCTCCAAAACGATGTAGAACATCCATCACTAATTTGTTTTCCAAATGAATCCGAAAATTCGATGCCCAAATTATCCAAGTCCCGTCCTACCCAAATGATGTTACCCCACAGCCCCCGAATGACCCCCCCCCCCCCCCGGACTGAAGAACCCATTCCCCCTTCTAAACAATGTTTAAGTCTACCGTGGTCCCATAAATACTTCGAATTATTCTAACCTAATAAACATCCTTTTCATATTGAAAACGCCACCACCATTTTCCTATGAGACCCCAGTTTGAAGCCCGAAGGCTTCCCACATTTAAGTCGCCTAACTCGAATCTGTTAATAACCTTGTCCCATCTAACCCAAGCTTATTTTCGATTAGACTCACCTCCCCCACCCCAGAAAAAATATCTCCGAGTATTTTCAAGAAATAAAATGACCCAGTTTGGGGCACAAAACAACGAGAAGTAATATAGAGCTAGACTACCGAGTGCAGATTTGACCAATGTTAGTCTGCCACCAAAAGAAATAGACTATGCTTTCCAAGATGCCAATTTGTTTTTTAACTTATCGATAATAGGTGCGCAGTTTCCACTTTATTCATATTTTTTCGATAGTCAAACCCAAATAGGAGAGAGGTAAACGACCAGGGTTGCACTTGAAAATGTTGGCCATATCGCTCATTTCTGAATCTGATACTCCAATGCCATATAACTTGTTTTTTGACTTGTTCATTTTGAGACCAGTGGCAAGTTCGAAGCATTTTAAAATCCCAAGAAGGTTTCGAACATTTGAGAAGCTCCATTCTCCAAGGATGACTGTGTCATCTGCGAATTGAAGAAGTGAAACTGGAATTTTTTCATGCTCCACCTCCAATTTCTTGAAGGCTCCTTTGCAAATCGCCTCTTGAATAGCGACATTTAGACCTTCAACAACGAAAAAGAAAGAGAAATGGTGATAATGGATCACCTTGTCGTATGCCCCTTCTCATTTGAAACTCTGACGTCGGTGACCCATTCACAAGAATAGAAATCAAAGTTGAATTCAGGAAAGCCGAAATCCAGGTTAACCATTTACTCCCAAACCCCATTTGCCTCATTATGTCGATTAGATAGTTCCAGTTCATGCAATCGAAAGCCTTTTCAAAATCTACCTTTAGAAGCATGGCTGACACCTTTTTGCTCTTTACGAATCTCAATGTATCTTCCGCAATTAAAGCCCCGTCAAGAATGTGGCGACCTCCTATAAATGTGTTTTGAGTATCACTAATTACTTTGCTGATAACCAGTTTTAGTCATTCAACAAGAGTTTTGGCAATGATTTTATATAAGGAACTGATTAAGCTAATCGGTCTAAAATCTCCCACTCCAATTGGATCTGAGATTTTTAGAATGAGAGCAACGAACGAAGAGTTGCATCTACAACAGAGCTTACCTTCCTCCCAAAACCAATTCATTACGTCCATTATTTCTTTTTTAAAAAGATCCCAAAATTTCTTGGTGTATCTGAAATTGAAACCATCGGCCCTGGTGCTTTTGAACTTCCACAACAATTGATTGCGTTCCAACTTCAAACTCCGAAAATCGGGACTCTAGCAAATTGACATCCTCGCAAGAAATATGATGGAACTTTGAGCTTCTAAGTGATGGTCTCGCATGCCCAAATTCAGCAAATCTAAATTTGAAATGATCAAATACGGTTTGTTTTATTACCCCTGGATCCTCTATCCAAACTCCGTTCACTACCAAGCCTTTCAATGAAATTTTCATATTTCTTTTCTTAATAGCCGAATGGAAGAACATCGTGTTTTCGTCACCCTCCATGATCGATTTGATTCATGCCTTTTGGTGTAACATCTTTTCTTTGCAATGCTCCTTTTCTACCCATTTAACCTGAGCCAATTTCCACAGTCTTTGTTCGTCTTCTGATAAGGGCCTTTTTTCCGCTTCTAGTTCCCATTTCCGTGCTTCATCCATTGCCTTTTGAAGATCGGAATCAATTCCTACGAATTTCACCTTGCTCCATCTCTTTTACTCCTCTTTAACATTCTTTAGTTTGTCTCTAAAAATTGCATCCGGAGAGCTTGATTTTGTCTGCTTAACCCAAGCATTTTTAACAACCGACTCAATATCTTTATCTTCAAGCCATATATCAAAGGCTCTAAAAGGTTTTGGGTCATAATCTTCAGAATTAATTTTAAGGAAAATAGGACAATGATCCGAAAGTCTCCTGTCCAAGACAATCGTTGATAAACCAGGCCAAGTATTTTTTAAGTCCAAAGATACCAAAAATCTGTCCAATTTGTAGAATTTTAGACCGTTCTCACACACTCTTGTGAAGCGCCGACCCCCGACTGGAATGTCCAGTAGTTACTCATTTCGGATGAAATCATTAAAGTCCGAAGAAGATTTTGAATTTAACTGTGAATTCATCCTTTCATCAACACTCTGTACTTCGTTAAAATCCCAAGAAAGGCACCATACTATATTTGAGTAGAAGTTCATGACCTCTGAATCTGTTCCATAAAGCTAATTTTTCACTTTCACCTTGCGGTCCATAGACATTTATGAGTCCCACCGATTTCTCTATACTTTTCCAATTCCCAATCACAGCAAGAAACCCAGCTTCCCCCACTACTTGAGGTCCGATAAACACGTTTGAGTTCCAACAAGTGACCAACCCTCCGAATATACCATTAGACAGGACAAAAGCGAAACTGAAACCATCTCCAACCCACCATCTGCTGATTATCGACAAATCAATTGATTGGGACTTGGTTTCTTGAAGACCCAAAATAGACAGGACTTGGTTTTTTCCCTTGCATTTGTCCAATACGCTGCAACCTTTTTTCCTCTGGTTTCCCTAAATTTTTTGATGGAAACCCGTTTTTTTGCTCGACTCCATTCCAACGGTTTGGTTGCTCGAGATTATCCTGCCAAGAAGATGGTCTTTATGGTTATTATTAGCCACGTGAACACGTTGATTGTGAAGGGTTTGGTGTTGGTGAAAATCTACCATATTTGATTGAGGAGGAGTTAACCCAAAATTTTTAACAGATTCTGGTTTTAGATTAGGCCCAAGTCCACTAGGAAGTGGCCCCAAGTTTCAATTTGGTTCAAAAACTGGTCCATTAAGGTCCGGAGGGTTTAACTGGGCTGAAAATTTATCCGGGTCCACTTGGCTAGGTGAGGGTGCATATTTATTGAAAGGAGAAGACAATTTGTTAACCAAAGGACCACCACCGCCCAATCCATTCATTGCTACATTTTCCAATGGTGTTGGACAATGTGGACATTCCTGTTGGGTTCCCCCATGATCACCGAATTCAGTTTCTGCAATACCATCGTCTGACAAGTCTATCGGATCAGAATTTTTACCGTTGGTATTTTTCTGAACAGAATTACTAGAGCCAACCGCTTCGTTGATATGGCATCTAACATCTTCTGGAATTTTCATCCCAGCGTCTCCACAATCAGATTCATAATCCGACGAGCTTGGGCATTCTGAATGTATTCTCTGAGTCTTTATTGACCCAAAAGGCCTCCGTGGACAGTTTGTTGAGTAAACCATATACATTTTTGTCCTCCACGAGTCTAACCTGATAAATACGTCTATTGATTGCTATCGGAACGACAATATCAATAGGAGATGTTTTGTCTGTGAGTATTAATACTCTGTCGGTTTCAAATGAAGACGTCGCCTCGATCGAACAATTCTCCATTGACATAATCCTTCCCCAACTTCCTACAATGTTCCCAAAGGCTTTTTCCGTCCATGCATGAATCAGAATACCAAAAACATTAATCCAAGTTAAGCGATTTGCCGGTCGGTACAATTCATCCCACGATTTTAATTTTTTTAACCAGTTCCTTATGCCATGGTTTGGATTGGATGTTATGTTTTCCATTGTTTCCTTGTTTTTTAAACACATCAGAACATCTAGTCCACCCAAGAATTTGACATCCAAAACTTCGATTCCCTCCGTGAAGCATAGATCTTCAACTAAACTTAAGTGTTCAAATTCTTTCACTTCACCAATGATACAATTATTCAAAAATTGTTTAACCTGACCCTCGAGCTCAATGTTGGGGATACCTTTAACTCCTTCCATATTAGATGTTGATCCATTAGTCCTAATATGCTTACCAAATGTTCCTTGTGCTTTAATCCCATCTACAAACGTCTCTGCTCCATCGACCTTTTTTTATGTTGGTTGATCCGAGATTATCCTTAACCGTTGGTTTTTTGTCTCCTTTAATTACATTAGTGAACGACCGCTCATCTCTGTGGTTGTCCCTCGAAACATGACAGGTGTTTCCTGAACCTTGACCGTGGCTGAAAACATCTTGCGGTTTGCCCGATTTAGCTAGGTAGCAGGTCAACCGTTGGACTCCAATGTAAATAGTATTCAGTCTTCTTTCCATGGCTAGTGTATTCGATATCCCTTTGAACCTTGCGAATCCAAACCGTTTCCCATTACGCAGTCGCTTCCTTGCTAAATACACATCGACAATATGCTCGTACCTCTTGAATAAACTCCATAGTTGAACCCCCCCCCCAATTTTCTGCAAAATTGAAAAACAGAAAAGAGGTCGTAGTTTTTGTGTTTCTGATGTTAAATCGAAAGATCGAATCCAGTTTCTTGTTGATGGTGAATCTTGTACTCGAATCTGTAACTCTGAAATCCCTTCTCGTCGGTCGAATCCATGTGCCCGGTGTCGGAAGATCTTTCACACTCACCCCTCCTCTCTAGCCTCTCTCTCTCATCCTAACGTTTTAAAAATTTTAAAAATTCTTCTTATGTTATGGTGACCCCCTGGGAAGTCTTCGTATGTTATCCTATTCAATTCTCGACGACGAATTAATTTAAGAGCTCAGATAAGAAACAATTCTTTTAGAACAATCATTAATTTGTATAATATTATAAAATAAAATAAAACTTTTTTATATCAATTAAATATTTTAGTTTTGAATCTATATATATATAACAAAAAAAAAATAAACGATATTATAAGTTGTAAGGGTTTTATGATTATGGGATATATGTGTTTAATCTAATCGTTCTTTTCGGATATAAATCATATTTGTTCTTTTAATAACTAACAATAATTAATTTTTCGCTGATCACGTTCTATGTGATCAGTGATCGTTACCAGATAATCAAACAACAAACATAAACGATAAACCAACCTTTTTAGATTACAAACGCGGATTACAGAGGTTAATTTATTTACACTTTGAAGCTCACTCTCTCTGATGTGTTCTTGGTGGGTCGATATGTGTTGATCTGAGATATTGAAAGTTGTGAGATAATAAATATCTCATAATCTTATATATCACAAACATAATATCTAAAACAAAAACTAAATATCTAGATATTAATTAAACTAATATAATATCTAAATTAAATATCTATTAATTAGATATTTAGGACTAATAGTAAAATACAATAAACTTTAACATTTATTACAAAGGACGTTAGACTTAATATCGAGAGCGACTTTTCAGCGTTAGCTTCAGATTGCAAACTTCATATTTGATTATCTTGAATCCAATAAATCTGTGATCTAACATTCTATCGGAATCATTTTGTTTTATTATAACAAAAGGTTGATTTAATTTTTTAATCCTTCTAATTTTAGGGTTATGTTCTAAGAGTATCTAATTATATTGGACAATAAAAACATCTCGTTTGTTAATTATGTCGATAAGCTATAATTTTTCTGTGACTACGGATACCCTTAACCATTAAATCAAGAGTCTCATTGAGGTTTTCCGTATGCAATTATTAATTTTCATAGCAGAATATACTAACTAAATTTTATTGCAATTTTAACACATTAAATAATAAGTTTGCAGAAATATCAAGGATATTTAAATTCATGGATTTATTATCATATTTAAGCCTTTTATATTGTAGGGAGAGCTTCAAAGGAAAATCTCAAATAAATTAAAAACTAAAAAACACATTATCAAACGTTAGATTAAATGATCTGATGGATTTGATTAAATGGGTGGTTGGGTGGTTACAACAATATTTTTTGAATAAAAAAACTCTATCCCCCTATTTTTTTATTCGAAAAAAAAGAAAAAATAAACAAAATTCGAGCGAAATAAATTACATCAAAAAAACAATCATATTTTTCTCATTAATTTGACATCCATATTGATATATCTTTTTATTAATTTTTTCTTGATTTTTCAATTTTCTATTTATTTAGAGTTTTCCATATATAATTCCACAATAATACTGTGCCATAAAAGATAAAACCGTCACCAGAAGACCACCTTTTTATCTATTACAGTATTTTCTTTATATTATTGTCTTCATATCTTTTAGTCTAAGATGGTTAGTGACTTAGTGTAACACGTTTTTTTTTACATGGTTTTTCTATGCTAATTACATGCTCTTTTCAAACAATTAATAGAGAAATAAAAAAGGGGACCTCCATTAGTCTTCTGAACCAAGCGGGTTCGTTAATGGTATGCTTTAATGCATGCTTGTCACAAATTTTGATATAAATATTGTTATTAATTTTAAAGAAACAGGTTTATTGGTAGAAAAAGGTTAAATGCTGATAATTACGTATATTAATTGTAGATTAGCTGAATCAATGGTCCAACACGTGCATGCTTATATCAGTCAATAAATGTACTGATGCTTTTGCCTTTATATATGGCCAACATCCCTAACATTTTTTCTCATCTTTCAAGCACTACTACGCTTACACAAATCTTCTTATATGCTAACAAGAAAAATGTTCACACAAGCTGATCTAGATCTATCCCAACTTGAATCCATTCGAAAACATCTTCTTGATGATCATTTCGAGATTTTTCCTGATGATTACCAAAACCCTAGTAGTTTTCCGGGGTTTAACTTCGATGATTGGAGTTTTCTTGAAAACTCAGACGAATCATCTGAAAAAGTGGAAGAAATCTCGAGTGCTTTCATGGGGTTGAGTTCATGGAACTCATCGGAGATGTATAGCCCTAGTTCAAGCCTGATTTCTCCGTATACTATGGATGATCACGTTGAACCCTCACTAAATCTTGATGATTTCGAAATGTGTAGTATTTTAGATGATAATAATGGCGGAAATCTTCCTTTTTCAAATCCCTCTCATAGCCAACACAGCACCACACAAATATTTCCAGACTCCAATATAGAATTCGCCGAAATTCCAGCCGTTTCCAACGAAACGCATCCAGAGTTTTTTCTGGCCACCATTGCTGATCTTTCCGACATCGGAAAGATCAGCAATAGCACAGAGGGAGCTGGGAGCAAGCCGCTAAACTGGGATTTCTCGACAGGGCATGTCATTGGCTTGGATGATGAGGAGTTTTTGGGTGGAAAAGACAACCAAGCTCCGGTAACTGCAACGGATGATTTTCTTGATGATGTGGATATCATTCCAGCAAAACAGCTACCATCAATGCCAGACAGGAGGTATAGAGGGGTAAGACGACGGCCGTGGGGAAAGTACACGGCGGAGATGCGTAACCCAGAGAAGAAAGGTTCGAGATTGTGGCTAGGAACCTATGAAACACCCGAGGAAGCAGCCATGGCGTACGATCGAGCAGCATTTAAACATCGTGGGTCCAACGCTCTGCTTAACTTCCCGCATTTGATCGGGTCACACCATGAAAATCCCAAAAAGTGTACCACAAAGAACAGGAATACAGCGAATAAATCCAGGTCCCCAACATCTTCTTCTTCATCGTCATCGGAGTCCTCAAAAGAAATCAATAGGAAGAAGAGCAAAAATATTTAGGGTTTCGAATTGCAGTAGAGAGGGAAACTGTAGTCCAACATGCATTTTGTACTTGTACCTTGCTGATTGATGAGTACGATGATGTAATAAAAGACTGCAATATATTTGGGATTTGTATTCCAATACTACTTCATGTACGACTCTAAAAGTTGTGCGTAACCATTGACATTAATGTTGTTTTTAGCATTTTCTTACTTATTTCTTAAAAAACCCTTGACAGTACGTAGCATGTGAATCAATGGCGCTCAAAGAAATTAAATTTTTTTTATTTTAAATTTATATGAAAAAATGCAACTTCTACTCAGATTACTCAATTAGTTATCAAGAATCAACCGAAATTATCAGATTTTGTTCAAATATTAATTAATTTATTTAATCGTATCTTATTGGTTATTTCTTACAAATAAGAAAATCTTGTTGAACGACGTATAAGTTAAGACATATGCATTTCTTTTCCAGCAAGTAGAATATATATAATAAGAGGAAGAGGACAAAGGGAGTGTGTTTCCTTTGACCTGTGACCGTATCTTGGGATTATTAACCATGATTCCATGAATCTATAAGGTATCCGGGGACGATACACAATAAGGGAAATTTGATTCATGCTTAAATTTTAAATACGCATACATTTAATGACCAACTCTTAAGAGTCCTAAGAAGGCTTTTTTTCTTCTTCAAAACCTTTTTTTTTTAGATTATTTTAATAGGTTCTACTTATTCTTACATGGTATCAAGTCAAAGTCTACCATTTTACGAACGCTCTGAACCGCAATCTCTGTCTAACTCTCTGTCTAGTTGCCAACGCTGTTGGAGGGGGCGTCACTACACCAAATGTTGTCTTAGACAACATATGCTAATTGTCTATGTTGATTAAGATAAGCTTAGACAACAAAGGCTAATATATGTTGCCTAGGTTTCCTCTTAGGCAACATGTAGTTTATGTTGAATAAGTCAGACCTTATACAACATATGCATAATTATATGTTGCCTCAACTATTTTAAGCAACATTTTCCCTTATATTGCCTTACTTTTATAATGTTTTTTTTAATAAATGAAAGTTATCTTAGGCAACATATTGTCTTGTTTATATGTTGTCTAAGGTCAAAAATATAAATAAATATAGGTAGTTGAAAATATAAAAACTTGTATAATGTTTTTTTTAAATCAAACCGCATGTAATGGATTGGAAACGAGTTGGGCCCAAAGTAACCCGACCAACCCGTCAACCCGACTAAAACTTGTACGTTTTTACTTTTTTTTTTTTTTTTTTTTTTATGATTTTAAACTTTTAGTGGCTCGACTTTCTATCAATTCTCAAGTCTTTCTATCGTAGTCATAGTTCATATCAATCTATCAATTGGGATTTAATGGATCCACTTGGGTTTTATTGGACCCAATTAGGATTTAATAGATCCAGTTGGACTTTAATAGATCGGTTAGATTTCAATGCATCCACTTGGGATTTAACGGATCGATTGGGCTTTAATGTATCGGTTGGGCTTTAATGGATCCATTTAGGCTTTAATGGATCAACTTAGGCTTTAATGGATCAACTTGGGCTTTAATGGTTCCATTTCGGTTTTACTGGATTCATTTGGGCTTCTACGGATCGGTTAGGCTTTTAACAGATCCACATGGATCGATTGGGCTTTAAAGGATCCATTTGATCCCAATACACATCACATGCATATATGCACTACATATCTGCATACAAACACATATTAAGTCACCATTGGTGATATTGGGCCTTAATACGTCATTAAAGGTTTTGTTGGTCTGTATTGGTTCTTACTAGACTTTAATGGTTCTTAGTAGGCTATAGTGAGCCTTAGTGGCCTTAGTGGCCTTATTGATCCCAATCCACATCACATGCATATATGTAGTACATATTTGCATACAAACACATATTAAGTCACTGTTGGTGTTATTGGGCCTTAATAAGACATGAAAGGTTTTGTTGGTCTATATTGGTTCTTACTAGGCTTTAATGGTTCTTAGTAGTATATAGTAGGCCTTAGTGGCCTTATTGATCCCATTACACATCACATGCATATATGCAGTACATATCTACATACAAACACATATTAAGTCACCATTGGTGTTATTGGGCCTTAATAAGTCATGAAAGGTTTTGTTGGCCTATATTGATTCTTACTAGGCTTTAATGGTTCTTAGTAGGCTATGGTGGGCCTTAGTAGCCTTATTGATCCCAATACACATCACATGCATAGATGCAGTACATATCTACATACAAACACATATTAAGTCACCATTTGTGTTATTGGGCCTTAATAGGTCATGAAAGGTTTTGTTGGTCTATATTGGTTCTTACTAGGCTTTAATGGTTCTTAGTAGGCTATAGTGGGCCTTAGTGGCCTTATTGAGCCCAATCATATCTACATACAAACACATATTAAGTCACCATTGGTGTTATTGGGCCTTAATAAGTCATGAAAGGGTTTGTTTGTCTATATTGGTTCTTAATAGGCTTTAATGGTTTTTAATAGGCTATAGTGGGCCTTGGTGGCCTTATTGAGCCTAGTGCACATCACATGCGTATATGCAGTACATATTTGCATACAAACGCGTAGTAAGTCACCATTAGTGTTATTACGCTTTAATAAGTTATGAAAGGTTTTGGTGTGCTATAATGGTTTTTAGTAGGCCATAGTGGGCCTTAGTGGTCTTATAGAGCATAATACACATCACATGCATATATACAGTACATACATGCATATAAACACGTAATAAGTCACTATTGGTGTTATTGGACCTTAATAAGTCATAAAGTTCTTGTTGGGCTATAATGATTCTTAATAGAGTTTAGTGGTTCTTGATAGTCTATATCGGGTCTTAGTGGTCTTATCGAGCCCAATACACACCACATGCATATATTGGGGTTTAATTGATTCTACCGAACTTTAATCGGTTCTATTGGCTTTTAAAGGTTTTCATTGGGCTTAACGGATCTATCGGGATTTAAAGGGTTCCATTGGGCCTTAATGGATTTATTAGAGGTTAATTATTTCTACCGGAATTTAATCGGTTCTATTGGGTCCGACCCAGATCGGGAACGATTTTTGACCATCTCTTTTAATCTCAAGACCTCCCAATAATTGCGGCTTAGAAAATAATTGATCTGGTGCATCTCGATGCATCTTATTTCGGTGCATAACATCTTAATATGCGTCAATTTCTCATCCAACGGTTGATAACCACTTCTCACGTTTTCTCACCGTTAACTCAACTTCTCACCGGAACCCAACCCTATATATTGAATACTACATTTATTATCTTTTTTTTATAACAAAATAACATTTATTATCTAAAGTTATTTATTTTAGATCAAAAAACAAATCAAACTTTTAATAAAATCTCAAATATATGTATATATATATATATATGTTCACAACATCTAAACATCACACACACACACACACACATACACACACACATATATATATATATATATATATATATATATATATATATATATATATATTTCTTTTGAATATAAAAATTTATTATTATTTTTTAACACAATAATATTTATAATCTCAAAAACTATTTATTTTAATTAAGAAAACACCAAACTTTTTAACAAAACTCAAATGTCCCGCCCTCCCCTCCCCCCTTTTTTCAGTTCGTCTTCTTTCCCTCCCCCTCAAAAAAATTAGGTTAAAGAAAAAAAAAACCTCACCCAAATCCCACAAGAAGGAGCCGACGTCGCCACCACCAGCCACTAACACCAACCAAATAGGTACAATTTCCCACTATTTTTTTAATATGTATCAGTTCCATGGCTTTATAATTTATCAGTTCCATGGATCGATTTCTTATTTTCTTCTAACAAGACGTCGCCACCACCAGCCACCGATACAAGCCACCACCACCGGCCGACGTTGCCACCAACACTAGTTGAATAGGTACATTTTCCCCACTATTTTCGAATATGTATCAGTTCCATGGTTTTCTGATTTCTCGGTTCCATTCATCGATTTCTGATCGATTTCTGTATCAGTTCCATGATTTTCTGATTTATCAGTTCCAGGTTCGATTTGGTTTTGAAGAACATATTCGATTTGGTTTTGAAGAACAAGTTTATTGTTAAAGAATATTGTTTTGGATTAAATTTTGGACAATCGTATTTGGTTTTGGTCTTTGTTCATCCGGTGGCTACCGTTTGTTATGCCCCATAGCCAAATCTGGTTATTGCTCCTGCACTGGATGGACCTTTCATTTTGTTCAAATTGGTTGGTTTTTAATTTGACTGCTGCTATCTTCATAAGAATTGGGCATTATCATGACATTTGACCTTAAGATTAGTGAAACAATCTTAAAATTGATCATGCTTGGTTCCTTAGATGCTTTGAACAATCTTATAAAAGAGAGTTTGAAAAGGAAAAAAACATATTGATGTTTTAAATTGAGTTTCTGTTTTCTTTTTAGATCCATCTGGAAGTGAAGATGAAACAGTTTCTGATGTCCTTGTTCTTCTGTCTCAAGTGGTTAGTGTTTCTTGTTTTGCCCACAAAAACCGATATAAACACGATATGATTCTTTTTGGTTTTGATTTATTGAAACAATATGTTGTGATAGAAGCAGTATTCGGTCATCTCGACACCTTAAAACCATCCCTGTTGAAGGTCATCTCCCTTGGCAAAAAACGACGACCTCCCACTTGCCTTTATCCCCAATGATCAATAGCTCCTCATCGAATTATATTTTGTCTTTGTTGTCTTATACTTCTTTTGACATGGAATCATTTTCATTGTTTTATTATTCATCTTATTATCTTACTTTGCCTACTTATTGCATATGAACATTTACAGGTGAAACTGGTCGTTTTTGGTGTTGTATTGTCAGGATTCCAATGCACAAAGAAATTTTTCTTGGTAACAAACATACTCCCTCTTGTTCTTAGATTTTTTTGATGCATCAAAGAGCCAATCTCACATTAGATATTTTGATTTTAGATAGGATGGAGAGATGAAGGGACTAGTTCAAAAAGAAAGTTGGTTGATTTTGTATTCAAACCAACAAGCTTGTTATGACAGGAAGACATTTGAAGAGCTTCGATTTGGTCATTTGAATTTGTATATTGGTTTTTTGAACATATGTAATTTGTAATATTATTTTTTATTGGATAAAATTATAATTAATAAAAAATTAAATATATTTTTATTTGTAAATTATGTTTTTGGTGAAAGTTTTTCCGACTGACAAATCTGCCAAAAATCTGTCGATAAACATGTTTTTCCAACAAATTCTTTTGATAGTAAACAAGTTTTTCCGACGAATTTTTCCGTCGGTAAAACAGGTCTGTCTCATAGTGTAAGGCAACATACGAAAATAGAATATGTTGTCTAAATTGATATCTTAGAGCATCTCCAACAGCATCTCCAAAATTTCTCCAAGAGCTTCTTGAGAAGGGCTCTCCGTTGGTTACCCTCATTGCTTCTTCATCTTCATCACGTACATCCTCACATTCTTACTTGAATCCTCATATTTGTCTCTCAACCCATCCCACCAAATGAGAGCATGTTTACTAAAAAAATTTAAAGGCTGAATAACCACCTTTAGCAAGTAAAAGTGAAGTACAAAGCCATAGTTGGAATCCCCATTACAAGAGATCACAAGCACGCCAAGAGGACATCTAAAGATCATCACTACAAAACAGAAGATATTCACCGATGGAAAAAATTCGTCGATAATCCGTCGACAAAAGTGGTGATCAATCGGTGAAAGGTTGTCAAAGGAAAATTCTTGGGAATAGATAATACCGACAGATCACCGACGGACATGATCACCGAAGGAATGCAGTTACTGACGGATCACTGACACCTATCACCGATGGATCACTAACGGCCTCCAAGACGGACATATCACCGACGACATACAACACCGATGGATAACCGACGGCTAGAAACACTGACAAATTACTCACGGATTTTAAAAATAAAAAAAAACACATAGCGACAGAATATTCGCCGATACTCTGTCGGTAAATTGTTTTTAATTAAAAATACAAATTTTCCTGTACAATACTTGCCCAATTTTTCATTAAATATCCAAATAAAACAATCCAACACACTTAATATCCAAATACACTCAATATCCAAATTAATACAAACATCATAATACGGGGGAGGGGAGGGTTTCACCGTAGAACTGCGTAGTCAGCTTCTCTTCTCGTTTCATGTGCTCCTCCAAGTTCTTTCTCTAGTCGCTCCTTGTAGGTCGCGAACTTCTGTTTTAGCGCATTTACCTGAAATTATTCAATATTTGACAAACATATAATAATGTTAGACGATAAAATCTAATAGATAAAACAACTATTCAATATTTGACAAACATACCTCCCCATCAAGATTGTCGTGCGAGTTCCCGTTGTTGTTACTGGCACCTAGATCACCAGTCATAGCATATCGGGATCCTGAATGGTCCCGAATCCTAACAGGCGGCCCTTGCGCCATCCTCCAATACTCTGCCCCCAAAACTCTGTATCATCGGGATGAATGGTGCTAGATTTGTGCCAACGTATGTCTCCTCCGTAAGATGCGAATACATATCCTACAGTTTACCAAACCAATGTGCTAACTAACATGTAGAAAATTCGGCAGCATCTCGATGCTGGACGGTACTATTACATCCCCCGGTCTGCCTGGATGATATTCCCTCATAGCGGGTGGTACGATTATCCCTAAATTAACTCCTAATTGCGTTGGTGGACCATGCCTGTTAAAACAATATATAAATCAATATAAAAACTATTACAAACTGATACAAAGATTCAACCATACGAACCTGATCAATCATTTGCACCCAAAACTCTGCTAGGATCCACTCTAGGTAGTGTGCCCTAAGAAACATAAAGTCCTCATCAAGGAAATATACATGATCGATATCTAAATCCCATTTTGCGGATCATTTACGGGCATCCCTCATGATGTCCGCGTCCTATTCTGCTATGTATGGTAGATGGCATAGTATATGTTCGCCATCATATGAAGCTCCCAACTAAACGCCCCTACATACACATTGTTTGTATTAAGTAAAAAAACTGAAATAAAAAGTTTGCATGGACTAAAATACAAACCCGGAAAACCCTAGAACATGAGTCTGAGGTGTGGCTTAGGGACATCCCCATAGTTAGCCTACGGACTAGCGAACATGGACCAAAATGTAACACCAAGAATTTCCGGGTATGTTTATGTCTCCAGAAGTTTTTAATATGTTTGTGTTTTGGTCTTTAAACCTCGGTCTTAATCTAGAAGTGGTCGTACGAGAAAAACCAATCTCGTGGCCACAGTGCCCGACGACAGTGATAGGGTCACTATTGCCATGTCAATCTCGCGGCTAAGTTGACCACCAACGGTATGTGTGGCGCGATAGTGCCGACGATTGTGACAGAAGTCACTCTCGCCTGACACTCTTGCTGGAGAGGTACCGAGAGCTCCTTCATGTGGGCGACAATGCCGACGATTGTGACAAATGTCACTCTAGCCGGGCAAAGTCGCGAGCGGGGTTTTAGGTATAAATCAGACCCCAGCCGATTTTAGCTCATTTATTTACAGCATCTGATTTGTTAGGAGAGATTTTCTTAGGCTCTAGGTAAGTTCCATCCTCTCTCATCATTCATTGCTAATAAATGGAACCCTAAGACCATTTATTGCTCATTCTAGGTTGTCAAACATTTAGTGTGAAAATTTCAAGTTCTCAAGTTCAAGATCCACTCTCCTACATTTAGGGTTTTCTTAGGGTTTTGATAAAACCCATATTGCGAGTTCATCCTTGTCTTCTAAAACCTTATACATGTCAAACTAACCTTTTAGACTTCTAGTCACCTCCTTATTTATGTTTTGTTGATAAAAATGGGTTTTGACCTAACTTGAGATTTTGGATATTTTTAGGGTTTCATTAACGTTTTGAGATATAATGAAGGACTATGTGCTTCAAACTATAAAATGTGCTTGGTCTTATACACTTGTGATGGATTAAGGAAACAAATGCATTTTCTAGACCATGTCCACGGTTTCATTATATGACGGGTTTTGCTTACTAAAGATATTTTGGAAAATGGGAAATATGGTTTGGTCAAGAGCATTAAATGGTGTCTATTGAGAAGTTTTAACAAAGGATGGATCTACTTGAGAAGGTAAGAAAATAATCTTGTGGGAATATTGATGTAAATCATATGTATGATTATGGTTTGAGTCACCAATGAAATGGTGACAAGTTTTAGACTATTACTAGTAGATCCATAGGTATAGAGTCGGCTTAATTTTTAGGTTAATTCACTATTTGTAGCTAGTTGAGACATTAGACCCTAGGGTGGCAACCTGGTACGGTTATGTGGGACCGGATACTAGCTGTTTGTCGTAAATGTAAATCCTAGCGAATGAGCATGATTAGGATCATTGGGTGCTTTCCCCCACATCTGAGTACGAGCCGACGAGCTTGTGGCCTTGATCCTAGTATGGTGAGCTCAATAACGTGGAAAGTGGCTTATTTTGTGTTCCACCACAATCCTTGTAAAATCGGGTCTCCCCCGTCATCGCATGATAATTTTTTGACCGGAAGGTCACTATGTGGTTATTATTTCAATTGTAAACCCAACTCTTTGAAAAGGTTACTTGTTGTTGCAATTAAATTATTTCCAAATCATTATATAAACTGTATGTTCTCACTGCTAGGCGTTAAACCTAACACTCTTACTTAAATAATGTGTATAACAGGTTCCCTTAGCGGTGGGTCACCGAAGGTTTGAGCGATGACCGTGGGTGCTTGAGCCATTTTTGGGATAATAGATATTTGGAGTCATGGCGATCAAATGATTTTGATATTTTGTTATTTGGTTTGACAACCAATGTAATCTAGATATAAATTATTTAGATTAGTTTGTTGTCGATTTTTATATTCATCTACAAGTTTTGTAAATGCTATATTACATTTACCCGTTAGTCGTAGAGTCAACGAAAATTATGTGAATCGAGCGTTGTGGTGACGGTAACGGGAACTCTTACGTATCACATGTTCATAATTTCACGTAGCTAACGTTATTATGAGGATGTTTTACGTGAGTGTGGTTGGTTTACTATTGTTATGACAATTGGTGAATGTAGTAGTACGTTTCCCTTCGTTCTTAATTTTGTTAATCTCTCTTTTACTTCTTTCCTTGTCGTATGTGGCATATCAAAGATGGTTAGTACGAGCGGTAGCCTGCATACACGTGTGGATGGTAGAGAGGTGACCGCTTCAACGGTTGATCAGCCGGAGAGGCTTGAGGCCGTTGTGCTCCCATCTACCCAACCATTGCTAGGCGGAGGGCCTGAGATCATTCCACGGGTGGACCTGGCTTCGTCCAACCCGGTTGTTCGGGAGGTAACTTCCCAATCTGAGATGATGGCCAATCTTATGCAAATGATGAGTGAAGCGATGGCCAAGCAGCAAGAGTATCTTCTGAAGATGTTTGAGGACCGTGATGTGAGTAATCGGAGGAATGAGATGGTTGCGGAGAACATTGAGGTAATTCGATCCGGTGGTACGGGTCATGTGAACCAAACTAAGGAACCAATAGTTACTAAGCTTAGGCATGGCAAGAGAGCTTGCTCGTACAAGTCCTTCCAATGTTGCAAGCCACCAGAATTCTCCGGTTCTGAAGACCCTGTTGCTTGCATGAAGTGGATTCAAGGGATCGAACAGGCCTTCGACTCATCTGAGTGCGAGGAAGGTTAGAGAGTGAGATTCGGTTCCCAAATTTTTAGGGATACGACACTCACATGGTGGAATGTCACCAAGTCTACCCTATCCCATACTGTTTTGTCTTAACTGTCTTGGGATGGGTTCAAGAAGAAAATTATGGATGAATACTGTAATGAGAGGGCGTTGGACCGTAGAAGAAGAGTTCCCGACTCTCAAGAAAGGTAACTTGACGGTGAGAGAGTACACCCGTCAATTCATGGAGAAATTGGGGCTAGTGGGGCATGTGGCCCTGACAGAGAAAGAGAAGATAAAGGCCTATCTCAAGGGCCTACCAGCGGACATGATGTCTATGGTCCGCAACTCTAAATCCTCTAATCTTCGTGATACAATAGAGGAAACACATATCATGGAAGATGTCTAAGCTAGAGACAAGGTGGAGAAAGTAGTGGTGGTGGGAGACAAGAGAAAGTGGGAAAGCAACCCCAGACCTCCCAAGAGGTCGAGACCTTTCAACGGGGGAAGGAACTTTGATAACCGCCGAGAGGCACGATGGTGCCCAAGATGTCGAAGCAAGCACCACGACAACTGTAACTTCAACCCCACCTCTTGTGCCAAGTGTGGGAATCCTAATCACACCACTAGAGATTTCTCGGTGAAGGTAATCGTTTGTTTTGAATGCAAAATGCCAGGGAATTTCCATAAGGATTGTCCGAAGTGGAAGACGGGGAGTGCCTGGAGAAGAAGGAGAACCCTCCCAGGGTTCCTGTTCGAGCCTTTCAGATGACGACCGACGAGGCCAAGGCATCCACCGACGTGGTATTGGGTACGTTTCTCCTAAACTCCGCACCTGCTCGTGTGTTATTTGATTCTGGTGCTAGTTTCTTTATTCATGTCTAAATCTTTTTGCCAAAAGCTTGCCATGCCCACTAGTAGCTTAGTTGATGCTTTAGTGGTAGAGATAGTGAATGGTAGTCAAGTAGTGATATCCGCAACGTTTTAAAGGATTGCTCGATTTGCATCGAAGGGAAGAAATTTCCAATCAATCTGATACTCATGGCCATTGGTAGATTCGACGTGGTGATCGGTATGAATTGGTTGGCAGAAAATCATGCTGAAATTCTCTACTCCAAGAAACTGATCCGACTCTCTGCGTTGGATAATGAAATGGTGGTTGTATATGGAGAAAGGAGGAAGGGCGAGGTAGTGGTTATTACTATGGCTAAGGCGCGTAAGTGCTTAGTGAAGGGGTGTTCGTCTTTCTTAGCCTATGTGATAGATGCCAAGCTTGAAAAGAAGAAGCTTGAAGACGTGATGGTGGTGCGCGAGTTTCCCGATGTCTTCCTGGAAGACTTGCCCGGTTTGCCGCCCGATCGTCAAGTAGAGTTTCATATTGACTTGGTATCGGGGGTGGCTCCGATTCCTCGAGCCCCTTACCGGTTGGTGCCATCCGAGATGCAAGAAATAATGGCTCAACTCCAAGAGCTTCTTGAGAAGGGATTTATAAGATCGAGCTCATCACCTTGGGGAGCTCTGGTCTTGTTTGTCATGAAGAAGGATGGCACAATGAGAATGTAAATCGATTACCGTGAACAGAACAAGGCAACGGTGAAGAACAAGTATCCGCTTCCAAGAATCGACGAATTGTTCGATCAACTCCAAAGAACGGGGTGTTTCTCAAAGATCGATTTGCATTCGGGATAGCACCAAGTGAAGGTGAGAGGGGAGGACATCCCGAAGACGACCTTTAGAACGCGCTACGACCATTACGAATTTTTCGTGATGCGGTTTGGTCTAACTAACGCACCGGCGGTGTTCATGGATTTGATGAATAGAGTGTGCCGACCATTCCTCGACAAGTCGGTCATTGTATTTATTGATGACATACTCGTGTATTCTAGGAGCGAGTCGGAACATGAGCAACACCTTCATGAAGTTCTAGAGGTGTTGAGAAATGAGAGGTTGTACGCCAAATTCTGGAAGTGCGACTATGGCTTGTAGAGGTTCAATTCTTGGGTCACGTTGTCACTCGAGACGGGGTAAAGGTGGACCCCTACAAAATTGAAGCAATGATGAATTGGGAACCTCCCAAAAGTCCATCCGAGATACGAAGCTTCTTGGGTTTGGCGGGCTATTACCGAAAATTTATTCAAGACTTTTCCAAAATCTCTTCTTCCTTGACGGCCTTGACTCGGAAGAATGTGAAGTTCGTTTGGACCGAAGTGCAAGAGAAGGTCCATTTTTGTCGCTACTTGAGGGACCGGAAGACTTCGTAGTCTACAACGACGCTTCCAAGATGGGTTACGCATCAAGACAACTCAAGGTTCACGAGAAGAATTATCCTACCCATGACTTGGAGTTAGCGGCGGTGGTGTTTGCTTTGAAGCTTTGGCAGCATTACCTATATGGCACAAAATGTACACTCTACATGGATCATAAGAGTTTGAAATATGTCTTTGATCAAAAAGAGTTGAATATGAGGCAAAGGCGATGGCTCAAGTTACTCAAAGATTATGATTGTCAGTTGTTTTACCACCCCGGTAAGGCAAATGTGGTGGCCAATGCGTTAAGAAGGAAGGACTAGAGTGGAAGCATTCGGGCTACCCTTTCAAGAATTGAGCTAGTGTCAAGTCTCATTGAGAGAATCAAGACATCTCAAGTAGAAGCCTTGTTGGGAGATAATCTCAAAGAAGAAGTTATGACAAAGCAACGTTTGCTCTTAACGGAAGATAGTCGTGGAGTGAAATTGTTCAACGGTCGTGTATGGGTACCCAAAGTTGGAGGAAATCGGGAACTTCTTCTCGAGGATGCCCATAAGTCCATGTATTCCATCCATCCAGGGAGTACAAAGATGTATAGGGACATGAAGCTACATTATTGGTGGCCGGTAATGAAATTTGATGTGGCGCCTTACGTAGGTGTTGTGTGACATGTTTACAAGTGAAAGCCGAGTAACAACGACCGTATGTGAGTCTTTAATCCCTAGAGATTCCCAAGTGGAAGTGGGAACATATTATCATGGATTTCATGACTAAGCTACCTAAAACTTTGCGAGGTCACGACACCATTTGGGTAATAGTTGACCAGTTGACCAAGAGTGCTCATTTCTTGGCTATGCGTGAGACACTACCGATGGACAAGTTGGCAAAGCTTTACATCGATGAAGTGGTTTCGAGGCGTGGAGTGCCTTTGTCTATTGTGTCGGATTGCGACAGTCGGTTCACTACGAACTTTTGGGATGGCTTGCAGAAAAAGCTTGGCACGCGAGTGAAGTTGAGTAGGGTTTACCATCCCCAAACCGACGGGCAAAGCGAGATAACGATTCAAATGCTAGAAGACATGCTTAGGTCTTGCATTATCGATTTCTGGGTAGTTGGGACTCCCACATACCTTTGGTGGAGTTCACTTATAATAATAACTACCACTCGAGTATTGGAATGGCACCGTTTGAAGCCTTGTACGAGCGGAAATACAGCACCCCGGTGTGTAGGCTTGAAACGGGTGAAAAGCAATTCGCTGGACACGAGATCGTGCATGAAACGACCGATAAGGTAAAGGGTATCCGGGAACGGTTGAAAGCGGCTTAAGATTAGCAAAAGATCTAAGCCGATAAGAAGAGGCGACCGATGGAGTTTCAAGTAGGTGATCGCGTGATGCTCAAGGTGTCACAATGGAAAGGCATTATCCGGTTCGGAAAGCGCGGGAAGTTGAGTCCTCATTTCCTTGGACCATTTACGGTGCTTTAGCGTGTTGGGTTACAAGCCTATCAATTAGAACTTCCACCGGAAATGAGCGGAATCCACAACACGTTTCATATTTGTTATCTTCGGAAGTGTTTGGTGGAAGAGGAAAGCATCATTCCTCTTTCCGAGATCAGAGTGGATGAGGGTAACCGATGTGTGGAGGAACCCGATGTTATCCTGGAAAGGAAATCCAAGAAATTGCGTCACAAAGAGGTCACGATGGTCAAGGTGCAATGGAAGCATCATCGTGGAGCCAACGTGACATGGGAAGCCGAGGAAGACATGAAGCGGAGATATCCTCACTTGTTCGCGTAGCCTTGATTTCGAGGAAAAAATCGTTTCCAGGTTGGGGAGGATTGCAACACCCAGAATTTTCGGGTATTTTTATGTCTCCAGAAGTCTTTAATATGTTTGTGTTTTGGTATTTAAGCCCCAGTGTTAATCTAGAAGTGGTCGTACGAGAAAAACCAATTTTCGGAGCCCAGAAGAGTTGGTGCGATAGTGCCCGACGATAGTGCCAGGGTCACTATCGTTGTGTCAATCTCGCGGCTAAGTTGACCACCCACGGTACATGTGGTGCGATAATGTCGGCGATTGTGACAGAAGTCACTCTCGCCTGGCATTCTCGCTGGAGAGGTACCGAGAGCTCCTTCACACGGGCAACAATGTTGGCGATTGTGACAAATGTCACTCTCGTCGGGCAAGGTCACAAGCGGGGGTTTTGGGTATAAATCAGACCCCAACCGATTTTAGTTCATTTATATCCAACATCTGATTTGTTAGGGGCGTTTTCTTGGGCTCTAGGTAAGTTCCATCCTCTCTCATCATTCATTGCTAATAAATGGAACCCTAAGACCATTTATTGCTCATTCTAGGTTGTCAAGCATCTAGTGTGAAGATTTCAAGTTCTCAAGTTTAAGATCCACTCTCCTCCATTTAGGGTTTTGCTAGGGTTTTGATAAAACCCATATTGTGAGTTCATCCTTATCTTCTAAAACCTTATACATGTCAAACTAACCTTTTAGACTTCTAATCATATCCTTATTTATGTTTTGTTGATAAAAATGGGATTTGACCTAACTTGAAATTTTGGAGATTTTTAGGGTTTCATTAACATTTTGAGATATAATGAAGGACTATGTGCTTTGAACTATAAAATGTGCTTGGTTTTATACACTTCTGATGGAATATGGAAACAAATGCATTTTCTAGACCATGTCCATGGTTTCATTATATGACGGGTTTTGCTTACTAAAGATATTTTGGAAAATAGGAAATATGGTTTGGTCAAGAGCATTAAATGGTGTCTATTGACAAGCTTTAACAAAAGATGAATCTATCTTGAGAAGGTAAGCAAATAATTTTGTGGGAATATTGATGTAAATCATATGTATGATTGTTTAAGTCACCAATGAAATGGTGACAAGCTTTAGACTATTACTAGTGGATCCATAGGTAAAGAGTCGGCTTAATTTTTGGGTTAATTCCCTGTTTGTAGCTAGTTGAGACATTGGACCCTAGGGTGACAACTTGGTATGGTTATGTGGGATCGGATACTAGCCGTAGGTCGTAAATGTAAATTTTAGTGAATGAGCATGATTAGGATCATTGGATGCCCTCCCCCACATCTGAGTATGAGTTGGCGAGCTCGTGGCCTTAATCCTAGTACGATGAGCTCAATAACTTGGAAAGTGGCCTAATTTTGTGTTCCACTACAATCTTTGGAAAATCGGGTCTCCCCCGTCATCGCAAGATGTATTTTGGACCGTAAGGTCACTATGTGGTTATTATTTCAATTGTAAACCCAACTCTTTGAAAAGGTTACTTGTTGTTGCAATTAAATTATTTCCAAATCATTATATAAACTGTATGTTCTCATTAGGCATTAAGCCTAACATTTTTTCTTAAATGACGTGTATAACAGGTTCCCTTAGCGGTGGGCCTCCGAAGGTTTGAGCGATGAGTGTGGATACTTGAGCCATTATTGGGATAATAGATATTTGGAGTCATGACGATCAAATGATTTTGATATTTGGGGATTTGGGTTGACAACCAATGTAATCTAGATATAACTTATTTAGATTAGTTTGTTGTCGATTTTTATATTCATCTACAGGTTTTGTAAATGCTATATTACATTTACCCGTTTGGGTGGTTTACTCCATTTATAAACGTTATATTGCCAAATTTTCGAATTTTAAATTTACTCTAAATTTTAGGGTGTTACACGAAAGATGTTAGCGAACTCCCGGAAAACATGTATGTCTCTAAACCATCACAACTGCAAAATATACAACACAAAAGATATTCAGATCAATTTATTATGTACTAATTAAAATATTATACCACATTCACTACTAGAAAATAGACTTTCATCAACATATATTACGATGGCCACAATCAGTTGATATTTTTCGACGGATCACTGACGAATCCAATTAAAAAAATTAAGAATAAAAAAAATGTATCCATCAGTAATTACTGACGGATTTGAGATCCGTTTGCTAATTACCGACGGATTGGTTAATTAAAAAATTAGAACTTAAATAATCCGTCGGTAAATAATCCGACGGATTACCGAGGTATTATTTAATTTTCATTTTTTATTTTTCAAAAACTCAAAAGTTAAAGAAAAAAATTCAATAATTCATCGACAATCCGTTGATAATTACCGACATATTATCTAGGGATTATTTAGTTATCAATTTTTAATTTTTCAAAACTCAACGAATCATCGACGACCCATAACCAAAATTCGATAAATTCATCAGATTGTATTTAATAATCCATCAGATTATCTACGGATTACCGACAAATTCAATAATCCATCGACAATCCATAGCCAAAATTTGTCGGTGATTTCTGATGGATCACCGACGGCCACGTGAATTTCTATTTAAAAAAATGAAAAATAAAATAATTTTCTTTCCATCAGAAATATGTAATTCCACCGACGGATTTGAAATTTTTGTAATTTGTATTTTTTAAATAATGATTCCACGTGGCCGTCTGTGATCCGTCACAAATAATCGAACAGATTACCGACACCTACATGGAATTGTATTTAAAAAAATTAAACATTAAATTAATTCCCATCCGTCAGTAGTACGTCAAGTAAAATTTCACCGACGGATTACCAGCAGATATCTGATTTGTCAGGAAGCTTTAGGCCGTCGGAAATTACCGACGAATTTTTCAGTCGAAATTTTTCGTCAGAGAAAGTCATTTTTCTAGTGGTGCATTATTGAGAACTTCAAAGCTAAAGAGAATACTTGGATTTTTACATGATTAATGAGGATGCATATCTTATATATATATATATATATATATATATATATATATATATATATATATATATGTGTGTGTGTGTGCGCGTTAAATAATGTGGTTTAGTTCATGCATTTATATTAAAATCTTGGAAAGATGATTATGTGTGCATTGCATGTTAATGTTGACCGGTTGATTACAAAGGTGCGTAAGAGAAAGGTTCCTTGATGGAACGATGGATGATGTTTGGGAGTCGTAGCACTTGTCTCTTAGCGGTGGGCACACACTTCCTTGAGATGCAAAAAGTTATGATGCACGAAAATATGTTTTATGGCATGAAATTGTATAAAAACCATGTATTTCACCCGACTTTGGCTTAAAAATGTACATGCATTCCTCAGGTAAATAAAGAAGAAGTGTCGAGAAGATCTCTTTCGTTTTTAATAATAATTGGTGGGCGTTCGCAAGATGTGAAAATGGAAAACCCGGAAGCTTGTTCTTACTATTATGGGTTGACTAAAAATGTTGGAGTTGATGATAAATGTTAGTAGTATTTTATAAATATATTATGTTATTGGGTGACAAGAATTTGCTTCCTTTTTATTGCAAAGTATCGATTATTTCTGGGGCTGTTTTAGGTATCACTGATATGTTAATTTCAAACTCTATTTAGTAAAATATGAATCTCATTACATTTCCAACAGTTTATATATGAATAAGAAAGTGTTAAAATTTTAAAAAAGAATAGCATCTAATTCCAACACCTTTTTCATTTTAGAGATTTCTAAAATATTACTAAAATATTCGGATTATTTCATTGGTTGGTTTCATGTCTTCATCTTGTGACCATCAAAATGGAGTTTGTCGAAAAGTTATCAAATTTGGAGAAAGTTCCATCATCACTCATATTTTATCCATTTTAAAGAAGCTATTGGAGAGGCTCTCATTTAGGACATGTTTGACAACCATATTAACTTATTTTTTGAATTTATGGAATAAAAAGCCGATTTAGATGGATATAAACAGGCTAATTAGCAAACTTATATATATTAGTTATCTTATTGAATCGCTACTTGGAGTAACGTTTCAATAAGTTTCAGGAGCTTTTTGCTACTTTAATCCAATCATAACCTTATTAATATTAATTATTATTTATTACTACCAGTTATTAATTAATTTAGTGAAATTTTAATGAAATTTCATTTAATGAAAATTTTCTAAATTTCATATTCGGTTACATAATTCCAAATCTGTAATATTATATATATATATATATATAATCAAATTGAAATTCTATTAATTAAACATACTATATTATTTTTATTTTATTTACCATTGCTTTGTATTAATTAATATATTATTTTTATTTTCTTTACCATTTTCTTTGTATTAATTAGCAGATTATATTACTAGTAATTTATTTTAATGATATTATGAAATGTTAGAATTTACTAATTTTTGTAACATGTTTTTTTCGTTATTTTACATTTCTCAACTAGCTTATCAGCTAGCTTTTGTCTAACATCATAGGCGTCATAATGATACCCATGCGCCTTTTGGCCTTCTTAGCAACTTTATTTCTTGATGCATTTAACTCGTCGTTGAAGTTCTTCTGAATTCAGCTTCTCATACAAGACGTATGGCACTACTCAAGTTAGGGTGCCACTTGTAGTACCCATACATGTACATAAATTACAAGATTAGTTCTAAGTTTAAAACAAACTACTAAAAATATAATAAGTTAAATACAAGCCTTAAATTGCTCCCACATTTGCCTGTTAATCGCGTTAGGGATTTCTGCCCAAGTTAACCAAGCAACATCAATCATCGATCCGTTTAGGGACCCAAGCCGTCAAACGACATGAATATCGAAGAAACTACATAATGGATGTCAATTAGCATTATGACCATTTATCATATCAACTCAAGAACATTAAGTAACAAATAAAACATTTACACTCCACTCACAAGTAAAAGCCACTCCCTCTATGATGGGTGGTCGGGTAGGTGCTCAGGAGCATTGTCCCCGCGAGCCATATACTCTAACTCCTGGTCATTTAGTATGACCGACACGCTGCTGCTAGCACCCGTCTGTCCACAACGGCCTCAACCACTACCTCGACTAGTATATGATGATGTGTCTGACATGATTAAAAGTTTACAAAATAAAGTTAGACAACATGCAAAAAGAATTCAAATATAATGTTAGTCTACAAGAAAGCATTAGATTTCCAAAGCCAAAAAACCCATATCTAACATATTACAATTTAACAACTTTACAATTTAAAAACCTTTACTTACTTACATATACAAATTGAAGTATGTATAATCGTTAGGTTTACCCAACAATTTGCAATTATTGTCAGATTTATGCAACCTAAAAATAAACTACAAATGGAATATCATGCAAATATACATGTTAATCCACTATCGTCTTTAAACAAGTAACAGTGGTAAAAGTACCAAGTATCGATACACAGAAACAATAAAGCAAGAATTAAACAAGTCAAACTTAAAATGAGATTTCAAATGGTAAATTCAATAAAAAAATGTTTTTGAATGAGTTAATAACTACTGAAGTAATTAAAACAATTAAAACAAAGCAAGGGTCAAAGATCTAGTTGGAGTTTCGTCTTAAATGTGTAGTGGAACCTTGCTACATCATGACTTGAAGGGTTGTTGTAGCAATAGTTCTCTACTCATACTATTGGTTCAAATGGCACTATTTCGAGATTCAGATTATGCGCTCATTAGAAGTGTTCCATCGTATCTATGATGAACACAAATCCAAGCATGGCATATATCTTATTTATTCCCATATAGAGTTAATTGCATCAGTAGTTGTAGCATGCTTCATCATTTCTATAACTCTCTAAACCTTTATATTTACATTGGCTCCATATTTATATTGGCCCCATTGAACTCAACTCATTTGGTCAAAATAGCATATTGTCAACTTGTCAAAAATTATCCAAATGAAACTTTAAAGCTTATAGTGACTAGTGGAATAGATATCTATTGGAGAAAAAATTATCCACTAGCAAATTAGCCTACTTCCAACCTTCACTTACACCCTGTAACACCCGTAAATCTATATAAGTCTGGATTCCCAAATTACCTGATTTTCGACCTTTATTCAATCGTTATGCGCCTTTACGAGGTATCAGATCCTTATAAGTCGTCATGTGAGTCGCGGGTTCGGAATCTCGGGTTTTTGGGCCTCGGTACCTGGGCGCGATTGTGCCATGCAATGGTGACAATGTCACTATCGCCAGGGCACTGTCACGGGAGAGAAACCCCTTGCGATACGTTTGGCGCGGTTGTGACCCCCGATTGTGACACGGGCACTATCGCCCTGTCACTCTCACACCAAGGGGGTGAGGCCGTGGTACCATTTGGGCGATTATGCCCCGCAATAGTGACAATATTGTCACAATCGCGAGCGAGGGTCGAGGGTATAAAAAGACCATCTCTGAAAATGTTTCATTTTATCTGATTTATTGAAGGGATTTAGGTCGTTTTCTCTGCAGTCCCTTGGTAAGTTCCAACCCTATATCTCCCCTTCTCATTAGATCCTCCAACAACCTCACTCTTACTCATTTATGGTGATTATTCTAAGTGGTCTAAGGTATCTTTGGTGAAGATTCTCCTTTCTCAAGTGCTATCATCATCTCTTTCAACTAGAGTGTTCTAGGTTTTCAATAATAACCCCATTGTGAGTTCATCCTTACTTTTCTAAAACCTTATACATGTCAAAATGAATTTTTAGAATTCTAATCATCTCCTTGTTTACATCTTCCTTGTTGAAGAGATTTTGACCTAACTTGACATTTTGGAGATTTTTAGGGTTTCTTACCATTTTGAAATATAATGAAATAATCTATGTCTTGAACTATAAAATGTGGATGTTTTCGCATCTTGATGGGTAGATGTTTAACCGATGGCATTATAGCCAAGTTCATGTTTTACACCATATTATGGGTATCTTAGTTGAAGGTGATATTTGAGAAGAAGAAAAATAAATGGGTTAATGTTGTTGAAGAGCTATGTTCATATTAAAATGGTTTTACACTCGAAATGTGTACTTGGTAAGGAAACATATTTGGAAATGGGAAAATGGACACATTATGGCACTCAATTGGACTTTTCATTTCCTTATAAGCAGTTAACCATAGAAATACATTTTTGGGAAATAAATGGTATTAAGAACTATATGTTTGATTATAGTTGGCCACAAATGAAATTGTGACAAGTCTAAACTATTACTAGTGGATCCATAGGTATAGAGTCGACTTAATTTTAGGGTAACTCCCGTTTGTATCTAGTTGAGACATTGGACCCTAGGATGGTAACTTGATACGGTTATGTGGGACCGGATACTAGTCGTGGGTCGTAATCATAGCGAATGAGCATGATTAGGATCGTTGGGTGCCCTCCCCCATATCTGAGTATGAGCCGGTGAGTTCGTGGCCTTGATCCTAGTATGGTGAGCTCAATAACTTGGAGAGTGGCCTACTTTTGTGTTCCGCCACAATCCTTGGAAAATCAGGTCTCCCCCGTCATCGCAAGATGTATTTTTGACCGCAAGGTCATTATGTGTTTATCAAATCATTTACAAAGGCGATTGGTGAAAACGTTATACTTACAGTTGTATTTAAATTCCTTACTAAATTGTCATATAAATTGTATGTTCTCACTAGGCTTTAAGCCTAACACTTTTTCTCAAATGATGTGTATAATAGGTTCCCTTAGCGGCGGGTCGCCAAAGGGGTGAGTGAATAGCGTGGACTCTTGAGGGCATTTTTGAGATGGTAGATATTTGGAGTCTTGGCGTTTAAAACAATTTACTTATTTTGGAATTTTTGGGTTGACAACCTATGTAATCTAGTTAGAAATGTTTTAGATTAGTTTGTTGTCGATTTCCATACTTCATAAGCAAATTTTGTAAACGCATACACTTTTACCCTTTTGGGTGGTTGGATCCAAATACAGACGTCATATTGCCAAATTTTCAATTTTTAAAATTACTCTAAATTTTAGGGTGTTACAAGTTGGTATCAAAGCTCTAGTTTAAGTGAACTAGGCATGAATGTAAGATGTCTAGACTTAGACTGATATTATTAAGTAATGATTTGTGAGATTGGGTAGAACCTTTAAGATGGGTTGGTCTTAGAGTCTACGGAAATTATGTTAATCGAGAGTTGTAGTGATGGTAAACGGAACTCTTACGTATCACATGTTCATAATTTCATTTAGCTAACGTTATTATGAGGATGTTTTACGTGAGTGTGCTTGTTTTACGGTTTTTATGACTATTGGTAAATGTAGTAGTACGTTTCCTTCGTGCTTTATCCGGTTGATCTCTCTCTCTCTCTCTCTCTCTCTTACTTTTTCTCGTGCTTGTGTGGCAGCCATTACTCCTTTATGGTGAACACTCGTAGTCGGTCGTTGGTCGATGGAGACCCACGTGATGATAGCTCACTTAAACGAAATCCAGTGGTTAGGGCGCCGACTGTCGTTCCTCCTAGTATGCCGTCGTTATTCACTAGGGAGGTGGAGTAAGTGCCTAGAGTGGAATTGGCATCCACAAACCTGGTTGTTCAAATGGCGAACCCTTGAGCTGACATGATGGTCAGTGTCATGCAAATGGTGACGTCGTCTATGGAGAAGCAGCAAGAGGCATTTCTGAAGATTCCGGAAGATCGTGATGCGAGCCTCAAGAGGCACGAGGCAGTTGAAGAGAATGTGTTAATTGGTTCTGGTGGCACCGGTAACGGAATCAGAACTAAAGAGCACAGGATTGTTGGTGCTCAGAAAAGCAGGGACAGTTACTCCTATAAATATTTTCTAGGTTGTGGACTACCGGAGTTCTCTGGTTCTGAAGACCGGTTGCTTGCGTAAAATGAATCCAAGCGGTCGAACAGGACTTCGGCTTATCTGAGTGAGGAGATGACCAAAGAGTGAGGTTCGGTTTTCAATTACTCAGAGATACGACGCTCATATGGTGGAATGTCACCCAGTCCACCCTCTCTCCTACTGTTTTGGATCAATTAACTTAGGTTGAGTTCAAGAAGAAAATCTTGGAAGAGTACTGCAGTGAGAGAGCCATGGACCGTATTGAAGCTGAGTTTCGATCTCTTGAAAAAGGGAACTTGACGATGAGGGAGTACACCCGTCAATTTACGGAGAAGTTGGGATTGGTGGGGCACGTGGCCCCAACGGAGAAAGAGAAGATTAAGGCCTACCGGCGGACATTATGTCTATGGTCCGCAACTCTAAAGCCTCTAACCTCCGTGAGACGATAGAGGAATCCCAGTTTATAGAAGAGGTCTATGCGAGGGGTAAGCCATAGAAAGAAGTGGTGGTCGGATACAAGAGAAAGTGGGAAAGCAATTCCGGACCTCCTAAGAGGAATCAACCTTTTGTTGGTAATCGGAACTCCAACAACCGTCAAGAGGCACGGTGGTAACCGTAACCCCAATTTCACCACTTGTGCCAAGTGTGGTAAGTCCAATCATCCTACCAAAGATTTCCCGATCAAAGGGATTGTCTGCTTTGAGTGCAAGATGCCGGTACATTTCCGAAAAGATTGTCCAAAGTGGAAGACGGGGAGTGCCCCGGAGAAGAAGGAGATCACCCCAAGGGTTCCTGGCCGAGCTTTCCAGATGAAGATCGATGAGGCCAAGACATCCACCGACTTGGTATCGGGTACGTTTCTCCTAAACTCTGTGCCTGCTCGTGTGCTTTTTGATTATGGCGCTAGTTTCTCTTTCGTGCCTGATTCTTTTTGCCAAAGTCTTGCCATTCCCACTAGTACTTTAGTTGATGCTTTAGTGGTTGAGATCACGAATGGTAGGCAAGTAGTGATCCACGAAGTTTTAAGGGATTGCTCGCTTGTCATCGAGGGGAAGAGATTCTCAATCGATCTCATGCGTATGGTGATTGGTGGATTCGACGTGGTGGTTGGTATGGATTGGTTGGCGGTCAATCATGCAGAAATCCTATGCTCCAAGAAACTGACCGACTCCCTACATCGGATGGTGAAATGGTGATAGTATATAGTGAAAGAAGAAAGGGCGATATAGCGGTTATCACCATGGCTAAAGCATGAAAGTGTTTAATAAAATGATGCTCATCCTTTCTTGCATACGTGATAGATGCTAAGCTCGAGAAAAAGAAGCTCGAAGGCGTGAAGGTGGTGCGTGAATTTCCCGACATCTTTCCGGATAACTTGCCTGGGCTACCACCCGACCGTCTAGTAAAATTCCGAATTGATCTTGTACCGGGGGAGGCTCCTATTGCTCGAGCCCCTTACCGGTTGGCGCCATCGAAGATGCAAGAAATGATGGCTCAACTCCAAGAACTCCTAGAGAAGGGATTTATAAGACCGAGCTCGTCACTTTGCGGAGCTCCGGTCTTGTTTGTCAAGAAGAAGGACGACACAATGAGAATGTGCATCGATTACCGTGAACTGAATAAGGCTACAGTAAAGAATAAGTACCAACTCCTGAGGATCGACGACTTGTTCGATCAACTCCAAGAAGCGGGTTATTTCTCGAAGATCGATTTACGCTCGCGTTACCACCAAGTGAAGGTGAGAGAGGAAGACGTTCCGAAGACGGCTTTTAGAACGCGTTACGGCCATTACGAATTTCTCGTGATGCCGTTTGGTCTAACTAACGCACCGGCGGTGTTTTAAGAATTTGATGAATAGAGTGTGTTGACCATTCCTCGACAAGTCGGTCATTGTATTCATTGATGACATACTCGTGTATTCCAAGAGGGAGTCAGAACACGAGAAACACCTATGCGAAGTTCTAGAAGTGTTGAGAAAATAGAGGTTGTATGCCAAATTTTCCAAGTGCGACTTTTGGCTTGGCTTGAAGAGGTTCAATTCTTGGGTCATGTTGTCACTCGAGACGGAGTGAAGGTGGACCCATCCAAGATTGAAGCAATGATGAATTGGGAACCTCCCAAGAATCCTTCCGAAATCCGAAGCTTCTAGGGTTTGGCGGGCTATTATCAGAGATTCATCCAAGACTTCTCCAAGATCGCTTCTTCCTTGAAGGCTTTGACTAGGAAGAATGTGAAGTTCGTTTGGACCGAAACGCAAGAGAAGGTGTTCCGGACCTTACAGAAGAGTTTGTGTGAAGCCCCGATTTTATCATTACCCGAAGGATCGAAAGACTTCGTGGTCTATAGCAACGCTTCGAAGATGGGGTTGGGTTGTGTATTGATGCAAAGAGGCAAAGTAATCTCTTACGCATCGAGACAACTCAATATTTACGAAAAGAACTATATATCCTACCCATGATCTGAAGTTGGCGGTGGTGGTGTTCGCTTTGAAACTTTGGCGACACTACCTCTATGGCATGAAATGTACTCTCTACACGGATCATAAGAGTTTGAAATATGTTTTTGATCAAAAGGAGTTGAACATGAGGTAAAGGCGGTGTCTTGAGTTGCTCAAAGACTACGATTGTGAGTTGCTTTACTGTCCCGGTAAGGCAAACGTAGTGGCCGATGCTTTAAGTCGGAAGGACTATAGCGGGAGCATTCGGGCTACCCTCTCAAGAATCGAGCTTGTATCGAGTCTCATAGAGAAGATTAAGGCGTCTCAAGTAGAAGCCTTATTGGATGAAAATCTTAAGAAAGAAGTTATGACAAAACAACGTTTACTCTTAACGGAAGATAGCCGTGGGGTAAAATTGTTCAACGGTCGTATATGGATGCCAAAGGTTGGGGGAAATCGGGAACTTCTTCTCGAAGATGCCCATAAGTCCAAGTACTCCATCCATCCGGGGAGTACAAAGATGTATCGGGATTTGAAGCTACATTATTGGTGGCCGGTAATGAAACTTGATGTGGCACGATACGTGGAGCGTTGTGTGACATGCTTGCATGTGAAGGTCGAGCATCAACGACCGTACGTGAGTATTCAATCCTTGGAGATCCCCGAGTGGAAATGGGAGCACATTACCATGGACTTCATGACTAAGTTGCCCAAAACTCTTCGGGGTCACAATACCATATGGGTAGTAGTTTATCGGTTAACCAAGAGCGCTCACTTCTTGGCTATGCGCGAGACATTACCAATGGACAAGTTGGCAAAGCTTTACATTGATGAGGTGGTTTTGAAGCATGGAGTGCCCTTGTCTATCATTTTGGATCGTGATAGCCGATTCACTTCGAATTTTTGGGATGGTTTGCATAAAGAGCTTGGTACGCTTGTGAAGTGGAGTACGGCTTACCATCCTCAAACCAATGGTCAAAGCGAGAGAACGATCCAGACACTTGAAGATATGTTGAGATCTTGCGTCATCAATAAAGGGGGTAGTTGGGACTCTCACCTACCTTTGGTAGAGTTCGCCTATAGTAATAGCTACCACTCGAGTATCGGAATGGCACCTTTAGAGGCCTTATATGGGCGGAAGTGCAGAACTCCCGTGTGTTGTCTTGAGGCGGGGGAGAAGCAATTCTCCAGAGCCGAAATCATGCAAGAGACGGCCGATAAAGTCAAAGGCATTCAGGAACTTCCACCAGAAATGGAACTTCCACCAGAAATGATCGGGATCCACAACACATTTCATATATGTTACTTTCGGAAGTGTTTGGCGAAAGAGGAAAGCGTTATTCCTCTCTTAGAGATAAGAGTGGCTGAGAGTAACCGGTGTGTGGAGGAACCCGATGCTATCCTAGAAAGGAAGTCCAAGAAATTGCGTCACAAAGAGGTTACGATGGTCAAAGTGCAATGAAAGCATCACCGTGGAGCCAATGTGACATGGGAAGCCGAGGAGGATATGAAGCGGAGATATCCTCATCTCTTCGAGTAGTTGGGATTTCGGGGACGAAATCATTTCCATGTTAGGGAGGATCGTAACACCCGTAAATCTATGTAAGTCCGGATTCCCAAATTACCTCATTGTCGACCTTTATTCAATCGTTATGCGCCTTTATGAGGTATCAGATCCTTTTAAGTCGTCATGTGAGTCGCGGGTTCGAAATCTCGGGTTTTCAGGCCTTGGTACCTGGGGCACGATTGTGCCACATGATAGTGACAATGTCACTATCGCCAATGCACTGTCGCGGGAGAGAGACCCCTTGCGGTACATTTGGCGCGGTTGTGACCCGCGATTGTGACACGAGCACTATCGCACTGTCACTCTCGCGCCAAGAGGGTGAGGCCATGGTACCATTCGGGTGATTATGCCCTTCGATAGTGACAATGTCACTATCTCATGTCATTATCGTGAGTGGGGGTCTAGGGTATAAAAAGACCAGCTCTGAAAATGTTTCATTTTATCTTATTTATTGAAGGGAGTTAGGTCATTTTCTCTGCAGTCCCTTGGTAAGTTCCAACCGTAAATCTTCCCTTGTTATTAGATCCTCCAACAACATAACTCTTACTCATTTATGGTGATTACTCTAGGTGATCTAAGGTATCTTTGGTGAAGATTCTCCTTTCTCAAGTGCTATCATCATCTCTTTCAACTACAGTCTTCTAGGGTTTCAATAATAACCCCATTGTGAGTTCATCCTTACTTTTATAAAACCTTATACATGTCAAAATGCATTTTTAGAATTCTAATCATCTCCTTGTTTACATCTTCCTTGTTGAAGAGATTTTGACCTAACTTGACATTTTGGTGATTTTTAGGTTTCTTACCATTTTGATATATAATGAAATAATCTGTGTCTTGAACTATAAAATGTGGATGTTTTCGTATCTTGATTGGTAGATGTTTAACCTATGGCATTATAGCCAAGTTCATGTTTTACACTATATTATGGGTATCTTAGTTGAAGGTGATATTTGAGAAGAAGAAAAATAAATGGGTTAATGTTGTTGAAAATCTATGTTCACATTAAAATGGTTTTACACTCGAAATGTGTACATGGTAAGGAAACATATTTGGAAATGGGAAAATGGACACATTATGTCTCTCAATTGGACTTTTCATTTCCTTATCAGCAGTTAACCATAGAAATACATTTTTGGGAAATAAATGGTATAAAGAACTATATGTTTGATTATAGTTGGCCACAAATGAAATTGTGACAAGTATAGACTATTACTAGTGGATCCATAGGTATAGAGTCGACTTAATTTTGGGGTAACTCCCGTTTGTAGATAGTTGAGACATTGGACCCTAGGGTGGCAACTTGGTACGGTTATGTGGGACCGGATACTAACCGTGGGTCGTAAATGTAAATCCTAGCGAATGAGCATGATTATGATCATTGGGTGCCCTCCCCCATGGCACCAAGGCTTGTGTGTCATGACACGTTAAGCACATGGCACACCATGGCCTAATGCGCAGTTATCGTAATAAGATATTTGATTTTTCTTTACGTTTTTAATGTCTTATTTGCAAGTTTTTAATATATAACCTAATTTAACATGCTTATTACTATTGGCTCATTGAGTAACACTACGAAACATACATTTTTATATATAATATTATATATGAATTAGAAATTTGACGCCATAAGTCACGCCTTGAAAACGTCATGGCTTCGCCGTTGCTCCTAAGGCTTGAGGCTTGGCATCGCTACCACGCCACGCCTCACGCCATTTAGAACCTTGATATTAAGTCATTTAAAGTAAATGACTGAAATTGTAAAGTGTTGTCATAATGTAAGGTGCTTCTTGTAGCAAGCTACATGATAGAAAAGTACCAAACATTCACACAAACATTGATTTAAATCTCGAAAGGGAACAAGTGCTAAACTGCAGAGCTTTGTGAGCTTTTCATTGGAAATGAAAAATGGAATGCATCCCTTTTTATACAAGGAGGGAGATCGCTAACTACAAATCAAGTACTAGAGACAAAAGACATAATACCCAAGGGTTAATATAAAATTAAATCATGTTATAATCAAAAGTAATCATAGAGCCATCCCTTCTTTACATCTTCACCAAATTTTTTTCTAAATGTTTTATCTACTTTTTCTTTCACCTTTTGCATCAGGGAATGGATAAGATCACCGAAAGTGTTGTGACAACCCTAGTGCAGCAACCAAATATTAGTAATTTTGCCAAATTAAGCTCACTCACGACCAGTTTTTCTAACTTAGTTTCATACTTAATAAAAGGGTAAAATAAGGATAAAAGACTCAAATTTTATAATTGGGAAATAAAATAAGGACAAATATTAAAATAAAATGTGATCAAAATGTTATTTAAATTATGCACTTATCAGCAACCCATTTTTAACATATTACAAATTTAACTACCTTCCAATATAGAAAACTTTGCAGATACAAAATACTACCGACAGTTACCAACTCATTTATAACATATTACAATTTTAAAACTTTCCAACACATACATCTAGATTCATACATATACAACATTTACCTACATATACACACTTATATATTCACAGATACATATAGGGTTGGGTTCACATGAGACCAGCCTGTTTTTGTGAGACCGGTGAGACCAGAAAATAACACTAAAACTTCACAGTGATTCATTGTGAAGGAACGAAAAACAGCAAACCTTCACAACAAAAATACTGTGAAGGTTTACCTTTACAATATCTTCACAGTCTTTTACTGTGAAGGTTTAGTGTTATTTTTGTGGTCTCACGGGTCTCACGGAATTAATCTGATCTCACATGATCTCAAGTTTATATGTGTATATATATATATATATACATACATACATAAATAGTGTTAGGTTCAAATGATAAGCACAAAAATGTTGAGAATGAGAGAAGCCATCTCAACGACCAATTTAAAATTTTGATTTCCAAGTCTTTTTTCTCTAATTAAGATAAATATGGAAAAAATGAAATATCCTAATTTATATCCTATTTTTCAATAACTCTTCTTTTGGATATTGATAATCATTGGATTTTTATCCAGTTTTCCACCTCGATATCATTGGGTATTTTCCAATCTACAAATTGAATTAAATCTTATTTACCTGCATCTTATATGTGAATGTGAATATCGATGTTCTTTACTGGTCATTTGAACTGTAACAAAACGCAAAAGATCCTAACAAACCATTGTTAGAGAACCATGATCCTTGAGGTGCTACCATGTAACATACCCGATCAACCGTACCATATATTATCCGTTTTATCCTGGGATTCACAACGCGTCTAATAGAGGAGGTATATAGTCCCTTATACGACAACCTTTGTTCCCATCCCCAACCGATGTGGGATCTCATAATCATCCACCTCCCTCAGGGAGTCTAGCGTCCTCGCTCAGCATCCTCGTTGGCACACTAGTCCAGTCATGTTCCCGATTCTGATACCATTTGAAACTTCCCAGGCCAACCGTACTAGATATTATTCGCTTCATTCACAACTGGATCCACGACTTTAAAACGCGTCTGATAGAGGAGGTGTCTAATCCCTTATACGACAACCTTTGTTTCCCTCCCCAATTTATGTGAGATCTCACATACCCGATAGGGTAGGTACTAAGGACATGAGGCTTGAGATAAATGATAGCGGAAAACCGTATAGTTCCACACAGTGGCCACAATGTTCCCACAGTGGGGGCGCAAGTATACACCTCAACTATGATCGCTATAAGTAATAAAATGGTAAGTATTACCGAAGATCGTCTCCACAGGGACTGGACTACTGAGAATCAGAGAGTTTCATGAACTTCTTGCACACGTTTTGGTTGTGAAAAAAATTGTTGTTTTGATGGTGAAATAACTTAAAAACGTATGAAATGTAACTTTGAATTAAAGAATGTGTATGGATGTAAGTTTCCCTTGAGATAATCGTAGTCACAAAATGGTCAGGCGCTTGAATGCATAGGACTGTTTATAAAAATCTCGATCTCTTGGAAACGAATTTTTATAAACTATGCCCACAAGTGCCCACAGAATGCCCACAATTACTGCACTTAAGTTTGCCGATTTATCTAAGTTTGACTCTTAAACGCCAAGTTCCACCGGTATGGAGATTTACACCCAAATCTCTTTGTGATGTAAATCTCAATCGACATACTGAACCTTAGTAAATCATACAAAACCCGCATCACTGCGTGGTTATCAAAGACTTTCTTAAGTCCTTGTGCATCACTTAATCCGTATTTCAAATTTGCCCCTCTCGAGGTCAAGATCTAATATTAACACTTCAAAGTGATCAACTTATCTGCATTGAGTTATTGTTAGGGCTATTTTGAATGTTAAATAGAAGTTCAGGGTAGTTTATGACAAGTTGTTAAAGTTGTAAGCTTGTTGGGCCTTAAAGCCCATAAGCCCATTAGGCCTGCGAGCCTGAGTATTTAAAGTTATTTCTATTTCATTTTGTTACGTTAGAAATTCATTATTCAGTTTACTAGTCATTAGGTTTACATATCCTTATCAGAAATTCTCTCTGTAAACCTTAACCCTTTGAAGTTATATTAATCATATGACTAGTTGCTGTGGCCTATAATCTGTTCATCAATATTCATTATTACTTGTGATTGCACTGCACTGGGATCTACAATTGGTATCAGAGCAGATAGGCAAAAAGGTTTGATCCAGTAAAAAGTGCTCTTAAGTTAAGAAGTAAAGATGAACTCAAGGGATGTTCTAGCAATCGGTTCTGACCAAAAGCCCCCGATGCTCTTTCGGGGAGAGTACCCTCAATGGCATGACCGATTTATGAACTTCATAGAAGCAAAATCCAACTATGAAGATATATACAAATGCCTGACTGAGGGTCCACAAGATTGGCCAATGAAAGTGGTACCGGGAAACCCAGCTGAAGGAAGGCCAGAGCCTCAGATTCGGAAATCTGTTGGTGATTTTACTAAGGAGGAAAAGGAAATGTACGAGGCAGAAAAGCTGGCAAAATCGTACCTTCTTCAAAGTCTACCGAATGACATTTATGCTTGTATAGATAGCTTCAAGGACTCATCGAAAAAGATGTGGGACCAAATAGAGAAGATGATGATGGGAAGCCACATCAATAACCAGCTAAAGGTGACCAACTGTATCACCAGATATGATGGGTTTAAAGCACGAAAGGGTGAAACGCTGACGGAAACCTACGAAAGGTTTAATATACTTCTAAATGATCTTCAGAAAAATAAGATCACAAAGACGAACACGGAAAACAACATAAAGTTTATGAACAACTTACAGCCTGAGTGGAAACCGTTCGTCTCCCATATTCGCCACACTCAAACCTTGGAGAAGATGTACCTTCACGAACTCTATGAAATGTTGCTCCAAGACGAAGAAGAAGTGATGGAACTTATTGGGAAAGCAGAGGAAAAGCCAGCAACTGATCAAATAGCTCTCGTATCTGAGAGAAGAGGCAAGTCCATCAGCCGATCATCTGGAAAAGAGCCCGTGCTGAGTGATTCTGAACCTGAAGATCCCGATAGCGACTCCGATCCAGAACTTGCCAAGATGAAAGAAGCAATGGTTTTTCTCACTCAAGCATTTCAAAAGAGGAAGTTTTTTACCAAGACTTCCAACAAGCAAAGATTCTCTACTCGACGTGATCATCGAGAAAAGTCTGAAGGTAATAGTCGCTTTGAAGCTGGTAAGAAGTCTAACAAGAGAAATGAAGAAAAGCCGAAAGACGAACCGATCAAATGTTATAATTGTGGTCGGTTAGGTCATTTCGCCAAAGATTGTCGCAAGCCAATTGTGCGCAACGCCGACTACTACCGAGCCAAGCTGCTTCTTGCCAAAGAAAAGGAAGCCGGTAAAGCTCTAATGGCTGAAGACGATTACTGGTTACAAGTGTCGGATGAAGAACCTGAGGATCCTGAAGCTCATTTGTGTTTCATGGGCAATCATTCATCACCATCCGATACTGATGAAGAAGATCACAATGCTCATTGTCAGGTATGTGCCCCTTTTCATGAAGCTTTACTTGATCAGATGCAACTTTCAATGAACAAACTTGACTCTTACAAGCGTTTTTTAAAAGAAAAAGAACAACTTCTCTCATCTCTGGAACACCGTGTCACTAAACAGTCTGACTTTATGGAAAAATAAAGCTTAGAAATTTCTAGCTACATGTGCACGATTTCTAATTTAAGAGAAGAGAATGTGAGTTGTTCAACAGAGTCACAAAAACTAATGACCGAAGTAGATGACCTGACCGCTAAGCTACGTACGTCTGAGACCGAGAAAATTGATTTGTTAAATCAAAACGTGGCTTACAAAAATGAGAACATAAGGTTATCAAATCAGTTAGAAGAGCTTGAAAAGAAACTTTATAAATTTGGTCAGTCTGATCAAACGCTAAAGCTAATCGCACCAAAAGAACCAAAGTACGGAAATGTGGGTATCGGGTACGATAACCCTAATTATTTAAACAAGGCTTTATCCAAAGTTCCTACTTTATATGCACCTGAATTTTTTGGATTAGACAAAATCTTTCCGGAATATAAGATACATTGGACCACACCCACTGAGGAGGAAGAATTGGAAGATAAGTTGAGAAGAGAAAACTCTGTTCTTTCTAAAAGGACAGTTCCTTTTGTTTATGAGTCATTAAATGCTACTTATAATACTGACAAACCCCGTTTCCTGTCATCCGATTTTTTTCATAGTTACTCTCAAGCTGAACTAGATACTAAAATGGTTAAAATTGAGGAGGAACCTCTAGCTCCCAAAGTTTATGTTCCAACTCTGATTTTAGAAAAGAAACTTGTTCAGCTAGAAGAATCGTATGCACTAGAAAGGGAAAATTTTCAAAAGGAAAAGCAAAGTCTTTTATCTAAAATTGAGTGTCTCAGTTCCAACAAAAAGGAGACTAGTTCGGATGAGGAAAAAGAATATTACCAGACGGAAATAAAGAAGTTGCACTCACAACTGGCCGCTATGGAAGCAGATCATCTGAAAGTGCAACTTCACAAGGTTGAACCTCAAGCTCAGCCTTCCATTCTCCAAAGAGAGATATCTCATCTGTCTGAAAACTCTTATCCTTCTTCTGACACATCTTCCTGCAAAGCTTTTATGGGTGACTCGTCACCAATCATTTCAAATAAAGGAAAAGAGCCTCAAAGTTTTGAATCAGATCAGTGTTCTGATTGTAAAAGTGCTTCCGCATATGATCTGCTCTCAACAAACTCTTCCACTGTTCTGAAGCCCTCATGTGATAAGGTCCTTTCTGATGAGGAACTAGAATTTTCCGCATTCTTGAATTCTGAGGTGTGTTTAGATAGCAAGTTGAGCCAATTTGATTTTAATCCTTCTCTACCTAGCCATGTTGAATTTTTAAATGAGTCATGTGAGCCTCCGGTTAAATTTTATAAGGGTGAATGTTCTGCATCTGCCCCGCAAAAACCTTCTGTGAACAATTCTTCAAAATCTTCCAAGTCTAAATCTAAAAAGCGTTCACAGAAGAAGAAAAAGACCGGTCGCTCTCAAAGGTCACAATCGTCAATTTTCAAATCCTCTGACTATGGGTTTAACGGCATTTCAGATACGTATGGTCGGCGGGAAGAAGTGAAATATGCCTGGGTAGCTAAGAAGTCAAAAGAGAGCTCGGCAACATCAGAATTAGTTGATTCTGTTTTAAAGTCTAGAAAGAACAATAACAATCATGATGTTTTTATTTCTAAACCTCTAGTTGATAGTAATGGAACTCTTCCTTTAAAAGTTTATTCAATTCCGCAATTACTTCAATTGTCTCATGATTGTTTGTGTTGTTCTTATTGTGGATCAAATGATTTTGTTGATAGCCGTTATGCATCTGATTGGTTTGGCTCATATCATATTGCTCATAATCATTCTCAACGTGATGTTTCCCGTGAAAGACAAAGACCCAACTCTAAACGGGCCTCTAAGTCGGGTGTTAAATCTAACCCCAAAGGACCCATTTACGAATGGGTACCTAAAAAGAAATAACCTGTTTTGCAGGACGGTCATGTGTGGTATCTAGATTCAGGTTGCTCCAAGCACATGACCGGAAGAAGGGAGCTTCTCACAAACTTCACCGAGAGGTTTTGTGGAAATGTACGGTTCGGGAATGATCACTCCTCTCCGATCAGGGGTTACGGCGATATTGTCAAAGATAATATTACGATCAAGAAAGTCTCCTATGTCGAAGGTATCGGTCACAATCTTTTCAGTATCGGTCAATTCTGCGACAAGAATCTCGAGGTTACTTTCAAGGCTAAAAGGTGTAGCGTTCGAACTGAGGATGGTAAAGAAATACTTGCTGGAACGCGACGCACCAACCTCTATACGATCGACCTCTCGTCCTTGAAACCCGATAAGGAAGTCTGTTTGTTGTCCAAAGCTTCTGCTGAACAAAGCTGGCTATGGCACCGTCGTCTCTCGCACTTGAACTTCAAGAATATTAACAAGTTGGTGCTCGGTGGACATGTCAAAGGTATGCCAGACCTCAAGTTTGCAAAAGATCATCTGTGCGCTGCCTGCGAAAAGGGCAAGATGAAAAAGGCGTCTCACAAGCCTAAAGCCGTTCCAAGTACTTCTCGGTCCCTTGAGCTAATCCACATGGACTTATGTGGACCGATGCGCGTTCAAAGCATAAATCACAAGAAGTATGTCCTGGTGATGGTTGATGATTTCTCTCGTTACACTTGGGTCCGATTTCTCCGTTCAAAGGACGAAACTCCCGAGTTGATAATCTCTCTTCTGAAGAGCATTCAAGTCAGTCTCAACCAAGTAGTTCAGACAATCAGGACGGACAACGGCACTGAGTTCAAGAATCAAATACTCAACGGTTATCTCACTTCAGTGGGTATCTCGCATACTTTCTCCGTCGCTCGTACTCCTCAGCAGAATGGGGTGGTAGAGCGTCGAAACAGAACTCTAGTTGAAGCAGCACACACGATGTTATCTCATTCCAAGCTACCACTATTTCTTTGGGCAGAAGCTTTTGCTACCGCTTGCTATACTCAAAATCGGTCTATCATCAACAAGCGTTTCAACAAGACTCCGTACGAGATCATCAACAAACGTATTCCGAACATCAACTACTTTCATGCTTTCGGATGCACCTGCTTTGTCTTAAATGATAAGGATGATCTTGGTAAATTCAGTCCCAAAGCGGATGAAGGAGTGTTCATCGGCTACTCTCAGCACGCAAAAGCCTATCGTGTCTACAACAAACGGACGAAGACCGTCGTTGAGAGTGTAAATGTGACATTTGACGAGGCCCCTGAGATGGTTTCTGAACATCTCAGTTCAGAACCCGCGCTTACTGGTGTGTTAGCTTCTGGACAATTCCGTTCGGAAGCTACACAATCTCTAGTGGATCCAAATCATGCGTCTACGTCAAGAACACATCTTTCTGATTTGGATTTATTGTTTGAATTTTTTATACTGACTTGTTTAATGGTAAGTCTAATACTACGTCATGTGACAGGAATACTGCTCAAGCACCAGAAGTGACACAAGTCACTGGCCCTACCAACTCTGGTGGTCCATCCTCGCCTGGTGCTCCATCCTCTACTGCCAATGATCAAGCTTCCCCGAGCTCAAGTGAAAGACAGACTCTAGCTCAAGTTCTTGATGACGGTGCTACTGAACCGACTCCTGTTTCCGTTCAACTTCCTGCACCGACTCCTGTTGAAGGTGCTCTCGAAGCTTCCTCTCCGGCAATCCCGGAACCTCCCATCGTTTCATCTCCAGCTGAGTCGTCCTCGACTCCTAGTTCGACTCCCACTACGAAGCTTCCACCTCACAGGCCATCATCCCTCGAGGCAGTTCAGGACTTACCCCCAGGTGGTCATGTGGATTCCGATACCTCCCATCAGACATATCAACCTCATCCACACACCACCAAGTGGACTTGAGCACACCCCCTTCATCAGATCATCGGTGACCCCTCCACACCAGTTCAAACTAGATCCACCAGCGCGAATGACTGCTTATTTACCTCGTTCCTCAGCCGTATCGAACCTTCCACTGTCTCTGAAGCGCTGAATGATCCGGACTGGGTAATTGCTATGCAAGAGGAACTCAACCAACTTGAGACCCTCAAAGTATGGCGCCTAGTTCCCCGGCCTAAGAACAAGACGGTGATAGGGACTAAATGGATTTTTAAGAACAAGAAGAACGAAAACGGCATCATTGTTCGGAACAAAGCGCGTCTAGTGGCTAAAGGATATCGCCAGCAAGAAGGAATTGATTACGATGAGACGTTTGCACCGGTTGCCCGCATTGAAGCAATCCGCATGTTCCTCGCCTACGCCGCTCACAAGAATTTCATCGTTTTTCAAATGGACGTGAAATCCGCGTTTCTCAACGGCGTGCTCAAGGAGGAAGTTTATGTCTCGCAACCTGAAGGCTTCGTGAGTACTGAAAATCCGCATTACGTTTACTTTCTTGACAAGGCCCTCTACGGTCTTAAGCAAGCGCCACGAGCCTGGTATGATGCACTCTCATCCTTCTTAGTCAAGTCTGGCTTCTCTAAAGGTAAAATTGATACTACTTTATTTATTAAAAGAGAGAAGAAATATATCATTCTTGTAAAAATTTATGTTGATGATATAATCTTTGGCTCCACGAACCCCAAGTATTGTCAGAACTTTTCTGCCTTAATGAGTAAACATTTTCAAATGAGCATGATGGGGCAAATGAACTTTTTCCTGGGTCTTCAAGTAAAACAATTACAAACAGGAATTTTCATTAATCAATCTAAGTACATCTCGGATATTCTTCGGAAATACCAGATGAAACAATCTTCATCTATGAAAACCCCCATGTCCACTTCTCTAAAGCTTCACTCCGATCCTGACGGTAAGGATGTGAATGCTACTATTTATAGAGGTATGATTGGCTCTATGATGTACTTGACGGCTAGTCGGCCTGACATTATGTTTTCGACATTCTTGTGTGCAAGATTTCAGTCGAAACCTAAAGAGTCTCATTATGTTTTCGATATTTAAAAGGTACTGCTGATATTGGTTTGTGGTACCCAAAAGAAACAGGTTTTGAATTGACAGCCTACTCGGACGCTGACCACGCTGGAAACATGCTGGACCGGAAGAGCACTTCGGGTCATGTTCAGTTCTTGGGCGATCGTCTTGTCAGTTGGGCTTCCAAGAAGCAAAACTGCGTGTCCACCTCCACCGCCGAGGCGGAGTATGTAGCAGCCGCCAGTTGCTGCTCGCAAGTCATCTGGATGCGCACCCAGCTCAAAGATTATGGATTTAATTACTCCATGATTCCCATCTACTGCGACTCGAAGAGCGCTATAGCCATATCAAGCAATCCCGTCCAGCACACGAAGACGAAGCACATTGATGTGCGCTATCACTTTATCAAAGATCACGTGGAAAAAGGTACTATCGAACTCTATTTTGTTAATTCAGAGCATCAGTTAGCAGACCTATTTTCCAAAGCCATGGACGAAAAACAATTTAATTACCTTGTGTCCAAGCTAGGTATGCTAAATCTGAAAGTTTGATCCGTTCGCAGCTCTTTACGAGTTTCATTCAATAACGAATGACTGTGACAAATGCACCAGTGCCTTGTCTCTGGTTGCTATTATCCACACTCCTTGGTTATTGCATTTTACTCGTTCAGCTCTGTGTCCGTTACGAACTTCTGTATCAACAAAGTAGATTTCGTGTTTTCCCGCTTCTTTTGTGTTCGTGTGTCTGTTTCTGTGATTTTGTGTGCAGTTTATCTCTTGTTCGCTGAAAAGTGCAAGGTGGTTTGGGTGGATCCACAACCCGGTAATGTGTTCAGGGGGAGCACTAGCGTCAGATGGTTGGTAAGTCTCACGGGTCCTCCATTCGAGGGGGAGCAGGTAAGAGGGTTCGGTGTTTGGACCTCCTCATGGTAATCATTCGAGGGGGAGCTAGGTCTCGTGTCTTCTTTTTTAAGCCCTTTATTTTTTTTTCTTCTCTCCTTAGGTTTATTTGTTTTTTTTTTGTTTCCTTTAAGTTTTTTTTTAAGTTGTGTTTTATATCTCCGAAAACTCCAAAAAGATTTTTTTCAAGGTTTGGTGTATGTTTTGTTTTTTTGTTTTGGTTTGTTTGTTTTGCTTCGGCCCATAGCCTACCCGCCCCCCCCCCCCCCCCGCGGCCTAAGCCCAACACCCTCCGGGGGTATAAGAACCCCGGTCGAAGGGTTTTCATCCTCATTCGATCGATCCTTTTAAAAATTACTCATCGTCTTCATCTCTCTCTCGCCCGGACTCTATTCGACCGAAACCCATTTTTCGACCGAACACCTTCGACCCCTTCAATCTTCCATCGATCAGGTAGCTTTTCTTTGGTTTATTTGTTGTTTAAATCTGATAATCGCCGGTCAAACTTCATTCCATTCATGCGGTTCCTACAGATCATTATCCGGAACTACATGAACCTGTATCCTGAGATACAGCGCCGCTCTACCCACTCGACGTACCCACAACATCCAACTCGCAAGATTCCCTCCCGTGCTGATCCGGAAGGTGTTGTCGCCCGACAAATCCCAGTCGGGGTACTAGCCCATGCTCGTCCCACGGCACTGAGTGTGATAGCTTATAGGCACACACACAACATCCCAACTCCTATGGTCCGGCCAGGACCGGCAGGACCTGTCCAGGGAGCGAGACCTGAGCGACGTGAGGGTCCGCATCCACGAATGAGAGGTGGGAGTGTCCGGATAGCTGGGGCTTCCGGACAGGGTGTGTCGAGAGCTATTATCGTGAGGGGATCTAGCGTGGACAGTGCCGTTGGAACGAGCCAGCCTAGTTCTTCAAGACAACCATCTTGCCATCACCAACAGAGACTCCAATGACAGAAGAGGCAACAGATTCTGAAGCCATTCAAGTTCAGTCCTCTTCTGTCGCTGCTACTGAAGAAACAACAGCCAATTCCGACTCAGAGGAAACCCAAACCGCAGCATCGGCATCAAATGAAGAGTCTTCTGACTCCGATGGTGACGATAATCAGCCCTCATCTGGAGCGATAAGGAGAGCGGAGGGAGTATTAGTTGAAAATAAAGAAGTGAGCTGTGTGAGGGAAAGGCGGAGTAAACTACATTCTGAGAGTACACGAGTGACGGGACAACCATCTTCGGTTGTATCCCCCCTAGCCACGTCTAGCCAGGTAGCCACATCTGCTACCCAGTCTCATGTGTTGGGACAGGGTATTGAAGAAGCCGCCGTGGACCTAGCGGCGCATTTGCACACCCCACCAAGCCACTCCACCATCTCTCAACAGATGGTGGTTTTACAAACTCACGGGGATTTAGCACATACGCTATCGGCCTCTCACTTGGAGGGTGCCGATATTGAAACAAGAGAACAGTTGCCCCCGTTCTCGCCTTCTTTGATTGCACGGAGTCTAGAGCCATTTGTGATTCATGCCATTCCTAGGACACAGATTCCTTTTTCAGCTATCGCCGGGAGCCTAAGTGGCCCGGCCGGAACATCCATAATAAACCCACCTTCGGGTAGTTTACGAGGATTGGGTGGAAGTCCTACCACGGCTATCATCACGCCAACCGTGAACGTAGGCGGCTCGACTTCAAAAGTCATAGCTACAACGGGAAGTCTAAGTGACCCTGGAGTTACCCCAACTGAGTTTGTCTCAAGGGAATACATGGACGGCGCCCTAAAGGCTGTCCAATCTATGATGAGGGAGGAGTTGGACAACATCAAACGCATGGTCAAAGCCAAAGGTCCATCGACTGAGCCGGATACCACATCTATTCCATCTTCTCTATCAGTCGCGGATCTGTCCATACCTGAACTCAAATCTATCCTTCTCGCCAAACTTATAGCCCAATCTCAAACCGAACCCACCCAGGATGCCGATTTGTTATCCCTACTTCGTTCTCAAGCATCCACACCTACCCCACCTACACCCCAGCCTATCGTCTCTGCCGAAGCCTTCCAGATTCAGCAAGCTATGCTTCAGTCACTTCAGCAAACCGTAGCTGTTTTGACTGAACGCCTTTCAGCAGTGGAAGATACCTGCCGCATCCAGGCAGAACGGCTCAAGCGCCGACATGATGATCAGGATGATCCTGATCACCATGAGGGGGAGAAGCGCCAACGTCTATCTGAGCCAGAGACACATGTAGTGGAGTCAGAACAGGGTGAACAGGGTACGGGTTCCGGTACTCGAATAGAAGGGCAGGGACAGGAACGGGAACAATGTATGGAGTTAGTGCCGTTTGACATTCCAAGGGTTGAAAAGCCTGAGGAACTTGATGAAGGTTCTCCGATAGTCCCTGAAGACTGGGCATTGATACTTGATCCGTATGAAGTTTATGAACCGACGGAAGAATGTGCTAACACTGAACGAGCGTTGGTAGTCATGCAAGCCGAAATAGATGAGATCATTCATTCGGACTATCAGCCAGACGATCAGACTTCTGTAGCGGTTCCTCTTTTGACCTATTCTGTTGCTAATCCTGAACTTCCTGAAACAGATTTTCCCTTCAGATCTCCTCCAGCATCTCCAGTTATGGGAACAGAAAGTACTACTCCAGTTCGTCCATCTAAGTGGGAAAGAGTCCGAATAAAAGTTCCTTTCCTTGAAGAAAGCCAAAAGAAGATCTTTGCCCACTGGATACGTAAGTATGATGAAGTTGTATTGCATGGTCTACAGTCAATGAAAAGCAAGGAACAGCAGCGTGAACTCATATTTGTGTACAAGAAGTTTCAAGTCAAAAACAACAAGACAAAGCTGAAGATTACATCGGTTGATCAGATATTATCTAGTTTCTTCATGAAAGTAAAGTATTCAGATTTCATGGTGACTAGAGAAGATGGTCAGAAGTATTGTTTCTCTGAAGCTGACTTTCCGTTTCTTGAACCACAAGATCTACTGTTCATTCTTCGAGACTTAAAGACCAGAACTAACAGACCCGGGGAAGTCATTGATGCACTTGAGACAGTAAAGAGATATATGAAGTGTGCAATGAAGCTTGCCTCGGTGGAAGATTTTTAGATCGGGTTAGAAAGCAACCAGCCAAAGATTAATCTGCTCAAGCCTGATTTGAAGATTCCGTCTGATACCCAGAATGTACATGCATTTACTGTGATAAAGCTTCCAGAGTTTGGCATGACCTACGTGAATGACAAAGGAATTATGCGGTTCATTCGTTTTAATCAGATTGCCAGATTCTGTGACGGTACGTTGATGATGCTGAAAGAAAAGTTGAAGTGTGTACTTGATAAAGATGAAAAAGGGGTTCAGCTTTTGGATCCTAAATACAAGCCACTTATTCTTGAAGCACTCGGTGTAATTGAAGAGCGACTGGAGTACAGGACTCAGATTCGATATTTCGAGATCAGTTTTGGTTTCCGGAAAATCTATGTTTCTAACTGGCGTGACTATCAACTTCTATTTAAATGGGGAGATTGTTAGGGCTATTTTGAATGTTAAATAGAAGTTCAGGGTAGTTTATGACAAGTTGTTAAAGTTGTAAGCTTGTTGGGCCTTAAAGCCCATAAGCCCATTAGGCCTGCGAGCCTGAGTATTTAAAGTTATTTCTATTTCATTTTGTTACGTTAGAAATTCATTATTCAGTTTACTAGTCATTAGGTTTACATATCCTTATCAGAAATTCTCTCTATAAACCTTAACCCTTTGAAGTTATATTAATCATATGACTAGTTGCTGTGGCCTATAATGTGTTCATCAATATTCATTATTACTTGTGATTGCACTGCACTGGGATCTACAGTTATGTCCCGACTCAAGTGACCAAACTTAAGAACAAGTAATTATGGACACACCCAAGTGTATCCTACTAGTCTCAAGTTCACTCACACCCACACCCAATAAGGTGCTTAGCTCATAATTAAAATGGAAGGCATAATAAAAGAAGAGAAATAACTACGAACTACTTGCATAAATTTAAATTACAGAAATAGAAATTGAATACTTGAATTTAAACTACAAGTTAAACTAAAATGCAAGAAATTTAAAATTACAATCTTCAAGTTAGAAAGTAACTTGAAGATGAACTAAAGCTAGAGAGAGTTGTTGCTGACTTGTTGGAATGGATGTTGATGAAACAAATGCAAGACCATGCCCCGTTATAAAGCCTAATAAAGCAAGAAACCCATTAAACAAATCTTCACAAAAAAAAAACCTTGGACAAATCCCACATACATTTCATTTCATGCCAAGAGGATTTTCAGGGATTTTGCAGTTAAGCATGCTTCAAAAATTATAATTTAATCTGCTCCCTTTTGTCAAGACAAACGCAACATCCGATGGTCTCTACAAGTGGTTCGTCTGTGCTCATAGCGGGAAGGTACCTGCCCATAGGTGCCCACAAAGTGCAGTTTTTCTAAAAAAAAAAAAAACTTTGGTAACTCATCACCTCTTTATCATATTTTAGATAAAATGAAAAGGATAGAAACAAAGTGGGTATAAAAATGATATAAAATCCTAGAAAAAGAGTAATAAATAACTCTAAAAAATGAGAGTTATCACACCCCCAAAGTTGAGATTTTACTTGTCCTCATGTAAAAAAATGAAGTAAAAGAACTTTACCTGGGGAAAGAAGGAACAAAACTTACAAAAGAAATGCTTGAATGTTTCCTTTAGTTGAAAATTGTACAACTTCCTTGCATGACTTTGTTGATGTTGAAATTGATCGGTAGGGCTTTTCGGGTAAGTGTTTGTGGCTTTTCAAAACAAAAAAAAAATTGTCTCCCCTCCCCCAAACTTGAACTAAACTACAAAAAGGTGTAGGATTTTGTAACACCCCCTACCCACTAGACATAAAAATGGGGCATGTCACAACCGAAAGCGGATAAAAGTGTACAATTTACAGTAAAGAGCTCTAACAGAACTCCCAAAAGATTGCATTACATCCACCAGTAATTATACGATTAACATATTTACATAACAAAATCCTTGAATAAGCAACTAGTCTTTAAGCATCCTAAGTCATCTCATTCGTTCATCCTGCCTCTAGGTTAGATCCTCAACCTGTCAAGGTAAAACAAAACAAGCCTCGGCTGAGCAAAAATTGCCCAGTGAACGAATAATAACTCAAGAAATGCTGAATACGAAATAAGTAACTAAAAAGATACATTACGATAAAAGTTGAAATCGGTTTAAGTGTAAACTCTAAAATTTAAAACTTATATAATTAAAAATTCAAAGGCAAGAAGGCTATCATTAAGATACGTTATTCCTGATGGATGATCAGTCCTATCAGGCGTCTTAATGGAATGGAAGTGTCGGGCACTACACCGTCTCATTCCCCGGTAACCAGAGAGATATATGGTATTCGGCTCTATCCCGTAACCAATATAAATGGTATTCGGCTCTAAGGATGCATCCAACGTTCTCCATATGGCTCTACCATAGCCTTCACAAGAACGCCATGACTATTTTAGCCATCATGGAGGGGTCTCAACATTCGTGCCCTGATTGTTGAGCCTAGTCAAAGTGAAGTTCATAACTCAAACTCAATAACCAAATTTAATTAACAAACTTTGGATAACAAAATCAACAAACTCATTTAGATTTGTAAATGAAGTAATCGGAAGGAATTTAAAAACATACCGGTCTCGGGTCAAAGTTCTCAAGGAATCAAAATCATTAAACAAACATCATATAAACACAAAAGTATTTCGGATAACAACTTGATAACATCCACTTTTGCAGATGTATTTCATGAAAAAGGATTTATGGAACGGATAATCACCACAATTGATTACCCACGTATTGAAACGAATTAGATATTCTACCTTGGAGGTGTTTAGAAACGATCACACGAAACTTGATTCCTATGAACGGTTCTATCCTTCTGGTTTACCTACACTTATTAGTAAAATGCTTTTAAATGGTTTTCGGTAACAATTCTTACCAATTCCAAGTTCCTACAAGCCCTGACATTTTAAAAGATCCTACAAAGCTTAAAAGATGATTACAATACCCCTACGACAGTTCATAAACACCTAACACAATTCTTAAGGCCCTAAACAACATTTGCAACAATCCAATTTTATACACCAAAACAGTAGCAAACAACTTCCGTGTACGTAAAGTTTAAGCCTTTTTCACAATGTTAGAGGTTGAACCAAACTTTCTTGAAAAAATGAAAGTTGTAAATAATCCTCTTAGGATATCAAAGAAACTGGATTCACATTATTTGGATCTCTGATATATTTTCTACATAGTTAATACCAACATTGCGCAATTTCGAGTATGTGCAGAACGGTTCTGAAAAATCAGTGATTTTGAGACACTTAAAGTTCGAACTAGACTTTGGTGTAAACTACAAAGTTGTAATACACTCATAGACCTTTCTGTCGATATAGCACAATTTCGTATTTTAAACACAGTTGGTTCTCGATCACGAAATTTGGTTAACTAAATACGGGGTATTATAATATTTCTTTTCTTGTTTTTCCTTTTGAGTTCCTTTTTCATCGAAACCCAAGTTTTGTGATTCTCCAAATTGTTCTATGAACCTTTGGGTTTTAATTGCCTCCCATTTTTTCGAAGGTCGTCTTCCAATTTTTCGAAGACTATTTATTTTTGTTTTTCTTTGTTTTCTCCGCTTTCCTTTTTATCCCATATGTGCAAGGATCATATATTTCGCCACCCCCAAACTTTAAAGTGGACAATGTCCCCATTATCGAATATAATGGCTAGGATAAGGAACGAGGGAAAAAGTGTTTAGGCCAATCAAACAAAATCGCTTATGTCCTATCAATTTTAACCATCAAAAATTAACCCAAAGAAAATTGTACCTGAAAAATGACAATCATAAAGGAAACCACAACAAAATTCAAGCAGAAAACGATATTATTATAGCAACACACAAACGCACCCGCAAATCATACACAAAAGGCGGGGGAAGTTAGTTTAAAAGTTTAACAGATACCCAAAAGACATAAACACAGATAATGTTCAAAAGATTGTGATGATAAACCAAAAGTTACTCTGTTGGTTCCTGCTGCCCACTGTGAGAAGTTGTGGCCAGAGTGGGATCACTGAACCATGAGCACTCGGATCTGCAGCTGCGGTGGGGGTATTCCGTCGTTCTTCCAATTGAGACACACGACTCTCAAGTACAATGAGGGCAGCAAGAATGGCCTTTAGTGTGAAATTTGTTTCCTCTTGCTGCATTGCCAAAGCCACAACCCAATCACTCGAACCATATCCCAAAGATGTAGATGAAACATCCATTCGGGGTTGCTGCGTTTTTGGAACAGGCTGAGGCCTGACTAGAGACTGGACCGGGGGTTGACCTTGGGGCTCCAAAGGCTGTGCATCATCCTGAACAATAATCGGGCGTCTACATGAGCGCTTTCGGCACTCAATGGTGCCACTATCAAACGTGAGAAGATCCGAATACAATTTCATCATTTTCAAAAGTTGGCACCTTGGAAAGTATGTACAACTTGGTGATCAATGCCAGAAAGATAAGTCCAGAGGTGGACCGTGCGGCGTACGATGTAATGGCCTCACATGCAATCGGCCCAAGATCTGCCGCGTATTCCTTCAAAACACAATACAACAAAAGACAACGGTACCTAGACAACGTACCATCGTGAACCGTGGGTTGACATTGTACCTCAAAAACTGGAACCATTGTAACATCTGCAAATTTCCTAATGTTGCTAAGGTTCACGTATTATGATTTTAACAAGTGTATGTTCATTTTAGTGGCATGTAATCAATATAGAAGTGGCCATAGTCCTCGTTAAGCACACTCGAGCATTTTGGTTGCACTCTAGAAAGTTCATGAGGCTCGGTACTGGGAGCATGAAAGTGCCCGCGATAGTGCCAAAGGGCACAGTCGCGATGGCACAATCGTCGGTATGCTATGGCTCTCGATACATTCATGGCAGAAGTGCCGGCGAGAGTGCCCTTGGCACAATTGCCCAGGCCATCTGACAGGTCTTAAAGACCCTTTTTCCATTTTCTCTCCACACTAACACCAAAATCAGATATTTTGAGAGAGAGAGAAACCTAAGGGGGAGACTTTGGCTCAACTCTACACATTTATTTATTCTTTACTTGCAAAGCATTAATTGTTGGTGGTTGGGATGAGATTCAAGATTCTTTGGGCATTTATTGAAGGGTTTCAACAAGGATTGCAAGTCTTCAACTTCAAATCTTCATCACCTCACCTCTCTTAGGGTTCTCCAAATTTTCTAGGGTTTTATATAAACCTAGATTGTGAGTTTTCTATTAACTATTTTAAAATGAGATACATTTCTTAACATGTTTCTTGTCATTGTTTCATGCGTATTTACATATTTTGATCACCTGATAAGTTTGACCTATATTTCTACATTTGGTAATTATTGGAGTTTTGGTCATTATTCATTATGTGGGCTTTGATGAGGTTGTTTTTGACAAGATTTGAAATATGTTTATGTGATAACATGAGATTGATGGATATTGTTGGGGAACTTATATGATTTAGGGTTTTTGGACCTAAATTGGGATTAGAGTTATTTGGGGCATTATACATGTATCTTTACTTGGTGTGGGATATGTATAATGATGGATATTGTATGTATTGGATGAACCATGAATTGGCACTAGGAGGATGTAGTCTTAGGTTGCCAACATGACGATATGCACCTAGACCTCCGCCATTTGGAGTAATGCCTGGGAGGTAGTCTTCAAATATGACGGGCCTTCGGGATGTTGCTCATGCGAGTGAACATCAAGGTACATTGACTTGAGGTGAAACTCATTGGTGTGATGAGTCTCCCCCATTGATTCCTTTATGGCACTTGTTGTCTATAATTGTATAAAAGATTATGCCATGTTATCGTTCAACTCACTAGGCTCGTTTGGCCTAACACTTGATTGGTTTGATGTGTATCTCAGGTTTAGTAGACCTTAGATGTGAGTTTGGGAGAATTTTTGGGACGCCAAGCAAAGAAGATACCCATTTTGGAGATTTGGTTGACAACTTGATATAATCTCTTTCCTAGATAGGATCTAGATTAAAGGGTTGTTATCCCTTATTGCTTATTTATTACAAACTTGTAATTATAACAGGCGTATATGGTTCCCTTTAGGGAAAAGCTCGTGCTATGGCATTATTTTTATGTACCACATTTCCATTTCTGGAAATTTTTGTTTGTCCCAATTTTTAGGGTGTTACAAGTTGGTATCAGAGTTTTAGTTTAAGTGAACTAGGTGTTGACTCTAGTATACCTTGACTTAAGTTGTTGTGCCTATAGTATCACTGTCCATATGGGTAGAGCATCCCTAGCTAGGGAGAGTATTAGGACTACGAAAACGCATTGATTAAGAAATTGTGATGATGGTGACAAGAATTCTTATGTTACGTACGTTCACGATCTCACTTGGTCAGTGCTATTATGAACTTATGAATACGTGAGCGTGCTTGAAACTGTTATTATAATGATTGATCATTGTAGGAGTATGTACCAAACCGATTATCTTTTAAAGAATTAACCGGTGTAATCCTTATTGTGTGTGCCAGTTCACAATGGTGAACACGAGGAGTCGAGTTGGAGCTCCCGAATATGCTAATGAGGCGAGTGTAACTGCCCCGGAAACGTCGAGACGAGCAAACCCCACGGTGAATCAAGTAATTCTGCCGATCCCCACTATGTTGGAAGGAATTGTCGATGAGGTTCCTCGAGTGAACCTAGAGACCAAAAACCCAGTGATACAAGAAGTGGACCCCCAATTGATCTTATTAGCCAGCATTATGCATATGATAAACTCTGCGATGGACAAGCGGGATGAGAGATTTATGAAAGTTCTAGAGGATCGGGATGCAAGCAATCGAAGGCATGAGACGGTGGCTGAAAATACGGTAAATGGATCAGGTAGTATCGGTAATGCCATGGGGATTGAGGAGCAAGCGATAATGGTTGAGAAGAGGCAGGAAAAGGGTTGCTCCTACAAGACCTTTTTATGTAGCAAGCCTCCAGAATTTTCCGGAACGACGAATCCAGTGGCTTGCATGAACTGGATAAGGGAAGTGGAAATGGCTTTCGAATCCAGCGAGTATAACGACACCCAAAGAGTCACGTTTGCATCTCAGTTGTTCAGAGGGAGGCTCTGAGTTGGTGGAACCTTGCTCGGACGGCCCTTACTCCAGATGTTTTGGTCAAGCTCACTTGGCCAACCTTCAAGAAGAAGATAATGGACAAGTATTGCAATGAGAGGGCTCTTGAAAATATAGAAAAGGAGTTCCGGAATCTAAAAAAGGGCAATTTGTCTATTACCGACTATTCAAAACAATTTGTGGAGAAGCTCAGTCTGGTTGTGCATTTGGCGACCGAAGTCGAAGATAAAAGCTTATTTGAGGGGTTTGCCGGTGGAGATGAAGATGGGTGTGAGGAACGCCCGGGTGAATACTTTACAAGAAGTCATTGAAGAGTCCCAACTAGTAAAGGACGACATCATCCAAGAGAGAGAAGAGAAGGGTCAACATGGGGAGAAACGGAAATGGGAAGGGCCAAACAGGCCCATGCGACCATCCAAACCCTTCAATGAGGGGAGGAACATGGACCCACGACGTGAGGCGAGGTGGTGCCTCAAGTGCAAGAGTAAGCATTTCGGGCCTTGTAATCTGAAACCTTTCTCTAACTCTACCGAGTGCTTCAAATGTGGACAGAAGGACCACAGGAGTTGATATTACCCCTTCTGGGGGGTTTGTTATGAATGTCGTGAGCCAGGGCACATCAAGAGGGATTTTCCTAAGCTAGAAAGAGGTCACCAAGGGGTTTTGAGAGGAGTTGCACCGAAGAAAGATATTCCACCGAAGGCGCCAAGTCGGGCCTTCCAAATGACGGTGGATGAAGCAAAACAACGGCGGATGTTGTGTTGGGTACGTTTCTAGTGAACTCTCTACCTACCCCCATCTTGTTTGATTATGGTGCGAACCATTCCTTTGTGTCTACCTCTTTTTGCAAGAATTTCACTACTCCTGTTAACTCATTGACTGATGCTCTAGTGGTAGAGGTAGCGAATGGGGAGCATATGTTAGTCAGGGAATGCTTCGTTAGGTGCACCTTAGACTTATGTGGGGAGTTCTTTGTAGTAGATTCGCTACCCGCGGACATCGTGGGATTCGACGAGATTGTAGGAATGAATTGGCTAGCTAAGCACGATGCCGGTATATTTTGTTCCAAGAAGATGATTAGAGTACCCTTGTCGAAGGGTGGAGAAGTGATAATCTACGGGGAGAAGAATCGAAAGTCCAACACAATCATCTCGTTAATCAAAGCTCGAAAGAGCCTAGCCAAGGGATGTACTTCATACTTGGCCTACGTGATCGACGTAAAACTAAAGAAGAAGAAGGTGGAAGATGTGGACGTAGTGCGCGACTACCCGGATGTCTTTCCGGAAGATCTACCCGGACTACCTCTGGAACGTCAAGAGGAGTTCTACATCGACCTCACTTCGGGCGCCGCTCCTATTGCTCGTGCTCCTTATCATCTAGCCCCGACGGAGATACAAGAAATGATGACGCAACTACAAGAACTTCTCGAGAAGGGATTCATATGATCGAGCTCATCGCCATGGGGAGCTATAGTTTTATTTGTGAAAAAGAATGACGGGTCCATGCGGATGTGTATCAACTACCGTGAACTCAACAAGGTCACCGTGAAGAAAAATTATCCACTTCCTCGAATCGATGAATCTTCGATCAATTGCAAGGAGCGGGGTGTTTTTCCAAGATAGACTTGTGGTCCGGTTACCATCAAGTGTGGGTGAAGGAAAGTGACATTCTAAATACGGCTTTTCGTACGAGATACGGCCATTATGAGTTTCTGGTCATGCCATTCGGGTTGACTAATGCTTCGGCCGTATCCATAGACTTGATGAATCGTGTGTGTCGACCTCTCTTGGACAAATCTGTTATAGTCTTCATTGATGATATTCTGATCTACTCGCGGGACGAAGTCGAACACCGTCAACATTTACGAGAGGTGCTGGAGATTCTTTAGAAAGAGAAGTTGTTCGCGAAGTTTTCAAAGTGCGAGTTTTCGTTACAAGAAGTTGAATTCTTGGGTCACTTGGTATCTAAGGATGGGGTAAAGGTAGACCGGGCGAAGATTGAAGTGATGATGAATTGGGAGCCACCGACGAGTCCAACGGAGATAAGGAGTTTCTTGGGTTTGGCCGGCTACTACCGGCGGTTTATACAAGACTTTTCAAAGATAGCCTCTCCACTTACCTCGCTGACAAGAAATAATGTGAAATTCTTTTAGACCGAGACTCAAGAGAAAGCCTTTCGGACTCTACAAAAGAAACTATGCGAGGCACCAATTTTATCCCTACCCAAAAGATCGGACGATTTTCTAGTCTATAGCTAAGCCTCCAAATTGGGCCTCGGGTGTGTTTTGATGCAAAGGGGGAAGGTGATAGCGTATGCATCACGACAACTCAAGGATCACGAGAAGAACTACCATACGCATGACTTGGAGCTAGCGGCGGTGGTATTTGCCTTGAAGCTATGGATGCACTACCTCTACGGGACGAAGTGTACACTATTCACGACCACAAAATCTTAAAGTACATATTTGATCAGAAAGACCTTAACATGCGGCAAAGGAGGTGGTTGGAGATTTAGAAGGATTTTGATTGCGAGCTGCTTTACCACCCCGGTAAAGCCAATGTGGTGGCGGATGCATTGAGCCGAAAGAATTATGGGAGCAAAGTCAAAGTAACCCTTACTAGAATTGACGTAATATCAAGTCTAGTAGAGGACATTAGAGCAAGTCAAGTTGAAGCGCTTCGTGAGGAGAATCTTAAGGCCGAAGTCATGGTGAAGCAATGAGAACTACTAACGGAAGATAGTCGTGGCCTCAAGCTATTCCAAGGAACGATTTGGGTACCGAAGATTGGAGGAAACCGTGAGTTGCTCTTGGCGGAAGCTCACAAATCCAAGTACTCCATACATCCCGATAGCACCAAGATGTATAGAGATTTAAAGCTACATTATTGGTGGCCGATAATGAAGCTCGATGTGGCCAACTATGTGGAAAGGTGCGTCACTTGCCTTCAAGTTAAGGCAGAACACCAAAGGCCTTATGGGAGTTTGCAACCATTGGCCATTCCGAAATGGAAGTGAGAGCACATCACGATGGATTTCGTCACCAAGTTGACAAGGACCTTGAGAGGTCATGATACTATTTGGGTAGTGGTGGATCGAATCACTAAGAGTGCACAATTTTTGGCAATACGAGAGACGTTGCCGATGTAAAAGTTAGCCAAACTCTATATTAATGAAGTAGTGTCACGTCATGGTGTACCACTATCTATAGTGTCGGATCGGGATAGTCGGTTCACTTCCAAATTTTGGGATGTGCTACAAAAGGAGTTGGGCACGAGGATCAATTTGAGCACGACCTATCATCCTCAAACTAACGGTGAAAGTGAGAGGACGATCCAAACCCTCGAAGACATGCTTCGGTCTTGTGTCATAGACTTCGGGGGAAATTGGGATTCTCATCAACCGTTATTGGAATTCGCCTACAACAATAGCTACCATTCGAGCATCGGGATGGCACCATTCGAGGCACTATACGGACGAAAATGTAGAACACCGGTGTGTTGGCTCGAGGTGGGGGAAAAGCAATTTGCCAGGCCGAAAATCGTGCAAGAGACGACGGACAAGGTGAAGGGTATTCGAGAGCGTTTAAAGGCAGCCCAAGATCGACAGAAAAGCTATACGGATAAGAAGCAGAAACCGGTCGAATTCCAAGTGGGAGAGCGTGTCATGTTGAAAGTATCACCATGGAAGGGAATCATCCATTTCGGGAAGCGCGAGAAGCTTAGTCCCCGTTTCCTTGGACCTTTTATGATATTGGAAAGGATCGGACTTCAAGCCTATAGATTAGACTTACTGCTGGAAATGGACGGGATTCACCCTACATTCCATGTATACTACCTTCAGAAGTACTTAGCCGAAGAGGAAAGCGTTATTCCTTTGACGGAAATTCGAGTGGTCAACGGAATTCGCCGTGTGGAAGAACCGAAAGCCATTTTAGAGACGAAGACAAAGAAGTTGAGACACAAGGAGGTGACCATGGTGAAAGTCCAATGGAAGCATCATCGAGGTGCTAACGTGACATGGGAGGCGAGAGAGGACATGAAGAAGCTGTAAATGTATAGTTTAGATCAACTTAGTTGACTTTTGTATTTGATTTTATTCTTGTATGCTTTTGAGAGTTTAAGTCTTTGAGTGTTTCCTATATAATGTTGTTTAGCTTTGTGAGAGAAGTGAGTGAGTGACATAGCATTGTGAGTAAACCTATTGTACTTGTGAATTTCAAGAGATATACGACTACCTCACTTTCTCTCACTACTTTCTCTCTCTAGTTCTTGATTGATTTTATTGAATTGTTTGATATGGCTTGAATTGTGACCTAACATTTGCATTGTGACCTAACAATATAAATTAGATGTATGTATGTAGTACATATATATGTAGTATGCATGTGTGTACAGTATATACGTATGAATGTGTGTACGTATTTGTATGTACGTATTTATATGTACTAGATATATGTATGCATGTACGTATGCATACATTTGTATGTATGTATTGGATATATGTATGTTTATGTACATACATATTTGTATGTATGTAATGGATAGTGTCGTGAACGCTATTCCTCTACCTTTACCGCCATTGGCCGGCGGAAGGGTAGACCATATCCCCAAAGTGACTTTGGCTTCTTCCAACCCTGTTATTCAAGAGGTGAACCCTCAGACGGAGTTGATGACTAATGTGATACAGATGGTCACCTCTACAATGGAGAAGCAACAAGAAGCTTTTCTAAAGATGTTAGATGCCAGCCTTTAGAGGCATGAGATTGTCGCCAAAAACGTAGTGGCGGGTTCCAGGGGTACCAGACATGTTGTTAGAACCGAGGAGCTAGTAGTCGTCAATGCTAGGCAAGGTGGAAGGGTTTGTTCCTATAAGACCTTTCTTTGCATCAAACCGCCAGAGTTCTTGGGTCAGATGATCTGATCGTTTGCATGAACTGGATCCAAGAGATCGAGCAAGCATTTGGCTCTAGTGAATGCAAGGAGAGCTAAAATGTGAGGTTCGCCTCACAGATGTTAAGAGGCCCCACTCTCAGATGGTGGAACGTTACTAAGTCCACACTTGATGCATGCTATAATCATAGCTCAACTGTCATGGACAATGTTCAAGAAGAAAGTAATGAAAGAATACTATAACGAGAGGGCGGTCGACCTCATTGAAGAAGAATTTTGAGCCCTCCGAAAGGGTTACAAGACGGTGAGAGAATACACTCGCCTCTTCATTCAAAAGATTGATCTGATGGGGCACGTGGCCCCAAATGAGAAGTAGAAGATCAAGGCCAACCTTAAAGACCTACCGGCTGACATGATGGCCATGCTCTGAAACTCCAAAGCATCTACACTCCGTGAAGCTATTGAGGAATCCAAACTCTTGAAAGACGTGTATGCTCGGAAGAAGGAAGAGGAGGTAGTAGTTGGTGAGAAGAGGAATTGGGAAGGACATTCTGGATTCTTTAAGAGACCGAGACCGTTCAACAATAACAACAACAACAACAACAACCGAAACATTGATCCAAGAAAGGAGGCTAGGTGGTGCCTGAAGTGTAAGAGTAAGCATTCGGGCCCGTACCACTCAAAGCCTGACTCTTGTTACAAGTATGGGAAGTATGGCCACACTCAAAGAGATTTCCCAGTAAAGGGGCCTATTTGCTTTGAGTGTAAAGAACTGGGCCACTTCCGCAATGAGTGCCCAAAGCTGAAGACGAGAGGAAATCCCGGGAAGAAAGAGAGCTCGCCAAGGGTGCCGGGGAGATCCTTTCAGATGACAAGCGAAGAGGACAAATCTTCTATAGACGTGGTATCGGTTATGTTTCTCCTAAACTCCGTACCTGAACGTGTATTTGACTCGGGTGCCAGTTTCTCTTTCAAATCTGATTCGTTTTGCCAAAAGTTTGTTATGCCCACTAGTAGATTAGAGGATGTCTTAGTGGTAGAGATCGCGAATGGTGTCAAGTGGTGATTCGTGAGATCTTGAAAAGTTGGACTCTTGAGGTGGAGGGAAAAAAATTTTCAATTAATTTGATGCATATGTTGATCAGCGGGTTCGATGTTGTGATCAGGAAGGATTGGCTAGCGGAGAACCAAGCCGAAATCGTGTGATCCAAGAAATTGATCCGACTACCCGTTTCGGGTAATGAGATGGTGGTGGTCTTTGGCGAAAGGAGTAAGGGTGATGTAGCGATTATCACCATGGATAAGGCACAAAAATGATTAGCGAAGGGGTATTCATTCTTTCTGGCATACATGATAGATGTCAAGCTCGAGAAGAAGAAACTTAAAGACGTGAAGGTGGTGCACGAGTTTCCCGATGTTTTCCTAGACGACTTGTCCCTTTTACCACCCGATCGTCAAGTAGGTTCTGGATTGACCTTGTTCTAGGGGCGGCTCCGATCGCCCAAGCCCCTTACCGACTAGCTCCATCCGATAAGCAAAAGATGATGGCCCAACTCCAAGACCTTCTTGAGAAGAGTTTTGTGAGACCGAGCTCATCACTTTGGGGAGCTCCGGTCTTATTTGTTGATAGTGCTTAGAATACACCTATAGACGTGTGCTAATTAAACCTCAAAGCAAGTATACAATGAGATCTAATGTCGTCTTTCAAGTAATAAAATGGAAAAGTACCGGATATCGTCCCACGGAGATTGGAGTAAAAGTTGATTAAAAAGTAAGAGAAAGAAAATGATTTCAGATGGCGATTTTGAAGATTTTGATTTGATTTGGTTTGTCACTTGATTAGATTAACAGAATAATAAAGCAAGCTCGGGTGTAAGACATTTAGGTGAGATTTAAACATAAATTCCAGAAGACTTATGCTACAGACATGCTGCAGCATGAGTTGGCCATAACTAGATCCACCATCTATTTTGAGGGTATTCTCGGACTTCAATATTCACACTACTGGTTAGATTCGACTAAACACATCTCTGTGCAGCCTCCAGCTATTTATTGTGTAGAATAAAGTCCTCAAAATATATGGACGATCAAATCTCTTTGTATCTAAAACCGCTCTCTCGAGCCGATTCCCATATCATTCAAGTTGGCGTGTTCAAAGTGGCTTATCTCTAAGTCCACTACACTTTAACACCTTTAAATAGTGATCAACTTGTCGAGAATAAATCAGTTTTGGAAAATATAAATGATAAGTCTCCTTATCAGTAATTCTCTCAAGTCTACTTCTTATACTCCCTCCGTCCCAAAAAAAATGTCTACATTTCTATTTATGTTTGTCCCAAAATAAGTGTCCACTTTCAAAAAGTAGATAACTAAATTCTCACATTTACCCTTAATTAATGCACAAATATATAAGAGATGTGAACAAAAAGAAACATTAAATAAGGGTAAAGATGTCATTTGATACCAAAAAGGGATAATAATTATGCATGTCTAAAACTGTGTGTCAAGTCAATTGTGGACACTTATTTTGGGACGGAGGGAGTATCATTCAAACTGACGTGCTTTTGATGGCTTATTTCTAAGTCCGCTGCACTTTAACATTTTAGCAAGTGATCAATTCGTCAAAAAATGTCATTGAATATTTATAAAACTTGAAATGAAATGATGGAACATTGTTATTGCGAAATAATGTCCACCTTTCTTTGGTTTAAAATCTCACCCTTTTATCTCACACCCAAGCTAAATAAAATTAGCTACTCATATTTAAAGACATAAAGTGATAAATGAAGGAAAAGAGAGACATAAATGTAAATGACATAAATTAAATGATGGAATATAAATGATGGAATGTAAATTGCGTAATGTAAATAAAGCGTAATAAAGAAAGCAAAATTACAAGAATTAAAGAGAAAGACAAAAATTTAACTTCAAAATATTAATAAACTTCTATGGAATATGCCTTCTTTCTACATGGAAATTAAAGTTATTTGGAATTAAAAGTTACTTAATATTACCAACAACCACTCCTATTTATACTACCAAAAAGAGGAGGACAAAATGGTAAAAAAAACTAAGCTTGGTACTTAAGCTACTTTAAAGTACATAAACAAGTACTAGTGGTTAATACCCAAAAGACAATAAAGATTAAAGTTTTATCCAAGTACATCAGCCATAAATTAGTCTAGAAGGTTCCCAAAAATTCAGATCCATAAATCAAAAAGTCCTCCCACAATAAGCTCCTCCTAGCTTGTCCATTAAGCTCCATATACGGCTGCTTCAGGGATGCTGCAGACTGTTGCACTTATAACTTTGCCCAAAAATACACCAATTAGCTATCCAAAATAAAACAAGCCATTCATATCTTTAGCTCCAAGAAACAAGAAAAGATAAAATAAGGAACTAAAATGACTCAAATGTTTGGGATTAGAAGGAAAAAACTATCTTAAAAGTAAGAGAAAAAGAGCATAATGGCACTAAATAATTAGTGCCATCACAGCCCCAAACTTGAAATATTGTTTGTCCCCAAGCAATTAAGACACAAAAAGAAAGTAAAAGAAAAAGGAAAAAAATGACTCAAATGATAATATTTGCAAAATGGATGCATTAACTACACACATGTAGATGATCAATCCAAGAATACATGGCATAGCCCTTCATAAATCCAAAGTGTCCATGATTTTTATCTACCATGAGTATGAACCATATGCTAGCAAGATTTTCTTTTTGTTATGGTACTCACATCTCACAATTAAAATCAAAAGGACTTTTAAAGAACTGGATCACTCTTTATGGCTTTTTCTTTCTTACTTTGCCTCTTATTTTCACCCTTGGCATCATTTCAAAAAAATTCAAATTTGGCACTTTTTGTGCTCTTTTCTTTGGTGAATGCAATGCACTTAGCCCTTATGGGACTTTTTTAGTGCCTAAGTCCAAACATGGCAGATTTGAAAAGTTATGCTCTTTTTTTCTGTGTTTATGCTTTTGCCATGGTGGACTTTCCCAACCCCAAACTTTGAGATTTATAATGTCCTCATTGTAATAGTGTGAAAGTGTATGGATAATATGGAGTGGGTGCAAGTGGCTAATTTTGAGTATCCAAAGATGGCCTAAATCATTTCTCATGTGAGATGTGGACCAAATTGCTTCCCAAATAAAACAATCCTAGTTCTAGCAAGAACTACATAATGAGATATAGACCATAACTATATGAATTTATTATGGATATGTATGCATGCTCAAACTGATCACCAATGCCCATTTGCAAGAAAACAAATCCTAAAATCAGCAAAGACACATTCCAGACTCAAAAAATTAAAAATGAACAAAGAACATGGAGCTAAAGGGTCATGAATAGAACCTGTCCTACTCCACTGGAGTAGGCTATGGATCCTGCGGTGGTGGTGTATCAGCAGAAGTGCCCTCCATTCCTTCTCTGTATGCCTTCAGCAGTTGCCTCATTTCTTCATTCTCAGCACACAACCTGATGTTCTCCTCTTTGATTGCCTTCAGCTTCCTTCCAAACTTCTTAATCTTCCTGTCATATTTCTCAACCAACTCAGTCTCAACCCTCTTGAAGTCATCTCTCCCCTTCTTGCACTCTTTCTTCACTTTCTCTGTCAACTCAGTCCTCAAGCTATCAATTTTGTCAAAAAATTCATGCCTTTCATAAAACAGCCCATCCATGAGAGAACTGTTCTGGGACAGCAAGACCTGAAGCAAGGCTGGAATGTCAGTAGCCTATGATCCCCTTTCCCTTCTGTCCCTCAGCCTATTAACAGCCTTTAGATCGATCTGCCATCTTCCCCCACCTTCCTTGATGATGTGGTCCACCTCATACTGTGGCACACCTTTCTTGAGTAACATCTGTGTGATAAGACTAGGGAAATACAGCTTGCCTCTTGTCTTGGCAGCACAGATCCTCATATTCTTCAAAATGATCCTCCCAAAGTTGATTGTCTTCCCTTACATTAAACAAAACAACAAAACCATCCTCTCCACAGAAAGTAAGTGAACATGTGTGATGGGTGAGATGGAATGTCTTAGAAAATTGATCTAGACATTTGCATCAGTCTTTAAGTTGGTAGCCTTGAAGTTCCTCAAAATGAAGTTGGAATGAGCATCCCAACTGGTTTCAAGAAGTCCCAAAACAGTGTGTTTAGTAGGAGTGAGGTTCAAAAACTTGTTGATTTTCTTTGAAGTGAGTGTGAACCTTACTCCCCTGATCATGATCTTTGGAGTTTTATTAACAGATATCTCAGCATAAAATTCTCTTAAGAGAGCCACATTATAAGAAACAGGTACCTACCTCACAAAGCTTGTTGAGCCCATAGGATTCCACCACAGTTTTGATGAAACTGTATTCGGCTAAGCTTTGTGGGTGTAATCCCTTATCAGGTAGGCCCATCGTATTCTTGAACTTCTCAAATGCAGTCACAACAGCTTCTGAACTTAGTCCACCATGAGGCTGGTAAGGCCTCTTCAGTGTTTGTGGTCTGATCTTGGAAACATTGGCTGCGGATTTTGATCTTGAGCCATGCTGCAGGACTGCTGCAGCACCCATCCCCACACTCCTAGTAGTCATTCTTGGCCTTTTTCTGGATGTGCCCTCATCAACAGGTTTGGACTTTTTGGCCTTCTTTCTAGATGTGCCTTCCTCAGCAGGTTTGGACCTTGTGACCTTCTTTCTAGCCAACGTTTGGTCCTCTTTCTAGTTGGAATCACCACAGATGGTGATTCACAAAAGGGCAGATTTAGGTCAGGGAGTTCATCCCTAGGAGAGGCAGTGTTGGTTTCCTCATGTAACTTAGATACATTGTCATACTCAATCCCCATTCTATCCAAATTTTCATCGAGGGCTTCAAATCTAGGGATTGATTTAGGTACAGAAATATCATTCTCTAAAGAGTATGGCACAATAGCCCATTCTTCGTGCATCTCAAAATCATCAGGGTGAATATAGAGGGGTATACCCTCAGTGTTGTGATCAACCTCCTCCTCATCATCGGAGATAGAGGTGAAATACCTATCATGGTGCAGAACACTAGTGGGAGATGATACCTGAGCCTCTTGGGTAAGTGGAGGAGTTGGTGCGACTTGGACCTCATCAGGGGGTGGTCCGTCGGTGGTGTGAACAGGGGAACCCATGGTCTCTTCTAGTAGAACCTCATCAGCAGCTTCAATCATATGTTCAATAGGTCGAGGATCGATGATGGTGGTCGATGTTTCAATAAGCCCATCGACTGGTGATTCGACCCTCGGCGGTTCTTCAGTCGTCGATTGAACAGGTATCCGGATGTGAAGCGGAGGGCGAGTGGTGGTAGGTTCAATGGTAGCAGATTGCAATGGTGATGAAGAATATCCATCTAGGGACACCATTTCAAAGTCGCTTTGTTGGTTCGAAAGTGGAATCTCAGGGGGGTTCGAGGTCCTTTGACGTTGGCTTCATCGGGTTGGATTAGGGTTTTGGGCTCCTTCTTGGTCGTGGATTGCAGGTCGCTTCACTCAGGCCATGGTGTAGAGTGATCGACGATGATAAAAGATCGTTGGAGGAGGTTTTTGCGGTGGTGGGTCGATTGATTAGCCGAGAGAGAGAAAGATAGGATTAGGATAAGATTAAGGCAAATGAGGGTTTTCTTTGGGAAACTGAAGGGTTTATCAAATCTTATCTTACAAGATTTTTGGAAGAATCTTTTAGCAACAAATCTCAGATATCTAGTTTGGTTATTAACCAAAAAAGAAATGATGAAAATTTTATGGGGAAGGAGTTTTTAGAAGGTTATGATGCTCTGCAACAGTTTGATATGAAGTCTCCTTTTTGAAAAAGGTGGCAGATGACATCACTTATGTGTACCTTCCTTCAAATTTTAAATCTTATCTTTATGGTTTCCCGCTTAAACTCAAAATCTGATTTCTTTGCAAGACTAGGGTTTCATGCTGTAGCGTGGGATCTTCACTTCTTTTCTATGATCAAAGTTGCAAGACTACACAAATGATTGAAAATAAAAATCCTAAAAAGCAATAAATGAAAGATAACATATACACAAACAAATTGGGACTTCAAATGGTCCACATCATCTTTTGAGCTTGCCTAGCACAATGTGATCAAATCCACAAAATAGGGTTCTGGGATGGTCACAGGGGAGTGGTATGCCTTAACTCTTTGTCCATTGACCTTGAACACAGTGTTGTCCTCAGGGTTAACTAGATCAAATGCTTCATATGGATATACATGATGAATGAGGAAAGGTCCCGACCATTTGGACTTTAGCTTTCCTGGAAACAATTTTAACCTAGAGTTAAACAAAAGAACTTGCTGGCCTGCTTTTAAGTCTTTGTGTTGTATCTTTCTATCATGCCATTTTTTGGTTTTCTCCTTATAGAGTTTGGCATTTTCATAGGACATGTTTCTATGCTCTTCTAGCTCACACAGTTGTAAATTTCTTTTACTACCAGCAGCAGTTAGGCACATGTTTAATTCTTTGATTGCCCAGTATGCTTTGTGTTCAAGTTCTAAAGGGAGGTGACAAGTTTTGCCAAAAACAAGCTTATATGGGGACATACCAATTGGTGTTTTAAATGAAGTCCTGTATGCCCATAAAGCATTGTCTAGTTTAAAGGCCCAATCTTTTCTGTTTGGCTTGACAACCTTTTTAAGAATTTCCTTTATCTCTCTATTAGAGAGCTCAGCCAATCCATTGGTTTGTGGGTGGTATGCAGTGACAATCCTGTGATTAACATTGTACTTTTTTAAAACTTCTTGTCACATTTTGTTCACAAAGTGGGTACCCTCATCACTGATCAGTGCCCTAGGGGTACCAAACCTTGAAAAAATTTGTTTTTGAAAAAACTTAATCACAGTTTTTGCATCATTTGAGACACATGCCACTGCCTCTACCCATTTGGATACATAATCAACAGCAACCAGTATGTATTGGCATTGGTTTGATGGGGGAGATGGTCCCATGAAGTCTATTCCCTAAACATCAATCAACTCAACTTCCAAGATCCCATTTTGTGGCATTTCATTCCTTTGAGAAATGGTACCACTCCTTTGGCATTCATTGCATCTTTGTGCAAAACTGTGGGCATCTTTGAAGAGAGTTGGCCAATAAAATCCTGATTGTAGTATTTTGGTTATTGTCCTTTGGCCTCCAAAATGGCCTCCATATTCAGATTGGTGGCAATGTTGTAGAATTGTTGCCACCTCAGTTTCTGGTATGCGTCTTCTCAAGATCTGATATGCACCAAGTTTAAACAAGAAAGGATCATCCCATAAATAAGTTTTGGTGTCATGGATAAATTTCTTAAACATTTGGCCAGAATAATCAGAAGGTCTTATGCCACAAGCCAAATAATTTGCCATGCCAGCAAACCATGGTGGCTCAAGGTGTTGTAACATAAGAATTCTTTCATCAGGGAAGGTCTCAATGATGTTTCCTTCTACTTTATCTTCACTAGGTTTTTCTAACCTAGACAAATGGTCTGCTACTTGGTTGTCTACTCCTTTCCTATCCACAATTTCTAGGTCAAACTCTTGCAACAACAAAATCCATCTTATCAACCTAGGTTTAGCATGTTTCTTTGAAATCAAATACTTAATGGCTGCATGGTCAATGTGAACAGTAACTTTTGTGCCCATCAAGTATGATCTAAACTTTTCAAATGCAAAGACCACAGCTAACAATTCTTTTTATGTTGTTGTGTAGTTAATTTGTGCTTCATTCAAAGTCTTACTTGCATAATAAATTGAATGGAAAACTTTTTCTTTTCTTTGACCCAAAACAGCACCTACAGCCTAATCATTGGCATCATACATGATTTAAAAAGGTTTGTTCCAATCTGGAGTGACAACCACTGGTGCAGTTACCAAAGCTTTCTTCAAGATGTTGAATGCATTTCTACATTCTTCATTAAAATCAAATTTTTGATCATGCTGTAAAAAGTAAATACAAAGGTTTGGATATGTTTAAAAAATCTTTGATAAACCTTCTGTAAAAACCCGCATGGCCAAGAAAGCTTCTGATTCCTTTAACAGTGGTTGGCTCAGGTAGCTTTTCAACAATTTCTATTTTAGCTTTGTCTACCTCAATTCCTCTTTTTGAAATTACATGTCCCAGAACAATCCCTTCCTTAACCATGAAATCACATTTTTCCCAATTTAGGACTATATCAGTTTCTTCACACCTTTCAAGACTCTTTTTCAAATTTTCTAAACAATTATCAAAAGATGAGCCATATACAGAAAAGTCATCCATAAGGATTTCTATGGAGTTTTCAAGCATATCAGAAAATATGGACATCATGCATCTTTAAAAGGTTGCAGGTGCATTGCAAAGTCCAAATGGCATTCTCCTAAAAGCAAAAGTACCATAGGGACATGTGAAGGTGGTCTTTTCTTGGTCCTCTGGTGATATGGCTATCTGGTTATATCCTGAATATCCATCCAAGAAACAGTAATATTCCTTTCCGGCTAACCTGTCCAGCATTTGGTCAATGAAAGGTAATGGAAAGTGGTCTTTTTGGGTAGCATTATTGAGTTTCCGGTAGTCCATGCAAATTCTCCATCCAGATACTACTCTAGTTGGGATGAGTTCATTTTTATCATTGGGGATGACTGTGATCACTCCTTTCTTTGGAACACACTAGACTGGACTTACCCCAGAACTACTGGCTATTGGGAAAATAATTCCTGCATCTAACCATTTCAAAATTTCCTTTTTCACTACCTCTTTCATGACAGAGTTTAACCTTCTTTGTGGTTCAATTGATATGAAGTTCTTATCTTCTAGAATGATCTTATGCTGACAAATGGAAGGACTAATCCCTTTTAAGTCATCAATGGTCCACCCTATGGCTTTGGTGTGTGACTTCAACATATCCACAAGTTGTTTTTCTTGCTGCAAATTTAGGGTAGATGATATGATGACAGACAATTTATCCTCTTCCCCTAGAAAAGCATATTTTAGATGAGATGGGGGTTGTTTTAACTCCAGGTCAGGTGGTGATATGGCAGATGGTGTAATGTTCTTTTGTTCATTCTGCTCCAATGGTTCAAACTTTGCAGCATAAACTGGGACAGTTTCTTCTTCCACTATGTCGCTATCTAAGTCATCCTCAAAATCATCATCATTATCAATCTTACAAACCCTCCTAACTCCTTCCTCATGGCACAATGATTCAATCACACTCAAGTTTCAACAATCCTCAACATCATCAGGGTATTTTAAAGAATTGAAAACATTGAATGTGACTTTTTGGTCTTGGAGTCTCATGGTCAGTTCTTCTTTTTGGACATCTATTAAAGTTCTTCCGGTGTCTAGAAAAGGTCTTCCTAAAAGGATAGGAATATCTTTATCATCCTAAAAATCCAAGATAATAAAATCTACCGGAAATATGAACTTGTCAACCTGTACTAGAACATCCTCAATTTTCCCCTTAGGATAGGTTTTGGTCTTGTCGGCCAATTGGAGTGTAACTATGGTAGGTCTGGCTTCTCCTATTCCTAAGTTGTTGAAAACTGATAAGGGCGTGAGGTTGATGCTAGCTCCCAAATCACACAAGGCTTTTCTAATTTCTTTCCCACCTATTGAACAAGGAATGGTAAAACTCCCTGGGTCTTTTAGCTTAGGGGGTATTCTATTGGTCAAGAGTGCACTACATCTTTTAGTAAGAGCAACAGTTTCATATTCATTTAACTTCTTTTTCTTACTTAGGATGTGTTTAAGGAATTTCGCATAATTGGGCATCTGCTCAATTGCTTCAACAAGGGGTATGTTGATATGCAATTCTTTAAACACATCCAAAAATTTCTTAAATTGCAGTTCTTCCTTTTGATTCCTTAACCTTTGTGGAAAAGGCACATAAGGAGGAACTGGTTTTATGATAGCTTTGTTTAAATGTGTTGAACATGATGGGTCCTTTATGCCTTTTGCCTCACTCTCTTGTTATTTGGTTGGAAGACTACTCTCTTCTGACTTTTTAGGGACATCCTTTGGTAATGGAGGATAGTCAGATCTAGAAGGGATAGGACTGGCTACATCAGATTCTTGGTTTCCTAGTGTCTTGGATTGTATTTCAAAAACAGGGGTCAGTACTGTAGAATTAGGTTCTGATCTTATGGTTTTTTCAAATTCATATTTGGTCAATGGTCCAAACTCTTTTTGCACTGTCTTTGTTAAATCCTTACCACTCCTAAGTGTCACAACCTTCACATGTTCTTTTCCTGGGGCTCTTGGGACTTCTGTGTCACTAGGTAACATGCCATTAGTCCTGCTGTTCTGATTAAGTACAATTTGACTCACTTGTGTTTCCAGATTCCTAATGGATGCACTTTGTTGATTAAAAAGAGCCTAATTTTGGCTCAAGAGTTGTTGTTGAGCTTGTGATTGAGCCACAAGGCTTTTTATCATAGCTTCCAAAGAAGAAGATATTTCAGCCTGTGGAGGTGGTTTGTTTTGAAAAGATGACTGGTTATGTTGATAACCTTGATGATGATTCTGAGAACTGCTTGCTTGATGTTGTGGTTAAAAACTTGAATTTCCTTGCAGTAGAAAATTACCTTGTGGTTTTTGTGCAGGTGGGTTCAATCATGGACTATTCCAAGAGAAATTTGGATGTTTTCTCCAACTGGCATTGTAGTTGTTACCGTAAGGAGCATACTTGTTATGAACATAGTTTACAGATTTAGAGTTTTGAGGACAATGTTCATAAGAATGTTCCCCACCACAACAAACACATTGCACAGACAGTACTGCTTGAGTAGAAGAAGTAGCAGTCGGCCGCACTCCTTGGCTAGAAGATAAATTTTTAAGCATGGTGGCCATGGAAGTGATCTGAGCTGTTAAAGCGGTGTATGCATCTACATCATGAATTCCAGCAGTTTTCTTTTGTGGTTGAGCACGTGGATCAGCCCAATGTCCAATGTTTGTGGAAATTTTTTCAAGAATTTCATACCCGTCATTATAGGTATTAGTTGTAAAGGCCCCTCCTGGTGTCGCGTCGAGCATTTGTTTTGCCATGGGGTTTAACCCATTGTAAAACGTCTTGAGTTGAATACAGTAGGGAATGCCATGGTGAGGGCATTTCCTTAACAACTCTTTAAACCTTTCCCATGCATCGGGAATTGCTTAATCGTCCAATTGTTTAAACATGCAAATTTCGTTTCTGGACTTAGCATTACGGGTAGGTAGAAAATATTTTTGCAAAAAAAATTCAGCCATGTTGCTCCATGATGGTACAAAACCGGGAGCCAAAGAGTTAAACCATGATTTTGCCCGATCCCTTAGAGAAAATGGAAATAAAGTGAGTCTCAGAGCATCGTTAGACACCCCAGGGATCAAGAAAGCATCGGTGATCTCCATAAAAGATTTTAAATGAAAATGATGATCCTCTGATGGCATTCTGGCAAATTGTCCATTTGTTTGCAACATTTGGAATATTATGGGTTTAAGTTCAAAATGGAGGGCTTGTATATGGGGTCTAACTATCCCTGAATTTAATTGCTCAAAATTAGGGATAGCATAGTCCATAATCTTTCTCTCTTTAGAATTTGCAAGATTAATTATGTTTGGAACTTCATTCCTTGGTTCGTTGGTTCCTTGAGATTCTACATCATCATCAACATGGTTATGATTATGATTATTCTCTTGATTTGGTGGATTTTGTTGAAAATGGTGCTCAGGTGGGTTTCCAAAAATAGGGGGTCCATCATGAAATATTGATGGCGGTCTTGGATTCTCTAAAAGTGGTGGTGGTCTAGGTCCTCTATTTTCAAATCCGGGTGGTGGTACTTCCATGATTGGAGGATCAAAAGTCAATGAAATCCTTTGGGCACTCCTTCTAATTCGGAATGTTCTTTCAATGTCCGGGTCAAATTCGAACAACTCCCCACGTGGTACTCTTGGCATACACCAAACAAAATGTGATTCAAACGGTAGTAGAAAAGTCAAATCTTTTTAAAACTTTTAGCTTACCAATCTCGGGCAACGGCGCCAAAAACTTGATAGTGCTTAGAATATACCTACAGACGTGTGCTAATTAAACCTCAAAGCAAGTATACAATGAGATCTAATGTCGTCTTTCAAGTAATAAAATGGTAAAGTACCGGATATCGTCCCACAGAGATTGGAGTAAAAGTTGATTAAAAAGTAAGAGAAAGAAAATGATTTCAGATGGCGATTTTGAAGAATTTGATTTGGTTTGGTTTGTCACTTGATTAGATTAACAGAATAATAAAGCAAGCACGGATGTAAGACATTTAGGTGAGATTTAAACACAAATTCCAGCAGACTTATGCTACAGACATGCTGCAGCATGAGTTGGCCATAACTAGATCCACCATCTATTTTGAGGGTATTCCTCTCATACTTTAATATTCACACTACTGGTTAGATTCGACTAAACACATCTCTGTGCAGCCTCCAGCTATTTATAGTGTAGAATAAAGTCCTCAAAATATATGGACGATCAAATCTCTTTGTATCTAAAACCGCTCTCTCGAGCCGATTCCCATATCATTCAAGTTGACGTGTTCAAAGTGGCTTATCTCTAAGTCCACTACACTTTAACACCTTTGAATAGTGATCAACTTGTCGAGAATAAATCAGTTTTGGAAAATATAAATGATAAGTCTCCTTATCAGTAACTCTCTCAAGTCTACTTCTTATATCATTCAAACTGACGTGCTTTTGATGGCTTATTTCTAAGTCCGCCGCACTTTAACATTTTAGCAAGTGATCAATTCGTCAAGAAATGTCATTGAATATTTATAAAACTTGAAATGAAATGATGGAACATTGTTATTGCGAAACAATGTCCACCTTTCTTTGGTTTAAAATCTCACCCTTTTATCTCACACCCAAGCTAAATAAAATTAGCTACTCATATTTAAAGACAAAAAACGATAAATGAAGGAAAATAAAGACATAAATGTAAATGACATAAATTAAATGACGGAATGTAAATTGCGTAATGTAAATAAAGCGTAATAAAGAAAGTAAATTTACAAAAATTAAAAAAAGACAAGAATTTAACTTCAAAGGATTAATAAACTTCTATGGAATATGCCTTCTTTCTACATGGAAATTAAAGTTACTTGGAATTAAAAGCTACTTAATATTACCAACAACCACTCCTATTTATACTACCAAAAGAGGAGGGCAAAATGGTAAAAAAACCTAAGCTTGGTACTTAAGCTACTTTAAAGTACATAAACAAGTACTAGTGGTTAATACCCAAAAGACAATAAGGATTAAAGTTTTATCCAAGTACATCAGTCATAAATTAGTCTAGAAAGTTCCCAAAAATTCAGATCAATAAATCAAAAAGTCTTCCCACAATAAGCTCCTCCTAGCTTGTCCATTAAGCTCAACATACGGCTGCTGCAGAGATGCAGCTGACTGCTGTATTTATAATTTTGCCCAAAAATACTCCAATTAGCTATCCAATGCAATAAAACAAGTCATTCATATCTTTAGCTCTAAGAAACAAGAAAAGAGAAAATAATGAACTAAAATGACTCAAAGGTTTGGGATTAGAAGAAAAAAACTATCTTAAAAGTAAGAGAAAAAGAGCATAATGGCACTAAATAATTAGTGCCATCATTTGTCAAGAAGAAGGATGGGACGATGCGGATGTGCATCGGCTATAGGGAGTTGAACAAGGTGACGGTGAAGAACAAGTATCCGCTTCCGAGGATCGATGACTTATTCGACCAACTTCAAGGAGCAGGTTGTTTCTCAAAGATCAATTTACGTTCGGGATATCACCAAGTGAGGGTGAAGGAAGACGAAATCCCGAAGACGGCTTTTAGGACGCTTTACGTCCATTAAGAATTTCTAGTAATGTCGTTTGTCCTAACTAATGCACCGGTAGTGTTCATGGATTTGATGAATAGAGTGTGTCGACCATTCCACGACAAGTCGGTCATTGGGTTCATCGATGACATACTCGTGTATTCCAAAAGCGAGATGGAGCACGAGAAACACCTTTGGGAAGTCCTCGAAGTGTTGAGAAAGGACATATTATATGACACGTTCTCCAAGTGCAACTTTTGGTTAAAGGAGCTTTAATTCTTGGGCCACGTTGTCACTCGAGACGGAGTGAAAGTGGACCCCTATACAATTGAATCAATGATGAATTGGGAACCTCCCAAGAGTCCGTCTGAGATACGATGCTTCTTGGGTTTAGCGGGCTATTACCGGAGATTTATTCAAGACTTCTCCAAGATTGCCTCTTCATTGACCGCTTTAACTCGGAAGAACGTGAAGATTGTTTTAGCCAAGGCGCAAGAGAAGGCGTTCCAGACCTTACAAAAGTATTTGTGTGAAGCTCCCATACTATCTCTACCCGAAGGGTAGGAAGACTTAGTGGTTTATAGCAACGCTTCAAAGATGGGTTTGGGTTGCGTGTTGATGCAAAGAGGTAAGATGATCTCTTACGCATTGAGGCACCTCAAGATTCATGAGAAGAACTACCCTACCCACAATTTGGAGTTAGCAGCGGTAGTGTTCGCCTTGAAGTTATGGCGACATTATCTCTATGGCGCAAAATGTACACTTTACACGGATCATAAAATTTTGAAATACGTCTTTGATCAAAAAGAGTTGAACATGATGCAAAGACGGTGGCTCGAGTTACTCAAGTATTATGATTGCGAGTTGCTTTACCACCCTGGTAAGGCGAACGTGGTAGCCGACACTTTGAATCAGAAAGACTATAGTGGAAGCATCCGGGCCACCCTTTTGAAAATCGAGTTGGTGTCAAGTCTCATTGAGAGAATTAAGACGTCTCAAGTGGAGGCTTTGTTAGAGGAGAATCTCAAGGATAAAGTGATGATGAAACAGTGATATGATTACTCTTCATGGAGGATAACCGTGGAGTAAAATTGTTCAATGGACGAGTTTGGGTGCCTAAAGTTGGGGGAAATCGAGAACTTCTTCTCGAAGACACCCATAAGTCCAAGTATTCCATCCATCCGGGGAGTACAAAAATGTATAGGGACTTGAAGCAACATTATTGGTGGTCGGTTATGAAACTTGATGTGGCGCGTTATGTGGAACGATGTGTGACTTGCTTACAAGTGAAGGTCGAGCATCAACGACCATATGGGATTCTTCAATTCTTAGAGATCCCCGAATGGAGAGAGAGCACATTACCATGGATTTCGTGACCAAGTTGCCGAAAACCTTGAGACGTCACGATACCATTTGGGTAATAGTCGATTGGTTGACTAAGAGTGCTCACTTTTTAGCCATGTGCGAGACCCTACCAATGGACGAGTTGGCAAAGATTTTTATCGACGAAGTGGTTTCAAGGCATGGAGTGCCCTTGTCTATTATATCGGATCGCGATAGTCGGTTCACTTCAAATTTTTGGGATGGCCTACATAAAGAACAGGGTACAAGAGTGAAGTTGAGTATGGCCTACCATCCTCAAACCGACGACCAAAGTGAGAGAACAATTCTGACGCTTGAAGATATGTTGAGTCTTGCGTGATTGACTTCGGGGGTAGTTGGGACTTTCACCTACCTTCGGTGGAGTTCCCATACAATAATAGATACCATACAAGTATCGTAATGGCACCGTTTGAAGCCTTATACGGGCGAAAGTGCAGAACTCCCACGGTTTGGGTTGAAGCGGGCAAGAAGCAATTCGCCGGTCCCGAAATAGTGCAAGATTCGGTCGACAAGGTGAAAGGAATTCGGGAATGATTGAAAGCGGATCAAGATTAGCTAAAGAGTTATGCCAACAAAAAGATATGGCCGATGGAGTTCCAAGTGGGAGACCGTGTAATGCTTAAAGTGTCCCCTTGGAAGGGGATAATCCGGTTTGGAAAGCGCGGGAAGTGATTCCCCGTTTCCTTAGGCTATTCATGGTGCTCAAACGTGTGGGACTTCAAGCGTACCAATTGAAACTACCACCAGAAATGAGTGAGATCCATAATACGTTCCACATTTGTTATCTTCGGAAGTGTTTGGTGGAAAAGGAGAGCAGCATTCCCCTTTCCGAGATAAGAGTGGATGAGGGTAATCGTTGTGTGGAGGAACCCAACACTATCCTAGAAAGGAAAACCAAGAAACTTCGCCACAAAAAGGTCACTATGGTCAAGGTGCAATGGAAATATCATCGTGGGGCCAATGTGACATAGGAAGCCAAGGAGGACATGAAACGGAGATACCCCTACTTGTTCGTGTATCTTAGATTTCGAGGAAGGAATCGTTTCCAAGTTGGGCAGGATTGTAACACCCGGAATTTTCGATAAGAAAAATTCAACTATACTTCTTTACAACTTATAAGTAATGGGTTTTATGTTAAATAATCATTTCATGTGGTCCCTAAGATTATCGAGAGTCTTCGTGTTGGAAAAGTCGAGTTTCGGGGTTTGGTACGGGCCCGACTACAATACCCGACGACTATGACATGTCATAGTCGCACCTAGAAAAGTAGTACCAAAGAGACAAAAGGTGGGGGAGAGTTGGCGACTATGCCAAGAAACATTGCCATGGCATAGTCGCTCGCAAGGGGCAGATTGTTGTCAAAAAATGAATTTTGGCCCATTTCTTCATTTCTCACTTCACATTTTCCTCCCAACTCTCTCTAAACTCTCCAAAGAACACCTAACCTCATTTATGGTGGTTTTGGATCACTAAATTCTCAAATCCTCAAGTATTGAAGAGCCATTACTCCATCAAATTTAAGGGTAGGAGCTAGACAACAGAAGTCTCCATCTTCAACCTCAAGCTTCATCTAGGGTTTTTGGGGTTTTCTAATAAAACCTAATTTGTGAGTTCATATTCACTTCTAAAACTTTATACATGTCAAAATATGTTTCATTAACCTTCTATACACCCCCTACTAACTTGTCTTGATTTTCTAAAGTTTAACCTAAAACTTGATATTGGGTGATATTTGGGGTTTTGGTGATTTATGTTAAAATGCCATATGTTTGTACAAAAATGGGATTGATTATGTATTTGGTAAGTTTATCATGATTTTGGCTCCTTTTATACGTCAATGGAATTTTGGAGAAAAATCTAGTTTTAAACTAGGGTTTGGAAAATAATGAGCATTTGATGGCAATATTTTATAGCATGATTTCTTATGTCTCAAATGACATTCTAAAGATGTTTTGATGGAATTACAAGGTAAATGGTTACTTGGACTACATAGAGACATGATGGTAATATGAAGAATTTGTTGAATACATTATACTTAGAAATCTTCATGTTAACATCAAATGTGATTGATATAGTATGATATAACTATATGGTTGTGACTTAATTATAGTGTAATGGATCCATATGCACTAGTCATTTATATGAAATGGGATGTTGTCTTACATTGTGGCTAGACATGAGGTTTTGACTATTGGGAACTCGAGCTATAGACCGTGGGTGGTTGAATGCGATAACCTTGTGACCCATGACTTTTAAATTCTAGCAAGTGAGTCCTTCTTAGACCATTGGGAGCTCGAACTAAAGACTGTGGGTGGTTGAACTCGATAAACCTTTGGTGTTATAATAGAAGCTCCATAATGTTGTAATGTGACCTACTTTTGTGTTCCATCACTCTCAATTTTAAACCTGGTCTCCCCCGTACTTTGTGAAATCTTACTCCCTTCCAAGGGTAAATGAGGTTTGAATCCATTAATGTACTCTGGTTAAATATCTTGCATTGGCATTAAATATTTCTAAATGTCATTTTATAATTGTTTGAACTCACTAGGCAAAAGTCTAACACTTTTCTTTAAATGACATGTATATTCAAGTTCTTTAGGCGGTGGGGCTTCCAAGGATTGAGGGGAGCATCTAATTGTCGTATTGGACATTTTGAGGTCAATAGTTTTTGGTTAACAAATGATACTTGGAGAAATTATATTTTTGGAGATGATAGTGACACCCGTCGTCCTTAATCTAGCTTAGTTTAGTTGAGATTAGTAGGTTGTCATCTATCATTCGTATTTATTGTAAATGCTTTTACAATTCCCCTTTATGGGTGATTTCCCATTTACTTGGATGTTGTATCTCGTAAGCTTTTTAAATTTAAATTTACACCTATTTTTAGGGTGTTACCGGAGAGCAACTCATCCTTCATCACGCTTATTCCGAAGATTAGTAATCCTCTTTCGCTCTCTGAATATCGTCCGATTAATTTAGTTGGACGTATTTGCAAAATCATTTCTAAAGTTCTTGCGGAAAGATTAAAGCTTGTTCGGGATTCAGTCATTAGTCCGGTTCAATCGGCATTTGTTAAAGGAAGAAACATCCTTGATGGGCCTTTGATTGTTAATGAGGTGATCACTTGGGCCAAAAAAGAAGGAAGAAAATAGAAATATTCAAAATGGACTTAGAAAAGGCGTTTGATTATCTTGGTTGGGGATTCTTAGATGATGGGCTCGCTCAAATGAGATTTGGTGAGAAATGGAGAAGATGGGTCTGTGGTTCCATTTCGATGTCTAAGGTTCCGGTTCTCGTCGACGGATCTCCCACAAAGGAATTTATGATGGGTAATGGGGTGAGGCAAGGCAATCCTCTCGCTATTTTCTTATTTATTTTGGCTGCCAAGGGTTTTAATGTGTACATTCCGGAGGCTGTTGTCAATAATATCTTCAAGGGGATGGTTCTTTTTAACAATGGGTCGGTCATCTCCCTGCTTCAGTACGCAGATGATGCGATTTTTCTTGGGAAATGGAGTTCGAATAACGTCTCCAATATGATTCGTATCCTTAGATGTTTTTATTTAGCTTCCGGGTTAAAAGTGAATTTGTTAAAAAGCAAATTAATGGGGGTTGATATGGAGAGTAGCGAGGTGGCTCGATTAGCTAGAAGGCTCAACTGTAAAGATGGTTCATTTCCTTTTACCTATCTTGGGATCCCGGTCGGGAATAAGATGACTAGGGTTGAAAATTAGTCTTTGCTTATTGACAAGTTTCAATCGAAGCTATTAACGTGGAAAGCTAATAACCTCTCTTTTCAGGAATGTTTAATTCTTTATCGGGCGATGCTCGGTAGCCTTTTGGGGTGTATATTTTTTCTTTGTACAAGGCTCCGTGTAAAGTCTTACATGTAACACCTTCAAATTTTGTAAGAACAACTAATAAATTTTTCGATATAACATCAATTAAAAGACACCACTTCTTCCTACAAATCAAAACTTATTATGCCTCAAATATAAAATTCGATAAATAACATCAACAGATACAAACTCTAATGATATACAAGGACTAAAACTGAGGTCGGGTGTTACTCAACCCAAATACAAGTTGCTCTCCCCAACCTAACGTGGAAGACTTCATCAAGCTATTCACTCCTCGGGTACACAACTAGTACTTCTCTCTTCACCATGTTACTAGAACTATTCCCAACTGGAACTTGTTGCACATGCCGACAAAATAAAAATGTTTGGCTAACGCCTAGTGAGTTCAACAGTTTTACACATGGATAGATATATTGTTAAACGGAAAGAATACAACTCAAATCATAGTCTTTCAAAATAATTCACTTTAAATATGGAAACGACTCGTTCTCCAATAATATGCATTTTCAAAGATGAACACCTCAATACAAAACATTCTTTATAAAATGATGCATCCCAAAACTCACTCAAAACGAGAGTATAATCAACTTCCAATTTATAAAAACATGAATAACATTTCATATCCCGAAACTCCCAAAACACGAGTGAGGCACAATACTCGACACACAAAATTATGGACATTGATCCACACATAAAAGATATCACCGAAAACAAAAATATTAAAGCCCCAGACCGAAATAACACCTTTCGGTGACTGAGGAGACCCAATTCCATATAATGTGACGGACACAAAGTTAGCCACACATTATGTTATTAACACCATTTATATGGTCATATCGGTATTAAGTATCGAGCTCGACATCTTTTAGTTTACACCCATAGATACTTGCACGGAGGACTTAGACCATACCGTTGATTCCTAACCGCGCCGCAATGGGTAAAACTAGCGTTCCACCATCGGATAAAATAATTAAAGTATCGAGCTCGGCATCTTTCAGCGTACATCCATAGATACTTGCACGAAGGACTTACACCACATCCGATGCCTAACGTGTCGTAATGTGGAAAACTAGTCGGTCCATCATCGGACAAAGTGATTAAAGTGCTCATGGATCCATAGCAGACAGGGCTAAAACATTGCATGTCCCCAATTAAATGACACACGCACTCAAATTATGTAAATCTTCAATAATCATAAATTATGACCAAAGATCTACGTTGAGTTATCAAAATTGGACAAATGTCCCCAAACCCCAATCATAATCAAATATCGAGCCACATGCTCAAACAACCAAAGGACTCATTGTCAAAAGCAATAAAACGCACTCGACCAATGTTTATGCAACACGTGCTCCACAGTACACGACCAAACTCCAACAAAGCTTAAAATAAGACAGATCATTTTACCAAACAAGGTTATACCATTGACCCCTTTTAAAACGTCTAAAAACACGAGCTATGGATATTTTCCAACAAACACTAAAAATGCATTTTTACCCAGAAATCTCCATTTATGAAATAAATTATTAAAACACTTCCAGTTATGACTTATTATTCAAAATGTCCAAAAGTCCCAAATGTGGGGGTTTTACAAGGATTATAAAGCCAAACACCTCAAATAATTAAACACACCAAATAACTCAACAAGTGATAATTTTATGTAAACACATAAACACTTTGAAATAGACATTTTGGCATGTATAACGTTTTCACAAATCAACTTGAACTCACCTTTCTAGATTTAAGCTAAATCTAGATTTTTCCCAACCTGAGCTCCCTTGTAGAAACTTGAATCCACAAGCCAAATCTTCCAAAAACCTAGATCCACAAATTTTCCATCCATAAATATCCATACCAACCATTTAGAATCGATCCCCAAACATTTTACATCAGAATCCCCAATTTGTCCAAAACCCTAATTTTTTACCTAACTTCTCCAAAACCATCAAATCCGAAATTTGAGAATACAAACACTAGGAAATCATTGAAGGAGCATTTACAATTCATAATAAGGTTTAGAAATGGAGAAGATAAGCTTAGCACCTAGGATTTGGTGAAAACCTAAAAAATCCTAAAATGGAGCTTGAAGTTGAAGATGAAAATGGAGATGGTGAACTCTTGATCATAGCATCCAATCTACAACTTGATGATGGTTTACCCCCACAATACCAAGGGATTTGAGCCAAAAATGCTCTAAAATCATCCTAAATATGTTGGGTTCTTCTAGAGAGAGTTTGGGGAGAAATAGGAAGGAAATGGAAGTGAGAAGTGATAAATGGCTGAGTTCCCGAATTTGACAGCACTCTGCTCCCTCTGTGCAACATTGCCAGGCGACAATGCCCTAGGCAATGTCGCTGGTCATTGTCGCCAGCACTGTTCCACCTTCTGTTTTTTGCTGCTACATTGCCAGGTGTGACTATGACACTTTCATAGTCGACGGGCGTTGTAGTCGTGCCCGTACCAAGCTCTGAAACTCGACTTTTTCAACACCAAGACCCTCAACACTCTCAGAGACTTTAAGTAATGTTTTTCCAACATAAATCCCACCATTTATGTAACACCCGTATTTTTGTGTAAGTCTGGTTTCCCAACTTGTTGCATCTGTGACCCTTATCCGTATCGTTTTACCCCATTCGTTGTATATGTTCCCTTTTGTCGTCACTTAAGTCGCAGGTTCGAAATCTCAGGTTTTGGGTTTCGGTACTTGTGGCGCGACTGTGCCACGCGATAGTGACAATTGTCACTATCGCCAGGGCACTCTCGCGGATGATCATACCACTCACGGTACAATCGGCGCGATTGTGCCCACGATAGTGACAAGTGTCACTGTCGCAGGGCACTATCGCTGGAAACGTATCGAGAGTCCGTTGGAGCGGGCGATAGTGCCTCGCGATTATGACAATTGTCACTATCGCCGGCAAGGTTACGGTCGAGGATCTGAGGTATAAAAACGACCCAAACTGATTCATCTCTCATTTATTACAAGTGTGGATTTATTGGGTGCGATTTTTGGTGCCCTAGGTCTGTTTCCCCCATCTCTCTCTTCATTTATTTCTAGTTTGTTGCTATCCTAAGATTCTATACTTCTTAATCTAGGTTATCAAGTGTTGTGAAGATCTCAAGTTCTCAAGTTCTCTCCTTGTAGAAGTTGCTAGGGTTTAGAATAAACCCATTGTGAGTACATCTACCTTTTCTTAAACTTTATACGCATCAAAATACATATTTTGACTTCTAATCATCTTCTTGTTTACATTTTCATCACTTATGAGATTTTGACCTAACTTGGGGTTTTGGAAATTTCTAGGGTTTCTTACTATTTTGCAAACTAAAGGAACAAATCATGTCTTGGAACTATAAATGTAGTTGATTTCTTATGTTGATGGGTAAAGGTTCCATTTGTGGCTTTTAGTCAAGTTTATATTTCTAAACATATTATGGATATTTCGGTTGGAAGAGATATTTGTTGGAAAAGGAAATAAATGGTTTAATATTTAAGAAGTTCATATTTACATTCAGATGGTCTTTCATATATTTGGAAATGAGAAAATAGCTTTATGTTTCATTCTTGAACTTTGTATTTTCTTATCATCAGTTAACCATGAAAATGTGATTTGGGATTAAATGATATCATGAAATATATGTTTGATTATAGTTGGTCACAAGTGTATTGTGACGAGTCTAGACTATTACAAATGGATCCATAGGTATTTAGTTGACTTATTATTTGGGGGTAACTCCCGTATGTAGCTAGTTGAGACATTGGACCCTAGAGGGCAACGTGGTACGGTTATGTGGGACCGGTTACTAGTCATGGGTCATAAATGTAAATCCTAGTGAATGAGTATGACTAGGATCATTGGGTGTCATCCCCCCACATCTTTATTTGAGTCGGTGTGTTCACGGCCTTGATCCTAGTATGATGAGCTCAAAACTCGGAAAATGGCTTACTTTGTGTTTCGCCACAATCCTTGGAATTCGGGCTTACACCCGTCATCGCATGATGAAGTCTGGACCGGAAGGTCATTATGTGTTTACCAAACCATTTACAAGGACGTTGATGAAAATAGTTTATTTATATTTCAACTAATTCTTTTACTGTCTTCCATATAAACTGTATGTTCTCACTAGGCTTTAAGCCTAACACTTTTTCTCAAATGATGTGTATAACAGGTTCCCTTAGCGGCGGGTCGTCAAGGGGTTGAGAGAAGAGTGTGGTCTCTTGAGGGCATTTTTGGATGATAGTTATTTTGGAAGCTTTAGCTTTTAAAACCATTATTCATTTTTGGTATTAGGTTGACAACCAATGTAATCTAGCTAGATGTAGTTTAGATTAGTTTGTTGTCGTTCCCCACACATTATTACAATAGCGTTCACACAATAAGTTATAACAACAGGTAAATAAGAATAAGTAATAAGACAAGGATTTAAACGGGACAACTGACAAAGAGCATGAGTCACACCATTGGCTTGTAGCCTAATAGCCTTAACCGAAGAAGGTATGATGGCAAAGAATGATACGAATACGACCAATGATATCCCCAAATTCGGAGTCGTCATCTTCCATTTGGTAATTGCATCAACAACAAAATTTAGCAACGGATAACCCATTGCAAACCCAACTTGACAGCCCACAACATGGCATCAAGAAGAGCCAAAGCTTCACATTCACGAACAGACGGTAAACCACAGATAGGCCTCGTCCTAGCAGCAAAGATCATACTCGAGCATCCTGAATCACCGCTCCATCCCAGCCATAGCATCGTCTAAGAAGAGGGTTGCATCAGTGTTGTAATTAGTATAATAATAATAATCCTAATAAATAATTATAAAAAGTCGATATAAATGAATAAAATACACTTGACTTTTTCAGAAATGATAGAATTTTGACAATTTCGTTAACTAATAAAATCATAATTGGAACTTGGAAGGAAGTGAAAAAACAAAAACAAAAAACATCTAATGCTTATTGTAACATTAAGATTATAATTGTCAATCATAAGGTAATTTATTTTTTGAACTAATCAAGAAAAGTATTATTTGATCTGTCATAAGTTCACGGATAAACATGTTATTGAAATGTTGTTTTCCACCATTTTTCCGGTTGGAAAAAATTGTTTTTCTTCCTACTTATATTAACATAATAAAATAAAATGTATTAATGGCTTATTTTAATTACATTATGTAAAGTTAGAATTGAGTAATTTTTCAAAATTTTCTTTTAGGTCGGTTTATATTTGTCATCTAACTTATCAACCAGTTATTACCAAACGTGAATAGTTATCAGCTAGCTTTAATTAAAAAGTATCTTCTCAGCTAAAAGCGCTAGCTTATCAGACAACAACTAGTTTTTCAGCTAATGACTAGCTTATCTAACATGTAGCTTTCAGCTAGTTTGCCAAATATAGCCTAAGTAGCATTTCAAACCAAGCGCTACTTTTTCATTAACGTCGAAAAATAACCTACATGATGGTTGTTAGACATGGCCATAGATAAAACATACTTCCTCCGTCCAAAAATAAGTGTGCACACCAGGGAAAATAAACACAGTTCTGGACATTTGTAATTATTACACTTTTAATTTACTAAATAAATTGAAACCTTAATAATAAAAAGTAGAATGAATTTCTTCATCTTATAATTAAAGGTAAAATAGTATAACATACATATTCTATAGAAAATGAACACTTGTTTCAAGATAAAATAAAGTAGAGATACGGACACTTATTTGACGACGGACGGAATAATTTTTAGATGTCATATTACATATTTAGAGGGAGGTTCAAACGAGATCGAACAGTAACAAAATAAGAACATAAGAAAACGGTCAAATCACATGTGATTTTATATCAACAATCAACACAAGGGTATATATTCAGGAGACATGGCCCGCAACCTCAGGTCGTGGCTAAAGTCGCGTGAATCAATGTGATTTTACATGTGATTTTAGTATAAAATCACATATTATTTTCTTATTTAGTTACTGTTTTCATATGAAGCTGACTCTACATGTCCATAATTCTATCGTCAGTGGAATTCATTAACCTATATTTTAAACAATTTCTTTTTCTTTATTTCCAAAAAAGAGATGCACATATAGAAAGCAGTTTAGGGAGGGTAGTTCTCACTTAAGTTGTAATTAAGGTGCCCCAGCTCTATTCAAAACTTCATTAAATATGCTAAATAATTAAAGTAACTAGTCTAATTTAGAGTATTCTTGGGTGGAACCCTGTCTAGAAAGAGGAGTAGACGTGGGCAAGAAAATGGAAGTCTACGTAATAATTGCTTTGAACGACAATCAACAAACTTTTTTGAACATGGAAAAAAAAGGCCCAAAAGTAATAACATTGATTTTTTAAAAGGGTGGGTTAAGTGCACCCTTAGAGCATCTCCAACAGCATTGCTAAAATAGACAAATGTGGTTTTTTCTTTGCAATTTCTTTCCAACAGTTTTGCTATATGGTTTGCTAAAATAGAGAAAACTCAAAAAATCTGTAAATATAGAGAATTCTCTATAATCTCTAAATTGGAGAGAGAAAATATTATTTTATTTAATCCAACCAATAAGATACAATATTTAACATTTTATTTTAAGTTTTTTTTAAAAAGTGTATTGGGATAATAAATTATGGAATATTATAATAATATAAATAATGACTGATTCTTTAAAATAGAAAAACTGTTGGAGTTAGAAGAAAATGTTTTTAGAGATTTTGACTTTCCATTCTCTATTTTAGAAAAAATTTAGCAATGCTGTTGGAGATGCTCTTATGCATTGTTAAGTGCATTTTTATCAACTGGTTTTTTTTTTCACGCATGTCACTATTAACACCTATTTTTACAATTTTTAATGCATGAATTGACTTGATTTTAACATTATAGCAGGTGTAATTAGCATTCCCCGATAGTAATCAATATATACATTAAAGGAAGAAGCCAAGAGATGGTTTAATGATAATATTTAAATCATATTTATATTTTTTTCTTTATTTTTTTAAATTTATTTTTAATATAAAACACATTAATTGCTAACATTTCATTTTCTTGCTTCCATTTTCATATTTTTATAAATGAAATTAGAATCTACAGATAGATAAAACTACATATATTTTTATTTACATCAATACATATATATTGTTATTTACATGACAAGTGAAAATATAAATGATAAAAATTCAATATATATATATATATAGGGGTGTTTAAATGCAACCCCTTTATATGGTACAACCCCATACAACCCCTATATCCACCAATCATTTTATTTTCACTTTTTAATTAAAAAATGTGAAAATAAAATGAGTGGTGGATAGAGGGGTTTTAAATGTTGCATCATGTAAAAGGTTCCATAATAACTCACCCCATATAGAGGGGTGTTCAAATGCAACCCCTTTATATGGTGCAACCCCATGCAACCTCTATATTCACCACTCATTTTATTTTCACTTTTTAATTAAAAAATGTGAAAATAAAATAAGTGGTGGATAGAGGGGTTTCAAAGGTTGCATCATGTAAAAGGTTGCATAATAACTCACCCCATATATATATATTTATATATATATATATATATATATATATATATAGGTGGTTTCAATTGAAAACCATATTACATTGGAAACTTTGAAAACCGTCAATTTCATTGGTTAAATTAATGAAATTGGTTTATAAAGTTGTTTAATATGATCAAGTTGTTTCATGTAATTCTTTTGTTAATAAAATAGTTTCATATATTTGTGTTTTTATGTAGTTTCATCTATTTTTCTCATTCTGATGAAATTGTTTCATGTATTTTCGCAGTCTGATGAAACTTTTTTATTTTTACATAAAAAACACAAATATATGCAACGATTTCATCAATAAAAAAATTATATGAAACAATTTCATCAAATTAAACAATTTCATGAAACAATTTCATTAACTTAACCAATGAAATCGAAGGTTTCCACGGTTTTCAAAATTAGAGTGGTTTCCATTTGATCGCTCCCCTATATATATATATATATATATATATATATATATATATAGAGAGAGAGAGAGAGAGAGAGAGAGAGGGAGGGTGTTCAAATGCAAACCTTTTTAATTGTGCAACCCCATCCAACTCATCTACCACTCATTTTGTTTTTACATTTTTAATTAAAAAAGTGAAAATAAAATGAGTGGTAGATAGATGGGTTGCACCATGTAAAAGATTGCATAATAACTCACCCATATACATATATATATATATATATATATGTGTGTGTGTGTGTAAGGATTTTCCAAACAAAAAAAAAAGAATATTAATACGAACTGGACCAGTTCTCCACATGTTGAATATTAATATAGCAAAAAGAGTGTTAGCTAAAATGAGTCGATTTTATAAGTTGCCACAAATCCATCCCCCCCCCCTAACTTATCAATATATACGCACGTATTTCTTTCAATCTAACATCTTCTACCTAATGTGGGATAACCAAACCTAAGATCATATTTCAATTAGTAAATTACACGATTGGTCCTGTCGTTTACATAAAATTGCACAGTACGTCTATAAATCAAAATAATTATGGAAAACGTCTCTGTGGTTTACATTTTCACACTCCCTTGGTCCCTCAACCCTAACACCGTTAAATGATTCTGTTAAGTAGGTTTACTTTAAGGGCATAATCATTTTATATATTTTCTTATTTTAATTTAAAAATAAATTTTATATTATATTAAAAACCACATGAACCAATCATGTAATTTATCTCTTCAGGGCCCACATCACCCCTTCCCTCCGGTAACAAACCCCCTCCTTTCTCTCTCCCTTCTCTTTCCAAGAATATACACATCGAGAGGTATATATAATCTCTCACTCTCTGTTCTTTCTTTTCAATAATATATACACACATAGGAACATATACATACAACTAGGAATGTACAAAAACTCGTCAACCCGCAAAACCCACCTAACCCAAACCGCTAACAATCCAATTAAACCCAACCGTCAAACTGCCCACCCGCCAACCCGCAAATTAAGAGGGTTAAAATCATTAGTGATTTTACATTAACGTGCAAAAAAGGGACTTTGGCCGCGACTTTAGGTCTGCGTGCCTCTTTTGCACGTTAATGTAAAATCACTAATGATTTTGTTAGTTCTCGTGTTCTTTTAAATAGCTATTGTTCTCGTTTGATCCTCCCCCCTCTCTCTCTCTTTATATATATATATATATATATATATATATATATATATATATATTAATTTTCACCTTATTAGCTACACTTGTTTCTTTAATATATATTGAAAATTTTGAGATATATATATATATATATATATATATATATAGATTGATTTTTCAATTGATTTTTTTATAATAAAATTTTTTATTTGAAAAGGCCGTAAAAAATAAGACAACATTATGAGTTTTTTTTACACTCCTCCTTCAAATCTATCACTACAAAATTTTCGACCTTTTCCGACGGCCAAATCCGCCGGAAATCCGCCGGAAATCGGCGTTTTCGGCGGATTTTCGGCGGATTTGGTCGGCCGGAAACAGGGGCGCCGCAAATCATTTTTTTCGGCGGATTTGGCCGTCGGAAACGGATCCGATTTTTTTTTAAATTTAAATGATTTGATTAATTAAGAAAATTAATTTTAACTATTTGCGGCGGATTTTCGGCGGAATATTCCGCCGAAAATAGTTATTTATTTATTTTTATTTGTACTTAATTTATTTATTTATTTTTATTAAAAAAATCTTTCGGCGAAATATGTCGGCTGATTTTCGGCGGAATATTCCGCCGAAAATAGTTATTTATTTATTTATTTATTATTTTCAGCGGAATACCAACGATACGTTATTTATCGACGATCAGTATTACCGACGGATTTTAGCGACGGATTAACGACGACTACGTGACAGCGACGTTTATAGACGGATTACCGACGGAACGTTAAAAAAAATAATTAAAAATACAAAAAATCTGTATAAAAACCTATTAAAAAACATTGATAATTCATATGCAAAAACCATTACAAAACACTGTTGTCTTTAATACAATATCATCTCAAATCTGTAAACTAAATTCAATGTAGTTTGTAAACTAAAACATTGGTAATGGTAAGTGGTGTTTCGGGTCTTCTCTTTCGTTATGAGCTCCATTCTTAGCTTTGCACGCCCAATCGGTCTGCAACCACAAAAATAGGATATCTATGTTAATCAAATAAGATCTTGAATTATTCCAATTAACAATCAATCATTAATTCGAGATTCTAGTACAACCGTACACAGTTAACGGTAATAATTCAAACATACCAATTTGGTATAACATCAAAATAATAACCATTCATCAATATATGCGTTTCAGTTCGAAAATGGTTAAAAGAAAAACTCACCTCGATGACGACAAACGAGGAATTTAAACTTTAACCGAGACGACGATCGAAACCGAACACTTGCACAAACTTTGAAGTAAAATGTCAAGAAAGAGACGCTAAAATGGGCGATATCACCAACCAACCCACCTATATGCACAAGTGCATATAGCCTAGTTCAAATGGTAGCTCAATGTATTAATCAATATATGCGTTTCAGTTCGAAAATGGTTAAAAGAAAAACTCACCTCGATGACGAAAAACGATGAATTTAAACTTTAACCGAGACGACGATCGAAACCAAACACTTGCACAAACTTTGAAGTAAAATGTCAAGAAAGAGACGCTAAAATGGGCGATATCACCAACCAACCCACCTATATGCACAAGTGCATATAGCCTATATGCACAAGTGCATATAGCCTAGTTCAAATGGTAGCTCAATGTATTCACCAATATATGCGTTTCAGTTCGAAAATGGTTAAAAGAAAAACTCACCTCGATGACGACAAACGAGGAATTTAAACTTTAACCGAGACGACGATCGAAACCGAACACTTGCACAAACTTTGAAGTAAAAATTCAAGAAAGAGACGCTAAAATGGGCGATATCACCAACCAACCCACCTATATGCACAAGTGCATATAGCCTAGTTCAAATGGTAGCTCAATGTATTCATCAATATATGCGTTTCAGATCGAAAATGGTTAAAAGAAAAACTCACCTCGATGACGACAAACGAGGAATTTAAACTTTAACCGAGACGACGATCGAAACCGAACACTTGCACAAACTTTGAAGTAAAATGTCAAGAAAGAGACGCTAAAATGGGCGATATCACCAACCAACCCACCTATATGCACAAGTGCATATAGCCTATATGCACAAGTGCATATAGCCTAGTTCAAATGGTAGCTCAATGTATTCATTAATATATGTGTTTCAGTTCGAAAATGGTTAAAAGAAAAACTCACCTCGATGACGAAAAACGAGGAATTTAAACTTTAACCGAGACGACGATCGAAACCAAACACTTGCACAAACTTTGAAGTAAAATGTCAATAAAGAGACGCTAAAATGGGCGATATCACCAACCAACCCACCTATATGCACAAGTGCATATAGCCTAGTTCAAATGGTAGCTCAATGTATTCATCAATATATGCGTTTCAGTTCGAAAATGGTTAAAAGAAAAACTCACCTCGATGACGACAAACCGAGAAATCAGGATTCCTCCATCCCTGCCAAGATTTCGTGCATATCAGGAACAAATCGAGAAATCAGGTGAACAAATAAGACCTACAACATATTAGCACATATCAGGAACAAATCGAGAAATCAGGAACAAATCGAGAAATCAAACAGGGGCTCAGTTGTATACCTCTATATGATCAGCAATGGACTCAGGACCCTTAATTCCATGATTGAGCCATCCCTTCCTTTTTGTGGTCTACAATGGGGAAAGATCATATAAGTTTCATATAATTCACAAACTATGCAAGGAGCATACAAACATACTTGAATGGGAAACATCTAAGTTCTGTTACATAAGGAAAGCCAAGTTTATTTTCAGACTCATTTCTGTTTAATGAGCACACACAGCCACATATATTCTGTGATCATATATGTGGATGGAAAGCATGTATACCATGTCGATATGGTAATCTATGAACTAAATCTAGGTGGTCTGTGATCAAGATGTGGATGGAAAGCATGTATACCATGTCGATAGTGCTGGAATGATCGAATGAGAACGAGCGCACCAGGTAATAAACTGCGCCATGCTGGAGAGACTGGAGGGTGACACCCCACTCATTGGTTAGCACCGGCTGCCCATAAGAGTTTATCAGCACCGCGTCATCGCCGAATGCCTCCCTCACATTGAAGGAACCGTCTGCTACCTCAAACGCTACATCGTTGATAAACACGGTCGATTTCCCAAGCCCGAGTTCCTCAACACCTGCATCTCAACTCAGAAAACCATTAGTTCACTTGCTGAGATCTATAGACAAATTTAGTGCCAAATTTCTTATAGATAAAGCAATCAGAAATTTTGAATAAACAAATGGTCATAAATATGCCCCTTGGAGACCACAGCTTCCAAGAATGAAATTTAGAATAGTTCTCAGTTTGGTTCTATTGCTTCCTTAGTTTTATATGAATTTTTAACTATTTCAGACAAGACAAAAGAAAAAAAGGTGAACTGTCCCTTTGCTAACCACTGGCCTTCTTCGGCGCTAATAGTTGGGACGAGTGGCTGGCAAACACAATTAATAACAAACTAAGTATTGTTGGTGTACATAGGCCAAAAATTTCTCACTGAATTAATGGGTCCATCATCTCATTAAATTTGGACATTACTAAAGTTAATTACAGAAGTTCACAGAAGAAATCTTTTGCAAGTTTTCTAGAACACATAGAAAGTTGAAAAGAAAAAATGATAGAACACATTCAGGTTTCAATTTTGTTTTAACTGATAAACAAAGTACAACGTAGAAAGTTGATGATATGCAAAAAGATGTTGAGAAATCACCATTGTCGTCCTGGGTAACAAGTAAATCGACCCTATGGGTACCAACAACTCGGCGACGCAACGATTTAAACAAACTCAAAATCAAAATCGAACCCTAAAATCAAAATCAAAAAAACCCTAAATCGAACCCAACGATTTAAACAAACTTAAAATCGATTACAAATCTGGACTAAGCACCCATAATCGATCCTAGAAACATATTCGATTACCATTCACCTTCTGACGATGGTCTGATGGAGAAGAAGACGAGATGGAGAAGACGAGAGAAATAGCCAAGGAGAAATCGAACTATGAAGGGATTCAATCGAACAATAAAGAGGAAACATTACCTGTTAGCTGCTGCTTTTGAAATCTGATTGGTGATACTATTTGAAATCGAAGAGCAATGTGAAATCGAAGCGGCGATGATCGATTAGAATATGTGTTTGAAAGGTACGCAGTGTGAATTGTGTGTGAAGAAAGAACAAAGAAGGGGGGGAACCGTGAAAAAATGGGGGGGGGGGGGACCGTGAAAATTTTTGGGGGGGAAATTGGGGGTTAGTAAAATTTTAGATAGGTTTTTATCAATTGTGTGTGAAGAAAGAACAAAGAAGGGGGGAACCGTGAAAAAATTGGAGGGGGGAAATTGAGGTATTAAAATCTGAATAAAAAAGACGGTTTGTTTTTTAAATGAAACCACATATATCTGGAAAAAAACACATAAATCAAACCACATATATCTGGAAAAAAAAAACGGTCTGAATTAAAAAATGTCTGAAGAGCTGAAATAGGAAAAAACAAACAAGGCCTAACCGTTTAAAGCCCGATAAATCTATTAAGACCCAATGAAACCCTTTAAAGCGTCGATAGATCCATTAAGGCTCAATAAAACCATTTAAAGTCCAATAGAAGCCTTTAAAACCCGATATATCCATTAAGATCCAATGAAAACCTTTAAAGCCCCGATATATCCATTAAGACCCAATGAAAACTTTTAAAGCCCCGATAGATCCATTAAGACCTAATGAAACCCTTTAGAGCCCTGATAGATCCATTAAGGCTCAATAAAACCATTTAAAGCCCAATAGAACCCTTTAAAATACGATATGTACCACATATATGCGTGTGGTTTGTAGTCGGTTCGAAAAGCCAACTAAACCAACATATGTCAATATGCGTGTGGTTTGTACCACATATATCCATTAAGGCCCAATGAAACTCTTCAAAGCCCAATATAACCCTTTAAACCACGATAGATCCACTAAGGGACGCTAAGCACAATAGAACCATTTAACGAATTTTAATGAAACCCTTTAAAGCCTATTAGAACCCCTTAAACTCTTATAGATCCATTAAGGCCCAGTGATACTCTTTAAAGCCCAATAGAACCCTTTAAAGCCCGATAGAATCCCTTAAAACCCAATAGTCCATTAAGGCCCAATGAAACCTTTTAAAGCCCAATATAACATTTTAATGCTCGACAGAATCCCTTGAGGCCCAATGAAACACTTTAAAGCCTAATATAACCTTTTAAAGTCCGATAGATCCATTAAAACCCGATAGTCCATTAAGCCTAATGAAACCCTTTAAAGCCTAATATAACCTTTTAATGCCCGATAAAATCCCTCAAGGGCCAATGAAACCCTTTAAATCCCAATAGAACCCTTTAAAGCCTGGTAAAATCCCTTAAAGCTCGATAGATCCATTAAGGCCCAATGAAACCCTTTAAAGCCCAATAGAACCTTTCAATGCCCGATAGAATCCCTTAAGGCCCAATGAAACTCTTTAAAGCCCATTAGAACCGTTTAAACCCCGATATATCCATTAGTTCCAATTAAAGCCCAACTGGATCAGTTAAAGCCCTTTAAAGTCCGATAGATCCATTAAGGCCCAATGAAACCCTTTAAAACCCGATAGATCCGTTAAGGCCCAATAAATTCTTTAAAGTCCAATAGAACCCTTTAAAGTCCGATAGATCGATTAAGACCCATTGAATCCCTTTAAAGGCCAATAGAATCGATTAAAGTCCAATAGAATTAATTAAGGCCCAATGAAACCCTTTAAAGCTCAATATAACTTTTTAAAGCCCGATAGAATCCCTTAAGGCCCAATGAAACCCTTTAAAGCCCAATAGAACCCTTTAAAGCCCGATAGAACCTTTTAAACCCTGATAGATCCATTAAGGCCTAATGAAACTCTTTAAAGCCAATAGAACCCCTTAAAGGCCGATAGATTCATTAAGGCCCAATGAAACCCTTTAAAGCCCAATAAATCCATTAAGGCCCAATGAAAAGCCTTTAAAGCCCAAGTGGTGTTTGTTAAAGTCCAACTGGGTACGTTAAAACCCAATAGTGTTTGTTAAAGTCCAACTGTGTACGTTAAAGTCCAACCAGGTACGTTAAAGCCCTAACTAGATCCGTTAAAGCCCAATTGCATCCATTAAAGCCCAACTGGTGCGTTAAAGCCTAACTGGGTACGTTAAAACCCAACTAGATCCCTTAAAGCTCAACCGTATCCATTAAAGCTCAACTGGATCCTTTAAATACTAACTAGATCTGTTAAAGCCCAACTGTGTAGTTAAAGCCCAACTAAATCCCTTAATGATCAACTGTATACGTTAAAGCACAACTGGATCCATTAAGGCCCAACTGGATCCGTTAAAGCCCAACTATGTACGTTAAAACCCAACCGTATCCATTAAAGCTCAACTAGATCCTTTAAAGACTAATTGGATCTTTTAAATTTCATCTGAATCCTTTAAATACTAACTGGATCTGTTAAAGCCCAACAGGGTCAACAATCGGATTCATTAAAGCCCAACCGAATCCATTAAAGTCATACTGGATCAATTAAAGCCCAACTGGATCCGTTGAAGCCCAACTAGGAACGTTAAAGCCCAACCGGATCCGAAAATTAACTATTTTCGACGGATTTTAATTTTATTTTTTTAAATAATATAGAATATCCGCCGAAAATCCGCCGAAAATGTTATAAATTTTTCGACTGATTTTATTTTTATTTTTTATTTTTTTAATTCATTTAAATATAATAATTAATTAACTATTTTCGGCGGATTTTATTTTTTTATTTTTTTAAATAATATAGAATATCCGCCGAAAATCCGCCGAAAAATTTATAAGATTTTCGGCGGATTTCCGACGGATTTTTATTTTTTATTTTTTATTTTTTTAATTCATTTAAAAATAATAATTAATTAACTATTTTCGGCGGATTTTCGGCGGTTTTTATTTTTTATTTTTTTAAATAATATAGAATATCCGCCGAAAATCCGCCGGAAATTTTATAAGATTTTTGGCGGATTTACGACGGATTTTTATTTTTTATTTTTTTTAATTCATTTTAAAATAATAATTAATTAACTATTTTCGGCGGATTTTCGGCGAATTTTAATTTTTTATTTTTTTTAAATAATATAGAATATCCGCCGAAAATCCGCCGGAAATTTTATAAGATTTTCGGCGGATTTCCGACGGATTTTTATTTTTTATTTTTTTAATTCATTTTAAAATAATAATTAATTAACTATTTTCGGCGGATTTTCGGCGGATTTTAATTTTTAATTTTTTTTTAAATAATATAGAATATCCGCCGAAAAAAGTTTTCGGCGGATTTCCGACGGATTTCCGACGGATTTTTATTTTTTATTTTTTTAATTCATTTAAAAATAATAATTAATTAACTATTTTCGGCGGATTTTCGGCGGATTTTAATTAATTAAATTAATTAATTAAAATCCGCCGAAAATCCGCCGAAAATAGTTAATTAATTATAATTAATAAGAAAAAAAAATAAAAAAATTATATTCCGTCGGAAATCCGCCGAAAATAATTGATTTTAAAAAAAAAAAAAAATTCGACGGATTTTCGGCGAAAGTCAAACTTGGTTGACCCGTTTGACTTCCGTCGGAAATCCGCCGAAAATTTCCGGCGGAAAATCCGTCGGAAACATCCGCCGAAAATGCCTCTTTTTCTAGTAGTGTATCATCTCTTAAGATCTTGATTATCTACGGTTGTTCCTTATATATATATATATATATATATATAGAGAGAGAGAGAGAGAGAGAGAGAGAGAGAGAGAGACTCCTTCAAATAAAAACTTTTAAAGATTGATATATATATATATATATTGATTCTTCAATTGTTTTTTTTATAATAAAATTTTTTATTTGAAAAGGCCGTAAAAAATAAGACAACTCTATGAGTTTTTTATACACTCCTCCTTTAAATCTATCATCTTTTAAGATCTTGATTATCTACGGTTGTTCCTTATATATATATATATATATATAGAGAGAGAGAGAGAGAGAGAGAGACTCCTTCATTTTTACATAAAAAACACAAATTTATGTAACGATTTCATCAATAAAAAAATTATATGACACAATTTCATTAACTTAACCAATGAAATCGAAGATTTCCACGGTTTTCAAAATTAGAGTGGTTTCCATTTGATCGCTCCCCTATATATATATATATATATATATATATATATATATATATATATATATATATATATATAGGGAGAGGTTCATTTGAGAAATGATAAATATATGAGAAATAGAGAAGTAATCTTAGTCATTCATCTGGTCAACATTTGCGTCTTTGACCGCGAAGCACCGGATAATTCCTTGTGTGGTCTATAGAAGATAGAGGGGTAATTTCGTAAAATACACGGGATGAGTTCATATATGAATATGTATGAATCACAAAGATTCATATATGAATCTCTTAATTAGTTCAACTGATTCATATATGAATCTTTGTGATTCATACAAATTCATATATGAATCACAAAGGTTCATATATGAATCTGTTAGTTAGTTCAACTGATTCATATATGAATCACAAAGGTTCATATATGAATCAGTTAAAAGAGGTCAGTTGTGAATTGCATTGGTTCATATATGAACATATAGTTTATATGTGAATTATACATGTTCATATATGAACACAGCCCGTGTGTTTTGTAAAATTTACGAAATTGTCCTTCTATTTTTGGGATAGCCGCAACTTTTGACCAGTCAAAGCCGCAACTTTTGACCGGTCAAAGCCGCAATATTTGACTAGTCAAATCCGATCTTGACCATATGAATGGCTAGGATTACTTCTCTATTTCTCATATATTTACCATTTCTCAAATGAACCAAACACTATATATATATATATAGGGGGAGGGTGTTCAAATGCAACCCTTTTTAATTGTGCAACCCCATCCAACTCACCTATCTACCACTCATTTTGTTTTTACATTTTTAATTAAAAAGGTGAAAATAAAATGAGTGATAAATAGGTGGGTTGCATGGGTTGCACCATGTAAAATGTTGCATAATAACTCACCCCTATATATATATATATATATGTGTGTGTGTGTGTGTGTGTGTGTATGTGTATAAGGATTTTCCAAACAAAAAAAAAGAATATTAATACGAACTGGACCAGTTCTCCACATGTTGAATATTAATATAGCAAAAAGAGTGTTAGCTAAAATGAGTCGATTTTATAAGTTGCCACAAATCCATCCCCCCCCCCCCCCCACCCCCCGCCCTAACTTATCAATATATACGGACGTATTTCTTTAAATCTAACATCTTCTACCCAATGTGGGATAACCAAACCTAAGATCATATTTCAATTAGTAAATTACACGATTGGTCCTGTCGTTTACATAAAATTGCACAGTACGTCTATAAATCAAAATAATCATGGAAAACGTCTCTGTGGTTTACATTTTCACACTCCCTTGGTCCCTCAGCCCTAACACCGTTAAATGATTCTGTTAAGTAGGTTTACTTTAAGGGCATTTTAATCATTTTATATATTCTCTTATTTTAATTTTAAAATAAATTTTATATTATATTAAAAACCACATGAACCAATCATGTAATTTACCTCTTCAGGGCCCACATCACCCCTTCCCTACTGTAACAACCCCCTCCTTTCTCTCTCTTTTCTCTTTCCAAGAATATACACATCGAGAGGTATATATAATCTCTCACTCTCTGTTCTTTCTTTTCAATAATATACATACAACTAGGAATGTACAAAAACTCGTCAACCCGCAAAACCCACCTAACCCAAACCGCTAACAATCCAATTAAACCCAACCCGTCAAACTGTCCACCCGCCAACCCGCAAATTAAGAGGGTTAAAATCATTAGTGATTTTACATTAACGTGCAAAAAATGGACTTTGGCCGCGACTTTAGGTCCGCATGCCTCTTTTGCACGTTAATGTAAAATCACTAATGATTTTATTAGTTCTCATGTTCTTTTAAATAGCTACTGTTCTCGTTTGATCCTCCCCCCCCTCTCTCTCTCTCTTTATATATATATATATATATATATATATATATATATATATATATATATATATATATATTCACCTTATTACCTACACTTGTTCCTTTAATATATATTGAAAATTTTGAGATATATATATATAGATTGATTTTTCAATTGATTTTTTTATAATAAAATTTTTTATTTGAAAAGGCCGTAAAAAATAAGACAACTCTATGAGTTTTTTATACACTCCTCCTTCAAATCTATCATCTTTTAAGATCTTGATTATCTACGGTTGTTCCTTATATATATATATATATATGTATATATATATATATGTATATATATATATATATAGAGAGAGAGAGAGAGAGACTCCTTCAAATAAAAACTTTTAAATTGTACAAACTATGCAAACCCGGGGTATTTTTGTCTTATTACAAAATTCGTATTTTTAGGAACAACCAACTTTTGCCCATGGGGTATTAGGTTTTTATCCATTGGATTTTAGGTATTACCCATTGGGTAATAAGATGTTTTTCATTAGGGGTGACAAATTTGTACCAAACCAAACCAGCCAACATATGTACCAGTTGTACCAATTAAATTGGTACCAATTAAATCGGTACCAATTTAAATTGGCTGGTTGTACCGTACCAAGTGTTTGAATTTGGTTGGTACACGGTATTGAATGTTGTGCACCACGGTAGTACCATGGTACCGACTTTTTTAATAATTCAATTAATTATTATTTTTATTAATCAATGCTATTATTAATTTTGAGTTTAAAATTTAAAAATACTTAACTCTTTTAGTTTTCACCTTATCACCTAAAGGCCCAAAAAAGTGAAAAACCTAATTAGAAACCCAATTGATCATGTATTGAATAGTAAACAATGCTACATTCAACTTTTTTGTTTGATCATTTGCGCATTTTGAATTAGTTTTTTCTTATTTCGTATATGTAACATGAAGTTGGTAAAAAACCGGTACCAACATGTACCAACCGAAAAAAGTCGGTACCAATTACAATTGGTTGGTACATGGTATAAGATTTTGCAAACCAATTATACTTGGTTGGTACACGGTATTGGCAAAAAAAGTCGGTACCGTACCGATTCCACCCCTACTTTTCATTACAAATTGGTAGGCCTCTTGGCATTTATGATCATCAACCTTTCTCCAGCTCAAAAACTCTCTCCCTAGAAGAGTTAGAGAGCTAAGGTTGTTAGTTTTACTTTTAAGCATTTAATTTCTTGTATTTTCATTTCTACCCACGACTTCCCACTGTGGGCATGTCTGTAGTTTAACTTTAATTTTATGCAAGTAGACTAACAAGTATTTCCTTTCTTGCTTTAAGTTTTTTATTATTTCCAAATCTATTATTATTTATATGTCTTTTATTATTATGAACTAACCATCTTTGGGGTAAGGGTGTGAGCCGACTTGAGACTAGTAGGCAACATTTGGGTGTAGTCATCGTTACTAGCTCTTAAGCTTTGTCACTTAAGTCGAGAATTAAACTCAACGCTGATAAGCCGATCACTTTGAAGTGTTAATATTAAATCTTGACCTCGAGAGAGACGGATTCGAAATACGGCTTAAGGGATGCACAAGGATTTGAGAGAGTCTTTGATAACAACATAGAGATATGGGTTTTGCATGATTTATTACGGTTCAAGCATCGGAGGAAATTTATATCACAAAGAGATTTGGGTGTAAATCTCCGTACCGGTAGAACTTGATTTGTTTCAACGTAGTTAAATCGGCAAGATTAAGAGTTGGTAACGATGGACATTTTATGGGCATTTTGTAGGACCGGTCTTTAAAAATCCACTTTCGAGAGATCGGGCATTTTATAGACATTCCGTACTACAAAAGGCCTAACCATTTGTTACTACGTCCATCTCAAGAGAAGCTTACACCTATACCCATTCTATAATTATAAATTTTATTCCGTACTCTTACATTAATCAACCACCAAACAAATATTTTTCTCACAACCAAACTTGTGCAAGAAGTTCATGAAAATCTCTGTTTCTCAGTAGCTCAGTCCCTGTGGAAACGATACTTGGTTTTACGACCACTTTATTACTTGTAGCGATCCCAGTGGTGGCATATACTTATGCCCTCACTGGGAAGTATTGTGCCTACGTTGTACAGTACACGATAAATGGCTACCATGTATCACGTTGTATTTTGCCGGAATTAGGTTCAGAGGAGATAGAAGAGAAGAAAATTTTAAAAATACCTAACATGCCCTTCAATTAAAATTTTAAATCAAAATTACCAAATTTATAAATTTTCTAAATTATTCTTTGATTTATGATTGAGATTGGATCTCACAATTACCACAAACAAATGAGTTCTCCTTTGAATGACCCCCTATATATATATATATATATATATATATATATATATATATATATATATAAAGAAAACTCATCGGTCTTGAGATAGCACCATGAGATTTGAGTATTCTCAAATGATGATTATGGTTAAGTTTTTATTATCCTACATTCATGAGAAGTTAAAGTATTGGAATAAAGATGTGTGTATAAGAAAGGTGGATTGGATGACGTGGTATCATAAGAACTAAGTATTCTTAAATATTGAAATGTGGTGTAGTTATCCGGAATTTAATCTGTAAAAGAAGACGAGTGTTGAGATCTAGAACCATTCTCTGAAAACATTCCAGAGACCTTAACCAGAATTAACCAGAAGATCGACACACAAGACAGAGACCCCAAGCCATCTCCATAACTCCCTCTAGACTCAACATGAAGCTCAATATCTAAAGTAAGATGCTACCAAGTCTAACCGTTCCCGTCCAAAATTTTGTTAGTGCACTTTACTCGTGGATTCATCCTATCGGAATGTACACTGATTTTCTCACTCTTAGGCTATATATAGGAGATCATATCTTTTGTAATCATATACTTTCACATATCTTTTTAAACAAAACTAGAGAGAGAGAGCGCTTCATGAGATTATTACATACGCTATGAGTGAATCATTGTGAGAAAAATGAAGATCAATTCAAATCAATCTCAATCAATACATATGACGATGGTGATTCAAACATTATGGTGATATCGTTATTACTCATAATTTATTGTTCTTGCTTAATTGATCTACAACTGTTTGCTTCCTCTCATAATTTCTAAATTAGGTCATTAAATTGAGGATTTGGGATTCAACAGGTGTTCGTTTTGGTTATCCTACGTTGGTAAGAATTTAAAAAGAAATGCGAGTATGTATTGTTAAAAGGAGATGACACATTTGTGACAACTTATGGAGTTGATACTAATCCTCTATTTTTATGAGGAAAGAGTTACGTACTATAACAATTTAAGATGAGATGATGCATTTCTGATAAGTTACAGAGTTGATAGTAATCATATTTTTATAGGGAAAAGGTTAGTATAATTGCTTACTATTGGGGTTCTTAAGGCGGTTGATAATTTATAAGCTAGTTGTTAGCTGAACTAATTATGTTTGGAAAAAAAAATTGATAAGTTGGTTGAAAAATGTAAAATAAATAAAAAAACATGTTAAAAAAATAGTAATATTAACATTTCATAATGTATATATAAAACAAATCATTAATAATATAATATATTAATCTATACAAACCAAATGGTAAAAAAAATTAAAAATAGAATATCTTTCTTAATGGAACTTCAAATTTATTATATATATATATATATATATATATATATATATATATAGGGTTGAGTTATTTTGTTAACCTTCATATTCTTGTTAATTATGTGAACTAATCTAATCCATCAATCTTGATATTGGATGGTTAAGATTAATACTTAATTTTTATTAAAAAAACGTCTCATTTATTACGTATGAAGGTGAACATGACTGGTCAAGGATATTATGGGAAAAAAAACTCATAGTATTAATCCATATGAAACGTCTAATTGAACATTTATTTCATTCCAATAGAAACGAATGAACATTTATTTCATTACATATGAAACATTTATTATGGGGAAAACAAAATGATTTAATCATAACATACAATATAATTATGGAAGTTTCATTTTTGTAACCCTCAATAAAAATTAGTTTTAATTCAGAAAACACATGAACATCCCTGAAATGAACGCAACAACGATGAACATCGATAGAGATGAACACAAATGTTCATCGATGAACACCTTACAAACATAAAATATTGATAGATGGGAACATCGATGAACACCTTACAAACATAAAACATTGATAGATGGGAACATCGATGAACACCTTACAAACATAAAACACATATGTTCATCTTTAATATATGAATGTTCGTATGATTTACAAATGATGATTAATATATGATAAATTTCTTGAAAAGAACGACTATACGATCTACTATTTTATCAAACATATGCACCGAAATATGTTTATCTTATTGATATGATGTAAAAAATGTAGGATATGGAGATGATACAAGAATCGTAACCTACCATTTAATTATGAAACTTGTTTTTTGTAACTCCTAATAAAATTAATGTAAAATTGTTAGAAATAAAATAACATATATACCCTTTAACATTAAGAATTTCAATAATTTAAACATCAACAATCCTTGAATTTCTATTGGTTGAGCAATGCTAATAAAGTTAACAAGAACTGGATGGTTAACAAATGATCCTTGCTCTATATAGGGTTGATTATTTTGTTAACCTTGTAATTGTTATTAACTTGGTGAATCAATCCTCACCATTGATGATGAGATTGGATGGATGAGATTTAATCTAATTTAATATGCATTTAATGTGTTTTATTAAATGACCGATATATTGAACCAATGTGAAAAAAGGGTATTTTTGGGAAAATATTTCCCCAATATTTTGAGACATAAAACTTGACTCATTAATTACTCTCAATCAAAATCGAAACCGACATACGTTGGATGTTCATGAATGTTCATATGTTTGAATGTTCATGTTATTATTGTTCATGAATTTTCATTGATATACATTATTATTGTTCATTAATATTCATATGTTTTGAATGTTTATATTATTATTGCTCATGAATGTTTATATGTTTGAATGTTCATATTATTATTATTCATGGATGATAATTTTTGTAGCTCCTCATTAATGAGGCTAAAAAAACTACATGAAATATCAACTCTACCCTTAAGCATTTAATTAATGAGTTTAATCAACCAAATATTTTGAAGCTTTTTTATTGGTCAATGGTGGTTAACATAGTTAATAACATTTTATTGGATACACACACACATACAAGGGTGGTTTTATTTGCAAACCATCCAAATTTTGTCAACCGTGTAAACCATCGATTTCATTGGTTAATTTAATGAAATTGTTTCATTAAATTGTTTAATATGATAAAATTGTTTCATATAATTATTTTTTTGATGAAATTGTTTCATATATTTGTTCTTTTTTTGAAAAAAATTAAAAAGTTTCATTAAATGAGAAAATACATGAAACGATTTCATTTTTACGTAAAACATATAAATATATGAAACAATTTCATCAATAAAAGAATTATATGAAACAATTTCATCAAATTAAACAATTTCATTAATTTAACTAATGAAATCGACGGTATGCATGATTTGCAAAATTAGGGTGGTTTGCATTTGCTCTCTCCTGTATATATGTCAAGGCTATTTTACAAATCAGTGAAATCTAACAAACTGTACAAACCGTTGTTTTCATTAAAGTGTTTAATATGATGAATTTATTTCATATAATTCATTTTTTTGATAAAATTGTTTTATATATTACTGTGTATATGTAATAATGAAATTGTTTCATGTATATTCTTATTCAGATGAAACTTTTTCATATATTTTTGATTAAATTGTTTCATATATTGTTGATTAATCAACTCTCATAATGAAGAAAAAGTGAAGAAAAATATGATTGGTTGAATGCGGTTTGTACGGTTTTTTAGATTTCACTGGTTTATAAAATAATCGAACCTTATATATATATATATATATATATTTGTGTATATATAATATGAATAAAAATAAAGTTAGTCAATTAATTCTTAAAAAAACTATTAAAATATTTATCAAAGTTTATTATTATTTATGAAATAAAGGAATATAACTTTAATTTTTAAGTAATTTATAAAAAAACATTTTTTAAATCGTTATATTTGTTCTTCTTTTGACGAATAAATATATTGAATAATAATATAAAATAATAATAATTCCAAGTAATTAACAATTAATTAATTATTTGAAATTAATATTAATTAGTAATTGTAATCAATAATACTAAATAACAATTAATATTATTCAAGGGTATAATTTGAAGAAAATGACAAAAAAATATATTGAATCTTATTTGAATACTACTCCAAATAGCGTTCTAATAAATTAGTTTATAAGCTACTTTTTGTCTATCCAAACAAAATTTTTAAAAATAATCTTTAAAATAAAGTAACTTATGTTTGCCAAACATGACCTCAAATGATTTTTATTTTTTTTTTATTTTTATCATTTAGGGTACTCTTGACAGGTGTTGATTGGTCAACAACAATTAGTTGACTAACACACTTTGACCCGTTTGACTCGGTTAATAATTTAATTATCGTTTAACCAGGTCACACACTATTACTCTATTATTGTTTATTCAATTTTTGTTTGATAAACAAGTCATTAGTTAATTACCTATTTTTGCGCACGAACTAACTTAAGAAGATGAGTGGAGAATTTAAAGGTTAATTTCTAGGTATTAGATTAACGCTAGAAAAACATAAAAAGTTTCAAATGCACAAATATGTTATTGTTGTACAAACAAATGTTGAAATCCACCCATAGTGCAAGTATAACTCTATTTCAGATATAATTAAAAAATCCCATATGGTATACACCCATCCATACCATATATTTTTTTTTGTACGGTAACTTGGGCTAAGCCCACACATACACGCACACGCGGTATCCGGGCATCCAATTGGGCAGCACCGACTAATCCGCGGCGACCCGGCCCAACCCAAATCGACTGGACCCGCCCATGTACGACTAAGCCCGGTCAAGACCGAACCCGCATACCCATAGACTGGTATGCCCGTAAACCTAGATCCGAACCGACCCGAAGACCAACCCAAGGTCTGGGTATCGCCGAAGTGTATCCCCCAGGATTCAAACCCTAGTAGATAGGCATACCATGCACTATCCTCCAGGGCCTTACCACTAGGCTAGCACCTCTTTGATCCATCCATACCATATATGTAATTAGTAGGGTTGAGTTATACCTTCAAAATGTTTTTGAGCATATTAAGATTTTTTAACTTAGATACTTTGATTGAGTTATTTAAATGTTTTTTAATTCGGTCAAAGGAACTTATGCAATATAGTAATTAGTTATTGATTATTTTGATGTCTATATATAACTTTTTAATATGAATTAGAAGTGTACTCGCGCAATACAGTTAGATACATCACGATTTTAATGTTTCAATTTATTTTCTGTTTTTTGTCGATTTACATTACGATTTTGGATGGTTGTGAGAGAGTGACAATGATTTTTTTATATAAATTTGTTTAATTTAGACTTAATAATATAATGTAATTTATTTTGGTTTAATAATATAATTTTTTTATAAAATATTCTGTAAGATTTTTTAATTATATTTTAGATTTTTTATATCTAAAATATGTTAGAGAGTTATTTTAGGGGAGTTAAAGTGGGAAATGATTTTAGGGGAGTTAAAATTGTTAGAGATAATGATTGAAAATTAATTAATAACTTTAAATGTAGTACATACAGCTTTTATGGTTGTTTTTTAAGTAATTAGCATTAAATAGCGGTACATTAAGCTTTAAAACTTGTTTTTAAGAGTTTTTTATGTCATCTTTATAATATAGTATAAATAACTTTGAACGGTATTTGTTTAATAGTAATTTTTATCTTGTCACAATCGTCTAGATCTTTTCTTTCCAATTTCTCATCCGATATATTATGTAAATGGAAGAAATTCTAAAGAAAAAATGGATTGTAGGAAAACCGATGAACATGTTATTTGACAATATCTACTTTTACCCACTTTAAATCATATTTTAATATAATCAGTTTTATCTATACTATATTATAAAGTACGAATAAAAAACTCTTAAATACAAATTATTATGCACAATATACCATCATTTTATGCAATATTTTAAAAATATCTTAATTTACAAGTATCAAAGCACAAGATACATATTACTACTGCAGACTTCTAACATCCACCAATTTGTTATGTGCATGGCATTCCCTTTATGCAAACATTTCCATGTATCACTATTAATTAATATATTATATTACTATAACTTTGTTTTAATTATATTATTAAATATGTAATTGGTTATTTTTTCTAGATGTCATTAAAATATATAAGATAATCATTGAATTATAACAAAATACTTAATTTCTTTATATAAAAAATATTATACTATTAAGCCTAAATTAAACAAATCTATAAAAAAACATTATTATTTTCTTAAAACTATCCAAAATCGTAGTGTAAATCGACAAAAAAAATGAAACATTAAAATCGTGATGTATCTCGCTGCATTATGCGGATACACTTCTAGTTTATGTTTTAATAATCTCAAAAAGAAAAGCAACGAATTTTGAGCCATTTTGTTTTTATTGTAGTTATTTTTTCTTCTGTGTTAATTCATTATAGATTTATATCCATTTTCTTATATTATTTTTTTTCTTTTATATCTTTAAAGTATATATATTAATACATATATACAAAGATTTATTTATTGTTCGAATTCAAATAATTGTTTTCCACCACATAGTTCAAACTTCAAACATTCTTCCTTTGGAATTTGTAACATATATAGGGACCCCTCCCTCCCTTCCCCCCCCCCCCCCCCCCCCCCCCTCTCTCTCTCTCTCTCACACACATACACATATATAGCTATTTAATTAAAATACAATTTTTTATGTTGAGAAGACATTTAAAATTTGGTTTTAAATCATTTAATAGAGACGAATAATAGAGTAATATTTGTTAAGTAAATCTAATTATTAGAGGTTGTTTACCAAATTTTTCATTAAATCCTGTATGAATAAATGTGTTTGTCTTGATACATTGATGTTGTTGTTCACTTTTTTATCTGAATAAACAATTTGAATAACAGAAATGACCAATTTACCACTGAATACGAATTATAAGTTTTTTTTATAAATTATTGTTTATTTTTTAAGTCATATATTCATAAATTCATTGATATAATCCAAAAATCAAACATATATTTATAAATTCAGTAACATGCTACAACACATCAAAATACACATAAAATTGTTCCCCATAGATACACACCAAAATTGTTGAACATAGATACATAGATACACACCAAAATTGTTGAACATAGATACATAGATACACACCAAAATTATTGAAAATAGATAATCAACATTCAAGATTACCATTCCACAATTTTCCAGATTACTATTCTACCAAAAAATCAGTAAGAAAACAACAATAAAACCAATGTATCAACTACTAAAATATATCAAATCTGATTACGAAAAGCAAAGCAACGAATAAACTGTAACCTGCTGACAAATATTTGATTCTTAATTTTTGTTATCTTTTGATAAATCTAATCTAGGTGTATATTGGAAATTAATGCTCACGTCTAAAAGAATGATAAGTGGCGTCCAAATTTGTTAATGCATTGAAGTAAGCTTGCTGCCAGGCCCTGCCATCTGCTCCTGCTCTGCTTGAATGCTCTCCAAGAATTCCAAGCACCCCATCTCTAGATGTTCTGACTCTGCGACATAGCAGAACCTGAACTTCATAGATTTTGATTTCAATTTAAATTTCAAAATCATCTCAAAACAGTGTTCGATTTTTTGGTTTTTCTTGCGAGTGTGTTGGTAATTTGTTTGTATCTTGCTACCAGTGTCGCCGGCCGGAGGTGGTCGCCGGCCGGAGGTGAATCCACAGGGAGGGTGACGTGAAGAGGAGGTTGCGTGAATGAGGATTGAGGAGGCGTGGTTTTTTTTAGGGTTATATGTCTGATATATATTTTTTTTGTTTAAAGGGTAGAAATGTCAAAAATATGTCTTAATGTAGACAACACATCTTTCCCCTACTTAGCGAATAATCCATTAAGCCCCAAATAAACACTCTAAACGTCTGCGCGAATAAGCCGTTTTTGTCATTAATTAAGCTCATTAAGCCCCAAATAAACACCCCCTTAGTAAATTAGTTTGATAATTATAGTGTAGAGAATAGTCTTAGAAATTTATTTGAAACCTATAATTAGAAATTCGATAAAGATTGAACTCATTTTGTTGTTTAATTTAGGTTAAAATTAAAAATGTTTCGAGTAGTAGTGGATCGAGTAAAGGTAGAAAATTAGAAATATTGAACTAACATCTTAGTAATATAATCAACCAATCTACTAAACGAGCAAGAAGTAGTCCTCACCATAATGAATTAGGTATTTATATTGATGATAATGTTTGTTTAGTTTATGACTGCTGATGTTGATGATTACGAGCACATTGATATCTTGGGATGGTAGAAAAACTAATTAAGAAGGTCACTGATGGCGGAAATGCACAAGTGTAAAATGTGGCACAATAATGGCGCAAGTATACACCACGTATTGCGTTCGCTTCACACGTAATATAATGGTAAGGACCAAATACCGTATCCACGGGGATTGGACTACTAAGAATCTGAGATTTTCACGAACTTCCGGTGAAAAGTTAGATTTATAAAATTGATTGGTTGATTTATAGTAAAATATTAAATATTAAATTTAACAAGATAATAAAAAGCGGGTACGGGTGTAAGTTTTTTCCGAGTGTATTTTAATAACTTAAATGGTTAACAAAACCGGTCACAATGAGACCCCACCCGAATTTCTCCTTTCGAAGCAACGTTGTATAGGTTACGATAACGATTTTATTATAAAATTACCACAAGTGCTAACTTTCGGTTTACCAATCTCACTAAGTAGATCTCGAAAATCTTAGCCCCGCCAGTATAGAAAGATGCACATATCTCTATGACACACCAACTCGACCGACATCTAGACCTTTGTTTGATTATACAAACATCCATATCTCTATGCGATTATTATAGAAAATGTAACTGCCGCAAGAAAACTTTTAGATCGACAGATGTCGATTAACAGTGTGGCCAAAAAGGTGATTGCTCACCTACTGAAGCCTCGTGGGTGGAAGCCTCCTGTACGTCGACAATTTTTTCTGGATTGCAATGAGCTAGCTGATCTTTGTGATAGTTCTGAAAGAATATTTTCAAGTGAACCTAGTGTTCTACAGCTAATAGCACCTATAAAAGATATTTGGTGATTTACATGGGCAATTTGGAGACCTCATGCGACTTTTTGATGAATATGGTTCTCCATCAACGGCTGGAGACATAGCATATATTGATTATCTCTTCTTGGGAGATTATGTTGATCGAGGTCAACACACCTTGGAAGCTATTAGTCTTCTGTTAGCTTTAAAGGTTGAGCATCCATAAAATGTACATTTGATTCGTGGGAATCATGAGGCTGCTGATATAAATGCACTATTGGGCTTTCGGATTGAATGCATAGAACGCATGGTGGAGGACTCATCAAGTGTGGCAGTTCTGGATACTGCAGCAGGAGTCTGGTGCGATACGAAATATGTTGTCACTACTGTTGAAGCATGTAATTCAAATGGAAAGTATCTCCAACGGCTCCTGGTCTGTAGCAGGAGTATTCTTAGGAAATAAATGGTAGATTTATTAGGATTTTCAGTTATGCTTTTTTCTTGGGATTACCGTTATGTTTTTGGCCTATTTAACAGGCATCGTTTTTATCAATAAAATATGCAGTAAAGTTCAGTTTTTTCTCTATTCTTATATTTACAATTGTTCCAACATTGTGGTATCATAGCACTCAACAGCAGAGTGTAAACACGAGAGAAAACGAGAGATATGTCTACCGAGAAACTTAGTTCTGCATCAGGGGCTGCACAACCCCTCATTCCCGTATTCAAAGGTGAAGGCTATGAGTTCTGGAGCATTCGAATGAAGACTCTGCTGCGATCACAAGACCTATGGGAATTTGTTGAGGTCGGTTACAATGAACAAGATGAAGATTTAGCAAGATTAAGAGAGAATAGAAAGAAGGATGCCAATGCAACGACAATTATACAACAGGCTGTTCACGACAACGTCTTCTCCCACATAGCCGCCGCTACATCAGCAAAAGCCACTTGGACTCTCTTGCAAATAGAGTATCAAGGGGACTCGAAGGTCATGATGGTAAAACTACAGGTGTTTAGACGGGAGTTCGAGACGATGTCAATGAAAGGAGATGAAACAGTTGCTGATTTCCTATCACGAGTGATGGGAATTGTAAATCAAAAATGAGCTTATGGTGAAGTTATTACTGATCAAAAGGTGGTGGAGAAAGTCTTGAGAAGTCTTCCTCCACGATGGGACCATGTTGTCACAACAATAGAAGAGTCAAAAGACTTGTCCACACTCTCATTTGATCAGCTCATGGGGTCACTGCAGTCTCATGAGTTTCGAGTGAATAGAGGTATGGAAAAAGATGAGGAAATGCGTTTCAAGCAAGAGAAGAGGACTTCGCTCCCCCAACAAGAGGACGAGGAAGAGGTTTTGTGCGCGGTAGAGGGCGTGGTCGTCCTGGAGGTGGCGGTAGAGGACGAGGACGAAGTAGCATTCAGTGCTACAACTGCAATCATTTTGGGCATGTGAAAGCAGATTGCTGGTACGATCAACAAGCAAATGCAGCAATGGAAAATGTTGATGAGGTAGAAGAAGATGAGTACAGGCTTTTTATGGCTAGTGGACAAGACACTCGTATATCAAGCAACGTGTGGTTTCTTGATAGCGGGTGCTCAAATCATATGACAGGAGCCCGATCAATCTTTCGAAACTTGGATGAAAAAATGAAAGTGCAGGTTCAGTTAGGAAATGGAAAGCACATTCAAGTTGAAGGAAAGGGGAACATACTTTTAAATGTTCCAGATGGGAAGTTCAAAACCCTCTGTGATGTGCAGTTTGCACCTGAGCTTGACTACAACCTACTGAGTGTAGGCCAACTAATGAGCTCGGGGTACTCACTTTTGTTTGATGATGGCGCATGCACCATAAAGAAGAAGAGTTCTGATCAAGTTGTATGCCGGATAAAGATGACTGATAATAAGCTCTTTCCACTTAATGTCGAAAAAGATCATGGGTGCCCTCTCACAACAACCAGCACAGAAGACTCAAAGCTTTGGCATCTCAAGTATGGTCATCTTCATGCGCGAGGGTTAAAACTTCTAAGTGACAAGAATATGGTGAATGGTTTGCCCAAAATCGATTTAATTCCAGTATGTGAAGGTTGTATATATGGAAAACAATCATGTAGATCGTTCCCACACAACTCATGGAGAGCAACACATCCTCTACACCTCGTCTATGCTAATCTAGTTGGGCCCATGCAAACTATGTCATTGGGAGGCAGTAAGTATTTCTTAATGTTTACTGATGACTATAGTAGAATGAGTTGGGTATATTTTTTGGAAAGAAAATCAGAATGTTTTCATAAATTCCGTCACTTCAAAGCTAAAGTAGAAAAACAATCTGGGAATGTTCTCAAAATGCTACGCACCGATCGAGGAGGAGAGTTTTGTTCAAAAGAGTTCAATGAGTTTTGCGATGAGCATGGAATACATCATGAGTTGACAGCTCTATATACTCCAGAGCAGAACAGTGTCGCCGAACGGAAGAATAGAACTGTAGTAAAGATGGCCAGAAGTATGTTGAAAGCGAAATTCCTTCGAAATCGGTTCTGGGCTGAAGCAGTTGCAACTTCTGTGTATCTTCTAAATTTGTCCCCAACAAAGGCTATAATGGACAAGACACCTTACAAAGATTGGAGCAACCATAAACCCAATGTAAGTCATTTAAAAGTGTTTGGTTGTGTAGCCTATTGCTTAAAACACTCCCACACTAGGCCAAAGTTGGATGAAAAGGCAGAAAAGTGCATATTTATTGGATATTGTATACAATCTAAAACCTATAGGTTGTATGACCCTGCAAGACAAAAAAATTGTAACAAGTAGAGATGTTGTATTCGATGAAATTGCCGAGTGGGATTTGCAGGAAGAAAATGCAGACGGAAATATACAGGTTATGCCAACAGAGGATGTAGATCAAAGTACAAACTTGCCCAATATATCTCCACCAAACACGCCATCAGGTGCAATGACGGAAGAAAGTGCAAGTGAAATGACTTCCAGAAACGGTTCGAGTGATTCAGACTCTCCCCCAAGGAAGACCAGATCAATGGAGTACATCTATGCATCATGTCAATTTGCTTTGTCAATAGTAGAACCTAGCACTTATGAGGAAGCAACAACAAAAATGGAGTGGAAAAAGGCCATGGAAGAGGAGCTTGAGGCGTTAAAAAGAAATCAAACATGGTCAATGACGGATCTGCCAGATGGGAAGAAATAGATCGGGCTAAAGTGGGTGTTCAAAACTAAACTCTACGCTGATGGTTCAGTCCAGAAACACAAGGCGAGATTGGTCGCAAAAGGGTACACGCAAGAGTACGGTGTTGATTTCGAAGATACTTTCTCTCCGGTTACACGGTTCGAAACGATACATGTTGTCTTGTTGTTAGCAGCTCAAAAAGGGTGGCCAGTATACCAATTCGATGTAAAATCAACATTTCTTAATGATTTTTTACAAGAAGAGGTGTATGTGATGCAACCACCGGGTTTTGAAGTCAAAGGAAAAGAAGATAAAGTTTACAAGCTACATAAAGCCCTATACGGACTGAAGCAATCTCCGCGAGCGTGGTACAACAAAATTGATGGCTATTTTCAGGCGCATGGTTATTTTCGGAGTGACAATGAGCCGACTCTTTATGTCAAAAAAGAGGGATGTAAAGATTTAATCATCATATGCTTGTATGTTGATGACATAATCTATACAAGCTCATCAAATTCGCTGGTGCTTGAATTCAAAGAGAAGATGACGAAAGAATTCGAGATGTCAGATTTGGGAAGTCTTCGTTATTTTCTGGGCTTAGAGGTACAACAAACTCATGAAGGAATATTTATTTCTCAGGAGAAATATGTTGTAGACCTCTTGAACAGATTTGGAATGTCAAACTGCAAACCATCAGATACACCCATGAATGTGCATGAAAAGTTGCAAACAGATGATGGGGAAGCACGAACAGATGCGAAAAGATTCAGAAGCTTAGTGGGAGGATTAATTTATCTTACTCACACAAGGCCTGACATTGCCTTTGCGGTTGGGTTAGTTTCTAGGTTCATGCAGAATCCATCAATCACCCACTTTGGAGTAGCTAAAAGAATACTTAGATATATTGTTGGGACTGTTGGGCATGGTATCTGGTATGCTCAGGCAAAGAACATCAAACTCATGGGTTATACGGACAGCGACTGGGCAAGCTCTGATGATAGAAAGAGCATATCTGCAAATGTATTTTCTGTAGGCTTAGGGGCTGTTTCTTGGAGTTCAAAAAAGCAGTTTATTGTAGCCTTATCCACCTCGGAGGCTGAGTACGTTGCAGCAACAACAGCGGCATGTCAGGTGATATGGTTACGGAAGCTGTTGGTTGATTTAATGCAGGAACAAGGAGAGCCAACCGAGCTGTACTATGATAATAACTCGGCTATTTTTCTAAGCAAAAATCCGGCATACCACAACAGAAGCAAGCACATTGACATCAAGTTCCACTACATACGAACACTAGTTGAGAACAATGAAGTCGAGTTAAGGTCATGTCATACTCAAGAACAGTTAGCAGACATACTTACTAAGGCACTAGGAAAGGAGAAATTCTGGTATCTCAGATCACGACTTGGAGTTAGGGAATTTGAATTAAGGGTTGTGTTGAAGCATGTAATTCAAATGGAAAGTATCTCTAACGGCTCCTGGTCTGTAGCAGGAGTATTCTTAAGAAATAAATGGTAGATTTATTAGGATTTTCAGTTATGCTTTTTTCTTGGGATTACCGTTATGTTTTTGGGCTATTTAACAGGCATCGTTTTTATCAATAAAATATGCAGTAAAGTTCAGTTTTTTCTCTGCTCTTATATTTACAATTGTTCCAACAACTACTCCATGGACAGGCAGATATAGTGTTGATGTCGCTGGTGGAGATGCTGCAGTTGAATTGACAAGGCGGTGCAGGCATGCTGCTGCTGCTATTGGTGATCTAATATACATTTATGGTGGTTTGCGTGGGGGGGTTTTACTCGATGATCTTTTAGTTGCTAAAGATATAGCTTCTACTGAAATGACATCTGCAGCATCACATGCAGCCACATCCAATACACAGGTAGGGAGGTTATTAGGAAGGTATGGGTTTGGTGATGATCGAACAAGGCAGGAACTTCCCAAAGAATCTCCTGCTGGTGCAGTTGTGGTGGGGAATCCTATTGCTCCACCGGTAAATGGTGACGTGTATTCGGATATCAGCACAGAAAATGCTATGCTTCAAGGCTCTCGGAGACTTAGCAAAGGATTACTTTGAGTAGCGAGTTTCAAGATTATGTGCAGATTATGTTTGTGGGTCGGTGACTTTGTGACGCAAATTGGAAATCAATTTGTGAACAATGTTTTTTTTAAATGTTAAAATCAATCGACGACTTTAGTTTTTAATTTGAGAATTCAATTATGATTGGATGATTGGTTGATAATGGGATGGTGGCTTCAAAGATGAATTAATTTGTTCTAATCGAGTTCCTTGAAGCTGGCGCAAACCCAAGAGTTGTTGGCGCAAAATCACAGAACACGCAAGCTTATGCGATTTTAATTTTACAATCGACCTGCGAGTTTCTTGTTGATTCATCTTGAGAGTTTGATGCTATTTGATTTGCAAGTTTTGAGAAAACACAACCATTAATTTGTGAGTTCTGATTACATGGCATCTGCGTGTTTTTCATTTAAAGAGTCTGCGAATTTCATGTTTATTTGATCTGCGCATTCTAATTGCTTGTTTTGCGAGTTTTAAGATTACAAGCTTCTACGAGTTTCACATCAAACAGTTTGTGAGTTTTTAACTCACTTGGTCTGCGAATTTTGGTTCAAGTTACTTGCATGTTTCACCTCATATGATCTACATGATCTGCAAGTTTTAGATCACACAGTCTGCGAGTTCCTAGCATTTGCGAGTTCCAGCTTGGTTCAAAGTTATACAGTGTGCAATCTGCGAGTTTCAGATTTATATAGCTTGCGAGTTTCAAATTGCAAGTGAATTGCGAGTTCCATGCTAACATGGTCTGAGAATTTTAATGTGACAAATTCATTCAATTTGCAAGTATCAGTGCTTTGAGAATTCCAGAGATAGAATTAATCTGAGATTATTTTTTGTGATCTAAGTTTGACTTTCAGTCAAATTTTTCTGAATTATTTGGGAACGATCATTCTTATCAAGTTGATTTCTCATTCAATATTTTCTGAGAGAGGAAATACTGTACTTTCAGTTAGATTGTCTGAATTTTGTATTTGAATTCATTTCGACTAACGATCATTTTGTCAAATTCTTTTTGAAACAGGATGATTTCACCAATATTACTCAAAGGAAGATACGAGCAGTGGAAAGTTGATTTTTTCAACTTTGTAGATAAACATGAGCTGAGTTGCTATATCAGATTATCATTGACTGAAGGAGAGATGAAACCTCAAACTCCAACAGAAGATTGTACTGAGGAACAGGAGAAAAGAAAGAGAGCTGATAATTTAGCTCGAAATTTTTTGTTTAATAGTATTTCTCATGATCTTTCTGGTCACATAAATATCTACCAGTCGACAGGAAAAGATTTATACAAGTCGACAGGAAAGGAGATATGGGACTATCTTGAATGGACGATGTTAGGGCCAAAGGTTGTGTATGAGCTAAAAGGAAAGATTTCTGTTTTGGAAGCTAAAATTCAGCAAGTAGTCTTTGTTAAGAGTAATGAGCAGAAAGTTAAGGATTTGGAAAGTACAAATGTTGATCTTCAAAAGAGGATATCTGTCTTGGAGATACAGAATGTTGATCTGATTAAAAGCATCCAAGCAGATAAAGTTAAATCAAAACTGGAGATATCTTCTCTTCAACAGATGTCTGAAATTTCCAAGAAAACTCTCCAAGAGAAAAAGGATTTGGAGCATAGATGCAGGAAACTTTCTAAGCAGGTGTCAGAATTCGAAAAGATAGTAATCTCCGAAAGAGACACTTTTACGAAAGAAAGACAAGTTCTTAAAGATAAAATAACTAAACTTCCCAAACAGATTTCTACTTTACAAGACTTGCTCGGAAAAGAAAGACAAATTTTCAAAGAAAAGAAAAAGTCTTTTGAGCTTGAAATGAAAGATGCCGAAAAGAGAAATACTGGGATTTTCAAAGATATTTCTAACAAAACCAAGAACTTGGAAAAAGATTTTGAGCTTGAACGTTTACATTTTGAATCTGAAATATCTAAGCTCACATAAAAAATAACTGCCCTATCATCAGATGTGCAAAAAGAACAGAAGGTCAAATCTGATTTGAAATAGAAGTTTGACACACTTTCAAATGAAGAGCTTAGAAGCTGCAAACTGTGAAATGTTAGAAAAGATTACAGCTGATGTGATTCATCAATCACCTGTTGATATTTCAACAGAATCAGTCTGTTCTTTCAAAACAACTTCAAGTTCTATTCATGAGAAAAATGTTTTGAAAAAGAAAAGTGTCAAATCTCAAATTGTCAAATTAAATCAGATTAGACCATCTAATCTATTCTATGAGAAATCTGTTGATGGTTTAGCATGCTTTTACGTTAAATCTCTTGGAAATAATTCGAAGAAAAATCAGATGGTCTAGAGAGAGAAGAGTTCTTCAGATGAAGAGAAAAGGAATGACAAAGCATCTGCATCCACAACTAATGCCAAAAAGAACAGTATGCATAAAGGTAAATCTTTTGGAAATTCTGATACGTTTTATTATACTAATCATCTTATCAAGATTGCTCAGAAGAAAATATGTTGTTCTTACTGTGGAGCACATGACTTTGTAAGTAACAACTATGTTAATTACTGGTATGGTTCTTATTATGTAACCCCCACAAAAACTGCAACTAACACATCAGGACCCAAATACCAGTGGGTACCAAAAGCTAAAACTGTGTTGCAGGCACCCAAAGTTTAAGGGGGAGCAAAGAACAATGGTTCTTGAGTAAATCAGCTCAAGACCCGCACCTCAATGTCAAGATTATGGATTCTAAGTAAATCAGCTTAGAACCCGTACTTTAACGGAGTTTGACTTCTAAACACAACAGTTTAGGACTCATACCTCAGTGATCAAAAGACCTTACTCTTGTACTTTGTATCCGATAAGATATGACGGTCTACAATTCACAAGGGAGTTGTATTGATCTTTATCCTGTGCTTTTTCATTGATAATATACTTACGATATGACGGTCTACAATTCAAAAGGGAGTTGTATTGATCTCTATCTTGTGTTTTAACAGACATATTTCAGATGCATAATTTAAGGGGGAGTAAAGGTGGTGGCTTCTGATTACAACAGATCAGAACCTGTTCTTCAATGTTCAAACATGGATATTTTGCAAATATCCAGGGGGAGCTAAATAGACCTAAATCATTTTATCATGATTTGAGGGGGAGCTTAAAAGGTAAATATCTTCTGATCTAGATCTCTGATTGTTTGAAATAAGAACAACTTTCAAGCATGAAAAACGTTTTCTTAAATGTTCAAACCGCTTCTCTATTCTCAAAAGATTTCATGAATTTGGAAGTGTGACTTTTAAATGTTTTTCAATTTTGAGCTTTAAATATTTAAATGACCGTGTGTTTCCAAAGATCAATACTTGCGTATTATCTTGTCTTTATACTGTAAAGTATTCACACACACAAGTTCAGTACTTTATTTGAATTTGTTATTACCATGTCTCATAACGAACCAATTTTTCGATGGTAATACCCCCGTTTGAATTTCAATGTTGTTGAGCTTCAATCATCATTTCTAATCTTGTGCTTTCATTGCAAAATTGTTTATATTTGTTCATATAAATAAATTATCCAATTCTTTGATACCCTAACCGTTCACGTTCATATTTTCTGATATTTGATCTGATTGATACATTGTCAGATTCTCAAAACAATTCTCTTGATTTCATTTCATTCATTCAATATCTTTGTTTTGAGAAATCTTCAACGTTCAATTGCTCAAATCTCATGAGCATACATTTTGACAATGTTTTCATATATTTTATGCTTAACTGTTCAAGTTAAATTGTTGAGCAACTATTCTTTTTAGGACTTACATGGGATTCATGTGTGAGCTTAAACAGAACTTCCATGGATTCACGTAAACATATGTTTCCTACCCAGGATGTTATCCTAGAGTGATTGAGGGGTGAGGGGTCAAAATCAAAGAGTGGGGGAGATAACTCATTCGATTGAGTTTTTCTCATTGTGCTGAGCGGAAAAATGGAAAAGAGAGTTTGGTTAGAAGTGAGCTTTAATGTTAAAAAGAAAGAGGGTGAGAGAACAGAGTTAAAAGAATATCAGAACTCTGCACCAACCACTTTCTGAGCCGGGCAACCACATCTACTGATTGGTTCACATTCTTTGGTGACCATCATTGAAAAAGGCAGTGAGCCCATGCCAACTCTTGCAATTACCCCACCAACCACTCGTTTCTTTCTTAACAAAGAAATGTTTCATTTTCTTTGGGGACGCAACATATCTTCTATCTAGTCTTCACTCGGAAGATTTAGATATTGAAAAAGAAGGAACGTTGCCCCACCTTCGCACCTCTTTCATGCACATTGAGTCCGTGTAATACATGTTGTCTCAACAATTTACACAACTTGAGCCTTATAAAACACAATCATTGTGCTAAATTCTTTCATACACAAGCACGAACACACAGAAAATTTGTTTTTCTGTCAGAACATTCATAGATAAACCTTGTGTTTTTCAATGATTGAATGGAAGTCCTGGGGAGTCATCATCAAACCAGCTCCTTCAATTGTACATTCGTTGTACACAGAAACTTTGTGTTACTGACATACATTCCTAACTGTTTCATCCGTTGAATCAGGGTTACACGTTCATTATGTCTGAATTTGAAAAGATTCGGATATATACATTTTATGAATTGACGGCTATTCAGATCAAAGGGCGGAGAATATCAAATCATTATGAAGGGGAGATTGTTAATCATTACAAAGGGGGAATTCAAAGAAAGAGCTGAAATTGATGAAGTTTTGATGATCATGATGCTCACAATCATCAAAAAAGGGGGAGAATTTTACAAAGTTCAATTTCAAAGCCGAAATGTCAATATTGGGGAGAAATTTCTGAAAGATAAATTTCAAAGCCATCAAGAAGATGTCAAAGTGAAGATAGACTTGGAAAGAGATTTTGAAAGTTTTGTCAAAGAATTTAAAATATTCTGAAGATAGCTGATTCGAGAAAGTTTGTTTTTCTGAAGACTGTCAAGAGATCAGAGTGATGAAGATACAGTTTTGAAAGATTCCTCGAAGTCTCAAATGTTTCAAAGATTTCAAAGATGAAGTTTTCAAAGATGTTTCAAAGTTGAAGTTTCAAAGGAGTTTCAAGTATTATGTTTTGTGTTCAAGACATGTTGACTTTCAAAGCTACAAAGTGAAAAAGACTTTTCAAAAATCTTCAAAGGCTGAAAGACTGAAGATTGTTAAAGCTTCAAAGTTTAAAGTTGTCAGAGACAAAAGCTGAAGAATCAAGTGCTAAAGACTAGTATCAAATTTTTATTAAATCTTGAATACAAAGGGGGAGATTGTTAAGTCAAAATATTGTATCCAAGATATAATAGGAAAGTCAAAGTGATAAAGTCAACAATGTCAAAGTCAATGTATTAGTCAAAGTTGTATTAATTTTCTTAGTGGTTAAGTCTTTGTTAGATTTAGTGGGTATAAATAGGTTTAGTGCTTTGTAATCTTGAAAGAACCTCATCATAATATTCAAGAGACGTGTGATTCAAGATCTACTTTCTCTCTCTACTCTCTCTCTAGTTCTTGAATGATTCTTGTTTGAGAAATGCTTGATTGATAGGGATTTTACATTGACAATTTTCTCAAACTTCCTTGGATCACCCAAGCCGTATTCAGATCCGCCCCTCTCGAGGTCTAAGATCTAATATTAACACACACAAGTTATCGACTTGTCCGCGTTGAGATGAAGCTTCAACTTGGAGGACCAAACCGAGAAGTTAGCCAAATACGGTAACACCCAAGTGTTACATTTTAACCTCTCGGGTTTGGCTTACACCTGCACCCAAAGGGGTTCAACTACTCATAAAAATAGAAGACATAATAAAGAAAAAGAAAGTCGTAAACTGAAATTGCATTAAACGTAAACGTACCACTATGGCCACAAGTTCACTATAGTGGTGGACAGAAAGTAAATAAAACTAAAGAAATGAAACTACAAGAACTTAAAATAAAATTCTACTACTAACTTCAGCTCATTCTAAGAGTTTTAGATATTAAATGATATGAGGGATGATCTCCGAAGCCAAGCAACCTTGGTATTTATAGGGAAGAAGAGAGAGAGGTGAATAGTAACATGAGAGTGACCTCTCATGTTGCTTTGTTCCCATACTTTTGGCTTCCTGTGCTTTGTCCTCATCTTGCCTCTTCTTTTACACAAGGTCAGCTTTGACTCCAACAAACATGCATTCCACTTTCACCAAAATGGCCTTCAAAAATTTGCAGAAAAATCATGGTGTAGTAACACTGTGGCCACAATGGAGCCAAAAAATGTGACTTTTTGATCTCTTCAGTTATTTTGAATATCTTGGAATATTTTAGACCAAAGGAATAAGAAAAACTCAAATGGGTACGAAAAATATTACAAAGGCATTAAAAAGAGTGACAAATAACTCTATAAATTGAGGGATATCAGTCACTTTCCTGTTCTCACTGTCATTCCCAAGAGATTTTACTAACCGTCCAAATTAGCACCATAACTTCATAATTCGATTTTTTTCCTGTTAGTGTCATGGTTCTTTTGAAATGAAGGACATTTAAAGGACATTGTATGACCTACACTAGAATCAATCACGGTTTGCATATGCCTACGACCAAATACAAGACACCTTATCATTCCAGAATGAACTTCCCTATGTCGATGATGAAATAGCCGACAAAGAGGGAAGTCAAAGTATTTGGTCTCCACCAACAATGGAGGCGAAGAACTAGAGGCGTTTGCTTTTGATTAAGTTGATATTTATTTGTTGTCGTCTAATAGTTAATTATTATTTATTTGGTGGCTATACGCTAATTATTAATTGTTTTATTATTTGATTAGAAAAATGCTAATGATTAATTATTTTAATTGAGCAAAAATTAATTATCGACAACCATGACTGGACCTACATGAAACTCATTGTGGGTCTCCGAGATCCTTTTGATGACCTATGTTGTGTTGAAATCTATATAATCTGTCCCCTAGGAACCACATGTGATGAGGCATTTTAGAGCTGACTCGACGACTGAGCTTAGTAGACGGGTTCAAAACTCAAACTTAAACCTGTTGTGTATTTGAGCAAAATCACTTCACCACTTTGCAAACTGACCTACATGTCCGAGGACAGTAGATGTAAGATTACTTTTATTCATGTTGCTTATGTGCATGTTTATATGCTATACACATACTATGTATATATGGGTTGATTTAGTAAGCCGATAGTGGTGGTACGTGCCACCATTAAATTTGTCGTTTGTAGTGAATCTTTTTACAACCTTTAATTGTGCAACCATTGGTCTTCATCGTCGAAAAAAATGAGAGGCTACAATAGCATGTCGAAAACTTAAATTTAAACTTTAATGATTAACGATACTGGAACACAAAATTTCGACCCCATAACTAAAATTCCGATATCCATAGTGACTAATACCATGGGAACTTGGAGAATAACAAGAAAAATTCTCAGTGATCTTGAAGGACTCGAAATGATGGCATACGAGAAAGAATCCCAACTACCCAAACCTTATAAATAGTTAAGCTAACTTGTTCAAGGTAAAGTGTGGTTTATGTGTTTGGAATTATGAATGAAAGCAACGGCAGGTTTACCATGCACGAGATAATGAATTTGACTGGTCAAAGTTTAATTTTTCAACAACCTACGATGTGAGAAATGAATATAACATCTCAATGTAGTGTTAGATTTATACATTAGATGCTTTCAATATTTATATATAATGTTATGGTTAAAACCTATTTAAATAATCAAAACTTGTCAAACTTAAATCGATATGAAAAGGATTTCTTGTAAATCTAATATCGTTAAATGACAAATAACTTTTATCGATTTTCAACTTTGTTACTAATACAAGTCTTGTTAGGACTGAAAGTCCTAGTGCGTGAAAAGTTGTATAACGCATTTATAAATTTTAATTGTTTTATTTATATGCGTTGTAAAAGTCTTTTATTATTATTGAGATTAAGTTTGGTTGTAATGGGTCTTGGGCCCTTTAGGGTTTTATCCCTAATATTTAATGGTTTGTTTAGGTGAGTTTAAGCTAGGTTTACTAATACTTATCAGAAATTTTATCTGTAAACCTAAACTCTTTACTGATAAATCTAATCATATCTGACCAGCGATTGTGATTGATTCTTATTGTTGATTGATTATTATAACTGTTGTTTGCACTGTTTGTGGGATCTACATATGGTATCAGAGCGGGATCGAATTAATCTTCATTCGATACGATCAAAAGGTTTGTCTAAACTCCTATCTTTTATCGAATTCTAGTTTTATACGGCGCTTACTGTGTTCATCAATTTCTTGAAATTTTTCGTGAACTTTCTTGTGTTTTGATCCGTTTATTTGCAAAAGATTGCTTGGTTTGTGGTTAGAAACATATTTCAATCATCAATTTTTTTTGTCAAATTTATTAATTTGGAGTATTTGAAATTTTTTGATTGACTGTCGGCGCATCATTGTGTTCTTCAATTAAAGTTCTTGTTTTGAGTTTTGGGTATTAATCTGTTAAATTCATGTTGTGTTTGTGTGGTTGAAGCTAAATTGTTGATTAATTTCAATTTTGAAAAAGGTTTTTGTGTTGAAATTTGGGTTATAATCGCGAATCGTTATCGCCGTTTTTATCGAAGGAGATCGAAGAAACCTAGAAAACTCTTCGATCTCCCGGGTCATGTGTCTCCCGGTACCATCTTCCTCCCGTACTTAGGTGCCGTTTGTTTTTTAAGAAATCTAAAGTCTGAAGTCTTATTTTAGTTATGATTAATAAGAGGTGGTGTGTAAAAAGGTCTGAACGATTCAGACTTAAGAGGCATTAAGAGGTTTTTTAAGACCCATCACCCGGGAGTTTGCATTTTCCCGGTTCTACCCAATCTCCCGGGAGTTAGATATCAAAATTGGTGTTGGACTTAACCTATAATCGGCGGCTGTGGATTGTTATGAAAGTGAACTTGATGCTTAAACTGTGATTGGATTTGTTTTTTTTAAATATCTTAATGTCTATTCAGTCCGAATCGTTCAGACTTTTTTACACACCACCTCTTATTAATCATAACTAAATCAAAACTTCAGAATTTAGACCTCTTAAAAAACAAACGACACCTAGGGTGTGTTTGTGTGCAGAACAGAGTGGAACAGGACAGAACAGAACAGACTTGTCCCATGTTTGGCGTGATCGTATGTGGGACACGCTAGAACTAAGTGGAACAAGCGTGGGACACACTTGTCCCACTCCATCCCCCTGGAAATAAGTAGAACAACAGTATTTTGACTAATATACCCTTTGTTAAAAACAAAAACATAAAATATGTCTTCTCATCATCCACACCTCCAAGCTAGGGGTGTGTAAAACCCGAATAGTCCGAAATTCGAATCCGCATCCGAACCGAAAATAAGGTATTTTTGCAAAACTCAAATACCCCGAAATCCGATAATCCGAAACCCGACATTTGAGAGGATATCTGAGTTCGGATTGGGTTTGATCGTTGGCCACCCAACCCGTCCGAAAACCCAAAATAACATAAATCTATATTTTAAATACTATATATATATATATATATATATATATATATATATATTTATCTAATTATTTTTTTGAAAATCGTAAATTATAGTCTGTTGAAATAATTTCTAAATTTTAAACTTGCTATCGATTTCATCAATCTTTCAATCGATTGTATTCATCCTAAAAGACGATTGAATTTATATATAACTTTTGCATTATATAATACCCGAACCCGACCGACATCAATATGAAACCCGACCAACCCAAACCCTAAACAACCTAAAATCCGAAACTTAAAATTTGGGTTTTGATTTCCATATCCAAAATCCAATCGTGATAAGTTAGTTTTATGTTTTTGATAATCCATTGCACTATGTATTCGTTATGTAAATTAGTTTTATGTGACGTAATCTATGATTTTTCATCAGGGGTAAATTCGTCATTTAACCGACCTAATTCTGTTATGTCCAGTTCTATCATGTCTTGCCAAACAATGAACAGTTGTCCTGTTCTGTTCTGTCTATTTCTGTTCCATCTTGTCCTGTCCGCATACAAACACACCCCTAAAGATATCATGGGACGGTGGAGAGTTTAAATCCAATTTCAATTAAAACCAATAAGGCGGCTGTTCATGGTGGAACTAATCAAAATTGAATTCAATTTGTGACCGACGGCTGGTGTTATGTTTTGAAATTTATTGGTTGCTAAAAGGTGAGTGGGTCTTTGGTTTACATTTGATGACCGATGGGCTGTTGATTAATTTTGTGGCCGATGATTGAATCATATTAGTGGGTCGGTCAGTGGTGTTTTCAATTTAACGCCGGCAGTCGGCGGCTGCGTCCATATCTCTTTTGATTATCAATTGTAATTGTTTTCTTTTCAAAATGTCGGTGGTAGAACCAATCTTATCCGGCGGCTGATTCTTTTGAAAAGAAGATTACTTCTCTTCTTGACACTTGCTTTGCAGGTTACGATGAAGAGGCTGCGTTTATTTTTTAAGTTTGGGTATTGATCCGGGTCTGAGAACTTTGTTACCTTTAAAGTTTCGAGTTTTTCAATCGGTTTTCGAAAAACATTTCAGTTCCTTCGTTTTTATCGTGGGTTGATTATTTGGACTATAAACTGTTAAGGCGTGCTCACGAACCATAAACGATCGATTTTGGTCGAAAAGTTTTAACCCATAGTGAGTTTTTAAGTTGTGGATCGTCTTTCAAAAAGTTTTCGGTTGGTTCGTTTGTGATCGTGGGTTGACCGTTTGAGTTTTAATCTGATAAGAATTGATCAGGGAACTCTAACGATCGGTTTGCATTGAATATTTCTAACCGTTTCGAAACTTTGCAGGTTGGCTCAACGAAGGAGATGATGAATAGTAATTTCGTTAAGTTTCCGTTAGTTTGCCGTTAAATTTATTACATTTTAGTCCTTTTTCCGTTAGTCCAGTTAGTGTCCGTTAGTTTATTAATTTAGTTAAGTTTTATTTCATTTTTAGTCCATTTTCAGTTAGAGTCCAGTTAAGTCCGTTAGAAGCTTTAAATTTTACACTTTTAGTCCCTCTAGCTTTGAGTTTTAAATTTTTTTCACTTTTAGTCCTTGTAGTTTTAAGTTTCAGTTTATGTCACATTTAGTCCTCATACTTCAAAGTTTGTCACTTTTGATCCCTAAACTTTCAAGTTTCACTCGTTGTCACTTTTGGTCCTTGCACTTTAAAGTTTCATCTCTTGTCAAGTTCCATCCCTGGACTTTAAGCTTTCCAAGTAACATTGGATTATCAACAAATTTTCCGGTTACAGGACGACAATGACTGGCTCAAGCGTAGGATTTCAGATCTTGAAAAGACAATTGCATATAGTTCAAATTACTTGACGTATTCTGTCGGAATAGGGCATCTTAACCAAAAGATTTCAAATCTTGAAAGAGAAGCTAATATAAAGAAAAGGGATCTACATGAAAATTCAAAGAAAATATCTGAACTTGAACGAAAAGTTACAGATTTTGAAGCTAAAGAAGAGAAGAACCTGGCGCTTGAAGAACGAGGAAACATGTTGGAGAGTGAAAATATTGACCTGAAGAAAAGACTTGCTGTTTTTGAACAAGAAAAAGTTGATTTCTCAAATGAAAGGAAGAATCTTGAAAGAAAGATTCTCGAGCTTTCAAAGAAAGTTTTCGATGAAAGAAAGGTTTCTGATTTCGAAAATGTTTTGATAATTGAGAGAGATTCTTTTGAGAAATAGCGAAAATGTTTTGACAGTGAAAAGGAAATGCTTGAAAAGAAGAATGTTACGGTTTTTAAAGAGATATCTGATAAACGCAACAGTATAGAAAAGGATTTTGAAAGTGAAAGAAAGATTTTCGAAACTGAGATTTTGAAAGAACAGAAGGTAAAATCCGATTTACAAAAACAGTTTGACTTGATTCTAGAAGAAAGAAATGTTTTATTTGCAAAAGTCAAGAAACTTGAAGAAATAAATCCAAAAATTGATTTATCTGAACAAGCCAGTCCTGATACTGTAGTTCAGTCTCCTATTCTTCAAGTTCACCTTCTACATCTAATTCTTTGAAGAAGTTTGTCAAATCAAATGAATTTTCAAAAGATCGGATTCGTCCTTCAAATCTTTTCTATAATTCTCTTGTTGATGATTCAAATAATCAAGTGTTTCGAAAAGTCAAGATGGTTTGGAGAAAGAAACCAACTATAGAAAGTAGTGATGGAAACAAGTCTCATGATTCTCCTGTAGTTGATACAAAGTCATTTATTTCCAAGACTGATTCACCTACTTATGTCTATTCTATAGGAAAGTTGATCAGTCTGCACCGGCAAACGATCTGCTGCACTTACTGTGGAAAGAGTGACTTTGTGCATCCAAGGTACATAAATATTTGGTATGGTACTTATAACATCCCTAATCCTCAGTTTAATTGCTTCAAAGCCAAGGCAATTAACCATCAAGGATCCATCACAACATGGACACCAAAACCAAAATCTTCCAAATATGTTTTGCAGGAATGTCATGTGTGATTTAATTCAGATTATTCATGTCACATGACTACAATCAAGGGTTATGCCACTTTTGAGGGGGAGTACCATGTTTGTTTGTTTAAATTTTCATATCAACTTCTGAACACTTCAGTTCAGGACTCGTACTTCAATGTTTTGACTTGTACTTCAATGTTCTATTTTGGAAAGTTAAAGAAGTGTTAGGGCTTTTAATGTTTCTATGGTCAATCCAGAACCGAAAAGACCTACCCAAGAAACACACCCCATTCATAGATATCAGTGAGGGGTCTAGATTGATAGATGAGTTCGGAGTGAAAATAATATGGTGAGAATGTGAAAGGACTTATAAGAATTATTGGTCCTTACCAAATCGAGTCAGTTATCCGGGTTACTACATAATGTATTCATTCTCGTTCTTTGGAGATGGATATTGAAACAGACATGGACCAGTGTCGATAACTCGTGTCACCGCACCCAACCACTCAAGTATCTCACAAAAGATATTTGTTTCATATATGTTTGGAGATTTAACACATAATCTATCTATTCCTCACTCAGAGGTCTTAGATATTGAAAAAGGAAGACATCAGCTCCGGTTTTCGATCTCCGAACTTCATATTCATCTCACTGTGTGTCTATTGATTTCTAACATGCGTCCCAGGTTGAATCAATCTTTGAGCCTAATCGATATGATTTATACTTCTTTCACACACGCACGAATCTTTGTGATTCCCCTTGCATATCTTTGTGATATTGAAGTAATTTTTTAATATTTTACTTCGGTGATAACTGAAAGTCTTATCAGAGATACACCATTGTCAACTCTGAAAATAGGCCACACAATTATTTAAATTGTTATGATAACAGTTACTATTGTGTTTTTGTGTTAGCTGTTACCCTTGGTTACTAAATCGCTTTATCTGATCTTTTGCTACTCACCTGGTTCGTCTTTAAAGATACATGATGCTCAGGATGATCCTAATCATCATGAGGTGGAGAATGTCACAAAATTCAAAGACACAAATCATTATGTTGAAGGGGAGCTTGCAAAATTTGAGGGGGAGTAACAAATATTCTTTGATCTGAGGTTGAAAAGCCATTAGATTTAAAGATTTTATTAGTTCTTCTATCCCTATTAAGTGGTGTTTGCAACAAGTTTGTTCCTCCTACGAGCTGATTGAAACAAGTTCTTAAGCTGAAATCATATTCAACTCGCGGTTCAAAGACAGATTCTTTGTTTTTAAACTTAAGTTGCACCGTGGAATGTCACATAACTCGCACATTATCTTTTTTTTTTTGTTGATCCGATGTGTTTGAGTTCCTACAGTTGAAAGCTGCTGAGTAGTGCATTCAGTCGAGGCTTGTGTACATTGAATTTGGTTACAAAGTTGAAACTATGAAGACCAAGAAATTTATTCAAGGGGGAGTTTGGAAAGACACGAAGACATGCAACACCAAAGTTCTTCAAAGATTCAAGAGGGAAATAAGATCAAGGCTTGAAGATTTCAAGATGATAAATGCCTTATTCAACTTTAGGGGGAGATTGTTAGGACTGAAAGTCCTATTGCGTGAAAAGTTGTATAACGCATTTATAAAGTTTAATAAAAAAACACTCAAAGGGACACAAGCCTCGACTGAATGCACTATTGAGGTATGCGCAAACTCAACCCCAAAAGATTAAAAACTATCATATTTTAAGCCAGTATGAATTACGTAACGGTCCTTGTGGTTTATTTAAAATTTGGATTTGGTCACTCAAAGGGACCATCCACATCGAAGGTCCCTAACCTTTTTTTCCCCTTAAACTGATGGTCCCTCAAGTTAATACTGTTAACGAAGTTCCATTAAATAGAGGCACATGCCTCTCACGTGATCAGGGAAAATCCGCCTTTTAGCTTAATTTCTTATCATCTTTTCAAAAAATAATAAAAATTTTAATTTAATATATACATAATAAAGTTATAATTATATATATATATATATATATATATATATATATATTATGCATATACATCATATATTTTAAGTTCTAAACCTAGTTTTCAGATCTCATCAATGAACCTCTTCCCCTCCTGTTTTGTTCTTTCTCTAGCGAACCTCATCCCCCTTACCCTTACCCTTCTTCGACGCAACTCATCCAACAAACGAAACTCCGGTGACAAAAAAATAAAAATAAAAAAACACTCCAGATCTCCATTTTCGCAAACCCCACCCTCCCCTTCTACAAACAAACGCCTAGCTACAAGGAACGAAGAAGAAGCAAAGAACCTAAGAAGAAGCTCCCTCTTTGCCTCTTGATTCTATGTTTTTTTTTTGACTCAACGGTTTGTGATTCAAGGTTTGTGCTTCAATGTTTTTGCTTCAAGGTTCGTGCTTCAAGGGTTAGGATTCAAAGTTATGATTCAAGTTTTTGATTTTGTGTTTGTGAGTGAGTGTGATGAACCAAGTGGAGGATGACCTTTTGTGTTCGTCACCCGAACTTCCCTCTCGTTCAATGTTTATGTTTCCTCTCCTTCTTGACACCACCCACTAACCTTCTTTTCACCTCAACCACCAACCCTCCCCCCCCCCCCCCCCCAATGCGATTGCTATGTTCTAGATTTTGTAATTTGTTTCATGCTTTTCTCCTTTCCCTCTCTCTTCATTTTATAGTGCTAGGAAACCCCAAAAACCATATCTCACTCTGATAGTCTTTGATGAATGTGTGCATAAACTCTAGGTTTCTAGGTCAATTTGACAAGCTTATAAGCTAGTTTATATTCATCCAAACATGTAAAAAAAAGCTAGCTATTTTTTGCCAAAAAATGCCATAATAAAAAAATATTTAAAGCGTTTAAATTTTTGAAGATTACAAAATTTTGGGGTTTAAATACGTTGGTTTGTAGAGCTGGTCAAGTGCGTGGCGGATGTAAAGTTCACGTGCTTTAGAAGCAGTTTGAGGTATGGGCAAACTCAACCCCAGAAGATTAAAAACTATCATATTTTAAGCCAGTATGAATTACGTAACGGTCCTTGTGGTTTATTTAAAATTTGGATTTGGTCACTCAAAGGGACCATCCACATCGAAGGTCCCTAACCTTTTTTCCCCCTTAAACTGATGGTCCCTCAAGTTAATACTGTTAACGAAGTTCCATTAAATAGAGGCACATGCCTCTCACGTGATCAGGGAAAATCCGCCTTTTAGCTTAATTTCTTATCATCTTTTCAAAAAATAATAAAAAATTTAATTTAATATATACATAATAAAGTTGTAATTATATATATATATATATATATTATGCATATACATCACATATTATAAGTTCTAAACCTAGTTTTCAGATCTCATCAATGAACCTCTTCCCCTCCTGTTTTGTTCTTTCTCTAGCGAACCTCATCCCCCTTACCCTTACACTTCTTCGACGCAACTCATCCAACAAACGAAACTCCGGTGACAAAAAAATAAAAATAAAAAAACACTCCAGATCTCCATTTTTGCAAACCCCACCCTCCCCTTCTACAAACAAACGCCTAGGTACAAGAAACGAAGAAGAAGCAAAGAACCTAAGAAGAAGCTCCCTCTTTGCCTCTTGATTCTATGTTTTTTTTGACTCAACGGTTTGTGATTCAGGGTTTGTGCTTCAATGTTTTTGCTTCAAGGTTCGTGCTTCAAGGGTTATGATTCAAAGTTATGATTCAAGTTTTTGCTTTTGTGTTTGTGAGTGAGTGTGATGAACCGAGTGGAGGATGACCTTTTGTGGTCGTCACCCGAACTTCCCTCTCGTTCAATGTTTATGTTCCCTCTCCCTCTTGACACTGCCCACTACCCTTCTTTTCACCTCAACCACCAACCCACCCCCACCCCAATGCGATTGCTATATTCTAGATTTTGTAATTTGTTTCATGCTTTTCTCCTTTCCCTCTCTCTTCATTTTATAGTGCTAGGAAACCCCAAAAACCATATCTCACTCTGATAGTCTTTGATGAATGTGTGCATAAACTCTAGGTTTCTAGGTCAATTTGACAAGCTTATAAGCTAGTTTATATTCATCCAAACATGTAAAAAAAAGCTAGTTATTTTTTGCCAAAAAATGCCTTAATAAAAAAATATTTAAAGCGTTTAAATTTTTGAAGATTACAAAATTTTGGGGTTTAAATACGTTGGTTTGTAGAGCTGGTCAAGTGCGTGGCGGATGTAAAGTTCACGTGGTTTAGAAGCAGTTTGAGGTAGGGGCAAACTCAACCCCAGAAGATTAAAAACTATCATATTTTAAGCCAGTATGAATTACGTAACGGTCCTTGTAGTTTATTTAAAATTTGGATTTGGTCACTCAAAGGGACCATCCACATCGAAGGTCCCTAACCTTTTTTCCCCCTTAAACTGATGGTCCCTCAAGTTAATACTGTTAACGAAGTTCCATTAAATAGAGGCACATGCCTCTCACGTGATCAGGGAAAATCCGCCTTTTAGCTTAATTTCTTATCATCTTTTTAAAAAATAATAAAAAATTTAATTTAATATATACATAATAAAGTTGTAATTATATATATATATATATATATATATTATGCATATACATCATATATTATAAGTTCTAAACCTAGTTTTCAGATCTCATCAATGAACCTCTTACCCTCCTTTTTTGTTCTTTCTCTAGCGAACCTCATCCCCCTTACCCTTACACTTCTTCGACGCAACTCATCCAACAAACGAAACTCCGGTGACAAAAAAATAAAAATAAAAAAACACTCCAGATCTCCATTTTCGCAAACCCCACCCTCCCCTTCTACAAACAAACGCCTAGCTACAAGAAACGAAGAAGAAGCAAAGAACCTAAGAAGAAGCTCCCTCTTTGCCTCTTGATTCTATGTTTTTTTTTTGACTCAACGGTTTGTGATTCAAGGTTTGTGCTTCAATGTTTTTGCTTCAAGGTTCGTGCTTCAAGGGTTATGATTCAAAATTATGATTCAAGTTTTTGCTTTTGTGTTTGTGAGTGAGTGTGATGAACCAAGTGGAGGATGACCTTTTGTGTTCGTCACCCGAACTTCCCTCTCGTTCAATGTTTATGTTCCCTCTCCCTCTTGACACCGCCCACTACCCTTCTTTTCACCTCAACCACCAACCCTCCCCCCCCCCCCCCCCAATGCGATTGCTATGTTCTAGATTTTGTAATTTGTTTAATGCTTTTCTCCTTTCCCTCTCTCTTCATTTTATAGTGCTAGGAAACCCCAAAAACCATATCTCACTCTGATAGTCATTGATGAATGTGTGCATAAACTCTAGGTTTCTAGGTCAATTTGACAAGCTTATAAGCTAGTTTATATTCATCCAAATATGTAAAAAAAAGCTAGCTATTTTTTGCCAAAAAAAGTTAGGGACTTTCGTTGTAGATGGTCCATTTGAGTGATCAAATCCAAATTTTGAGCAAACCATGGGCCAACAGTATAATGCACTTTTTAAGCCACGACCTTTTCAAAGTAGCCCCTAAACATTGGCTCTTTATCAATTAAGGCCACAATATAATTTCTCAGGTAAGCACAACAGTTTTAAATTGCTATTTTTGAGCTCTAAGTTAAGAATGAAATTATCTGGGACTTATTTAATTAATTTAAAGTTAAATTAGGGTTTAAGGTACAAGCTTGATAGGCTTACTTAAGAGATTGTATTTATCTATAGGCGGTGATCTGTTAAAACTAGAAATATGATGTCGTCTACTTGACATTGTCAAATTGTCATAAATGAGCTTTAAAAAACGATAAAAATATTAGAAGAGAAGAAAATAGCAAAAAGACGTAAATACATCCCTTCTAGTTTAACGGACAATTGTATTTAACTCGTGTTTGTATTCATCAAATAATGGCTAGTCAATTATGGGCTACATTCTTAATTTCTCAATTACAAAAGACATTTATTTTTCAACAAACCATTAACATGAAGGGGCAGTTTCGTCAGATACTTCAATTGAAGATGCTTTTGATATTCTTAAGTAAATCATGTCGTCTACACCTATTCTATCATTAATCAAATAATAACTCAAAATGAAAGTTTATTAATTAAGATATTTCATTTACTTTATTTTTATGAATTTGTTTCAAGATATTATATATAATTTTTTACAATTTAGGTTATATTTACACAATTTAGGGTTTATAATCGTTTTCGTCCGAATCCTATTAAACTCTTTTGTCTCTCTATATTCAGAACTCACAATCTTCCATAAAAATTCAAGTAAAGATACATATTCAACCATTTAATAATAAACTTAAAAGGCTACTATTTTTAAATTAAATAACTTAGGGGGCGTTTGGTTCGTCGGATTCCGCCGAAATCTGATGGAATTTGAATGGCTAATTCCGTTGACCAAATTCCATTCCAACGTTTGGTTACCCTTGGAAAGGAATTGAATTCCAAACATTCCATCAAATGTGGATTTCACCATTCCATCACAAAATGGATGGAATATTGAAATCCATTCCATCCAAGATTTTAAAAATGACAAAAATACCCTCATCAAAAAATAAAATCCTAGCCCTTCATCTGGTTTCTCTCATGGAACGACTACTGCATCTTTTTTTTATTACATAGATCGACTTGTTCCTCTGATTTCTCTCCATGGATCGGCTACGTCCTCTCTGGTTTCTCTACATAGATGGACTTCATCTTGTAGTTTCTCTCCATTTTAGTTACTATTACGATGGGGAAGAAAAAGAAAAAAAAGGGGTGCTACTAGCCTGCGATGGGGAAGAAAAAGTGGAGCTGCGATGGTGTTGCCGGAAAAATGGCCGGAGATAAGGAAGAAACAAGTAGGTCGCAACTGAGTCGTGTTCTTTTTCTTCCTGTTCTTTTTCTGCGATGGTGGGTTCTATCCATTTCTTCCTGTTCTTTTTCTGCGATGGGAAAGAAAAATGGCCGGAGTTGCAATGGTGAAGAAAAACGGCCAGAGCTGCGATGGTGGTTTCTCTCATTTCTTCCTATTCTTTTTCTGGGTCATGTTCTTAGGTGATTGGTTATGGAGGACTTGGTGTGGTGGTATGAAGGTGACAGTGTGATGATGATGATGATATATATATATATATATATATATATATATATATATATATATATATATATATATATATATATATATATATGGAAATGTTCATTTGAGAAACATTAAATATATGAGAAATAGAGAAGTGATCTTAAACCATTAATTCGGTCAAAATCGGCGGCTTTGACCGAGAATTAGGGGATAATTGCTCTCATGGTCCACTCCCGTGTTCCTCACATTGTTTATTATTCGAAGGGTATTTTTGTAAATTATCCAAACGCATTCATATATGAACGCATGCGTTCAGATATGAATATCACTTTTTTTTTCTTTTTTTTAGCCGCGTGTGTTCATATATGAATGCATGCAAAAAACAGAAATTCATATATGAATGTTAGTAGACGTTCATATATGAATGTTAGTAGAATGTCACTATTTTTTTTGCACGTATTCATATATGAACGCATGCATTCATATATGAAGGCATGCAAAAAACAGGCGTTCATATATGAATGTCACTCTTTTTTTTGCATGCATTCATATATGAACGCATGCATTCATATATGAAGGCATGCAGTCAGTGTTTATGTAAAAATTATGAACATTCATATATGAACGCATGCATTCATATATGAAGGCATGCAAAAAACAGGCGTTCATATATGAATGTCACTTTTTTTTTGCATGCATTCATATATGAACGCATGCAGTCAGTGTTTATGTAAAAATTACGAACATTCATATATGACTGCATGCATTCATATATGACTGCATGCCTTCATATATATGAACACGCGCGTATTTTTGTCAAAGTTACGTAAATACCCTTATATTTTTGGAAGAACTGTAATTTTTGACCAGTCAAAGCCGCAATTTTTGACCAGTCAAAGCCGCAACTTTTGACCAATTAAATCCGATCTTGACCATATGAATGGCTAAGATCATTCTCTATTTCTCATATATTTACCATTTCTCAAATGAACCAAACACTATATATATATATATATATATATATAATAAAAGATTTTACATAAATAATAAGAAAAAGTTAGTTTTTATAAATGGTAAATTATATATTTTTTTCTCATTAAATGTTAATTTTATAATTACTTATAATTAAAAAAATTAAAACAAAAATCAAAGAAAGGGTATTTTTGTCATTTTTCATAATTTCATTCCAATTCATTCGCAAACCAAACAGACAGATTCCAATTCATTTGACTGATTACATTCCATTTCTGCCAACCAAACACTTGGTCAAATTTGATAACATTCCATTCCAATTCCTCCAGATTCCAATTCCTTTGACATATTCCATTCTTTCAGACATCATTCTGCGAACCAAACACCCCTTAGTACTTCTCATTTTGTTATTAATCATTTTCTTGTCAACATATTAGTTATTATTTTTTATGTAATCATAAATTTAAAGATGTAAAGGTCAATTTGGAGATTACAAGTATTTGAATTTGTTTTATAGTTATTTTAGAAAAACATTAATAGGGCAACACTAAATTTTTTTGGCACAAGGCTTACGAAAAATCAAGTATGGCCGTAGATATAAAGACAATAAAAGAAAACTAAGGGGGTGTTTGGTTCGCAAATTGTGATGGAATCTGGTGGAATTGGAATGATGAATTCCTTTGACCATATTTCATTCCCTTATTTGGTTCAAGCTTTTCAATGAAATGGAATCTTCGAATTCCACCAAATTCCATACATAAAGGATTTTAACTTTCCATCCTAAAACCCAAGTATTTCAATGGAATGAAATTTGATATTTCCATAATTCCAAAATTACCCTCTACCCCAAATAAACCAACCCTTTTTTACAACAGCCGACATCAGATATAACAAAACATCGAAATCTCTCTGCTTCTCCATTGCAACGTGTTCTCCATCAGGCATAATCGAAGGTCGTCTTCTCCATTGCAACAACAAACACATATAGTAGATTGCAACGTTCTCTCTTCTCCATTTCAATTTCTCAAAACAGGTAGTCGATTTCTATACACAAATGGATTTCTCAAAACAGGTAGTCGATTTCTCAAACACAGGTAGTCGACTTCTCAAACACATGTAGTAGATTACTCAAAACAGTCGATTTCTCAAAACCCATGCGTTGGTAGTCGATTTCTCAAAACCCAGTGGTATTGGTGTTGAAGGCCTCTGGGGTATTTGCAAATAGCTGATGGAAGAAGCCGTCAGGGAAAGAAAGAAAAAACAAGGGAAAGACCTTTGGAAAAGGAATATTGATCCACAAAATCGGTAGCAGTTAGGCATTTATTCCAATGTTTACAGATGAAATGAGAAGAGGTCATAATCAATCATGGAAAAATCTCAGTTAAGGAAACAAAAAGTGCAAGAGAAAGATCAAGCTTTGGTATTAAATTGGCCTTGCCAATTTAATGGGTTTTGAGTTTGTTTCTAGACGTTGGTGCAGTGACTATGTGATCACCTCGTAGTTAGGTTTATGTTAGTAGTTGTGCAATTACTTTTTATGTTGTAGTTGTAGTAGCCGGTTAATAACCTACATGATTGAACAAGGTGGTGACAACACTCTAGTGTTCAATTTATATCATTTCTTCTTTGTAGTTTTTGTGGTTTTGTTTTCTTTTATTCAATCATTTATTCTTGGTTTAAGTTCCTTCTCGCATTTATGTCTTTCTTTCAATGGTAACAAAGCAAAAGTCACCGAATATCAAGTCATATAGTCGTATGTTGTAGCATCAGTCAGGTTTGTTCAAGCAACAATCATTCATACCTATTCAGATTTATCACAGTTTGGACTTTCGTTAGTTGAGGAATGTGGTTCTATGCATATGCATCAATCAAACAGGTGGTCAAGTATTTTTAGTTACAAAGTAAAGTATTTAATTACTATTTTATCAAAGCAATTTTTGTTTAAAAAACTAAAATAATGAAAAAGGGTATATTGGTCATTTACCAAAATTCCATTTCAATTCCGAAGCTACAATCTGTGAACCAAGCAGACAGATTCCAAATCCTTTAACAGATTCAATTCCAATTCTGTTAACCAAACAGGTGGTCAAACCTAACAACATTCCATTCCAATTCCTTCAAAGTCAAATTCCTTTAACAGATTCCATTCCATCCAAAAACATTCTGCGAACCAAACGCCACCTAAGAAGATACTTAAGTTCTTCCCAAACAAAATGTATATCCTAATTTAGGAGTTACCTGATTAGGCGATCACTCCTAGTGAAACAGAAATCACTTTTGCCATTTTTGGATTAGCTTATAATGAGATGCTAACCCCGACAATCATTGTTCATGTTTATTTTAACTCATCATTGCAACACTAGAGAAATAACAATCAATAAAAGGATAACACACAAAAACATCAAATAATGGAATTCAAATAAGTTCTAACGTCTAACAGTCAACATGAATTCTAAATCATCAAATTTAAAGGCGCATATGTTGAAGCAACAAAGTCTTTTTGAGACAAGAAGAGAACCTAAGGGGTTGTTTGGTTGGTTTCCACCTGTATTGATAAAGTTGGTTATATGGATTAGATAAAGTTGTTATTTGTTAGCTATGCTGAATAAACTGTCTGAATGATGAAATGATAGTTTTACTCTTCTATTTATTTTTTGTTCTTAAAAATGTGTAAAAATTAAGAATGAATTATTTGATAATTCTCATAAACATTATACCAAAAAATCCTATACTTCCAAATCCCAACCCACTTTTTTGTCAACTCTTGGCCAACAATGTGGAAGTTGTGGTTGAAAGGAAAATGATCCATGTATGGTCTTTCACCAACAATGGCGTCACTGCAACTGTGCTTAACACCAACAACCTTTGATTTATTTTTAATCTATTGAACTCCAAACACCATTGAAGAACAATCAATAGAAGAACGCCGAAAAAATTCATTAAAGAACACCATTGAAGAACAACCAATAGAAGAACACCAAAACAAAATTTATTAGAAAACACCATTGAAGAACACCAAACCTGGTGTTGCATCAAACCCAAACAATTGATTGAAGAACACCAAAATCTCTTGAATCGAACAAGATTAAATCTCAACAAAAAAAAATACCAAAACCTTGATTTCATTAAAAAGCACAATCATCTTCATCTTTGGGAGCTTATGAGAACAATTGGAGAAGATGAGATAAACTAGAGTTTGAACAATCATAAAATTCGTACCCTTGATCAACACATCTTCGAAGGAAAACTCAACCATTGTCGTGAATGAGAAACATGCACTACAAAATTTTCGACCTTTTCCGACGGCCAAATCCGCCGGAAATCCGCCGGAAATCGGCGTTTTCGGCGGATTTGGTCGGCCGGAACAGGGGCGCCGCAAATCATTTTTTTCGGCGGCATTTTCGGCGGATTGAGATTTTCGGCGGATTTTTCGGCGGATTTGGCCGTCGGAAACGGATCCGATTTTTTTTAAAATTTAAATGATTTGATTAATTAAGAAAATTAATTTTAACTATTTTCGGCGGATTTTCGGCGGAATATTCCGCCGAAAATAGTTATTTATTTATTTTTATTTGTACTCAATCTATTTATTTATTTTTATTAAAAAAAACTTTCGGCGAAATATGTCGGCGGATTTTCGGCGGAATATTCCGCCGAAAATAGTTAATTATTTATTTATTTATTATTTTCAGCGGAATACCAACGATACGTTATTTATCGACGATCAATATTACCAACGGATTTTAGCGACGGATTAACGACGACTACGTGACAGCGACGTTTATAGACGGATTACCGACGGAACGTTAAAAAAATAATTAAAAATACAAAAAATCTGTATAAAAACCTATTAAAAAACATTGATAATTCATATGCAAAAACCATTACAAAACATTGTTGTTTTTAATACAATATCATCTCAAATCTGTAAATTAAATTCAATGTAGTCTGTAAACTAAAACATTGGTAATGGTAAGTGGTGTTTCGGGTCTTCTCTTTCGTTATGAGCTCCATTCTTAGCTTTGCACGCCCAATCGATCTGCAACCACAAAAATAGGATATCTATGTTAATCAAATAAAATCTTGAATTATTCCAATTAACAATCAATCATTAATTCGAGATTCTAGTACAACCGTACACGGTTAACGGTAATAATTCAAACATACCAATTTGGTATAACATCAAAATAATAACCATTCATCAATATATGCGTTTCAGTTCGAAAATGGTTAAAAGAAAAACTCACCTCGATGACAACAAAGGAGGAATTTAAACTTTAACCGAGACGACGATCGAAACCGAACACTTGCACAAACTTTGAAGTAAAATGTCAAGAAAGAGACGCTAAAATGGGCAATATCACCAACCAACCCACCTATATGCACAAGTGTATATAGCATATATGCACAAGTGCATATAGCCTAGTTCAAATGGTAGCTTAATGTATTAATCAATATATGCGTTTCAGTTCGAAAATGGTTAAAAGAAAAACTCACCTCAATGACGAAAAACGAGGAATTTAAACTTTAACCGAGACGACGATCGAAACCGAACACTTGCACAAACTTTGAAGTAAAATGTCAAAAAAGAGACGCTAAAATGGACGATATCACCAACCAACCCACCTATATGCACAAGTGCATATAGCATATATGCACAAGTGCATATAGCCTAGTTCAAATGGTAGCTTAATGTATTCATCAATATATGCGTTTCAGTTCGAAAATGGTTAAAAGAAAAACTCACCTCAATGACGAAAAACGAGGAATTTAAACTTTAACCGAGACGACGATCGAAACCAAACACTTGCACAAACTTTGAAGTAAAATGTCAAGAAAGAGACGCTAAAATGGGCGATATCACCAACCAACCCACCTATATGCACAAGTGCATATAGCATATATGCACAAGTGCATATAGCCTAGTTCAAATGGTAGCTTAATGTATTCATCAATATATGCGTTTCAGTTCGAAAATGGTTAAAAGAAAAACTCACCTCAATGACGAAAAACGAGGAATTTAAACTTTAACCGAGACGACGATCGAAACCAAACACTTGCACAAACTTTGAAGTAAAATGTCAAGAAAGAGACGCTAAAATGGGCGATATCACCAACCAACCCACCTATATGCACAAGTGCATATAGCATATATGCACAAGTGCATATAGCCTAGTTCAAATGGTAGCTTAATGTATTTATCAATATATGCGTTTCAGTTCGAAAATGGTTAAAAGAAAAACTCACCTCGATGACGACAAACAGCTCGAAATAAAACAAAGGATACTATAATTCCTCTCCAAGATATCTGAGAAAAGATATCAGAATTCCAACAAATATTTCATCAAGTATAAACCCAAAAGCAAAGGATACTATAATTCCTTCCAACCATTACCAGAATACCAAATAGTACATGAAAGACAAGTAATTCACATAACCACTCACCCTAAAGCTTACACATTCTCCTCGTGAAATTAAAAACGACGATTACCGTAATGACCAGACGTCAATCTACAAAACCAAGTATCAGCTTTCGAGATCTCTTGCTAAGCATATGATTTCAATACATCTTCTACATTCACATCACTCAAAAAATAGGCCGGTTGGCATTTAACAAGTAAAAAGATTTTCATACCAGTTTTGTATTTAGAGGCACTATGTTTAACAATCAAAAGCCAAACAAATACTGATACATAATAAACAACAATGAAAAGTCCATATATTGAACTGCATTAAGATGTGTTATGTTGGACCCTAGACAAATAAGCACATATAAAAAATTATCATCAACTAGTTAAGAACTTTGACTCTTATTCACATGTATCCTACAGATTTCTACATAACCACCACTTACGAGTGTATTGATATCAGACATAGCTCTACCACTACCTACCATACTTTGAATCGTGTATCAACTTTATCACAACCTCAGGTGAATCTGACCACATCTAACCTCGATCAGATATACCTGATTCGAGATTAGCCAAAACCCAAAATGCCGAATCGATTAAAAGTCAAAAATTAGACAAAGTCTCCGTTATCTCTAAAATGGACATATAAACACATAATCGAACCGAAAACACAAAATCGAACTCATGAGTCATCTTCGTAAAATCTATATTATAGCGATGAACAGAAATTAAAAACAGGTATGTAACCCGATCAGTGTTTCCATACAGAAATCAAAAGTAATACCTCTACTCATACAGATATTTTGAGGAGCAGCACCAGAAATTACCCGAATCCGACTGGTCCGAAACCCGATCAGTGTTTCCATCTCCATTTTCATCTTCATCTTCGTATTTTACACCCAAAATCAAAAGTGATTCCATCTTCATACTTCATTTTCACATTCAAAAATCAAAAACAAAAACAAAATTTACCTGAGGTTAGTTCGATCGAGAGAGAGAGAGAGAGAGTTCGATCGAGAGAGTTCGATCGAGAGAGAAAGAGAGTTCGATCGATGGCTGCTCGTGGTGGGTGGTTGCTCGTGGTGGCGATGTAGGTGGCTGCCGGTACCTGAGAAGTCGATTTCAACAACAGATTTCAACAATCGATTTCACAGAAGTCGATTTCAACAAGTTTCAACAACACAAGATCCTACCGGCAAGTTCCCAGGGTTCAGATTTGTAAACATCGATCTCCGACACGGCCTGAAATCTGAACGGCTTCCCACAGGCTTTCCGCCTCAAATAATACATCACGAGCTCCTCATCGGTGGGGTGAAACCGGAATCCAGGTGCAAGCGACGGCGGCGACGGAGGTGGTGGTGTAACGGCCATCAATTCATGAGCCATGGTCTTATTTTTTTCGAGATGGGAGGTTGAGGGAGGCAGAGGCGAGAGAGGATGAGGGAGGCAGAGGTGAGATAGGCGGTTAGGAGAAGATGTTAGGGTTAAACATTTTGGGGAGGGGGGAAAAATCCCGCCCCTTTTTTTGTTTCTATTTCGGTTTCTATATATTATATTATATATTATGTATATCTATACTATATGTAATTGGTTATTTTTAGATGTCATTAAATTATATAAGACAATCATTAAATTTTAACAAAATTTATAAAAAAAAAACATTATCACTTTCTCAAAACCATCCAAAATCGTACCGTAAATCGACAGAAAAACAAAAAATAAAATGAAATATTAAAATCGAAATGTATCTCGTTGCATTGTACGAGTACGCTTCTAGTCAAATTAAAGCAGAGATAAAAAAAACCTATTAAATACAAATTATTAGGCATAAGGTATCATCATTTTATGCAAGATTTTAAAAATATCTTAATTTACAATTATCAAAGCATAATATACATATTACTACTTCATGCTTTTAACAAGGTACCATTTATGACTTATTACATGTTTCTATGCAGACATGTACTGCATATATGCATGTGATGTCTAACATTCTAGATACCATTAAAACCCGATTAATTTCATTAAAGCACAATTGATCCATTAAATCCCGATAGATTCATTAAGGCTCAATTAAACAATTTAAAGCCCAATAGAACCCTTTAAAGCCGATAAATCCATTAAGGCCCAATGAAACCCTTCAAAGCCCAAAAGAACCCTTTAACCCAAATATATCCACTAAGAGACACTACGCACAATATAACCCTTTAACGAATTTTAATAAAACTCTTTAAAGCCTATTAGAACCCTTTAAACCCTTATAGCTTAATTAGAACCATTAAAACCTAGTAAGAACCAATATAGACCAACAAACCCTTTCATGACTTATTAAGTCCCAATAACACTGATGGTGACTTAATATGTGTTTGTATGCAGATGTGTATGTTAGCACTCGATTGTGTATGTTAAAGCCCAAATGTGTATGTTAAAGCCCAACCAGATCCAATAAAGCCCAACTGGATGCGTTAAAGCCCAACCGTATCCATTAAAGACCAACTGGATCCTTTAAATATGCGTTAAAGACTAACTGAATCCTTTAAATACTAGCTGGATCTGTTAAAGCCCAACAGGGTACGTCAAAGCCCAACTAGGTATGTTAAAACCCAACTATATCCGTTAAAGCCCAACAAGATCCATTAAAAGCCCAATCGGATCCATTAAAGCCCAACCGAATCCATTAAAGTCCAACTGGATCTGTTAAAGCTCGACCGTATCCATTAAAGACCAACTGGATCCGTTAAAATCAATTGTGTAAATTAAAGCCCAACTGTGTACGTTAAAGCCCAACTGGGTACGTTAAAGCCCAACTGGGTACGTTAAAACCAAATGGATACGTTAAAGCCCAACTGGGTACGTTAAATCCCAACTGGGTACGTTAAAACCCAACTCTATCCATTAAAGCCCAACCGGGTACGTTAAAGCCCAACCGAATCCACTAAAGCTCAACTGTACCCATTAAAGCCCAATTGGATACATTAAACCCCAACCGAATCCATTAAAGCCCAGTTGGATCCATTAAAGACCAACGGGGTACGGTAAAGCCCAACTAAGTACGTTAAAGCTCATCTAGATCCGTTAAAGCCAACTGGATATGTTGAAGCCCAACCGGATCCATTAAAGCCCATCTAGACCTGTTAAATCCCAACTGGATACGTTAAAGCCTAGCCGGATCCATTAAAGCCCATCTAGACCTGTTAAATCCCAACTGGATACGTTAAAGCCTAAGCGGATCCATTTAAAACCCAACTATGTAGTTAAAGCCCAACTAAATCCCTTAAAGCTCATTTGTATCCATTAAAGCCCAACTAGGTGGGTTAAAGCACAAATGGGTATGTTAAAGCCAACCGGATACGTTAAAGCCCAACAATATCCATTAAAAACCCAATAGGATCCATTAAAGCCCAACCGAATCCATTAAAGTCATATTGGATCAATTAAAGCCCAACCAGGTACATTAAAGCCCAACTGGATCCGTTGAAGCCCAACTAGGAACGTTAAAGCCCAACCCGATCCGAAAATTAACTATTTTCGGCGGATTTTATTTTTTTAAATAATATAGAATATTCGCCGGAAATGTTATAAATTTTTCGGCGGATTTTTTTTATTTATTTTTTTTAATTCATTTAAATATAATAATTAATTAACTATTTTTGGCGGATTTTCGGCGGATTTTAATTTTTTATTTTTTTTTAAAATATAGAATATCCGCCGAAAATGTTATAAATTTTCCGACGGATTTTTATTTTTTATTTTTTATTTTTTTAATTCATTTAAAAATAATAATTAATTAACTATTTTCGGCGGATTTCCGACGGATTTTTATTTTTATTTTTTTAATTCATTTAAAAATAATAATTAATTAACTATTTTCGGCGGATTGTATTTTTTTATTTTTTAAATAATATAGAATATCCGCCGAAAATTTTATAAGATTTTCGGCGTATTTCCGACGGATTTTTATTTTTTATTTTTTTTAATTCATTTAAAAATAATAATTAATTAACTATTTTCGGCGGATTTTCGGCGGATTTTATTTTTTTATTTTTTTTAAATAATATAGAATATCCGTCGAAAATTTTATAAGATTTTCGGCGGATTTCCGACGGATTTTTATTTTTATTTTTTATTTTTTTTAATTCATTTAAAAATAATAATTAATTAACTATTTTCGACGGATTTTAATTAATTAAATTAATTAATTAAAATCCGCCGAAAATCCGCCGAAAATAGTTAATTAATTATAATTAATAAGAAAAAAATTAAAAAAATATATATTCCGTCGGAAATCCGTCGGAAATCCGCCGAAAATAATTGATTTTTTAAAAAATAAAAAAATAAAAAAAAAATTCCGTCGGATTTTCGGCGGATTTTCGGCGAAAGTCAAACTTGGTTGACCCGTTTGACTTCCGTCGGAAATCCGTCGGAAATCTCCGTCGGAAAAATCCGTCGGAAAAATCCGCCGAAAAAAGTCTATTATTTAGTAGTGATGATTGGATCAGAATCTTCAAAAGTGATTTGACAGAAACGGGATTTCGAGAACATAGCAGAAGAATTCCTCAAACTGTTGTTGTTTTCTCTAATTTTGAATCATTACCAAACCCATCCCTTTTTGATTTTTCAAAAAAAACCTGTTAGGACTAAAATGTTGTATTCAAGATTTAAAGGTCTAAAGTGTAATTCTTGTAAAGTGGTTGTAAAAGGTCATAGGTGTTGACTTGTATAAATAGGATTGTGTCTTTTGTAATCTTGTAGCAAGTCATATTAAGAGACGTGTAATTGAGAGAGATCTTGTTCTAGAGAGAGAAAGTTAAGAGCTTTAGAGAGAGAAAGCTTCCATTGTAATCAAATCTTACATCAATATACATATGACTTGTGGATCTTGATCTTGTGTGATAGACTTGATAATTGGAACAACAATTGGTATCAAAGCAAAATCAGTGAAGAAAATTCGAGATTTTTGAAAGTTTTTTGTCAAAATTTCAAAAAGTCGACTGTATTTTTCAAGATTCTGTGAATTTCATGTTTTGGATTGATTTTTTTTGAACAAATTGATCACAATTGATGTGAAAATGATTTATGTGTATTTTGATTTCACAAAATTACAACTTTTGGATTCATTTTTGGATAATTTCTGAAAGTTTTGTTCGAAAATGATGGTTTACTGTGTGTGATCAAAAGTATTTAATCTTGTAGTTTTTGGTAAAAATTCATCAGTAAATGTGTTCATAACATCTTCGTGAGTAATCTTGTAAAATTTTAGGTTGATCGGACAAGAATTGAGTTCAGAATTGAAGTTTTGAAAAAATTTCACGAACTTATTCAAAGTTATCGCATGTTCATCTTTGTCACGTGACAAAGACATTCATAGTTATTGCGTAGATCTTCAACAAGTTATCGAGACAATGATCTTATCGCGCAAGGCACGCATAACAAAATTTTTATCGCGCGACAAAGGAGGTTAATGAACCTCAGCAATTAATGCCGGTAGTTAATGACTTGGTTGTCCCAAATGGAAACCTCATCAATGTTAGTGAACCATAATGTTTGAAAACCTCTTTGTGGAGTAATCAACATGGAATTGAATGTATTTGTGAGAGTAAATCTTTTGACTTGAATGTTAACCCATGCGGTTAAAGACATGCAGGATTATATGGTGCCAGAACATTCAGGGTCGTTCATTTTATGAAAGATCTAACTCGTTAAGTAATGAGATAAAGATCATCTTGATGATGCATTAGTAAAAGGCACTTTAGAAATTTAATGTTCACAAATCTATCATCGGTATTTATGAGGATATGGTATATGGATAAACGAAAGGTTTAATATGATGAAATAGATTGATCACATTTGGGGTACACTTGAAGTGAGAAAATTTCGAGTAGATGATGAGATTATATCTCATGCGAAAAGGGTAATGGGTGGAACTATGTAAGAGTTGGGTAAAGAATTTCTTTACCACCTAGGTACAATCAACACGATAATGGGTACCTTGTGATGGGAAAAGTATAACTATCAAAAATTTCAAGGATAAGCGCGACTTGGTTCCAGTGGGAGATCGACCTTGATGAAAATGTATCATCAAAAGAGAATTATATGGTTTAAGAATTATGGGGAGATTAGTCTCATTCTCCCTCTACCATTTACTTTTTTGATCGGATCAACTTGAGAGCCTACCGGTCGGGATGGTCATCTGAGTTCATTTGTATTCTTAACCTTTTCTATATGTGTTTTGTTTTTCTGTGCATAAGTATTTTGCGGAGAAAACAAGTATAATGCCATTCTACGAAAATTCGAATTTACTAGATATAACCGTTGCGATGAAGAACTGAGCTTATTTTGGGGAATCAATGAAAATGTGAGGAGAATTTGTGCTTTATGGTTTGTTTAGCTAGATTTCAAGAATGAAATATTTTCTAAGGGGGGGGGGATTGTACACCTTTATTTTTCGTAAATTTAATCATTATGGGTTTAATGTCTTTTATGATGAACCAATGGACGTGTTACCAAGTTTGGGTGTATTTTTTCATTTAAGAAAATTTGGGTGGTCAAAGTACTATAAAAAGTAAACTTGTTAAAATAACTTGGGTATAAAACCCTAAAATCCTCAACAAATATCCATTGTTAGTTGTTCTATAACTTCAAATGGGAGAAACTCCTTCTCTTTGCAAGTGAAGAAGATATCAGTTATGATTCAAGAAGAAAAGATGTTGGTATTGGTGGATGGAATACTAGCTTGAATATTACATCTTAAAATCACCATTGAAGTTTCCATTTGAGCTCAACCAAGGTAAACCTCCATAACCAAGGGTTTCTTCTTCTTGGTCAAAATCTTGCATTCATAGTGTTAGGAGCTCAATGTTGGATCTACATCGGTTGTTGCATGTATTATATGTATTTTGAGTAGATACAAGTTTAAAGAACAAATTTTCTTACTTGAAAAGGGATTTCCACGTTTTTGGGGATGTTGTGGTCTTTTTAGTTGCTGTCTAGATCTTATACAAATTGTAATATATCACTCCTAGATAGGTTTGAGGTGTGTAATATGTCTCTGGAACCATTGAGAGGTCCTCTACAAACTGTATGTTTTGAGGGAGAGCTTATTCGAATTGTATGTAGGTCAAAAGTTGAGTTTAATAGCACAACTCTGTTTTATTACGGGATTGAGTAAACAATATTTCCAATATTCATATAAAATTGGTTTTTGAATCCGTTGGGGCTGATTCACATTCGACTTCAAAAAACCCATTAAGAATGATTTTTATGATGGTTGATTGTGATATTCTAATCTGAATCTTGAAACGAGTCTCGGGGAGTATTCTTGTTACAAGATTCACCCCTTCAAAATTTAATATAGGCAAAAACTTTCTAAGTGTTATGTTGTTCATCCTTGTCGCGGACACCTGTGTTCTTGTGTTCATCTTTATCGCGGACAATGGAGATTCAACCTTGTCGTACGTGTTATGTGTCGCGTGTGCTTCGCGCGACAAGTCTTCCCCTCGTTTGTCACGCAACAAATCTTGGCCTGTCACGCGATAAGTTGCCCAACACTTAGTGATTTTTGAAAATTTTCAAATTTTGCCAAAAATTTTCAGAAGACAAACTTTTCAAAGATTTTTCATTTTATGCGAACACTTTACCTTACAGGTGATATAATGGAAAGCTTACACCATGATGTGTCTGATGATGACCATCCAATGCCATCCAGGAGATCTTCTATGCCATCAGTCAATGCTGGTAACCTGATGACCAACTTATCTGTCAGGATCGATTTCTTAACAAAAATAAAGTCTCAGAAACAATATCAAAGAAGTTGCGGAATAACACTTTGATATTCAATGTAACAGTAATCAAAACAGTATATGATCAACAACTTGTAAACTTGTATTCAATTATCAAATCACAAGATTACACACTCAACCTCAATCTTGAAGAACAAGCTCTTTCAAGACGAATTCTACTTCTCTAGAATTAGGATCTATGCCTCGAGGTTGATTCTCTCTTTTTCACAAAAACTTAAAATTAAATCTATTATCTAAACTATTCTATACATATATTGAAAATAAAAGATAATTACAATAAATAAAATATCTTCAGTATATCTTCTATCATTATCTCCAATCCTTCCATGAATATCTTGATTCTTTATAGTTATCATCCTCTCCATCCGGATCTTCAATTCATAAGCAGTACTAATCATAAGCAGCATAAACTACTAAGCAACACTAACCACTAGCAGTACTAACTAGCTAAGCAGTACTAACTTTGTTCAAGCAGCACTAACTTTGACTAGCAGTATTAATTCTACTAGCAGTAGTAATACTCAGCAGTATTAACTTTGAAGTCCTCTAGCAATAGTAATTCTGAACTAGCAGCATTAACCATACTTGAGCTTTTCTTCAGTTCCCAACAATCTCCCCCTAACTTGACTTTTAGGAAAAGAAGTCAAGTTCTTCAGATTTTCTTCAAGATGCTTTCAACACTTCAGTTCACACTCCTAGATTAGGATCCAAACCCAAACTTTGATTAATGATTCTGCTAACCACAATCTTTGCCATTTCTGAATCTTTTGAACATGTAAGCTTTGCATTTAACATTGCTTGTAATTTGGCCTTGCTGTGATCATAGATTTTATCAACTAAGTAGTACTCATGATAAGCTCTGTCCACAGTGATGACATAGACTCCACACCTTTCAAATATCATCCACTTTTCTATTCTTTGGAATTTATTCTGTAGATGCAAATCTCTGATCACATGTTGAACTTTGATAGGATCAAACATCATGCATAAGTACTCCATGGCTAATCTGATTAAGCTCATCCCTTCTCCTTTCAGCTCCTTTTCATATATCTCCAACCCAACTTTAAACATCTCTTCTAAATCTGATCTTGAACAGCTTCTTATTAATCTACCCCAAGTAGAGTACACTTCATATAAATCTCCCACTCTTTTAAGCCTGAAGTATTTCTTCCTTTGATCTTCCAAAATATCCCAAAAGATGATTTCTGGTGCTTTCATAGAAATGGGATCAGCTGAAACTGGTTCATCAGCTGTTGTAGTCATATATAGATCAAAATTATATTGCTTATTGGATTGTTCTGGGTTCTTTACAGATTCAATTGTAGAAGTAACTGAAGGTTCTGCTGTTTCTGCTGTTTCTTCAATTCTTGGCCTTTTGTTCTGCTTCTTGGAGGCTATAGTCTTCACCCTCTTCCCAGATGTAGCTTCTATACCAACACCTTCATGTTCTTCCTTCATCTCTTCAGTTTTATCTTTTGAAGGTGTGGTCTCCTCAGGGAATGGCTTTTGGATATTAAGGTCATGCCTTTCTTTCATTCTTCTCTCAGCCTCTTCCCTTTGGGCTGAATCCCCTTGAAGCTTGAGCATCTCTTTCTGATACAACTCCTCAACCTGAGTGTATGCCATGTTGTTGAACATCTCCCCCTTAACACCAATTGCACCTTTCAGGAAATTTATCATCTTTCTTCTTTCCTGATTGGCCAAAAATGTTTTGGAGGGTTGTCTTTTCTGTTTCTGTTTCTGAATTGGCATCTTTTTGACTTGAAGTTTCTTGGCCTGAGCTGCTTCTTTGATGCTTTTCTGATATTCTGCATTCAACTTTCTGGCCATGATCTTTGCAAGTTCTCTGTCTTTTTCTGTTTGCAACTGTTCCTCCTTTTCCATTTGGTCTTGAAGCTGCTTTGCTATTGCCTCATCCATTTCAATTTGACTCTTTTTCTTTGCAGGCAATTCAGCTTCAACCATCTTCTCCTTTCCTTTTCCTTTTCCTTTTGACTCCTTTGCCTTTTCTGTTGCCTTTTGTTGAACTTCTCCTTCATTGATGACTACTCCCTTGGCCTTTTGAGTAGCCTTAGGAGTGTCATTCTTTGCTTTGACCAATGTTTCAGCAATTTCCATTTTCTTCAGCAGAAAGCCCTGTTACTGTTGCTTCTGTTACTGCTGCTTCAGCAAATTCTGGTTCTTTTTCTGCCTCTTCCTCCCCCTCAACCTCAAATGCCCTCTCAGCTGTACTTTCTTTCTCTGTTTCAGCCTCTTTCTCCCCCTGGTTGGAAGCATCTTTAACATGTGCCCACTTCTTCAGTACAAATTGCTTCTTTTTCTTTTTAAGTACCAACCTCTTCACCAGCTTTTTGAGTTTGGTAATTTGCATTTGTTGGGACAAGATTACCAACTTCATCTCTTCAATTTCTTTCCCTTGTTTAAGAACATCTTGGTTGATGTTTCCCATTGTTTCTATCAATTCATAGTAGTTATATCTGTCCTCACCTTCTCTAGAAGTGTTACCCTCTATTGAAGGATCATGGGATCTTTTTGTAGTGGAAGCCTTCTGCCTAGCAGAAGCACTATCCACCCCCTTGGGTTCTTGGCACCGGGGACCTTTGAATGATTGCTCATTCAAAGTTGCCATGGGGGAGGTCTTATTTATGTTACCACTGTCCTCCTCTGTGCTAGCAGGAGTAGTGGCAGCCTCAGCACCCATATGCTCAACCTCCTCCTCAGAGAGCACCTCCTTTGGGTTGGGAGACACCCTTGTGGTTTCCCTGTAGATATTGTCTAATGGAGAATCCTCCCTTAGAGGGCTTAAAGGCTTAGGGGTTGTTGGTACAAGAAGGGAAGGAACCTTCTTTACCTGTTTCCTTTTGTATGTTTGGGTGATTGGTGAAGTTGGTTTATCAAGAAAAGACTGGGGAATTGATTTAGGGTGGGAAGGTTGGGATTGGCTAGCAGTGGGTTGGTCTAATGGGGGCCTTGACCCTGCTACCATACCTTCATCAGTTTGGGACACCACCATCATTGTAGAGAACAATGGGATGTCAACTCCTTCCGAGTCCAGAGGGGATCTTTTCATGTTTGAAAAGACCTTACCTTTGGGAATTTTTGGTACATATACCCCATCAAAATGAGGTATATCCGTCAATTCATGGGTAATAACTGCTTGGACAAACCTGGGGTACATATAAAAACTCTTTTTACTTCCCAGGTTTGAGACAAGATCATTAAAAATCATTTGGGAAAAATTATACTTTCTGGCAGTGGCTAAGCATACCAAAGCATAAGCATTGGTGCTACTGAACTCACTCCAGCCAGTAGTCTTTTTAGAGATACAATGCATAAGGGTATGAACAAAGAAACGCCATTGAGGTGAAAATTTTGCTTTTGAGAACTTAAAAACACCCAATGGGCCTCCATACCCCATTCTTGTAAGAGTAGAAAACAGTTCATCATTAGAGATAGAAGTTATACCAGAGGCATCGTCTAGACGTAGACAAATGCGAAGTACCTCTTCAGTAACTGTCAAGGGTTTGTCACACACCGTTGTTTTAATCATTTGCACACCATTCTCAGTAACAATGGTGGCATTTTCCCAGAATTGCCTCTGATGCTCTATGAAGATGGTAGGAGATATAGTGAGAGCATGGGCAATATGGGTTGTCTTGAGGAAATCCACAATCTGGTGGAAACTAGCGGCCTGTTTGGGCTTCTGTAGCATCGCGATTTCATTATGCTCATCTATGAATGCCATTGATCTTGAAGTTTCTTACCTGAAAACTTTGAACTTGAGAGAGAAAGGGTTTAGAGCGCAAGAGAACAGTATGCAAAGAGTCGTTATGAACTTTTAGGCGGGCAAATGATATTTATAGTATTCGGGACATAAGCAGTATTAACCAAGAGCAGTATTAATGACAAGCAGTATTAACTGAAACCAGTATTAACTGAAAGCAGTATTAACTGAAAGCAGTATTAACTGAAAGCAGTATTAATGACAAGCAGTATTAACTACTAGCAGTATTAACTGAGAGCAGTATTAACTGAGAGCAGTATTAACGGCGAGCAGTATTAACTACTAGCAGTATTAACTAACAAGCAGTATTAACGGCGAGCAGTATTAACTAATAGCAGTATTAACTAACAAGCAGTATTAACGGCGAGCAGTATTAACTACTAGCAATATTAACAGAGAGCAGTATTCACCACTAGCAGTATTAACTGTACTTACTCTTTTAAGCTTGTGATACACTGAGTACTGCTATATATATTCTGAAAAAGAAGATTAGAACACCAAACAAAAACAATATACAGGTATTTAGCCACTTTTTGAGAAGGGACTTATTCAGAGTTGATCATTCCCACACTTGTTACCAAGAAAGTGAATCTATTCACATCAAAGGCTTTGGTGAATAGATCAGCAAACTGGTTATCAGTATGAACTTTTACAACTTGAATAAGTTTCTTTTCATTACATTCTCTTATGAAGTGATACCTGATCTCAATGTGCTTTGTCTTTGAGTGCTTGACAAGATTATTCACAATGCTAATAGCACTGCTATTATCAATAAAAATTGGAGTGTGTAGAAAGGTTACCCCATAGTCCAGCATTTGATTCTGAATCCATAAGACTTGAGAACAGCAACTTGCAGTTGCTATGTACTCTGCCTCTGTTGTAGATGTGGACACTGTGGTTTGTTTCTTGCACTGCCATGACACTAGTCTTGCACCCAAAAACTGACATCCTCCAGAAGTAGATTTTCTGTCCAAGTTTGCTCCACCTAGATCACTATCTGAGTATGCAAGTAGGTCAAAGGATGAGTCATGAGGATACCAAAGTCCCAATCTGGGTTGCCCTTTGAGATATCTGAATATCCTCTTAACAGCTTGATAGTGAGATTGCTTTGGCCTAACTTGGAATCTTGCACATACACATACTGGAAACATTATATCTGGCCTAGATGCTGTAAGATACATAAGATAGCCAATCATGGATCTATAGTGATGAACATCCATATCCTCCCCCTCAAGATCTGCTGTTATCTGCTTGTGCGTCTCCATAGGTGTGCTGGCAGGTTTTGAATCTGAGAAACCAAACTTGGTTAGAATGTCTTGCACATACTTGGACTGACAGATAAAGATTCCATCTGACTTCTGTTGAACTTGGAGTCCAAGGAAAAAAGTAAGTTCCCCCATGGAACTCATTTTGAACCTTTGATGCATTAGTTCCTCAAACTCCTTGCACATGTTGTCTCTTGTAGATCCAAAGATGATATCATCAACATAGATTTGGACCAGCAGGATATCTTTCTTCGTTCTCTTGATGAATAAAGTCTTATCAATGACTCCTCTTTCAAATCCATTTTCCAAGAGATAGGATGACAGAGTGTCATACCATGCTCTTGGAGCATGATGCAGTCCATACAGTGCTTTCTTCAATTTGTATACCCTGTCTGGATAGCTTGGGTTTTCAAACCCTGGTGGTTGACAGACATATACTTCTTCTTCAATTGAGCCATAAAGAAATGCACTTTTCACATCCATTTGATAGACTTTGAATTTCATATAAGAAGCATAAGCCAAGAATAATCTAATTGCTTCTATCCTGGCCACAGGAGCAAATACTTCATCATAGTCTATTCCCTCTTCTTGTGTATAGCCTTGAGCCACCAGCCTTGCTTTATTCCTTATCACTATACCTCTTTCATCTCTCTTATTCCTGAAGACCCATTTTTTTCCTATTGCTCTTTGGCCTTTAGGAAGGTCTACCAGATCCCAAACATCTTGCAGCTTGAATTGCAGTAGCTCTTCTTGCATTGCTTCTATCCAACTGGACTCTTTCATAGCATCATGTGCCTTTTTAGGCTCAAGCTGGGATAAAAAACAAGAGAGCACTGTATGCTGTTGGTCTTGCATTTCTTGCAGTTTGCTTTGATTTCTAGTCATCAGAGGAGAGGACATATCTCCTATTACCAGCTATGGAGGATGATTCTTTTGAATTCTGGTGTGATGATTAGGTTCTTCATTAAGTCCCACCTCTAGATTGGAGTCATTCAACTCAACTGAGGTGTTTTCAGCAGCTACTTCTGATTCTTTATTGTCTTGAGTCTCCTCATCTCTACTTTCTTCTTCACTCTGACTTGGTCCAGTAGATGATTCCTTTTCACAGTCTTTAACAGGATCCACTGTGGGTATGGGAAAGATCACAGATTGAGATAAACTGTCTTTGACTTGGGTAGTTCCTGATCCTCCACTCCCTGAACCTGCATAATCATCACTACTGAAACCAAAAGAGTTAGTTAGTGAATCAATGTCAAATAGCCACTGAGGACCAGACCCAGATGACCTTAGGTTCTATTGACCTCATAAGGCCAAACATTCCCAGATGACCTTAGGTTCTCTTGAAGAATGGGATCCCTCCCTGGCTAAAAGCAAAAAGGTCGGACCTTAGTCTTCTCCAAAAGTTGATGTGGTCATTTTATTCTCCCCCTATCCGACAAATACACCCTTCCCACCGAAATCACCCATCCCCTCACCATTAAAATCCCTCGAAAAGACCATCATCTCCCTTACCTTCGTAAAGAAGCCGCCCTCCCCCTACCTCACTCTGCACAAAAATCCCTCATCCTTTCTCCCTGAAAATCACACATCGTTTATCCCCGTAAATCCCCCATCCCATCTCCATGTTCTTTCCCAACTAGAACCCATTCTCCTTCCCCGATAAAGATTTCCTCTCCTTTTCGCCTACGAGGGGAAACACTTCTCCTATATCGTATGTCAATCAACCTCAAGCGTCCCCCTCCCATTACCAAGAGGCGGATGATGTTTCTCTAATAATCTTTGATCTACCTGTCGATATTGTGGATTATGTTGCCGATATTGAGCGCGAATGTCAGATTTTAGGTGCTCTAAATTCTTCTCATCATCAACTCATTGATCGGTTTTCAGCTGGCATTGGTCATGGGCGACCAATCTCTTCGACTTGCTAAAGGTGGAGCATATAGAGCTGGTCGGTCTATATAAGGACATCTTCAAGTGTCTTGATGACCTGGACGATACTTTTAGGAATGTCACAGGACTAATCAACACTTCCATATCTTCGTTGGCATCTCATCTAGCCAATCAAAATACTTCTCACACCGCTGTCATTTTCTCTGGTTGTACGAAAGGCGGCCTATGATGCCCGCGATGGCGAACTGGCCAAATTGAAAGCCCAAGTCGATTCTCATGCCGATGTCAATAAGGCCATCCTCGATTCTTTAGCCTCTCTTCACCAAAAGTTTGACAACCTGCCAAAGACCTCTTCCGAGTTGTACCTGAAGGAGTTCGAATGAAACTTCAACGACACTCTATTTGTGGGGTCTGATCGAAGGTGTGTGATGTGAGCAAAGTGGTTATGGGGTTAAGATATACATTGACTTGATTCAAGTTCTTATCCTCTCTTCCGCTGAGGGGGGGAAAATAGTTCAGGGGAAGAAACCTAGCCTTTCAGGACCCATCAGCAGTGGCTGAAAGGAGAATACTGCTATGGAGGAGGGAACCAACTGACAGATCCAGGGGAAGCAATCGGGTCCGAATGATGATATAATTGAAGGAAAGAAAAAGATGAATGTGAAGGAGGAAGCAGCAGAAGCAAAGATAAAGAAATTCGAAAGAAAAAGGCAAGCGTTTCTAAATCTAATGTCCTAAAACTTAAACCTCCTTCCTCCATCATTCTTGAGTTGGGTTTATCGAAGGAAGAAGTCGAAGAGGCTCTTAAGGCCCAAAAAGAATATGAAGAAATTTGGTGTCTAGTTGAGCAGATGGAAAAATAAGTGGCCAATAAAGCTGAGTTGAGCGTTCTGATAATCGCTCAAAATATAGAGTTAGGAAAAGTACAAAAAATGAAAGAAGAAAAGGAGGACATAAAGAAGTATAGGATTAGGTGGTATAATGAGTCCATAGTCGGTCGGTATCTTCTATCCAGCTTAACCACAAACGGGTATTCTGTCCAAAAGTTAGTACAACTGATCATGAGTCGATACATCAAAAAGTCGGTAGAGCTAATAACATATTCCGCGTGGAGAAGTTGGGGGCTACACTCATGTGAGCTAAGTGAGTGGGCTAATTATGTCAACTTATGAAGAGGAGTAAGTGCAAGCATCGATATACAATCATTAATCACATAAACTCTCTGATCAAGAAACTGACAAACATTCGGAAGTCCTACAATCTGAAGCCTTCATCCACCGAAATTGAGAATCGAAAAGTTCAGAAACTTCTTTTACCCCTTCCAAACCCAAATCTAAATCAATGAATAGAAGATCCGTATTTCAATAACTGGCCAAATAAAGAAAAGTCCTGATATTTCTTCTCTTGATCTATTTGTTCCAACTCCAAAGCTCAACCAGCAGGAACTATTATTCACGATCCAATCTATGGAATTTTCTTCGAGGATGCACTTGGCGAGATTAGATTCTTCAGAGCCTCCGAAATGACCAAAGCGGATAGTCTATACCTTCACAACATCTTAAAACACATCTTGTTCGATGAAGAGGATCGTACCTTCAACAACTTAGTGACAAATGAGCTCAAGAGCAGGAATAATGAGCTCCTCACCTCCCCTTCCAAGATCCCAAAGTCTGAAGTTCGTAACTTTAGTAATTTTGTATTGTAACCCATGTAATTTTTTTAAAATTTAATAAAAGTATCTTTCCTTCATTTATAATATACACAAAATTTCATTCTGTTTATTCATTTGTATATGTTAGATACCTAAACAAAGCCAAAAATAAAAAAGAATGGTCTGTGTGAAAAAGAACCCAAAAGAGTAAAGAAAGGGTCAAGAAAGATATAAGTTTTTCTTTGCACTCATTTTTCGTTTAAGTATCATATGTCATCATGAAATAGGGGAGATTGTTGGATTACCGATGATTGGTTGATGACCCTCCGATTTATCTTCTCTATATTCATTTACTATTGATATCTTGAATTTGAAATGGTTCTTTTATAATAGCTAGGTTCATACTTATTTTGTTCGGAGAATCGAAGACTAGATGGCATCAAGAGAAAGTGTATTTTCCTATGCAGATCAAAATATGCCCTATCTGAATCCACACCAAACTACCTTACACAAAATTGGACAGTTGCCTGTCTTTCGGCATAACTGTTTGATTCACCTACAAGAGTTTTCTGACCAAATCTCACTAACCTTGTACTTGATATAGACATTATCTGTAGAACCTGAAGAAGCATGTTTGTCCTAATGTGCTTTTTTGATATGAAGCCTTAGAATATGTCAGATACATGCCCCAGCGACAAGTTCCTTTCTCTTGTACGATGAAGAGGACATCTTAGTCCTTTTGAAGTCAACGTTGAGCATCTTATCCTCAAGTAATAAGTGTCCCCATGCATTTAATGCACATGGTAGTATTTAAGGTAGAGCTCTCCTCCCATGCAAGGTTAAGCTTTCTAATAATTCTCTACATGAACAAGCAAAATCGACACCTCTTAAAACAACATAGCTTTTCTAAGTGTTAGTTGTGTTCTTGAGTTTTCTAAGTAAAAGATTGTTAGAATAGATTTCATATATTTTCTTTTCTGCATCAATCTTGTTTTTTTATTGTAATTCTTGATTTAAAGATCAATAAGAATTAAAACTAAGGGGTTGTTTGTTTTTTTCAAAAAATCTCTTAATGCTTCTTAAGTCTGAATCATTCAGATCTTTTTACACATCACCTCTTATTAATCATAACTAAATTAAGACTTCAGACTTTAGACCTCTTAAAAAACAAACGACACCTAAGTGAAAAATTTTGTATTTGTATTCAACCCCCTGTAAAAATTCTTGTTTGTTTGTCTTCGAGACTAACAAGTATATATGGAGATGTTTGTGTCAGTGTCTTGATCAATAATGATTAAACAAATTAAATTCATATAAAACTATAAGCAAAGGAAGAACCATGCATTGATAATTTGATATCAAATATACAACGCATACAAAAATGATATCAAGAGATCATATCAAAAAGAATGTTTTACTAATGGTTTCAAAATCCATACATCTCCAATCTAAAATTTTAATATCATATGCAAAAAACATGTTAGATTGGATTGGATTGGATTGGATTGGATTAGATTAGATTAGATGTATCTTATAAAGAAGCTATCATTTTATGTAATCTTCTTCCTTTTTTTCCTCATTGGAATTAAATTTAAAAATATTCCTCACCTTCAACTTATGGTTAATGAATTCCCACTTTCAGTGAATAATTAGAATCATTAATATTTAATAAGCCATAAATTATATATAAAAAAGTATAAAAAACACCTCATTGACGTCTTATAGCCCCCATAACGTGTCGTAACCAGCCTCAAACATGCCATAACGCCCAGAGTCGTGCCACAGGCTTTAACGTGGCGGCAAGCCTACGCTTCGTTTATGGCGGTCCATAATGCCAAAATAACGCATTTCTTAGAACCTTGGTCGTATCACTCTGCCTAAGAGTTTCTAAGGATATGCCCTAGAAACAGCTCCCGAATACTAAATAATGCACCAACCAAAAAGACTGATAATACTCTCTCTAAGTTATGGACTGGGAAGATCCCAAAACTGTCCTATATGAGAATATGGGTTCTGACACTTATGTTAAACGAGAAGCTTTTCGGAAGCTTGATTCAAGGTCTAAAAAGTGCATCTTTGTGGGATATCCAAAAAAGAGACAATTAGATATTATTTCTATAGAGCCTATAAGAACAAAGTTTTTGTTGAGCATCGTGGTGAGTACTTAGAAAATGATTTTCTGACAAGAACCACAATGGGGGCCACAATAGATCTTGAAGAAATTCAATAACCATAGGATGAGACAATGGTTGACACTAACAAACAGCAAGATGTTGAGCCTCAACAAGTTGTTGAAGGTAATGATGAGATACAAACAATTTGAAGATCGGGTAGGAAACGTCAAGAGCCTGAGAGATATGATTATCACATTGATGACGACATAGTTCATGATGAACTTGTAACCTACCAGAAAGTCGTAATGACATACAATACATGTTAGGTAACCAAGTTTTGAACTTGGTAGATGCACCTACCACCTGAAAGGTCATAGAGTGCAAGTGGGTGTTCAAAAAAAACGACATGGATGGGATTGTGCATCCCTATAAAGCTAGGTTGGTAGAAAAAGGTTTCATCGGACTTAGGGAGTAGATTATGATGAGACATTTTCTCCAGTAGTTATGATTAAAACCATCAGGATTCTTTTGGCCATATCTATGTATCATGATAACGAGATATGGCATATGTTAAAACCGTTTTCCTTAGCGAAAATTTGAGCGATGACATATACATGGTTTTAAACATCCATAATATCATTAAAATGTCTGCAACATGTAGAAGTCAATTTATGGACTAAATCAAGCATCTCGTAGTTAGAATCTTGTATATACAAGAAGGTTAGTCGGAGCATAATAGTATTCTTGATACTATATGTCGATGACATATTGATCATCGGAAACGATATTCCAAAGCTTGAAGTGGAAAAAGCAATGCAAAATAGGGTGTTTCGTGATGAAGGATTTAGGAGACACAACATATGTCCTTATCATAAATATCTATCGAGATAGATCTAAGAGCTTAATTAGATTAAACTCAAGTACATACATTGACAGATCTTGAAACTCTTCAAGATGGAGGGAGGAAACTTGTCAACAATACATGGCATACAACTGAGCAAGACTTAGTTTCCTAGAACCAAAGAGGACATGAATTGTATGAAGGGTGTTCCCTACGCTTTGGCCATCCATTCAATATGTACGCCATGTTATGTACTCGACCGGACATCTCGTATACCTTGTGCATGACGATGACGTATCAGTCAAACCCAGGTGACGCTCACTAAGTATTAGTAAAGAATATCCTGAAGCATCTGAGAAAAACTAAAGATATGTTCATACTATATGGCGGTCAGGAAAGAGATTTGTGTATTCAAAGATATACAGAAGCTTGTTTCTAAACTGACCGTGATAACTTTAGATCGCAGTCGGGATACATATTTATGTTTAACAGAAGTACCGTGGGCTGGAAGAGCTACAAGCAGATTTTCTCATATAAGCCTAAGAGCTAAAACAAACATGATGCTCATACTGGTTCTATAGGCTTAAGGGTTTGGTCAATATTTTTAGTAGACTTTAAATTTATTTGAACTATAAATCAGTAACATTTCTATCTGTTTTTCGCATATTGGTTATGAGTATTTACATTAATCATTTATGTGTTCATTATTAGCATGTTTGATATAGTCTAACGTTACCCTTAACCAGGTAATCATAAAGGTTATATTGCGTATAACATGAATTGTGTATAAGTCGTGTACATACAATATGGGATTTCTTCCTCTCAAGTTGAGAGAGATATTTTTGGGTCTCTTGATGACATAGTCTGATTCACATGCTCATAGACAAGTGGATTAGTTGAACTAATAACACTTGACTGAATCAAATTTGTTGCAATCAAGAAACATAATCTTTGAACTATAAATGATGAGATAGATCTATGTCTTAAGTTCAAAACAAAATACCGTGAAGCAAAAGGATAAGGAATGATACTACCATATGATTGATTGCATCAATCAGATTGCTCAAGGAAAATCACATTCACATAACCTTGGGGGCGGTGACGTGTTGTTAGACACTTACCATCGTCTGTGTTATATTGTGTATTATGTGCAAGTGGGAGAATGCAATTTTTTATATATAACCACTACACGTATCACACAGGAATACTGCTGAGGAGTATGTGCACCTATAGGGTTGCACACAATGAATATGTTTGCTTCTATTTGTAGAATCCCTTAAATCAAGTTGATTATGAAAATAACTATTCTTGAAAGATAGTTATGAAAATATGTGTTAAATTATAATATGATAATTACAGGGTGTAAACGTAATTATGATAATTAAAGGGCATTACTTGTAAATGTATATAATTATATTAAAATTTAAGATAATTACATATAAATTTTACGGATAATTACATAACCTTATTTGAATTATTGTCTCTCTATAATTCAGTTAATATAAATAAAGTAATATGCAAACATTAAAAGTTTAATCAATTTTTAGTTGTTAGCAATCAGAGAAAATACAGGAAATTTCTGTAAAACACATGTTAGATCTTAGGGTTTTGGGCTAGCACCCTATGGAGGTGCGTATCGTGTTCGTGTGTGGATCACTAATAGAGGAAATCTGCCTTGGTTTCTAAGTGCTTCATCAAAACCATCTCCGGATCTGAAAGGAATGGACTCTAAACGCCATATGGTGTATTTAGATATTTTTTGTTTTAAGTGTCAATAAAGTTGACTTGGCTTTTATGACTTAGGGGTTGTTCGGTAATGGCTTAATGGGCTATATAACAGATATAACTTATTCGCTCAGCCATATCTAGTTGTTCGGTAGGAGCTTAATTATTCAGCCGATGGCTGATCGAATCAACTACAAAAATCAAGTCATATACATTCAACCAATAAATTTTATTACTTTTCCCCCAATTACCCTTCTCCCCAACCACCCACATTAAACCCCACATTAATTCTATCATCTTCCCCACATTTAATGCCTGAAAAAATAGCTCCAGATCTGAGATGCCAATCGACTTCTTCTCCATAGATGGTTTACGATTTCTTGTATGGTTTTCGATTTCTTTTTCGATTTTTGTTCGTCTTCCAGACAGGTCTCGTATGCTTCTCGTCTTCCAGACGTATGCTTCTCGTCTTCCAGGCGTATGCTTCTTCGTCTTCCCCACAGGTCTCGATGACCACAGTGGTGGTACAAAAAGAAAAAGGCAGAGAGAGGGAGTAAATGGTTTCTGTAATGGGGTGAAAAAGGCAGAGATAGTGGTGAATAGGTTGGTGAATGGCAAGGAAAAGAAAGATGAAGGAGATGGTTGTGAAGGTGAAGTGTGACTGCTAGGGTTGGGTAAACCATGGAAGGAATAAAAAAATGAGTTTGAATTTTCTTTTCTTTTTAAACTCACATCTTCAGACTTTAATGGGAAACAAAATATTAATTATAAGATTTATTAATATAAAATTGTTGATTGTTTCATTTATTAATCAAATATTGAAGTGAATATTTTCATCATTTTTATTAAATTGTTATTTCAATTAGACAAAAAAATGAACTGAAGGGTAAAATAGTCATTTTCAACATTCAGGCTATTTATTCAGCACCATAACCGAACAACAACTTATCTGTTAACACTCAGACAACTATATCCATACAGACAGCTATATCCATACAGGTCTTAACAGAAAACGAACCGAACAACACCTTAGAAAAGCTTTCTAAAAGGTAACGTAAAATTATTTTATGTTGCATTTTACGGTTACAAAAGCGTTTTAAGACCCTACACCATGGTTTTTACATGATAAGTTATAAATGTTTGAACATGAAAACAATGAACTTACTACGTTTATTTGTTGACTAGTGATGTGCATCTCAAAAAAAGACACTCGCTAATTAGTGGCAACAGATAAGAGAAGGTATAGTCGAGTGTCAGGCATAGTTAGAATGATTCAATGTGTTGGTTGATTTTAGTTATTTCAATTATTCAATATTTAAGTTTTAGTTATGTTTAGACTTTTTCGACGTTGTGACAATCCGTCTCACATGTACATCGAAGGTTTCTAAGGGGGTGTTACTATACGCTTACTAGATATACGCATACCAGATAAACGCTTACCAATATCATTAACCTTATTGATTGAGCATGGAAAGGTCCGATAGGCTTACCCGGTAAGAGACAAGGCAAACATCTAGAGTCTTACCCAGTAAGTGTCGGAAATGACTCTTACACGGTAAGAGTTTATCGGGTTTAAAATGTTTACCAACAATCCATTTTTATGTCCAAAATGTTACACAATAGGATAAATGAAGGTAAAGTTTTTTTACCGGTATAAGCGTTTACTCGATAATAATTTGGTAAACAGTCCCTAACTTTTTATTATCACGACACTGACAATTCCTCAACTTAATGACCACATTAACATCCCCTAACTTTTTATTGTAACAACACTGACAATTCCTCAAATTAACGACTAAATTAACATCGTTAACTTTAGGTCCATTAACCACCCCATGACTATCACGTTTGGGTATTGAAGAACACCCCCTAGATAGGACATGAAGTAAGGGTGGAGGTGGAGGTGGAGGTGGAGATGGGGTGATATTTTGTAATTATCCTAAAGCTAAATTATTATTTCATAATACAACTAGAGATGAAAGAAAAATAAAAGAAAAACTAATTAAAGTGCGTTGAACAAGTAATATTATCTCCAATACATAAAGATGATATGTAATAGAGATGGTCAATAATTGGTCTCGGGTCAGGTTTAAATCGGTCTAGTCCCAAACAGTAATCTCATAATCGTTCTCGCCGTAACCGGTCCCGGTCCCCGTCCCAACCTAAATACGAAGGCCGGGTTAAGCTTTATAAGGCCCGGTTATGAGAACCGTTCCCGGGCCGGACCCAAACCGGTCCTACTTAAATTTTTTTATTCTTTTAAAATTGATTTTTAACTTATAATTTTTTTAAAGAATTTGGTCAATCAAATAAACCAACATATACGTTTTTTATTAAAATTTCGTCAATTATATCCCTAAAAAATACGTTTTAAGATCATGTTGTAAATAAAATACGTTTTATTATAATTATGGCAATCAAATACACAAACAAATACATTTTTATTTAAAAATACATTTTTAAATAAAAAATCGGGCCGGTCCCATAAGCGGCCCGGGTTGGGCCCATAACCGACCCAGGTCGGCCCGAACCTTGTTTTTGGATGAAAATCACAACCGGTTAAGGACTGCCAGACCATAACCAGTCCCTACCGAGCCGAGTTGGGCCCATTTGGCCATCTCTAAATTGTGAGTAATAACATTGATAATAGGTCAAGCTTTTAACAAACTATTTTAATTGAAGTTTGTTTATTTTGAACTTATAAGGTTAATGATTTCAAGCTCAAGTCAATCTTGAACATAAAATAAAACTCGTTTAGTTTAATGAGTTGAGCTCCAAATTAAATATTAAGTTCGACTTTCTTTTTCGGAATCTAGATTAATTTTTTCGAAGAGCTAGTCAAGTGTAACCATTTGAGTATACATTTTGCCAAACATTTTATATGTTCATAATCGTACAATCAAAATATAAAATTATTAAACTCGAGCCAATAAATGAATTAATCGATCTTGTGTTCAAGCCTATAAATGATCATCTAGATCGAGCACAATTTTGAAAAAATTACTTGAACTTGAGTTAAAAAAAACTCAAATCTAATCAGTTTCTCGAGTTAAGCTCAATTAACATACTACTCAACTCGACTTAGCTATTTTAACCCCTCTACGGGTAGATAAAACTTGCACAAGCTTTAATTATGTGGTGGATAATGGATTTCACAAGTTTTTAGTTTACGACTTTGATATTTTCTTATTTATCTTTTAAATTCACAATATATTCACATGTTTATATTGCATACTAAAAAAAAAACTATATTGTTAGGACTAAAAGGGTTATGTGTTGAAAATGGAATAAAATATTTATAAGAGTTCGAATTGTAATTAGTTAAAAGTTATTTAATTAGATGGGCCCAAGCCCATAAAGCCCAATTGCCTTGTAAGCCTAAGTATATAAAGGCATTATTAGTTCATTATTCAAGTTAGACAAGTTAGAAGTTGAGAAGTTGAGAAGTCTCATAATTTCCAGATCTCTAGTCAATAGGTTTACTTTTCTCTGATCAGAAATTCTTTCTGTAAACCTGTTACCCTTTGATTTCATATTAATCATATGACTAGAGGTTGTGGCTATTCTATTGTTCTACATTGATTATTATCAGATTGCACTGTACTGGGATCTACAATTGGTATCAGAGCGAAAAGACTGAAGGTTTGATCCAAAAAATGTTTGTCTAAAACTCTTAATTATTTTCTCTGGTTTTTGGTCGACTACTTGGTAATCTGTGTTATCTGCGAAAATCGTTGTCTTTCTGGAAAACAGTAGTTGATTGATTTGGTTCCAGGAAAAGGGTTTTCTGGGTTACTGTTCATTATTATCGGTCGATTGTTTTTCTGTGTTTCTCGGTCCGTGTTACTAATCTGCTTATCGATATGCAAATCTTCATTATTGGTTCATCGATTTTCTGGGTTAGTTTACTGTGTATCGATTAATTGAATGTTTATCGGTTGAATTGTTTGTGACTAAATCTGCTATTCGGTCTGTTTATTTGAGTTATCGATTGTGTTTCTTGGTTTGAGTTCATCGATTTCCAGAATTCATCGATTTTATCGGTTGAATTTCTGTTTATCGAGTTTATCGGTCTTCAATCAATCAAATTATTTGTTCTCCGTGATTATCTGTTCTCGACCGGCATAATTGACCGGTGTTTTATTGGACTGATATATTATTGGACCGATATCCTCTGTTCGACCGGTACATTGTCTTTACCGGTCCTTTGGTTCGACCGATACATTGTCTTTATCGGTCCTTTGTTCGACCGGTATATTGCCTTTACCGGTACTTAGATTCGACCGGTACCCTACTTTACCGGTCAATCCTATCAACCGATACCTTATTGTCCTTGACCGGTACCCTCCTTTACCGGTCGACCGATACTCTGTTTAACCGGTACTTTGTTCGACCGGTATCCTGTCTTGCTCGACCGGTACCTTGTTGACCGGTACTTTGCTCAACCGGTATCCTGTCTTGCTCGACCGGACCCTCTCAACCGGTACCTTGTTGACTGGTACATTGCTCGACCGATATCATGTCTTGCTCGACCGGACCCTCTCGACAGGTACTCAGCGACCGGTACATTGCTCGACCGGACCCTCTCGACCGGTACCTTGTTGACCGGTACATTGCTCGACCGGGTCCTTGTTCGACCGGGTCCGACCGGGTCCTTGTTCGACCGAGTTCGACCGGGTTCTTGTTCGACCGGGTCCTTGCTCGACCGATCCTTGTCCTGTCCTGTTTGTTTATTTATTGTTTTTGGATCATCTTGTTTGTCTCACGATCGCTACAGTGCAGTTAAGATTAAAAATGGTGAGCCCACCAAGTCTGCGGTCCAAAGGAGGATATGAAAGGTGGAAAGCAGATTTTTTGTATTTTATAGATGAACATGAGGTGGGTCCCTATATCAGATTATCATTGACTGAAGGAGAGATGCAATCCCAAATTCTGGCAGAATCTTCTCCTGTGGAAAAGGAGAAAAGAGAGAGGGCTAATAATTTAGCTCGAAATTATATGACCAGTAGTATTTCTTGTGACCTTTTTCGTGACATTTTGAGTGAAATTTATGGTCAAATAAATACTTACAAAATGACAAAAAAAGAGTTGTGGGATTGCACTGAATGGTTGATATTAGGGCCAAGGGAATTGTTAAAAGGAGGAGAATTGGAATCTGAGAACTCTGAGCTTAAAAGAAAGATATTTTTTTTTGGAGCAAAAGCTGGCTAAAGATAAATCCGAGTTTGAGAAATCATTCGCAAAGAAGTTCTCAGATTTTTCGAGAAAATATGCTGATGAGAAGAAAGAAGTTGAGCTTAAATGCATAAAACTTTCTTAGCAAGTTTCTGATTTTCAGAAAGTAATCATCCTTGAAAGAGAAAAGTTTGCCAAAGAGAAGAAGGCCATTGAACAAAAGAATGTTGGTTTCTTCAAAGAAATATCCGGCTAGAGAAACAATGCTGAGAAGGAATTTGAAGAAGAGAGCAGCATGTTTGAAACTGAGATTAAAAAGTTGACTGCCAAGTTATCTGAACTATCTGAGAAGGCACTAAAAGAGCAGAAAACGAAGTCTGAGTTCACGAAGAAGATTGACCTGCTGGTTAAAGAAAGAGACAACTTTGCTTCGACGATTAAAGTGCTTGAAAAGACTGCATCAAGTTCAAATCAGAAAAATGTTTCATCAAAAAGGTTAGTTAAATCATATGATTAGATTCGCAGTACTAACCTTTTCTTTGATGAAAATGTAGATGGTTCAGGTACACAAAGAAGGAGAAGAAGAAGAAGATATAAAGAAGAGGAACTGGTCTGGAAGAAGAAACCAGTTGAAGATGAGAAGAAAGATGAGCTGAAAGGAAAGAAATCATGTGTACATACACACAAAGCCAAGAAGAACAATGCACGTACAGGTAAACCTGATCATATCTACTCGAGAGATCAATTACTCAGGTTATCAGGTAAGAAATACTATTGTTCTTATTGTCGTACACATGATCCTATTCACAAAACAGTGATCATTTCTGGTATGGTTTTTATTCCATTACTCCCATTCGAACTGCAACTAACATTCATGGACCCAAATACCAATGGGTACCAAAGCCGAAAACTGATTCTGTGTTGCAGGCACCTACTGTCAAGGGGAAGTAGAAGAACAATGGCTTCTAAGTAAATCAGCTTAGAACCCGGACTTCAACGAAGTATGGCTTCTGATTACAACAGATTAGGACCCTTTCTTTAATGTTCAGACTTGGATATTTTGCAAATATCCAGGGGGGGCTTATCTGATCCATATCATTCTATCATGATTTGAGGGGGAGCTTAAAAGGTAAATATCATCTAATCCTAGATCTCTGATTGTTTGAAAGAAGTACAACTTTTGAACATAAAAAACGTTTTCTGAAATGTGATTTTAAATGTTTTTCATTTTTGAGCTTTAATGTTTAACTAACCGTGTGTTTCCAAAGATCAATACTTGCGTATTATCTTGTCTTTATACTGTAAAGTATTCACACAAACAAGTTCAGTGCTTCATTTGAAATTGTTATTACCATGTCTCATAAAGAAACAATTTTTCGATGGTAATACCCCCGTTTGAATTCAATGTTGTTGAGCATCAATCGTCATTCCTAATCTTGTGCTTTCATTGCAAAATTGTTTATATTCGTTCATATAAACAAAATATTCAGTTCTTTGATACCCTAACCATTTTATTTTATCTGGTTGATACATTGTCAGATTCTCAAAAAAAATCTTTTCGTTTCCTTTCATTCATTCAATATCTTTGTTTTGAGAAATCTTCAAAGTTCAATTGCTCAAATCTCATGAGCATACATTTTGACAATGTTATGATACATTTTGTACTTAACTGTTCAGTTAAACTGTTGAGAAACTATTCTTTTTAGGACTTACATGGGATGTGTGTGAGAACTTAAACAGAACTTCCATTGATTCACGTTAACCAGTGTTTCCTACGCTGGAAGTTATCCTTGAGTGATTGAGGGGTGAGGGGTCTTAAATCAAAGAGTGGGGGAGATAACTCATCCGATTGAGTTTTTCTCATTGTGTGGAGCGGAAAAATGGAAAAGAGAGTTTGGTTAGAAGTGAGCTTTAATGTTAAAAAGAAAGAGGGTGTGAGAACAAAGTTAAAAGAATATGAAAACTCTGCACCAAATACTTTCTGAGCCGGACAGCCACATCTACTGATTGGTTCACATTCTTTGGTGACCATCATTGAAAATGCACCTAGCCCATGCCAACTCTTGCATTAACCCCACCAACCACTCGTTTCTTTCTTAACAAAGAAATGTTTCATTTTCTTTGGGGACGCAGCATATATGCTATCTAATCTTCACTCGGAAGATTTAGATATTGAAAAAGAAGGAAAGTTGCCCCACCTTCGCACTTCTTTCATGCACATTGAGTCCGTGTAATATCTGTTGCGGTCTCAATAGTTTACACAATTTTGAGTCTGAGAAATCTAAGTAGCTTCAATCATTTCTACACTTTCACGAGCACACAAGGAATGAGTTTTCTTGTCATAACATTCATAGAAAATTCCTTTGTAGTTTTTCGATGATTAAATGGAAGCCCTGGGGGAGTGAACATCACAAAAACTCCTTTCCAATGTACATCCGTTGTACAAAGTGGCTCCGTGCTACTTACAGGCATACTAACTGTTTCATCTGTTGAATCAGGGTTACATTGTTTATTATGTCTGAATTTGAAAAGATTCAGATATATAATTTCATGAATTGACGGATACTCAGATCAAAGGGCGGAGAATGTCAAATCATCACAAAGGAGGAGATCAAAGAATGTGTTGAAATTGAAGAGTTTTGATGATCATGATGTTCACAATCATCAAAAAGGGGGAGAATTTTACAAAGTTCAATTTCAAAGTTATAAAGCAAGAAAGTTCAAGTTTTTCAAGATTGGTTCAATTTCTGAATGAAGATGATTCGTGAAAGTTTACTTTTCTGAAGACAGTCTACAGATCAAAGAGATGAAGATTTCAAAGATTGTATTTCTTCTATCCCGTATCATATGGTGTTTGCTATCATATGGTGTTTGCTATAAGTCATTTCCTCCTATGCGCTGATTGAAACAAGTTCTTAAGCTGAAAGCATATTCAACTCGCGGTTCAAAGACAGATTCTTTGTTTTTAAACTGAAGTTGCACCGTGGAATGTCAAGTAACTCTCATAAATGTTGCTTGACAGTGCATTCAGTCGAGGCTACTGCACATTGAATCTGGTTACAAAATTGATACTATGAAGACCAAGAGCTTTATTCAAGGGGGAGCGTGGAAAGACATGAAGTCAAGCAACACCAAAGTCTTTCAAAGATTCAAGAGGGAAAGAAGATGAAGGCATGAAGTTTTCAAGAAGATAAATGTTTTATTCAACTTTAGGGGGAGATTGTTAGGACTAAAAGTCCTATGTGTTGAAAGTGGAATAAAATATTTATAAGGGTTCGAATTGTAATTAGTTAAAAGTTATTTAATTAGATGGGCCCAAGCCCATAAAGCCCAATTGTCTTGTAAGCCTAAGTATATAAAGGCATTATTAGTTCATTATTCAAGTTAGACAAGTTAGAAGTTGAGAAGTCTCATAATTTCCAGATTTCCAGATCTCTAGTCAATAGGTTTACTTTTCTCTGATCAAAAATTCTTTCTGTAAACCTGTAACCCTCTGATTTCATATTAATCATATGACTAGAGGTTGTGGCTATTCTATTGTTCTACATTGATTATTATCTGATTGCACTGTACTGGGATCTACATATATGATGATATTCTCCTTTAATTTTTTTTAAAGTGTATATATTCTTCAATCTTTTGGATTGAAAATTCATTATATACATGATATAACTAATAATTATTCTTTTCATATTTGTGATTAATATTATATCGTAAAAAACTTCAAACTTAACAAGAAAGGTAAATAAATAAATAAAACATTCAATTCGCCGTAGTCTTCACTCTCAAGCTACCATTATTGACCATAGAATAAGTTAATTTTGAATTTAAGTAGATTCAACATAGAAATTTAGAATGTACTAGAAGCGTACTCGTGTAATGTAACGAGATACATCACGATTTTAATATTTAATTTTATTTTTTGTTTTTTTGTTGATTTACAGTACGATTTTGGATGGTTTCGATAAAGTGATAATGATTTTTTTATAAATTTGTTTAATTTAGACTTAATAATATAATGTTTTATATATAAAAAAATTAAATATTTTGTTAAAATTCAATGATAATCTTATATATTTTTAATGACATATAAAAAAAATAACCAATTACATATTTAATAATATAATTAAAACAAATTTATAGTAGTATAATATATTAATTAATAGTGATACATGGAAAGTTCTGCATAAAAGGAATGTCCTGCACATACCAAATTGGTGGGTTTAGATGTCTGCAGTAGTAATATGTATCTTGAGCTTTTAAACTTGTAAATTAAGAGATTTTTAAAACTTTGCATAAAATGATAGTAACTTGTGCTTTATGACTTGGTTTTAAGAGTTTTTTATGTCTGTTTTATAATCTATATCTATACTATATTATAAAAACGGTATAAAAAACTCTTAATTACAACATTTTAAGCACAAGTTACAAACTAATTAAAGTCAATTACTTTATTTACAACTTCTTAATGCTTTGGTACAACCTTTTCAAGCACAGTATCTTATATAACCATCTATTTGTGGAATGGATACTCATTTATTAATATAACTATTTGTTTTTTTTTGTGGAGAATTTTATAAAATATATTTTATATTAGCATAATCTATTTTAAATGTAGATATTACATTTAAATCTATATTAATGAGATGTAATATAAAATCTTTTTTCTTCCGTATTTTTTTATATTACATCTCATAATGATTTTTCCATATTTTATTTTATAAAATCTTTTTCCATATTTTATTTTATAAAATCTTTTTACATGATGAGATGTAATATAAACTCTTTTTTCTTCCGTATTTTTTTTGCTAATATAAAATCTATTTTATTTTATAAAATCTACACGTATTTTATATTAGCATAATATAAAATCTACACGTATTTTTTTTGATAATATAAAATCTACACGTATTTTTTTTCACGAGCATTAAAAGAAGAAAAAAGAAGGTTGATATGAATTAAAAATAAAAAATAACGAGATACACTAATAAATTATCGTATTCTTTAAAATAAAAATATTCCGTAATACTTTCCAAATTAACCAAGTGTAAAGAAAATAAAATAGAAACGACGTAGATATAAAAATATTATTCCATATTTTTAATATATTTACATTTAAATGTAAAATCGAAAATGAAAATAAAAGATTTAAAATATTCTCTACATTCACTATAAATATATATAGTTTCTCTATGTATCATCCGAGTACAAGAGAAAGACGAACGGTCGGGTGTCAATGGCGGAACCTGCAACTGAACAAAAGGTATTCCACTATATTTTTGTTTATTTGAAAAACTACTTTTTTATATTTTATTTTATTTACTGAGGATTTGTTTATATTTTTAAAAACCCACAATCATAACAGAAACTCATAACAACAAACGATTAAGAATATATGTAAGTTAACCACTTATGAAAATACATTTGTTTTTCACAGTGTATTTCATTAACTGTTAACAGAGAAATTACATTTAATTTTAACTCGGTTCAATATTCCAACAAAAAATTTATACTCGCGTGCAATGCACGAACCCAACACTAGTATAGTATAAATATGACATATACCAACTCAAGATTATGAGACTTTACATCTAAGTCTTTTAATTAATGCTATACATAGGGTCCTAATAAAACGTTTCAATTTCCATGTTTGAATGATATTAAGATATTTTTAAAAACTATATTTTCTTTCAATATACATGTAAAAACAAAAAATATGCATTAAGCAAGGCCCGTGATCATTAGAGCATCTCCAACAGCATTTTCAAAATTTCTCCAAAATGGAGAATTAAAAGTCAAAATCTACATAAAAATTTACATCCATCTCCAACAGATTCTCTATTTTGGAGATGAAATCATTACTTATAATATTAAAATATTGTATAAATCTAATAAAATATTATTTATCTCTCATACCCATCTCATTTGAAGAAATCTTATTGGTAGAATATAATAAAAAACAATTTCTCTCTCATAATAATCATTTTTGGAGATTTTGGAGAGATCCATATTTGGAGAAAATTACACACTCTCTCCTACTTTCTCCATTTTGGAGAAAGACTTGGAGAATCTGTTGGAGCACAAAAATGTCTAAAATCTCCATTTTTTTTCCATTTTAGAGAAGTTGTTGAAGATGTTCTTACATATTAGTACTACTACTACAATTCAAGGTCATAATTCTACTAACTTTTAAATACTTTTTTATTCAGTACATTTTTTTATCATTAAAAAAGCTTTTTAATTATTCTTCTATAAAATGAAGAAGTTCAATAAATGTAGTATATAAATTTGCAAACTAATTTATCGAATAAAACTAGTGATGCAGGTAGGTGTAGCCACACAACCATCAACTAATTTTCATGGTAATACATAAAGTACCATTTAACAAGGTAAACTAATTGCATTACTATAATTAATTAACACTATATGTCTACTAAACATTTCGATTATGAAGTCGAGAACTCGAATCTTAAATAATAATTTGTTATTCATTATTTGTTCTATTCTTTGTCTTTTTCAATTTTGTTTTATGTTTTGTGACTTTAAGAGAGTGAAAGAGTTCTCGATTAGTCATCAAGTATATACATAATTTTCAATATCCGTGTAATTTATCTTATATCATTATTATTCTGATTTTTTAATGAAAAATTAATAAACATGCCAACTAAATAATAACAGTTAAGCAAAAAAATAATAAATATGAGCAATGCAATGAATTTTTTTTAGACTTTGGCATCGTTTGATACATGTTTGGATTGTAATAACCGAGAATAAAGTGATAAAAATGGAGTTTGGGGTGAGTTTGCTCAAAGCCTGAAGTCTGAGGGGCTATTTTGTAATTATGAAAGGAAGGGATTTTAACCCTAATACCCCCACTCTCTAATACATTGGTGTTGAAGGCAACTAGATAACCAGAGAAAGAGAGAGTTTTGGAAGGAGAAAGCAAGTGGGTGAAATTGAAGAAGAAAGTTCTAGTCTCTGATTCTTCCTGGTATTTCTTATCCAACCTTATAATCTAGTGTTGATGGGTTATTATCCAACCTCCTAATCTAGTTTTGATTGGATTCTTGGTGAGGAAAAACCCATATCTGGACTCTTCCCAAATGAATGAATCCTTAGATTTAAGAGGTGAAATCAATGTGGTTTTCGATCATCTAACTCTCGTTTGGGATGTTGCTTGAATATCTCCTTCTTTGGAAGGATTTCTTTTATGTGTTGTCAAAATCCTGAAGTCGGGGGTTATCCCAGTCGCCCTAGGGTTTTTTCTCATTCAATCGAAACCCACAGTTGGGTGAACATCCGGGAAAGGGATCCCCAGGAGACGGGGTCCAGGGCATGTGAAACCGGGGAGGGTGGTGTGTATCGGGGGAACCCGGTAGACGGGAGGCCCGGGCATGGAGTTTACCGAGGGAGGCCCGGGAGGGAGAGACCCCGGGAGTCGGGGTGGGCCAGTGAAGACCCGGGAGGGGGAGTGGCCCGGGACACGGGGTGGACCGGGAGGAGCCCAAGAGTCGGTGAGAGTTGGGGGGGACCAGGAGGACCCGATAGACGGGTTCCCCGAATGGTGCGAAGGTGGAACCAAGTGAGACCCGGGCGACAGGCACTTGTTTCATGCTTTTGAGTTTAGCATGTATAGTTAGTTTATTTTGTTATCCCGTATTCGTAGGTGATCTGTTGAGTTTGGAGAGCATTATAGGAAGATTCTTGTTATCCCGTATTCTTAGGTGATCAGTCGAGTTTGGGGAGCGTTAGAGGAAGATTCTGTTATCCCGTATTCTTAGGTGATCAGTCGAGTTTGGGGAGCGTTAGAGGAAGATTCTTGGCAAGATGACGTGTGAGTTTTTCTACCCAATCCTTGTTAATGATTACATGATATTTTTATATGCAAGATTTTGTTAAATGCAAGGTATGTTTATCATTTAATGCGAGTTATGTTTTTATCGTTCTTGATATATGAAAATGTATGCATACATTGTTGTTAGCGAGATGGCCAAGTCGGTGGGTGTGTCCTGCCTGTGCTCATACCGGAGGGAGGGGGAGGTGTCCCGTATATGCCATTAGGGGGGGGGGGGGATGTCCCAAATAAGGCAGTATAACCCAAACACGCTGTCACCTCTGCGTGACGGTAGTGTGTGCTAGAAGCGTGTTTGTGAGTATGATGTGTTATTTTAAAAGATGAATTGGTTTATGTTTCGATAAATCTTTTATGTGGCTTTGTCGTGATCTGAATAAGAGAGAACTCACTAGACCTTACCGTCCAATTGATAACCCTCATTTTTTAGTGTTATTTGTTGCTCTTTTCCTTCATTGTACTTAACTTTCTAGCCACTTTTACTTCCATCTCTTTCCTTTGGTCCTTAAAGTTTGCAAATATGATGAAAACACCAAAGGATGCAGTTTTGTCAAGAAAATATCGTTTTTATGGGATTGTGGGCACTGTCTGCCCACTGTAGGCACCCGAGGACGCATACGGTATTAAAACTGCGTACTTGTATTATGTGGGTATTGCAGCAAAAGGGATAGAAATTAGTTGGAAAATAGAAGATGGATGCTAGTTGGAGTTCACCTTAGAAGAATCATTGCAATCATTGTACTCTTTTACCCATTAGTTATTATCCTTAAAACTTTGGGTATTATCCATTAGGTAAAAGCTTGAGTTTTCCTTATAAATAGGTAGGTTAGTTTAACATTTAAGATCATCAACATTCTCCAGCTCCAAGAACTCTCTCTTTGGAAGAGTTAAAGAGTTGAGAAAGTTGTCTTTACTTTTAAGCATTTAATTTCTCGTATTTTAAATTCTGCCCACGGTTTCTTACTGTGGGCATGTCAGTAGCTTAACTTTAATTTTATGCAAGTAGAGTAACAAGTATTTCCTTTCTTACTTTACGTGTTTTATTATTTCCAATTCTTTTATTATTTATATGCCCTTTATTATTATGTCTTTTATTATTATGAACTAACCATCTTTTGGGTAAGGGTGTGATCCAACTTGAGACTAGTAGGAAACACTTGGGTGTGGCCATCGACCATCGTTATTAGCTTTTAAACTTGGTCCCTTAAGTCGAGACTTAAACTCAACGTTGATAAGCCGATCACTTTGAAGTGTTAATATTAAATCTAGACCTCAAGAGAGGCGGATTCGAAATATGGCTTAAGGGATGACCAAAGATTTGAGAGAGTCTTTGATAATCACGTAGAGATACGGGTTTTGAATGATTTATTACGGTTCAAACGTCGGAGGAGATTTATATCACAAAGAGATTTGGGTATAAATCTCCATACCGTTAGAAATTCATTTATTTCAACGTAATTAAATCGACAAGATTAAGAGTTAGTAACGATGGACACTTTATGGGCATTTTGTAGGACAGATCTTTAAAATCCACTTTCGAGAAATCGGACTTTTTATTGACATTCCGTACTACAAAAGGCCTAACCATTTGTCACTATGTCCATCTCAAGAAAAGCTTACACCCGTACCCATTCTTTAATTATAAAGTTTATTCCGTACTCTTAACATTAATCAACCACCAAACAAATATTTTTCTCACAACTCGAAAATAGTGCAAGAAGTTCATGAAAATCCCTGTTTCTCAGTAAGTCAGACCCTATGGATACGATACTCAGTACTTGTACCGTTATATTACTTGTAGTGATCCCGGTGGTGGTATATACTTGTACCCTCACTGGGAAGTATTGTGCCCACGCTGTACAGTGCACGATATTTAACTACCATATTTTTGGCGCCGTTGCCAGGGACTGGCATGATTTTACATCCTGAGATACTGATTTTTGTTCGAGCCTGTGTCACTTGTTTCACTTTCAAAGCATTTATCGTGTTGTATGCCTCAACTACAATACGGTGAACTTTTACCTCTTGATCTTGAAATCGAAAAAACTTTAAAAAGAAGAAGAAGAGGTAGAGGAAATCAACAAAATCCAGTTATAAATCAAATCATGGCTGAAGCAGAAGCTAACCCTCCACCACCTCCGCTCACGGAAACAATGATTACAATTGTTGATGATAAAGAAAGAGGAATATGAGACTATGCAACACCTGAATTTGATCAACTCAAGTCGGGTATTCTTAGGCCTAACATCACTGCCCAAAATTTTAAACCGAAACCGGTAATGTTTCGAATGATCCAAGCAATGGGTCAATTTGGAGGATTACCTTCGGAAGATCCGCAATGTCATTTAAAATCATTTTTAGAAATGACAGATCATTTTCTCATCCCCGGATCGAGTTTTCGCAAAAGCTTTACGGTTGATACTTGGACGAGTTTAGCTGAAATTTTTTTGAAAAAAATACTTACCACCCACCAGAAACGTGAAATTCAGAAATGAAATTTTAATGTTTAAACAAGAGGAAGACGAAGCAGTATCGGATGCATGGGAGAGATTCAAATATTTAATTAGAAAATGTCCACATCACAAAATCTCTCACTGCATCCAATTAGAAACATTATATAATGGTCTTTCTAATGCTGCAAAAATCATCCTTGATGCCACGGCTGGTGGAGCTTTTACTGCAAAAACATACAATGAGGGGTATGATATTTTAGAAAAAAGTTGCCAACAATAACACAGACTTGTCAAGCCCTCGTGCTGTAATTCCTAAAACTGCGTCAAGAGTTCATGAGATTGATATCATCTCTGCTTTAAATGCACAAATTGTAGCTTTAACTAATTTAGTTAAAAACAATTTGAACCTTAATGGAGAGAAAGGTCAAGTGCAAGTCATGAACCAAACATCAACTGAGTCGTGTACTTTTTGTGGAGAAAATCATCCTTTTGAGTGTTGCCCTAGTAACCCTGTTTCGATGAACTATGTTGGGAATCATTCTAGAAATAGTCCGTTTTCCCAAATATACAACCTGAATTGGAGAAACCATCAAACTTCTCGTGGACAGGAAATCAAGGACTTCAACCCCTCGGGGTAAGTCAAGTCCAAATTGGACCACCAAATCCCCCGTGATTTCACCAAAGCCAACCTCAAAATTTCCCACATGGACAATCTTCACAAACACATGCTCCTAGGCAACAAAATGCATCAGATAGTAATGGTTCAATCGAGTCGTTGCTTAGAGGTTGTGGGTCCGTATGATTGAACACGATCTTTACCAGATAATCAAACAACAAACATATATAGGTTACCAACCTATTTCGATTACAAATGATGGATTACAAAGTTGTTGTTCTTCACTGTTTAAGCTCTCTCACTTTCTATCTGATGTTGGTGATGATAGGATGGTGTGAGAGTGATCAGTTTGTGAGATATATCAGATCTCACCTAACTTCTAATACTAAAATAATATCTAAACTAGATATTATGTAAAACAAAATATCCTAAACTAAATATCTATTATTAGATATTTAGGACTAATATTAAATACTATAATTAACACAATAATTAACTTTGACATTTATTACAAACGTAACATTAGACTAATATTAAGAGTTGACTTTCCAGCGTTAGCTTCAGATTGCAAACTTCAGATTGGATGATCTTGAATCTAGTAGATTTGTGCGCTAACAGAGGTTTTATAAACCAGACCAATGCAACCTTGAGGGGTTTCGAAACCCAAATTGGACAGTTTGTTGTCGAACTCAACAATAGACCACAAGGGACCTTGCCGAGTGACACTGAGAACCCTAAGGGCATTCACAAGGAACATGTCAAGGTTGTAAGCATAAAACAGATTAAGAACATATATGAGTCTAAGCAATTCGAAAAATCATCTCTAGTGTCAATTTTGCAAAAAGGACTCAGATAGGTCAAACTGTGTGTCCGTGTGATTGAACACGATCTTTACCAGATAATCAAACACAAAACAAGATACGATTTACCAACCTATTTAGATTACAAAACGATGGATTACAAGATTGATTTCTTCTCTGATAAGCTCTCTGTGAATAGTGTTCTTAGATCTTAGATTGTCTAGAAGTATTAGATATTCTAATATCTCACCTAACTTAAACAAAACAACATAATATCTAATAAAGATAATATCTAAACTAATATCCTAAAATATCTATTAATTAGATATTTAGGAATAATATAAAATACTAAAAACAAACTTTGACATTTATTACAAACTGACTTTAGACTAATATTAAGAGTCGACTTTCCAGCTTTAGCTTCAGATTGCGATCATCAGATTAGATGATCTTGAATCCAATAGATCTGTGCGCTAACAATCTCCCCCTTTGGACCAAGATCATTACTAAAAAGATTTAGCAATTCAGTCTTCTCTTTCAGCTCAGAAGATGCAATCTCCCTCTTAGTCTTCAACAAGTAGCAATCTCCCCAAAATACGTAGATAAACTCTCTTTCAGATGACGGGAGGAAATTATTTTCAGATTTAGCTCAGAATGCTGTAGCAAAGTATCTTCAAAGAAAATTTCTCTCAAATCAGCATGTCTTCAGAATACTTGCTCTAAACTTGTGTTGTTCCCCATTTCTTGTGTAGCTCTTCTCCCCCTTTTTGATGAAAAGAGCAACGAGTTCTTCAAAACTTTTACGTCAAGAAATGTCTTTCTTATAGAGCCTCTGATTCGTCAATTCAAAAAATATTCATCCAGATCTTTTCAAATTCAGACAAAATAGTCGTGTAACACCTGAATCAACAAATGAATCAGTTAAAATGTCTGTTAGTAACACTAAGTCACTGTGTGTAACAAATACACTTTGGAAAGGAGCTTTGTGATGTTCACTCCCCCAGGGTTTCCATTCAATCATCGAAGCACCACAAAGGTAATTTCTATAAACGTTATGACAAAGAAACAAATTCCTTGTGTGTTCGTGCAAGTGATAGAAAAAATTAAGCACTTGATGATTGCTTGTAAGGATCCATATTGTGTAAACCACTGAGACAATAGTAAGTTAAACACAGGCTCAATGTTCATGAGTGAAGTACGAAGGTGGGGCAGACTTCCTTCTTTTCAATATCCAGATTTTCCAAATGAAAATCAGATAGTAAATGTGTTGCTTCCCTTTTCAAGAGTTGGCATGGGCTAGTTGCCTGTTTCAATAATGTTCACCAAAGAAATGTGAAACACTATAAAAGTGGATGCCCGACTCAGAAAATAGTTGGTGCAGAGTTCTTATATTCTTTTAACTCTGTTCTCACACCCTCTTTCTTTTAAACATTATGCTCACTGCTAACCAAACTCTCTTTTTCATTATTGCTCATCACACAACCCACACTCATTTCTTTTTGATTTCTCACACTCAATCACTATGGATTAACCTCTTGGGTAGGAAACACTGGTTAACGTGTATCCATAGAAGTTGTGTTAAGTCCTAGCACACTGATCCCATGTTTTCCTATGAAGCATATGATGCTCAAAATGGTTTAACTTATCAGTTAAAGCACAAAGTAGATCTTGAAAACATTTAAACGCACACTTCCAATTCATGAAATCGTTTTGAGATTCAGGAAGTGGTTTGTACATTTAAGAACATGTTTTCAATGATTGAAAGTTATCCTTCTTTCAAACATATATGAGATTAAGATAAAGGATTATACCTTTACGTGCGATCTTACATCTCATGAAGCTAAGCTTAAAATCATAAAAATATGAACATGTAAGCATCTCTCAAACTGCAAAAGTCTTAAAGTCAAGTCAAAGTAACGTTATTCACATTGAATTTAAAAGACAAAAAGCAGTAAAACAATGAAAGTACGAGTTCTGACTGAAATAATCAGAAGTCATATCCTAACTCCTTTGACTTGTAAAACTCCCCCTAAAATCATGCATCACAAAAATTTGACATTAAAAAGGTAAATGCAGAAATTAGTGAGTCTTCTCCTCAAATTAATATTAACCATCTGTCAATTTCTTCTCATACTCCCCCTTGGATCATGGACATAATATTTGAAGTGCAGATATCATTCAGAAATAAGAATGAAGAAATGATGAAATAGTATACAATTAGAAAACTTTGATAGGTAACTACTGATTATGTCTTAAGATTTAGCATACCAAGCTTAGAGACAAGAAAGGTGAACCTCTTTTCGTCTAAAGGTTTGGTAAACAAATTTGCAAGCTGATAATCAGTTTTTACAAAGAAAAGTTCAATTGTTCCTTTTTCGACATTATCTTTGATAAAATGATACCTGATATCTATGTGTTTGGTCTTGGTGTGCTGAACAGGATTCGCTGTTATCGCGATGGCGCTCCTTGAGTCACAGTAGATCGGGATTTTGTTGAAGTGAAAACCGTAGTCACGTAGTTGTGTTCTCCTCCACAAGACCTGAGAACAGCAGCTAGCAGCAACTACATATTCTGTTTCGGCCGTTGAAGTTGATACACAAAGTTGCTTCTTCGATGCCCAACTTACGAGTTTATCACTGAGGAACTGTATATGACCTGACGTGCTCTTCCTGTCTAGCATCCAACCAACATGATCTGCATCTGTATATGTTGTTAGTTCAAAGCTAGTATCTTTAGGATACCATAGACCAAGATCTGCAGTCCCTTCAGATACCTAAAACTGCGCTTAACTGCAGACAAATGGGATTCTTTGGGATTGGCCTGATATCTAGCACATAAGCATGTAGAGAACATTATATCTGGCCTACTAGAAGTAAGATACATCAAAGAACCTATCATCCCTTTGTAAGTTCTAATATCAACAACCTTTCCAGAAGGATCGGTGCCAATCTTAGTACCTGGTGCCATGGGGTACCAATCGGTTTAGAATATTCCATTTTGAACTTCCGAAGAATATCAAGAATGTATTTTGATTGATTGATAAAAATCCCTGATGAAAATTGTTTGACTTGTAATCCGAGAAAGAAATTTATCTCTCCCATCATATTCATCTGAAATCTTGACACCATAAGGTTAGAAAAATACTTACAGTACTTAGGATTTGTAGAGTCAAAAATAATATCATCCACATAGATTTGAATAAGAATGATATCGGCTTTCTCCTTTTTAATAAACAAAGTGGTATCTACCGTACCTTTTGTAAAACCAGACTTGACTAAAAATTGAGATAGGACATCATACCAGGCGCGAGGATCTTGTTTCAGTCCATAGAGTGCTTTGTCGATAATGTAGACATGATTCGGTTTCTCTTGATTGACAAAGCCTTCTGGCTGCGAGACGTAGACTTCTTCCTTTAGAATGCCATTCAGAAAGGCGGTCTTCACGTCCATTTGAAAGACAGTGAAGTTTTTGTGAGCTGCGTAGGCCAAAAACATTCGAATTGCCTCTAAACGTGCCACAGGAGCATAAGTGTCGTCGTAGTCTATTCCTTCCTCATGTCTGTATCCTTTGGCAACAAGTCTTGCTTTGTTTCTAATAATGGTACCATCTTCATCTTTTTTGATTTTGAAAACCCATTTTGTACCTATAATGGTTTTACCTTGAGGTTTGGGTATGAGTCTCCACACTTTAAGTGTGTCGAACTGATTCAGCTCTTCTTGCATTACAGTCACCCAGTCTGAATCGGCAAGAGCCTCGGATACGCGAGATGGCTCGATCTTGCTCAGAAAGGATTCATGCATACACATATTCATTGAAGTTGACCTAGTTTGCACCGGTTTGGTTGGATCGCCAATGATCTGGCTTATTGGGTGCTCTTTGGTCCATTTATATTCATGAGGGAGTGGCTTATATGAATATACTTCAATATTATCATCTAAGAATCCACTGGTACCTTCTTCAGGTTGTTCAGGAGGAATGATGGTTGCAGTTGAAGTAGTAGGTGCAGAAAGCTCAGCAGGTACAACTTGGTCCGTCTGTTGATCAGTCTGTACAGAACATCCTACTAATACATCAACTTCTGTCTCTTCATTATCTGTCACAGCTTCAACTGTTGGAGTCGGCATTTGAACTGGAATGTCTTGCTGAATCGGGGAGTTGGATTCGGTAGAGATATTTGAACTGGTTGGATGAGTAGTCGTTGAGTCTTCCATCCTGTCAACCACAACATATTTCTTCACATTAGATCCAAGAAATTCATCATAAAATAGTTCAATAAATAAATCTAAATCAGATAAATGATTAGTAGATGTTTATGCTTCATCTGATTTGATCCCTTGAGACGCATGTTCTGGACTGATTTGCCTAGAAGCTAGTACTCCGGTTATCACGGGTTCTGAACTGTGTTGTTCAGAAGCCATTTCTTCATCAAACGTAACGTTTACGCTTTCAAAAACGTTCTTTGACTTCTTCAGATATACACGGTATGTAGTAGACGTAGATGAATAACCAATAAAGATGCCTTCGTCCACCTTGGTACTGAACTTGTTCAGACTCTCTCTATCGTTTAGAACATAACACTTACACCCAAATATATGGAAATATTTGATTGTCGGTGTTCGGTTGTGGATTAACGCATAAGGAGTTTTCTTGAATCTGCGGTGAATCATGGATCGATTCTGAGTGTAGCACGCAGTCGATACAACTTCAGCCCACAGAAATAGAGGTAAGTCAGATTGACTTAGCATAGTACGAGCAGCCTCGACTAGCATACGATTTCTTCTTTCGACCACTCCATTCTGTTGAGGCGTATGAGCAGCAGAGTATTGATGTGATATCCCGACCGATTGGAGATATTCTTGAACTGTTTTGTTCTTGAACTCTATGTCGTTGTCTGTTCTTAGAAGCTTGACCGGTTTCTGCAGATTTACCTGGGTCGTCTTCAGGAATGTAATGAGAACATCAGGTGTCTCATCTTTTGATCGTAGAAATTTGACCCAAGTGTATTGCGAGTAATCGTCCACGATAACTAGTATGTACTTATTTCCGCCTAGACTTTGCGTTCGCATCGGACCGCATAAGTCCATATGCAACAACTCTAACAGAGAGCTTGTACTCAGTTCAGGCTTTGGTTTATGTGGAGCTCTCTTCATCTTTCCCTTTTCACATGCTGCACACAGGTGTTCTTTTTCATACTTCAGCTCTGGAAGTCCTTTAACTAGCTTTTCACTGACCAGGTTGTTTATGTACCTAAAGTTGAGGTGAGAGAGCCGTCGATGCCATAGCTCGCTTTGCTGCATCGAGGCTTTAGAGAGTAGACATACCTGTTGATCAGTCTGAACGTTTGACAAATTGATTGTGTAGAGGTCGGACTTTCGAGTGCCGACCAAGAGTTCCTTGCCTTCTTCAGTGCGAACAGAACACCTCTTGGCCTTGAAATTTACCTCTAAGCCTTTGTCACAAAACTGGCCTATACTGAACAGGTTGTGTCCTAAGCCTTCAACATAGCTCACCTTCTTAATCGTAACTTTGTCGTGTACCATATCACCATATCCCAATTGGTGAACACTGGTCGTTCCCAAATCTAACTGTCCTGCAATATTTATCTTTATAATTGGACAACATTCCTTTCTGCCCTGTCATATGCTTGGAACACCCGCTATCCAAGTACCACATATGACGGGTCTGCACAAGAGAAATTACGAAACAAGAGATTTAGGTACCCATTTGTAAATGGTTCCTACAGTGTTAGTACATGATTTTGGTATCCATTTGAAATTATGTCCTCTTTGCTTTTGAGAATCAAATGAAGAATTAGTATGATAAGAGTGAACATGATATGTGCCAAACCAAACATCAGAATCTTGACAAGAAGTTGAAACATGTTTATCATAATATGAAGACTTTCTAGCAGATAAAGATAACTGGAATAATTGCTTCATAGAGTATTTCTTGCGATAAACGACAAGTTTTGGTTTCAAAATAGCAACATCAGCAATCAAAACATCTTTAATAGTCGTAGTCTTATTACAATCAAGGCTAGAAAGAACAGTCTCGTCAATCTCCTGTTTTGGTTTCCATTGAGATTTAACTCCTAGCCTTTTCTTGCTTAGATCTGAAACATTTGAAACCTTTGAGTTAGACTGTTGAGCAACAGACGAATGCTTCTTCTTTGGGTTACTAGTAGCGATCGGTTTCTGTGAATGCTTAGATTTATTCTTACCTTTCGCATTCTTAGTTTTCACAGAAACTGTTTCATCAACTTTCGTTGGTGATTTACCTTTCACACACTTATTGGATAATCCAAAGGAATTCACAACAAAAGACGAATGGTTAGGAAGTTTGGCACTAAAATCAAATGGATCAAAACAATCATCTAAAACACCATCAGAGTTTAAAAAATCATACCCTTCATCAAGTAGACCAAACATATCTTTAGATTTTAAAGCCTTGGTTGATTTAGAAAGAACAAAATACTTAAGCATAGTTGAAAACACGATTTGTTCAATATCAATCAAAAGTCTTTCCTCTGCTAAAGATGTCTCAAGTTCAGAAATTTTACTTTATAAAATGAGAGGAGGGACGTAAAGTTTACCTTTAATAGGTTTTGCCTTCATTTCTTTGACAGAATAATTCTGAAAGAAGTCATTTGAAAGAGATTTTGATTGAAAAGAATCATAACTATTATTCAGCTTCGCATAATAAAATGGAAGGTGAACTTTAGATGAGTTCTTTCGTTTTTCAGTTTCCTTAGCTTCATCCTCTTTAGACAGTCCAGTCCAGAAAACTTTAAGGTCTGGGTATCGTCGAGAAAGTTTCATAAATGTAAAATCATAAAGTGCAGACATTTCAGATTTACCATTTTTAAGGTAATGAGGATTCTCATAACCCAGCCCCCAATTCTCTCTATTCTCTTTGGGTTTGTTTAGATGAATGGTTTGTTCAGTTTGACCCAGTGAGTATAACTTCTCTTCCAATGCTTTTAATTTTGCAAGTAAAGAAATGTTTTCTTTGGAACACGAAGAATACATTTTCGTAAGCTCATTGAAATCAAATTTACTTTTTCTCAATTTAGAATTTGTTTCATTTATCTCTTTGAGAATTATAGTCTTTTCTTTAGCGCAATTATCAAAGTTTTTATGTATTGTCTCAATCAATACTTTCTTCTCAGCAATATCCTCGCTAAGTTTCTGTATTGATTGGTTTTTGTCATTGATAACACCCTTTTCGCGCTTAAGCTTCGACTCTAACTCTTCGAGTTTAGTCAACATGGCATGCATTTGATTTAAGAAATCTGATTGAGTTAAATCACATACCTCTTTTTCCTCATCCTCGGAATCAGCTTCAGCTTCTGTTTTCTGCTTGCCCATTAAGCACATGTGTGCTGTCTCGTCCTTCTTTTCATTCTCATCTTCCTCGTCTGAATGATCTAGCCAGTACTCATCTTCTACCATCAATGCCTTTCCAGCCTCCTGTTGCTTGGCAAGAAGAATTTTATTCTTGTAGTAGTCTGAGTTTCTGACTTTGGGTCTTCGACAGTCTCTGGCAAAATGTCCAAGTCTACCACATTTGTAGCACATAGGAGGTTCTGACTGACTAGTTTTTTCAGTTTTATACCTTCTCTCTTCCGGCTTCCTTTCCTCTACTCTCTTACCTTCAACTCTCTCTTTGTGAACATAGTTGCTTGGACCAAAAGAATACCTCTGACTGTTTGAGTTTGGCTTTTTGTAGAACTTTCTTTGAAAGGCCTTAGTCAGCATAAGCATTGCCTGTTTCAGTTTTTCACAGTCATCCGAGTCAGAGTTTGCTTCACTATCAATTTCTTCTGATTCATACACAATCATCTTGTTCTTCTTCTTTTTCACAACAAGAGCAATTGAGTCAACACTTGTCTTTTCAGCCTGTTTCTTTTCATCCATGATTTCATCTTCGTTCTGTTTGAGGGTTTCATACACCTCATGAAGTAGAATCTCGTTTAGATCCTTGATTTGGTTCATTTGCCTGGCAAACCTCTTCCATTCAGGCTGGAGAATGCTTAGGAATTTGACATTCAACTCCATTTGCGATTTGTTGACCTTGTTCTTGCTTAATTCATCCAGCAAGGTCACAAATCTGTCATATGTTACTACTAGTGACTGTTGGGAACTGAAGAATTTACCAAGTATGATTAATGCTGCTAGTTCATCATGGTTACTACTTCTGTGGTTAATGCTGCCAGTAGAAGTTAATGCTGCTGGAACAAAGTTAATGCTGCTCTTCAAGATTAGTACTGCTGGAGTTACTACTGCTAAGAGATTAATACTGCTGAGTATGGTTAGTGCTGCTGAACTTAGTACTGCTCAGAGTATTAATGCTGCTTATGATTAGTACTGCTTATGAGATGGAGATCCGTATGGAAAGGATGACAGCTGGATAAACTGAAGATATTTATTGTAATTATCTTTTATTCAGTATATGTATAGAATTGATAGAATAGTTTAGATATAATCAATTAATTCTAAGTTTTTGTTATAGAGAGAATCAACCTCAAGGCATAGTTTCTAATTCTAGAGAAGTAGAATTCGTCTTGAAAGAGCTTGTTCTTCAAGATTGAGGTTGAGTGTGCAATCTTGTGATTTAAAGCATTCAATACAAGTTTACAAATTATTCATCATATTTACTGTTTGTTTTACTGTTTCATTGAATATCAAAGTGTTATTCCGCAAACTTCTTTGATATTGTTTCTGAGTATTCATAATTCTTGTTGAGATTTTGATCCTGACAAGTGGTATCAGAGCCTGTTCTCTCAGAAACATCTATTCATTCATCATGGAAAACTTTGCAGAATCAAACAGTACTCTGGACTCAAAGGTTCCAATGCTCAGACCCAATGAATTCGATATGTGGAAGATCAGAATCAAGCAGTACATACTTCTCACTGACTATTCTATGTGGGACATCATTGAGAATGGTCCTTCTGAAGCAGGGAAGATTGGTGCAGATGGAAAGAGAACTCCACCAAAAACTGATGCAGAGAGAAAGACTAGACAGACAGAGATGAAAGCCTTGAGCACCTTGCTCTTGGCTATTCCCAATGAATATCAACATCAGTTCTGCAACTGCACTGACGCAGAGATGCTCTAGAGAAGAGATTCTCAGGTACCAAAAGTACCAAGAAAAATCAGAAAGCCATTCTGAAGCAACAATATGAGAACTTTATGTCAACCAAGAATGAGTCAATGACTCAAACTTTTGACAGGTTCAACAAGCTTATTGGTGAACTAGCTACAGTGGGAGTACAAATTGATCAAGATGATCTAAACAGGAAGTTCCTAAGGTCCCTGAGTGATGAATGGACCATGTATACTGTGTCTTTCAGACAGAATGATCAACTGGAAGAAAAGGAACTTGATGATCTATATAATGATCTAAGAGTTTTTGAATCTGAGGTAGAGGCTAAAAAGAGGCCCTCTGGGTATGTTCACAATGCTGCACTCCTTTCAGCATCAATTGATTCAACTTCCAACCCTGTTGATCCAAATTCTCTCAGTGATTTGATAACGACCCTCTCCTATACTTAGTGAAAATTACGTTTTAGTATGTATTAGTGTTTCACCATCAGCGATCAGACTGAGTCTGTTCAGTTATCGCTGATAGTCTTTCTTGTAAACATTTCTATGTATTAATGTTTCACTATCAGTAATCGAACTGAGTCTGTTCAGTTATCACTGATAGTTCCTAAAGTAAACAGCCAACGTAATCCCTGAAGACAAGTCTCGCGTCAACAGATGTTCATAGCTGAATCAAAGACGAAGCTGCTGAACAAAGAGAAGTCTACTAGTGACCTGATGCGGATATCAGTGAAGCAAAGACAACTCTACTTATACGCGAAGGAACATGAGAAAAGGCTTCAGCGATAGCTGAACCTCTTTATCTCTGAACTTAGAGATACTCAGCTATCAAACGATCACAAAGCTTATGCCTCAAGTTTCCTCTTGTCTATCCTTGCACAACCTGGTACGATGTGTCAGAACGGACAAGTCTCTGCAACCATTCGTACAACAACTCTGTCTACTACACTGTTCATGACCCGACCGAAAGCATGTCTCCCAAAGTCAGACACTCAAAGCCAATCTGTGAACGCCACGTGTAAAGTATCCTGCCATGCATTTAATGCATAGGGTATAAATAGGAAGTTCACCCCTTCATCTAAAGGTGTGCTTCATCCTTGAACCCAAGATAGAAACCCTTGTTTTCTATATCTCTAAACCCCATTCTCTGAACTTCTTGTGCAATCATCTTAGTGTTTCTTAAGTTTGTTTAGATTGAGTCTGTCTTAATCTTATTCCGCAACAAACTTGTAAATTGTATTTTGATTCTTCAATAAACAATTTATTAAACTTTAAATTCTGTGTTTGTATTCAACCCCCCCCTTCTACAAACTTGTTTAGCACCTTCGGGACCAACAAGTGGTATCAGAGCAGTTTGTTTAAATCTAATAAACAAGATCTTGCTGTATACTCTTCCTTGCTATTCTAAAATGGCATTAAACACAAACACAAACTACTATGATAATGGTTCACTTTCTAAACCTCCTCGATTTAGCAGAGATAACTTTTCTCTATGGAAAAATCGAATGATGCTATTTCTTGAAGGTGCGGATCCTACTATACCTGAATATATAGAAAATGGACCCTATGAACCTGTTAGAATTATAGCTGCGGTTCCCGCTACTGCCACCACTGAAGCTGTCCCTGAACGATATGTCGTTAAGGAAATAAGACAGTGGAGTGATGAAGATAAAAAGAAGGTAGGCATAGATGCAAGAGCAAAGACCATTATTTCAATGGCTCTGCCTGATGAAGTTTTCCATTCCATCATGCATCTGAAAACTTCTAAAGAAATGTGGGAAACCATATGTGTTCAATATGAGGGCACCACTGAAATCCAAGAGACTCGAAAGATTAACTTGGTAAGACAGTATGAAAGTTTCATCGCTGGTAAGAATGAATCTCTTTCTGATGTTCATCAGCGATTTAACTGCCTAATAATTGATCTAAGAACTGTTGGTAGGACCTATTCTAATTCTGAGGTCCTAACAAAATTCTTGGAATGTCTTCCTGAAAGCTGGGACAGTTATTCAATATGTCTTAAGCTGACAAAAGACTTACATACTCTCTCCTTAAGCACTCTGTATGGAATATTGCTCAACTATGAGCAATCAAATCTTCTGAAGAAGAATCTTGTAAAAGATTCTAAAGACTCTAAAAGCACTCCTGTTGCTTTAGTCTCTTCAGAGATAATTCCATCTCAGCGATCTACTCTCACTATCACTGAGGTAGATTCTGAATCTGAGGATCTATCAGACCCTGATCTTTCAGAGTTTGATGAGTCCTTAGCTCTCTTGACAAACTCTTTTAAGAGATTTGCAAGAAAGAGTAACTTCCGAAGAAGTAAACCTCTCTCTATTTCTGAAAAGCCAAAATCAACTCCGGTTGATAAGGCTACTGCCACTTGCTATAACTGCGAAAAGATTGGACATTTTGCTAGTGAGTGCAGGTCGAAAAAGGTCTTCAAACCTTCTACCTCAAGAAGATCCAGTGATGACAAATACCTTAAGCTGAAGAACAAATATCAAAAGCTGAAAAGCCATCAGCGAAAAGGTAAAGGTCTCATCGCTGAAGAACATGACTGGGCTGAATCAGAAGAATCATCTTCTGATGAAGAAGAAGTCGCTAATCTTTGCCTCATGGCTGAGATTAAAGAAGAAGTAGAAGAACCATCTGAATCTTCTATGAGCTACATATCATCTCAGGTATCTATCTCTACAAATCCCTCTCTACCTGAAGCTGAGAGAAGTCGCGCTGTTGATGTACTGACGATTGACCTTTATAATGCCCTAAACGACAAGACTCAAGCTGAGAACAAAAATGTTCATTTAACTCAAGAGCTGGAGAAATGTCATGAAAAGATCAAAGAACTAAATCTTTTAGAAGAAAAGTTGAAAGATCAAGTCATTATAAATGAAATCATCAGTATTGAACGCGAACAAGCCATCGCTGCTTTAAAAACAGAAAAGGCTCATGTTGAAAAATGGTGCAAATCATCAACAAAAATCTCTGAGATAATAAATGCTCAAACCCCTGAAAGTGATAAAACTGGTCTTGGTTTTTGGACACCTCAGGATGAACCTAAGAAAGAGAGTTCCTCGCTTAAGTTTGGAACCTTTGTCACCTCTTTCTTTGACACTTCTTACAATCAACTCTATCCATGTTCTTCTTCAAATCCAATCCCTGAGGAGAAATCCAAAGACACTAAGTCTACGGATAAAGGAAAGACCATTCTCCTTCCTCAGAAGGCAACCAGGAAAGCAAAGCTGAAAGTTCCTTCTAAACCTTCAGCTAAGCAATCCTCTAGCTCTGTGATAGAAATCTTTGATCTCTGTCCTCCAAAGCTGAAGATTGACCTTAAACCTTCGAGATCTGAAGGAATGAAAATTCCTCCCAGATCTCAAGAGAAAAGTCTTCTTGGACCTGGCCCTGCTCATCTTAAACTTGCAAAACCTTCTACTCCTGGTCCTAAAACCATTTTTAAATACAGAAAGTGTTATCACTGTGGTTTTACTGATCATATTGCAAGTAAATGTCCAACCGCCACTAAAGCTGATAAAATAGCTAAAGTGAAGAAAAATGCTTCTAAAGCTGAGAAGGTCACCAAGGTGAAAAATACCACTAAGGTTAAGAAATTAACCAAAGTGAAGACTATCACTGAAGCTGAATCTTCGTCAGCTGAGAATACTAATGAACTTACATTATCCACTAACTCTGAAGGACCCATTGAAAAGTGGGTACCAAACAACGCTTAATCTTCCTTATGTGTGCAGGGATCAAAGGGCATCTGGTATCTTGATAGTGGATGTTCTCGTCATATGACTGGACAAAAAGACCTGCTCACTGAATACAAAGAAGAAAAAGATCCCTCTGTGACCTTTGGTGGAAATGGTAAAGGATTTACCCGAGGGTTTGGTGTCCTCAGCAATGGGACAACTACCTTTCGAAGAGTCGCTTATGTAGATGGACTGAAGCATAATCTTCTAAGCATCAGTCAGCTATGTGATAAAGACTATGAAGTACGCTTTACTAAGAAAGCATGTTCAGTGTTAAATGAGAAAGGAAAACTTGCTCTCAGTGGTCATCGCAGAGAAAATGTCTATGTAATAGATATGGACTCTACTATCACTGAAAACTTATGTTTTCTATCTAAAGCCTCTTCTGATGTCAACTGGCTATGGCATAAAAGGCTCTCTCATCTAAACTTCAAAACCCTGAATTCTCTCTCATCTAAGGAACTGGTTTCTGGTCTTCCTCAGCACTCATATGCTAAAGAATCTCTCTGCTCAGCATGTGAAAAAGGAAAACAAACAAAAGCAAGTTTCAAGTCGAAACAAGTTTCCTCAGTGACAAGTCCTCTTCAGCTCTTGCATATGGATCTATTTGGCCCTGTCAACATCCAATCAATAGCTGGAAAGAAATATACACTTGTCATTGTAGATGAATTTTCTCGCTACACCTGGGTTATCTTTCTTCGCTGTAAGAGTGATACTCCAGAAGAACTGATATCTTTTGTAAAAAAGATGGAAGTGCTGAACAATCTTACTGTTCGTTCAATAAGAAGTGATCATGGAACTGAATTCAAAAATAGTTCTCTGAACAATTTCTTTGAGAACAAGGGGATCTCTCACAACTTCTCTTCAGTAAGAACACCTCAGCAAAACGGAGTCGCTGAAAGAAGAAACAGAACGATCATAGAAGCTGCTAGATCAATGCTCAGCGATTCTCATCTCCCTACTCAATTTTGGGCTGAAGCTGTAAACACTGCATGTTTCACTCAAAACAGATCGCTGATAATAAAGCGATTTGGGAAGACAGCTTATGAACTTTTTGTTGGAAGGAAGCCTTCTATCAGTTTTCTTCATATCTTTGGTTGTCAGTGTTTTATCTTAAACAACAGAGATCAACTTGGAAAGTTCGACCCAAAAGCTGATGATGGAATATTTCTAGGATATTCCTCCATCTCCAAAGCCTACAGAGTCTTCAACAAGAGAAGACAAACCGTAGAAGAAACAATTCACGTCACTTTTGATGAAACTCGCTCAGCGAACTCAAAACCAATCGCTGACAATGAAGAGTTAAATGCTTGGATGCTTTCTCACTACAGAGAAAATGAACCTTTCTTTTCTAACCATCAGCATTCAGATCCTCCAGTCGCTGATGATGATCCAAACATTATACATCCTACCGCTGAATCCACCTCATGGGTTTCAGCTGAACCTTTAAACACACTCCTACCATCAAATCTGCCTTCGTTTGAAAACCTCTCCAGTGAATCTACTCAACAGTTGATCGCTGATGAACCTCAATCGTCATCATCGATAAACATTCAAATTGTTGATCCCACCTCTGAGTTAAGCAATAATGCTCCTGCTCAGCGATGGACCAAAGATCACCCAATAGATCAAATTCTTGGTGATCCGGATGCAGGTATTCAGACACGACGAAGCTCAGGTAATATTTGTCTCTTTGTAAACTTTCTATCTTTAATAGAACCAAAGAAGACTGATGACGCCCTCAGAGATCCAAACTGGGTCAGTGTTATGCAAGAAGAGCTGACTGAGTTCTCTCGAAACAAAGTTTGGAATCTCATTCCTAGACCATCTGACAAAACTGTAATAGGCACCAAATGGGTGTTTAGAAACAAGTTAGATGAACATGGAACTGTAACCCGCAACAAGGCTCGACTTGTTGCTCAGGGATACAGACAAGAGGAAGGCATAGACTGTGATGAAACCTTTGCCCCTGTGGCCAGGCTCGAAGCAATTCGACTATTCTTAGCTTATGCAGTCTATAAAGACTTCATCGTCTATCAAATGGACGTAAAATCAGCGTTTCTAAATGGAAAGCTGAATGAAGAAGTCTATGTAGAACAACCACCAGGGTTCTATGACCCTAAGCATCCAAATTATGTTTATAAATTGGATAAGGCTCTCTATGGTCTAAAACAAGCCCCTCGTGCTTGGTATGACACTCTCTCATCTTTTCTTATCTCTGAAAATTTTGAACGTGGCAAGATTGATAATACGTTATTTTTCAGAAAGATAAAAGGTCATATAATTCTTGTACAAATATATGTCGATGACATAATATTTGGTTCTACTAACCCATCTCTGTGTACTCGCTTCGCTGAAAGAATGAAGAAAGAATATAAAATGAGTATGATGGGTGAGCTGACATATTTTCTTGGTCTTCAGATTAAACAATCTGACAAAGGTACGTTTATCAACCAAGGCAAGTATGTTAAAGATATGCTGAAGAAGTTTGATCTTACTCAAGCTTCAGCGATGAAAACTCCTATGGCACCACCCCTGACACTTAACAAAGATCCTTCTGGAAAACCTGTTAATGTCACTGCCTATAGAGGAATGATAGGCTCTCTGTTGTATCTCACAGCAAGCCGACCTGACATCATGTACTCTACTTGTTTATGTGCACGCTATCAATCTGAACCCAAGGAATCCCATCTGATCGCTGTAAAGCGAATTTTCAGATATCTGAAAGGAACTCCTAACCTAGGTCTTTGGTATCCCAAAGACTCAGGGTTCGATCTAACTGGTTATTCTGATAGTGATTTTGCAGGATGTAAACTTGACAGAAAGAGTACCACTGGTGGATGTCAACTCTTGGGAGGAAAGCTGGTAAGTTGGACAAGCAAGAAGCAAAATTCTGTGTCCACTTCCACAGCTGAAGCTGAATACGTAGCCGCTGGAAGCTGTTGTTCTCAAATCTTATGGATGAGAAATCAACTATTAGATTATGACCTTCAGTTGTCAAAAATTCCTATCTATTGCGACAGCACTAGTGCTATCGCTATAGCAAATAATCCAGTGCTACATTCAAAGACAAAACACATAGAGATCAGATATCACTTTATCAGAGATCATGTGATGAATGGTGATATTGAACTTCACTTTATCCCTACTGACTTTCAGCTTGCTGATATATTCACCAAACCTCTTGATGAGACAAGGTTCAACTTTCTCATCAGTGAGCTTGGAATGCTGAATCTTGAAGAATAATTCTTCAGCATTCATGCATTGTGTCAGCAATCAAAAGTTTCTTTTCATCATTCTCTGATAAGTACTCTGACTCTCAGGTATGATTTCTCAATCCCTACAACTGAATCTTCATTCAGTTATATAAAACTTAATCACTGAATTTTTATTCAAATGATTAAAAGCTTTTTGAAATTAAATTTATCACTGATATTTATATTCAGTGATCCTTTTAAAAGAAAATCTATCCCTATCTTTTCATCAGGGATACTTTCAAAAAGAAAATTCTATCGCTGACTTTTCTTCAGTGATAATTTCAAAAAAAAAAAAAAAATGAAACGTCTCTTTCCCATGACGTCATTTGAGCGGATAATCCACGGCACGCCTTTTCTGACACGTTCGTCCGTTGCTCTTCTATCCAATCAACTTTGTGGAACGTGTCAATGTCATGATGATCTTTTCCCGCTTCATTCCTTCTCTCTCCTCTATCTCTTTGTATAAAAGGAATTCTTCTCTCCTTTATACGGTTTACGCTTTCAAAACTTTCTAAGCAAGAAACTCTCTCTCAAGAACACTCACGCAAGTTAAACCAGAATTTTGAATCTGCAAATCTTCGTCTTCGAAATAAACAGGTTTATTTCATGTTTATGTGCTTTGTTTATCTGCTTTCTATTTTTTAAAATCCTACTCCTTCTTGTTCATCATGGATTTTAAAATTTATTTTGCTTAAAAACTAAAAATCATTCTTTCTGATTTTATGTTTTTTTTTAAAATAAAAACCTTTTGGTTTTTAAAAGTGTTCTTCATTCTTTCTACCCAGAACACTATTTTTTTCTAAAAATAACTTGATATTCTTCCAGTTTTCCCTCATTTAGAGAAACTGGTAATCATATTATTTTTAAACCATAATCATTTCTTCTATTATGATTCTTTCCATAACAGAAATGGCACAATCTTCAATCGTTGCTTCCAAGAATGTGCGATTCGCTATCACTGAAGTTGAGATTACGAAATGTAATCACTTGGGAAGACTCGACTTCAAAGCTGACAAATACCCACATCTGGTGGAAGCTGCTGACTTTCTTAAACAATCATGCATAGCTTACGCGATCACTGTGGATCCTAAGCCGTCAAAGACTCTACTCCAGCAGTTCTGGTTCACTGCTGATGCCACTGAACTCACCAACAAAAAGGGTGAGCGAGTCCCTGCTATCTCCTTCAGCACGGATTTGGGTCCAGGGAGCATGACTGCTCTTAGCCTCAGGAAATCCTTGAGATTTCCTGACAAACCAAAGAGTGGGTTCGACGCACTCCCCACTGATGCTGAGCTGATCTCCTTTCTGGATGCAATGGGTTATTGTTGGGAAAACAAACCGAGATCATCTATTCCCAACAAGAAGCTCACCAAGATTCTCAAGGCTCAGATGCCTTCACAACTGAACTTCATCTTCTCGCACATCATTCAGTGCATGAGCGGGAAGAGTGGTTCGTTGGATCAAGCCAGAAAAATACAACTGCAAATGGCCTACTCAGTAATCGCTGGTCAAAACTTTGACTACGCAACTGCCATCTTTGAAGATCTGAGGTCGAGGTTAGAGAAGCCTGAACGAGATCCCAAGATCTTCTACGTACGTTTCATATGTACGTACATCAAGTTCCTCTATCCCAACACCTATCCCACCAAAGATGATGGCACTTTTGCCAGGATAGGTCAACGATCGCTGGAGGTCAAGCCACTCGCCAACGAGGTAAGTATCTCTCTCCTTCGTTCTCGTCTCTCTCTCCATTCTTCTTTTTCAGCGACCACGCAGACGGCTCCTTCGTCTGCTATCCCTGTCGCTACCACTACTTCCAAACGTCCATCAACTGGTCAAATTGGTTCTTCTAAGAAGGCCAAAAAGACTAAGGAAAGTACACCTTCTAGTACTATACCTGAGGAAGCTTCTCAACAAGCTGCCTTAGATGCTTTTGTGGGTCCTTCCTCCACAATTCCCGCAGTCACTCAACCTGCCGTGTCAGCGATTTCAATCGCTGTCACACCATCAGTGACCCCACCTACTATCTCATTCGCTGAGATTAACCCCAACCTTACTTCTATCCCCATAAATCTTCCCTCTCCTTCTTTGGTCTCTGAACCCGCTACCACCTCTCTACTTATAGGACCTGAACATCAAACGTTTGAGGAATCTTTGCAGTTCTATAAAATGTTTGATACTTCAGGTAACCCTATTATCCTAAACACTTCTTCTCCCATCTCTCCAAATAAGCCCATATCTGAACTGATATCCTTTTCAGGTCCTAGTTTGGCGTCTGTTGACACGCATGTCAACCATCTAGGAGAAAAGGTGGACGCTCTCACCAACACCATCAACAACACCACCAGCGCCGTTAATCAGGCTGGTGAGGAGCTGAAAAGGTTGACAGCCACCTGTTCATCCAAAGCTGAGAACTCCAAACTTTCAGCTGTAGAAGAACAAGTCGTCCAACTCAAAGAGTCCTCTCAACTCTTTCAGGGACGATTTGAGTCTCTTACCACTGAAGTTCGAGATCTCTCTTCTAAGGTTGATCTCTGCACGTCGCTTCTACAGCAACTTCTCCAAAAGGTATCTGAAACAGCTCCAGCGCTGCCTCCCTCCTTCACTGAAGATGATCGGACAAATCTCAACATCGCTGTGGAATTCATCCATGATGCCACATGCGACATCCCTGCAGTTGAAGAACGGGTCACGTGTCTGGAAGCTGACATTCAAGTGCTAAAAGCTTCAACAGCTACTCCAGCAGTTGAGCAACCCCCTACCGCTGATAATGACAAAGTGGGGGAGAAAGCTGAAGAAACATCTATCGCTGCTGCTGGGGAAGCTAAGACTTCAAAGAAACCTCCCTCTCAATCTGAGGGGGAGAAGGCGAAAGAACCCTCCTCATCTATTCATTCTCTTCTCTTTGAAGATGATGAAGAAGAAGAAGACGATGAAGAGGAAGATGATCTAGATCTTGATGATCAAGAAAAGGATCAACCCTACGATGATGACGACGACGATGAAGAAGACCAATCTATGTGGTTCTCCAAGCCGAACGTTTCATCAGGGACAACTTCACAAGAGGTTGTCAAAACAGGGGTGAGAGGTGATACATCTTCAAGCGCTCCTTCGCAGAGCAAAGACAAGCAACCAATCGCTGAAGAATGCTTGAGGACTGGATCACAATCTGAGGGGGAGCATCCTTCTCAGGTATGTCTTTCAATTGTACCACACTCCTATTTTTTTCAAACCCCTATCTCTTTCTAGCCTTTATCTTTCTTTTTCTAAATATACACTTATCCCTTCTTTCCTTCATTTTTCTATCCAGACAGTTCTCACCCCTGCTTAAGGGTTCAGAACTACAAATAATCCCAGCTGCAATCGCTGAAGAAATAATCCCAATCTCTATCGCTGAGATTGATGATGAAGAAGAAGAAGATTCCCTGGTCCATCCAGGAAGGCCCTCTAAACCATCTCATGGGGCAGAGGAAGTGATGAAGAAAAGAGCTGAAATGATCGCTCAACTAGAAAGTCAACGGCGGAAAGTCCCTCTTCAAACATCCTTCTCAGAGCTCGACTTCCTCACTACAGCTGAACGAGAAGAATCTGCCAAAGCTGAGAAACTGATCGCTGAATGCAGACGAGATGCCCAACTCGCTTTAAAGATTCAATCTTCTCAAGTCAAGGACAAGAAGCTGAAAAGAAAGCCTGTGGAAGTTCAAGCTGCACTACTGAAAGAAATTGAAGAGGAACGATCCAAAGAACAAGAGATCAACGATAAGTCCATTGAATGGTGCAAACAGAAGATGGATTATCGCTCTGATCTTCTTCCAATATCAGCCGTGACTATCTCTGGTCGCAAGAAGAAGGATCAACTCTCAGTGACCATGGAGATTACCAGAGAGGATGGAACTCAGAAAGCTATGTACGTTTCCAAACTTGAAGGTTTCGGGTTTACAGAGTGGATAGAATTCTGGGATGCGCTGAAGAAATCAAAATCTACATACAGAGGCTACGTTGAAGGACTTCTTAAAGCTCTCATCAACAGAGTCACTTCTGTACTGAACCTGCCATCTCCTATCCCTCCCAATCCCAAGAAACTCAAAAGAAAAATCGGGTCCTCCTCCTCTGAAGACGTCGCCATCATCAGAAATGAAACTTCTATCAAATTTTCAAGAGATGCACTGTTTGGTCCTCCTCCTGATCTTTCAGTTCTAGACTTATCTCTGCCTCCTGGTGGTCCTTTCCAAGCTGGTCAAGTAATTGATCATCCTTATGGAATATTCTTCAGAGATGATGATGAGGAACTCGGATTTCAAAGAGTCTCTGAGATTCCTATCTGTCCTCTGAATCATCTCAAGGATCTACTATGCTTATGGTGTGACTTCTTCCCTGCTGCTGAGAAAATCAAAGAAATCATCAGCCAAGAATCTTTGGAACGAAGACAGAAAGGAGAAGAAATACCTGAGTATATGATAAATCCTCCTAAATCTTCTTATAGCTGATAGATTAGTTTTCTCTTCTGTAATCTGTTAGTTGTACTTACAGTAGTTAGTAATTTACTTGTAATTTTCATTCCTTGTAATTCTATTCCTGAATTAATGAAATTTCAGTAAAGTACTTAACTTCATCAGTGCTGTAAAAGATCCCTCAAAATAGTAATTGGGACATGTATGTTACGAGTCCTAATTATTCCATCATTTTGAATCATAAAGTAATTTTCTTCAGTTACTTTGTCATTATCAAATAGGGGGAGATTGTTGATCCAAACTCTCTCAGTGATTTGATAACGACCCTCTCCTATACTTAGTGAAAATTACGTTTTAGTATGTATTAGTGTTTCACCATCAGCGATCAGACTGAGTCTGTTCAGTTATCGCTGATAGTCTTTCTTGTAAACATTTCTATGTATTAATGTTTCACTATCAGTAATCGAACTGAGTCTGTTCAGTTATCACTGATAGTTCCTAAAGTAAACAGCCAACGAAATCCCTGAAGACAAGTCTCGCGTCAACAGATGTTCATAGCTGAATCAAAGACGAAGCTGCTGAACAAAGAGAAGTCTACTAGTGACCTGATGCGGATATCAGTGAAGCAAAGACAACTCTACTTATACGCGAAGGAACATGAGAAAAGGCTTCAGCGATAGCTGAACCTCTTTATCTCTGAACTTAGAGATACTCAGCTATCAAACTTCCAGCATCAATTGATTCAACTTCCAACCCTGAATCAGTTAGTGCAGCCAATGGAGCAAATCAAGAGAAAGGCACTGAAACTGTATTTGAAGCCTTTCTGGCAAGTCATGGAAACTCTTCTCTTATTAATGATGACTTGGAACAACTCCATCCAGATGATCTTGAAGAGATGGACATTAAATGGCAGATGGCCATGCTCTCTATGAGAGTTAAGAAGTTCATCAAAAGAACTGGGAGGAACAACTTCTCCCAAAGAAGAGAAGATGGAGCAGGATTTGATAAGTCAAAGGTGGAATGCTACAAATGCCATCAGAAGGGACACTTTGCTAGAGAATGCAGAAGTGGAATGTCTCAAAATAACAACCACCAACAAGCTCAATCTGGAAGCTTCAATAATAACAGAAACTCTGCACAAGCCCTAGTCTCTCAACAAGGTATGGGGTTTGATTGGAGTGATCAAGATGAAGAGGCCATCCAAAACCAAGCTCTAATGGCAGAGGTGTCTGATATCCCAACAGAGGTAACTTCCAATCTTTGCTCTCAAAGTTGCATTAACACTGTTAAAAGGTATAGGGATCACAACCAGAACATGAGTGATAACCTTAAGAGATTGGAAAAGGACATAAAAGATTATGTGAGGATTGTTGAGAGATTTGAAGAGCCAATTAAGGGTTTTCAAGCCAATGAGCTTCAACACTCTTATGACACAAACTACTGGAAGTGGGAGAAGAATTACTTAGAACTTCAACTGACCAGATCCAAAGAGGAAAGTGAAAAGTTAAGAGGAGAGCTAGCTAAAGTCAAACTAGATGTAGAAAAGTTTTCAAATGCTTCCAAAGCAATGGATTCTTTGCTACAAACTCAGATTCATGATAAACTGAGAAGAGGAATAGGGTACAATACCACACCACCACCCTATAACAACAACTACATCCCTCATAGTTCAGATTTGTTAGAAACAAAGGATAGAAAGGACCTACCCAAGGGAGCCACTGAAATTGATCCCTTAGATGAAGTAGTTGTTAAGGATAAATCTGAGAAAGAAGTTGTCAAGAATAAGAACAACACTGTGAGTGGAGAGATTCCTATAGAAAACCACATAATCACCAATGAGGGATGTGGAAAGCATTGGGTAAAGTCCAATGAGATAGAGAAGACTGAGGGAAAGAACAAGAAGGTTCACTATAAGCAGACCACTGTTGTGAATCCTATCCCTTGCAAGCAGTGTGTATGCAATAAATCTGAGCCCCAAAAACATGATAAACCAAGGGGAAATCAGAGAAACTGGAACAAGCAATGGGCACAAAAACAAGGTATTGATCTGAGTAAAATCAATAGACCAAAACCTTGTTTCATATGTGGAAAGTTAAACCATTTGGCTAAGCACTATTTCTTCAATCCTATTAACCAACAGATGAACTTTCAAAGATTTGTGCAAAAACTTGTTGGTTATAGGAAGGCTGGAAAGAAACATGTGGGGAAGAAATCTGTTGAAACCAAAGGCCCCATGAAGAAAAAGGTTTGAAAAGAAAGTATCAAAATATGGGTGCCTAGAAGCACTAAAACTGTTAGTACTGCTGACAGAGATAGTGCTGCTAGAAGCATTACTGCTGCTACCAGTGTTAGTACTGCTGAAGATTTTAATACTGCTAACACAGTTACTGCTGCTAACACAGTTACTACTTCTAACAAGGTTAGTACTGCTAAGCATGCAAGTGCTGCTAATGCAGTTAGTACTTCTAAAACCAGTACTGCTTCTAGCAAATGTGTTTCTAAACCCATCATTGTGACAAAGTACTCCAGAAATGAGGAGTCAAAGTTTAAAAATCTTGTCAAGAAAGAATGTAAGTATTTTGATGAGAAAGGGGTACCCAATACCATTTTGGCTTGGGTTCCTAATTCATACTAACTGATTTATTATATGTGCAGGGCAACCAACAGCTCAAGGGAAAGAGCATATGGCATGTTGATAGTGGTTGCTCTAGGCACATGACAAGCAACATGTCATGCCTTCAGGATTTCAAGCATATCAATGGAGGACATGTTGCATTTGGAGATAATCTTACTGGTGGTAAAATAAGTGGAAAAGGTAATGTTACAAAAGGTAAGATGACATTTGAGGATGTCTACTATGTTGATCAATTTAAGTACAACCTGTTAAGTGTATCACAGGTTTGTGACAAACAACATAGCATATTATTTACTAATACAGAGTGTATGATCCTTGCTCCAGGGTTCAAGGTAGTTGATGAAAGCATGATACTACTTAGAACTCCAAGAAAGGACAATGTTTATTGTCTAGATATGGACAATGTTTCTAGTGATTCATCCCTGAACTGTCTTGTTTCTAAAGCTTCTGTGGATGAATCCTCTATTTGGCACAGAAGGATGTGTCACATGAACTTCAAAACAATGAACAAACTTGTTAAAAACAACCTTGTAAGAGGTTTACCATCAAAAGTCTTTTCATGTGATGATCATTGTGTTGCTTGTCTTAAAGGCAAACAACACAAAACTTCTCATAAGACCAAAGAGTTAAATACAATTTCTTCTTGTCTCCAGTTATTGCATATGGATCTGTTTGGTCCTACAAATGTTATGAGTATAGGCAAGAAGTCTTACTGTTTGGTTATTGTTGATGATTACTCTAGATTTACCTGGGTATATTTTCTAAGGACTAAGGATGAGACAAGTGGACTGATCAAATCATTTATCCTAAGAATTGAAAACCAAACTAATCAAAGAGTAAAAGTCATTAGATCAGACAATGGGACTGAATTTAAAAATCTTGATCTAAACACCTTTTGTGAAGAAAAAGGAATTGAGAGACAATATAGTGCCCCTAGGACTCCTCAACAGAACGGAGTTGCTGAGAGGAGAAATAAGACACTAATAGAGGCTGCTAGATCTCTGTTGGCTGATTCAAAACTGCCAATTACCTTCTGGGCTGAAGCAGTTAATTCTGCCTGTTATGTCCAAAACAGAGTTCTAGTGGTCAAGCCAAAGAACAAGACCCCTTATGAGCTTTTAAATAAAAGAAAACCTTTCATTGGATTTTTCAAACCTTTTGGGTGTCCTTGTACAATTCTCAATACCAAATCTCACTTAGGTAAGTTTGATAGCAAGGCAGATGATGGATTTCTTGTTGGGTATTCATCTCAGAGTAAGGCTTACATAGTTTTTAACTCTTCTTCTAGAATAATTGAAGAAAGTGACAATGTCAAATGCAATGAGAACACACCAAATCCTATTGGGTCTGGTCCTCAGTGGCTGTTTGACATTGATTCACTAACTAACTCTTTTGGTTTCAGTAGTGATGATTATGCAGGTTCAAGGTGTGGAGGATCAGGGACTACACAAGTTCAAGATAATTTATCTCAATCTGTGATCTTTCCCATACCTACAGTGGTTTCTACTGAAGACTGTGAAAAGGAATCATCTACTGGACCAAATCAGAGTGAAGAAGAAAGTAGAGATGAGGAGAGTCAAGAAGATAAAGACCCAGAAGTAGCTGCTAAAAACACCTCAGTTGAACTGAATGACTCTAATCTAGAGGTGGGACTTAATGAAGAACCTAGTCATCACACCAGAATTCAAAAGAATCATCCTCCACAGCTGGTAATAGGTGATATATCTTCTCCTATGATGACTAGAAATCAAAGCAGACTGCAAGAAATGCAAGACCAACAGCATACAGTGCTCTCTTGCTTTTTATCCCAGCTTGAGCCTAAGAAAGCACATGATGCTATGAAAGAGTCCAGTTGGATAGAAGCCATGCAAGAAGAGCTACTGCAATTCAAGCTGCAAGATGTTTGGGATCTGGTAGACCTTCCTAAAGGCCAAAGAGCAATAGGAACAAAATGGGTCTTCAGGAATAAGAGAGATGAAAGAGGCATAGTAATAAGGAATAAAGCAAGGTTAGTGGCTCAAGGGTATACACAAGAAGAGGGAATAGATTATGAAGAAGTATTTGCACCTGTAGCCAGGATAGAAGCAATTAGATTATTCCTGGCTTATGCTTCTTATATGAAATTCAAAGTCTATCAAATGGATGTCAAAAGTGCATTTCTATATGGCTCAATTGAAGAAGAAGTATATGTCTGTCAACCACCAGGGTTTGAAAACCCAAGCTATCCAGACAGGGTATACAAATTGAAGAAAGCACTTTATGGACTGCATCAAGCTCCAAGAGCATGGTATGACACTCTGTCATCCTATCTCTTGGAAAATGGATTTGAGAGAGGAGTCATTGATAAGACTCTATTCATCAAGAGAAAGAAGAAGGATATCTTGCTGGTCCAAATCTATGTTGATGATATTATCTTTGGATCCACAAGAGACAATATGTGCAAGGAGTTTGAGGAACTAATGCATCAAAGATTCAAAATGAGTTCCATGGGGGAAGTTACCTTCTTCCTTGGACTCCAAGTTCAAAAGAAGTCAGATGGTATTTTTATTAGTCAGTCCAAGTATGTGCAGGATATTCTAACCAAGTTTGGTTTCTCAGATTCAAAACCTGCCAGCACACCTATGGAGACACACAAGCAGATAACAGCAGATCTTGAGGGGGAGGATATGGATGTTCATCATTATAGATCCATGATTGGCTCTCTCATGTATATGCAAGATTCCAGTCTCTAGGCCAGATATAATGTTTCCAGTCTGTGTATATGCAAGATTCCAAGTTAGGCCAAAGCAATCTTACTATCAACCTGTTAAGAGGATATTCAAATATCTCAAAGGGCAACCCAGATTAGGACTTTGGTATCCTCATGACTCATCATTTGACCTACTTGCATACTTAGATAGTGATCTAGGTGGAGAAAACTTGGACAGGAAATCTACTTCTGGAGGATGTCAATTTTTGGGTGCAAGACTAGTGTCATGGCAGTGCAAGAAACAAAACACAGTGTCCACATCTACAACAGAGGCAGAGTACATAGCAGCTGCAAGTTGCTGTTCTCAAGTCTTATGCATTCAGAATCAAATGCTGGACTATGGGGTAACCTTTCTACACACTCCAATTTTTATTGATAATAGCAGTGCTATTAGCATTGTGAATAATCCTGTCAAGCACTCAAAGACAAAGCACATTGAAATCAGGTATCACTTCATAAGAGACTGCAATGAAAAGAAACTTATTCAAGTTGTAAAAGTTCACACTGATAACCAGTTTGCTGATCTATTCACCAAAGCCTTTGATGTGGGTAGATTCACTTTCTTGGTAACAAGTGTGGGAATGATCAACTCTGAATAAGCACCTTCTCAAAATGTGGTTACATACCTGTATATTGTTTATTTGTGGTGGTCCTAATCTTCTTTTTCAGGATATGTATAGCAGTACTCAGTGTATCACAAGCTTAAAAGAGTAAGTATAGTTAATAATGCCAGTACAGTTTTAATACTGCTAGTGGTTAATACTGCTCTCAGTTAATACTGCTAGTTAGTTAATACTACTAGTGGTTAATACTGCTCTCAGTTAATACTGCTAGTTAGGTAATACTGCTAGTGGTTAATACTGCTCTCAGTTAATACTGCTTGTTAGTTAATACTGCTCTCAGTTAATACTGCTAGTTAGTTAATACTGGTAGTTAGTTAATACTGCTAGTGGTTAATACTGCTCTCAGTTAATACTGGTAGTTAGTTAATACTGCTAGTGGTTAATACTGCTCTCAGTTAATACTGGTAGTTAGTTAATACTGCTAGTGGTTAATACTGCTCTCAGTTAATACTGCTAGTTAGTTAATACTGCTAGTGGTTAATACTGCTCTCAGTTAATACTGCTAGTAAGTTAATACTGCTAGTGGTTAATACTGCTCTCAGTTAATACTGCTTGTTAGTTAATACTGCTCTAGGTTAATACTGCTTATGTTCCGAATACTATAAATACCCTTTGCCCGCCTAAAAAGTTCATAACGACTCTTTGCATACTGTTCACTTGCGCTCTAAACCCTTTCTCTCTCAAGTTCAAAGTTTTCAGGCAAGAACTTTCAAGATCAATGGCATCAATGGCATTCATAGACGAGCACAATGAAATCGCGATGCTACAGAAGCCCAAACAAGCCGCTAGTTTCCACCAGATTGTGGATTTCCTCAAGACAACCCATATTGCCCATGCTCTCACTGTATCACTATCAATCTATATCGAGCATCAAAGGCAATTCTGGGCAAATGCCACCATTGTTACTGAGAATGGTGTGCAAATGATCAAGACAAAGGTGTGTGGCAATCCCTTGACAGTTACTGAAGAGGTAATTCGCATCAGTCTACGTCTAGACGATGCCTCTGGTATAACTTCTATCTCTAATGATGAACTGTTTTCTACTCTTACAAGAATGGGGTATGGAGGCCCATTGGGTGTGTTCAAGTTCTCAAAAGCCAAATTTTCACCCCAATGGCGTTTCTTTGTCCATACCCTTATGCACTGTATCTCTAAAAAGACTACTGGATGGAGTGAGTTCAGTAGCACCATTGCTTATGCTTTGGTGTGCTTGGCCACTGCCAGAAAGTACAATTTTTCTAAAATGATTTTCAGTGATCTTGTCTCAAACTTGGGAAGCAAAAAGAGCTTTTATATGTACCCCAGGTTTGTCCAAGAAGTTATCACTCATGAATTGACGGATATGCCTCATTTTGATGGGGTATATGTACCTAAACCCCCTAAAGGCAAGGTTTTCTCAAATATGAGAAGATATGCTGGGGACTCGGAAGGAGTAGACACCCCATTGTTCTCTACAATGATGGTGGTGTCCTACACTGATGAAGGTATGGCAGCAGGGTCAAGGCCCCCATTAGACCATCCCACTGCTAGCCAATCCCAACCTTCCCACTCTAAATCAATTCCCCAGTCTCTTCTTGATAAACCAACTTCACCAATCACCCAACACATACAAAAGGAAACAGGTAAAGAAGGCTCCTTCCCTTCTTGTACCTTCCCCCACTAAGCCTTTAAGCCCTCTAAGGGAGGATTCTCCCTTAGAGAATATCTACAGGGAAACCACAGGGGTGTCTCCCAACCCCAAGGAGGTGCTCACTGAGGAGAGGGTTGAGTATATGGGAGCTGAGGCTGCCACTACTTCTGCTAGCACAGAGAAGGACAGTGGTAACATAACTAAGACCTCCCCCATGGCAACTTTGAATGAGCAATCATTCAAAGGTCCCAGGTGCCAAGAAACCACGGGGGTGGATAGTGCTTCTGCTAGGCAGAAGACTTCCACTACTAAAAGATCCCATGATCCTTCAATAGGGGGTAACACTCCTGGAGAAGGTGAGGACAAATATGACTATCTTGAATTGATGGACACAATGGCCAACATCAATAGGGATGTGATCAAACAGGGCCAAGATATAGAAGAATTGAAGTTGATAGTTTTGTCACAACAAGAGCAGATCCTCCACTTAAAGCAAATGGTCAGAAAATTGATTCTCCAAAAGAAGAAAAAGCAATTTGTGCTTAGAAGGAGGAACCCATTGACTGATGCTTTCAACAAGGGGGAGAAGCAAGAGGGAGAACCAGAGAAAGAAAGTTCAGCTGAAAAGAGAGTTGAAGTTGAAAGGGAGGCAGAGCATGGAATAGAAGAAGAAACTGTTAATGCTGCTACAACAAAAGAAACAGTTAATGTTGCTGAGGTAAATGAAGCAGCAGAAACAGAAGCAGCAGAAACAGGGCTCTCTGTAGAGGAAATGGAGATAGCAGAAACCTTGATTAAAGCCAAGAATGATACTCCTAAGGCTACTCAAAAGGCCAAGGGAGTAGTCATCTATGAAGGAGGGATCTCAAAGAAGGGAAAAGAGAAAGAAGTCTTGAAGGATATAAAGGGAAAAGGAAAGGAAAAGATGGCTGAAGCTGAAATGCCTGCAAAGAAGAAGACTCAAATTGGAATGGATGAGGCAATAGGAAAGCAGCTTCAAGATCAAATGGAAAAGGAGGAGCAGCTTCAAACAGAAACAAATAGAGAACTTGCAAAGCTCATGGCAAGAAAGTTAAATGCAGAATATCAGAAAAGTATAAAAGAAGCAGCTCAGGCCAAGAAACTTCAAGTCAAAAAGATGCCAATCCAAAAACAGAAACAGAAAAGACAACCCTCCAAGACATTTTTGGCCAATCAGGAAAGAAGAAAAATGATAAATTTCCTGAAAGGTGCAATTGGTGTCAAGGGGGAGATGTTCACCAACATGGCATACACTCAGGTTGAGGAGTTGTATCAGAAAGAGATGGCCAAGCTTCAAGGGGATTCAGCCCAAAGGGAAGAGGCTGAGAAAAGAATGAAGGAAAGGCATGACCTGAACATTCAAAGACCATTCCCTGAGGAGACCACACCCTCAAAAGACAAAGCTGAAGAGATGAAGGAAGAACATGAGGGTGTTGGTGAAGAAGCCAAATCTGGAAAGAGGGTGAAGTCAATTGCTTCCAAAAGGCAGTCTAAAAGGGCAAGAGTGGAAGAAAAGGCAGAAACTGCAGTAGAAACTGAAGCAGAATCAGTGCAAAGTCCAGAGCAGTCTAATAATCAAACTGATGAGAGTATGGATCTGTACATGACCATAGTAGAACCTATGAAGGCTATTCCAATCTCCATGAAAGCTCCAGAGATCACCTTTTGGGACATCCTAAGAGATAATGGAAAGGATTTCTTCAGAATCAAAAGAGCTGATGGTTCATTTGAAGCATTTTCAACATGGGGGAGAGTTATCAGAAGCTGTTCAAGAGCAGATATAGAAGAAATGTACAATGTGGGGATGAAACTCTATGAGCCTGTGTTGAAAGGTAATGAAGAAAATCTTTTCAAAGTGGCAATGGAATACTTATGTATGATGTTTGATCCAGAGAAGGTGATGCATAGGATTAAAGATCTTCATCATGAGTATGTGTTCAAAAAGATTTATAATTGGATACTCTTTGAAAATTGTGAAGTGTACATGATTACCATTGACAAATGCTATCATGAATATTACTTGGTGGACAAAATCTATGAGCATAGCAAGGAGAATCTAGTAGGGATGTTAAAAGCCAAACTAGTATGCACAAAGGATTCAGAAATGGCCAAGATTATGGTAAGAAGAATTGTAAATCAAAGTTTGGGCCTAGATCCAAATTTGGGTAACTGAACCTAAGGTGTTGAAAGCATCTTGAAGAAGATCTGAAGAACTTGACTTCTCTTTCTAAAAGTCAAGTTAGGGGGAGATTGTTGGGAACTGAAGAATTTACCAAGTATGGTTAATGCTGCTAGTTCATCATGGTTACTACTTCTGTGGTTAATGCTGCCAGTAGAAGTTAATGCTGCTGGAACAAAGTTAATGCTGCCATTCAAGATTAGTACTGCTGGAGTTACAACTGCTAAGAGATTAATACTGCTGCTGAACTTAGTACTGCTCAGAGTATTAATGCTGCTTATGATTAGTACTGCTTATGAGATGGAGATCCGTATGGAAAGGATGACAGCTGGATAAACTGAAGATATTCAAGGAAGCTTATAGAGATAATGATGGAAGATATTCTGAAGATATTTATTGTAATTATCTTTTATTCAGTATATGTATAGAATTGATAGAATAGTATAGATATAATCAATTAATTCTAAGTTTTTGTTCTAGAGAGAATCAACCTCAAGGCATAGTTTCTAATTCTAGAGAAGTAGAATTCGTCTTGAAAGAGCTTGTTCTTCAAGATTGAGGTTGAGTGTGTAATCTTGTGATTTAAAGCATTCAATACAAGTTTACAAATTATTCATCATATTTACTGTTTGTTTTACTGTTTCATTGAATATCAAAGTGTTATTCCGCAAACTTCTTTGATATTGTTTCTGAGTATTCAGAATTCTTATTGAGAATTCGATCCTGACAGTGATTCTCCAACTCTGCCTTGAATTCTTCATAGTTGTTTAGGCAGTTGGATATATTCAGCTGGTTTCCAACTTTTGAACCTAGAATCATCTTCTCTAGCTGATCCCACATCTCTTTGCCAGAGGCCTTGTAGCTGTCTATCTTCACATATATTTCATTTGGAATGCCTTGAAGAATGTAAGACTTTTCTAATCTATCAGCTCTTGCTCTCTTTAGTTCATCACCTTCGAGTTCATAAAATTTCAGTTGATATTTTACCTCATCAGCCCCTCTGTACGAGTCTTCATAACAGGTGCCATAATTCCTTCTTCCAAGGATTTCTTGATGAATACTCCCAAATCATGTCTTTCAATGAATTCCATGAACCGTTCTTTCCACTGCTCATACTCTCCCATGAAGAGTACTGGTGGCTTATGTCAATTCCGATAGCTAGAGCTTCTCTTGAAGTCATTCTGATTGAAAAAGACCAAGTCTGGTACTGGCGTAAAAGACACACTTTGCGCTAAAGGTGGCTGGCGCAAAAGAGTTTTGCGCGAGGTGTATGTGGCGCGAAGTAACACTTTGCGCTAGAAGACGCTGGCGCAAAAAGAGTTTTGTGTGAGATGAGGGTCACGCGACACAGAACTTTGCGCGAAGTGAAGGTAGCGCAAACTTTAGTTAGTCTGGAAGATGGAGTTTTGCACGAGATGTTGATGGCGCAAACCTGAACTTTGTGTTAATCGACGCTGGCGCGAAGGACACTTTGCGCGAGTAACTGATAGCGCAAAAGTAACTTTGCGCGAGGAACTTTGAAGTACTTCTGGCGCAAACCTTGCTATGAACTGGCGCAAACTTGAACTTTGCGCGAGTTCGTCCCTGCAGCTTCGAAAATCGACTGATTTGACAAATAAACCTATCTAGACTTCGATTTAGTAGTCCCAACTTTGACAAATCGACCATTAACACTTCTAGAACAGATTACAAGCCTTTGATCTAAAGAATAATCACTTTTGAAGAAATGATCGATGGAACAGTGATTTTCGTCTTGTGAACAGTTTGACGCAAATATCACAAAATGAGAATCGATTGAAGTGCAATAATGAAATTAAACTATACAACAACGATCTAATACACTTATCGATCACAACCTGATCGATTTCAACACCTAAAACACTTTAAATCTCGAAAATGATTTTGCAAATGAAGAACAAGTGTCGAGTTCTTTCTTTTTGATTTTAATCTGGTTTAGCTTTGATACCAATTGTGGGTCCGTGTGATTGAACACGATCTTTACCAGATAATCAAACTCAAAACAAGATACGATTTACCAACTTGTTTAGATTACAAAACGATGGATTACAAGGTTGATTTCTTCTCTGATAAGCTCTCTGTGAATAGTGTTCTTAGATCTTAGATTATCTAGAAGTATTAGATATTCTAATATCTCACCTAACTTAAACAAAACAACATAATATCTAAAAAAGATAATATCTAAACTAATATCCTAAAATATCTATTAATTAGATATTTAGGAATAATATAAAATACTAAAAACAAACTTTGACATTTATTACAAACTGACTTTAGACTAATATTAAGAGTTGACTTTCCAGCTTTAGCTTCAGATTGCGATCATCAGATTGGATGATCTTGAATCCAATAGATATGTGTGCTAACAATTTCCAGGTTTGTTTCCGTCTCCTAAGAAAGCACAAAATCTAGAATCTTTGGCCATGACAGCAGGTCCACTCATTTCATGCACTCCCGAGAAGAACATATCGACCCCAAATTTGTGAGAATTACCATTTACTGAGAGATTTAAAACCAAAAACGTGGATGAACAATTCAAAAATTTTTTGGACATTTTCAGACAAATCCACATTAACATTCATTTCGTAGAAGCTCTCGAGCAAATGCCTAGTTATGTTAAGTTTTTGAAAGATATTCTCAACAAAAAATGAAGGCTTGGAGAGTTTGAAACTGTGGCTTTAACCAAGGAATGTAGTGCACTCCTTACTTGCAAAATCCCTCTGAAATTAAAGGACCCGGGGTGTTTTACCATCCCGTGTTCTATTGGGGGACAAGAAGTAGGGCATGCTCTATGTGATTTGGGGGCAAGCATAAACCTCGTGCCTTTGTCGGCTTTTAAAAAATTGTGGGCAAGCATAAACCTCGTCCCACCACAGTCACTTTGCAACTGGCAGACAGGTCTTTGGCATATCCAAAAGAAAAAATAGAGGACTTTTGGTCAAAGTTGATAAATTTATCTTTCCGGCCGATTTTCTTGTTTGGGACTATGAAGTAGATCAGGATGTTCCCATCATCTTAGGAAAACCTTTCCTTAGGACTTCGAACGTTGATTGACGTCCAAAAGGGTGAACTTACCATGAGGGTAAATGACCAAAAAGTGACCTTTAATGTTTTTAAGTCCCTTAAGTTATATGGTGATTTGGAAGATTGTTCAGCCATTAATCTACTAGGTGAAGACCTTGGTCTAAATATTGAAGAGTGTGTTGAGCATTTTGAAGAGGGAAGTGAGAATGAAAGAAAACTGGAGAGTCCAGTAAAAGTGCAACCGCCAATGAAAGTGAATCTAGGTATGAAAGAAGTGAGGATGACCCATCATAAATACATGAAAAAATGGTTTTTGTCAAAAGATGTGCCCTCACCCCCCGTCTTGTCATCCAAAAATTCAAGTGTTGGGTTGGAAACAACCTTGTAAATAGTCTTATCTAATTGTAATAGTTTTGTGTTTTTGTTATTGTGTATTTGCTGGAGTTGGTCGTGATTTTTGCGAAAATGCGCCCACGAAGAATTTGGGCGGGATTTTAAACAAAAGGAGGGTGATTTATCGCTTTCAAAATGAACCCTCTCATCTTCTCCATGGCACGCTCCAAGAAGTTGGTTCCCAAACCTCACCCAACGCCTTCTCTCCGATCACGTCGCCTTCTGTCGACCACCACCATACCATCCATCATCGCTGACGCTAGCTCCGCCATGCCACCATAGACGCAACCGTCCACCTCCTTGAGTATCGGATCATTAACTCTCGCTGTGCAAATCACCGTCGATTCATCAATAGCCGCTGACAACGACCAAACACACTCCTCCTCACAAGCGACATTCGTCCATAGTTTTGGCGAGTGTCACGACATTTCCCATTGGTGTCTATACCCCATAAGTTTTCCATGCAGCTCCACGCCCTACTTCTCATGTTCCGGCCTCCGTTGACCGACTGATCTTTTGGTGTTGAAATCTTCTTTTGCGAAATTTAACTTATTTTCGTGCTTATTTTGACGGTGAAGTATTGTTTTGAAAATCCGGAACTCGCACTAACATCGTCTTTTTGTATTCCACCATCGATGGATTTTCAATATAATTCTTAGTATGTATTTTCGTCACATTGTGTTATTATGCATCTTTCTTTTCAGGTACATCTTTCATGGGAAATCATTGGGTTTGGCAATTAAAAGGACGTAGGCCATTATTGAATCTTTGACCGAAACACTTCCCTTTCACCATCACCAATGAGGACATTGATGTATTCTAAGTTTAGGGGGTGAACTTTAGGACGCTTTATGAGTATTATGATCATTGCAAAATTTTGATCATATTGAAAAAAAGGGAAAAAAAAGAAGAAATAATATATATATATATATATATATATATATATATATATATTAAATTAGTATAGATAAAATAATTCTTCAAATGGATCTTCACAAGTTGTGTGTTCCAGAATCTAGTTTATATTCATTAACAATCAAACAAACAAGATTAAACAATTGAATTACCTGTTTGATTACTTGATTTCTCAAGAATTACACTTTCTCTCTCTAGAAATCTTTCTCTCTCTCTAAAACTGAATTCTCTCAAATCTCTTACAAAGATATGTATTCTAAATTCGTACTTGCTAATTACAAGAACAAAGATATTTATACTACTCCTAATACAAAGGAAACTAAAATACAACTAAACAAGTACATTGACTTTTATTACAAAAGACTTTGACTTTTAATGAGATTTGACTTTCTTCAGCTTTGACTTTCTCAACTTTGACCTTCAGTAGTCTTGATCTTGTATCCAACATATTTATGCACTAACAATCTCCCCCTTTGGATTCAAGATCATTGTTGAAAGATTTAGCAAGCTCTGTCTGAACAAACTCCCCTTTTCCTTTAACTATCTTCTTTCCAAAAGTATCTTCATATGATTAACAATCTCCCCAAAACTCCGCTTTCAGACTTTGGAAAGAAATTATCTTCAGAATCAACTCGAATTGCTTTCAGCAAATAATCTTCAAAGAAAATTTCTCAAAAAAAAAAAAAATCAGCACGTCTTCAGAAATTCTTTGATCATCTTCAAGTCTTCTAATCTTTACTTTGAACTTTTCTGACTTGAACATTTCTGAAAATGTTCTCTCAAAAACTTTATCATTTCTTGATACCATCTCCCCCTTTTTGATGATTTGAGCATCTATATCATCAAAAGTTTTCTCCAAGAAATGTCATTGACCATTCTGATCTGTCATACTGAGCCTCTGATTCTGTCAATCCTCCAAGATAATCATCTAGATCTTTTCAAATCCAGACAAATTAAGAACATGTAACTCCTGAATCAACAGATGAATCAGTTAAAATGCCTGTCAGTAACACGAAGTCACTGTGTGTAACGAATACACAATATAAAGGAGCTTTTGTGATGTTCACTCCCCCAGGGCTTCCATCCAATCATCGAAATACCACAAAGGAAATTTCTATGAATGTTATGACAAAGAAACAAATTATTTGTGTGTTTGTGCATGTGTAGAAAGATTTAAGCACGAAAAATTGCTTTTATAAGGCTCAACATTGTGTAAACCACTGAGACAACAGTAGATAAACACAGACTCAATGTGCATGATTGAAGTGCGAAGGTGGGGCAGACTTCCTTCTGTTTCAATATCCAGATTTTCCAAATGAAAACCAGATAGATAATATGCTGCGTCCCCTTGAAAATGTGAAACATCTTCTTTTTGAGAAGAAAATAAGTGGTTGGTGGGGTATTGTCAAGAGTTGGCATGGGCTAGTTGCCTGTTTCAATAACCTTCACCAAAAACTTGTGAAACGCTAGTAATGCGGCTGCCCGGCTCAGAAAGTAGTTGGTGCAGAGTTTAATATTCTTTTACTCTGTTCTCACACCCTCTTTCTTTTCATCATTAAGCTCACATCTAACCAGACACTCCTTTACATTTTACCTCATCACACCCACACTCATTTCTTTTAGACTCCTCACACTCAATCACTAAGGATTAACTTCTTGGGTAGAAATCACTGGTTAACATGATTTCATAGAAGTTCAGTTAATTCCAAGCACAAAGAACCCATATATGATCCTAAAAGAACGTATTGCTCAGATGATTTAGCTTTATCAGTTAAAGCTTATATACAAATGTCAGATGAATGTATGCTCAGAATATAATCATAAAGATATGAGCATTTTAAAACATTGAAGTATTTTCAAACAAGTATATTGAATGAATGAAAATGAATACAAAAGACTTGTTTGAAAATCTGACATTGTATGAAAATTATCAGAAATGAATGATATAGCAATTAAGGCTTATGGTCAAAAACAACGGATATTGTCCATACGAAACAAAATATGGACATTCTTGAAATGACGTTTCGAAATGAAATATTGCTCAAAATTCTTTGAATACAAGCGGAGTGTCTTACCATCGAAGAAAAATTGTTCCAATTTAGAGACATGGTAAGAACATGTTGAACAAAATCAAACCGCTGTGTGTGAATACTTGAAAATATATATAGAAAAGACAATACACAAGTATTTATCTTTGGAAACACACGGTTTGTTTATCAATTAATGACAAAAAAAAATAAATAAAATGAAAACATTTAAAATCACACTTCCAAATTATAAAATCTATTTAAAAATCAGGAAGTGGTTTAAACATTTAAGAACATGTTTTCTATACCTGAAAGTTGTCCTTCTTTCAGATACATTTGAGATTAAGATAAGAAATTTACCTTTTCGAGCAATCTTAAATCTCAGAAAGTCAAGCTGAAGTCATTAAGATATGATCGTGTCAGCTTTTCTCTTCCTGCATAAGTCTCAGAGTCTAGTCAAACAAATTTATTCACAAAACTTATTCAAAAATAAAATGACATAAAGCAGTAAAACAATTAAAGAACGAGTTCTTTTCAGAAGTTATCAGAAATCATAGTCTTACTCCTTTTGACTTGACTTATATGCTCCCCCTAAAATCATGCATCACAAAAATTTGTCAGTTAAGTACAATGCAGAAATTAGTTTTGCTTCCCCTCAAATGAATGTAGATCATCTAAAATCTTCTGTAACTCCCCCTGAGATCATGAGCAAACAATTAAAGTGCAGATATCTTTCAGAAAATAAAGATAAAGAAAAATGATGAAAAATAACAATTTGTAACTTTAGTAGGTAACAACCGATTACATCTTAAGATTTAACATACCAAGCTTAGAGACAAGAAAATTAAATCTCTTTTCATCTAAGGGTTTGGTAAATAAATCTGCATGTTGATAATCTGTTTTTACAAAATAAAGTCAAATTGTTCCTTTTTCTACATTATCTTTTATAAAATGATACTTGACATCAATGTGTTTGGTTTTCGTATGCTGGACAGGATTAGCAGATATGGCAATCGCACTCTTCGAGTCACAGTATATTGGAATTTTATCAAATTTGAATCCATAGTCTCGTAGCTGTGTTCGCATCCATAAGACTTGAGAGCAGCAACTTGCAGCAGCTACATACTCCGCTTCAACAGTCGATGTGGAAACGCATAATTGTTTCTTTGATGCCCAACTAACAAGCTTGTCTCCAAGAAATTGAACGTGACCAGAAGTACTCTTTCTGTCCAACATGCAACCTGCATGATCTGCATCTAAATATGCAGTCAGTTGAAACCCAGTATCTTTAGGATACCACAAACCAAGGTCTGCAGTGCCCTTCAGATATCTAAAAATCCGTTTGACAGCAGCCAAATGGGATTCTTTGGGAGCAGCTTGATATCTAGAACATAAACATGTTGAAAACATAATATCTGGTCTACTCGATGTAAGATACATTAATGAACCTATCATACCTCTATATGATCTAACATCAACACTTTTACCCGAAGGATCAGTGTGGATCTTAGTACCAGGTGCCATCGGGGTTCCAATTGGTTTACAATTTTCCATTTTGTACTTCCGAAGAATATCCAAAATGTACTTAGATTGGTTAATAAAAATCCCCGTAGAAAACTATTTAACTTGTAGTCCGAGAAAGAAATTCATCTCTCCCATCATACTCATTTGAAAACGTGACACCATGAGGTTAGAAAAGTTTTTACAATATTTTGGATTAGTATAACCAAATATTATATCATCAACATAAATTTGAATAAGAATAATATCAGCTTTTTTATTCTTGATGAATAAAGTGGTATCAATCTTACCTTTGGAGAAACCAGACTTGACCAAGAATTTGGATAAGACATCATACCATGCTCGAGGGACTTGTTTTAATCCATAAAGGGCTTTGTCCAAGATGTAGACATGATCTGGCTTATCTGGATTGACGAACCCTTCTGGTTAAGACACATACACCTCCTCTTTAAGAATGCCGTTCAGAAAAGCTGTTTTCACATCCATCTGAAATACTGTGAAATTCTTATGAGCTGCGTAAGCTAGAAACATTCTGATTGCCTCTATACGCGCTACTGGAGCATACGTCTCATCATAATCAATGCCTTCCTCTTGCTGGTAGCCTTTGGCAACAAGTCTAGCTTTGTTTCTTATGACGATACCATCTTCATCCTTTTTATTCTTGAATACCCATTTAGTGCCGATCACAGTTTTACCTTCTGGCTTAGGAACAAGTCTCCAAACCTTTAGGGCTTCAAACTGATTGATCTCTTCTTGCATTGCAGATACCCAGTCCGAATCAGCAAGAGCCTCAGATACTCGTGTTGGCTCAATCTTACAGAGGAATGAGTCATGCATATATTGGTTAAGTGTCGCTGACCTAGTCTATACAGGCTTGTTGAGATCTCCAATTACTTGATGTAATTGACGCTCTTTGGTCCAGCGATGCTCATGAGGGAGTGGAGTAGATGAATTTTGAATATGATCATCATCTAGAAATCCATTTTCAGAATCTTCAGTTTGAATATCATGAGGAGGGTTCTCAGTTGAAGGTTCATGTGCAGAAGTATTAGTTGGAATAGCAGACTCTGACTCAACTGAAACAATTACTTCTGGCTCAGCATTAACTTGTGGAACTTCAACTGTAGGAGTAACATCAGGAATGTGAGTTTCTGACTGAACGGGGGATACTTGTTCAGTAATGACCTCTGAAGTGACTGGATGATGACAACTTGTATCTTCAAACCTGTCAGTCACATCAGATTTAGATACATTAGTTCCAAGAAACTCATCATAAAAGAATTCAAATAACAAATCTAAATTAGTTAAATGAGAAGTAGATGTAGAAGCGTTATCCGAATTTTTTATGTAGAAACAGGTTCTGGACTGATCTGCCCAGAAGCTAATACTCCTGTGATAACGGGTTCTGAACTGAATTGATCAGAAGCCAAATCTTCATCAAATGTGACATTGATGATCTCAATAACTGTCTTTGACTTCTTTAGATAAACACGATATGCAGCAGATGTTGAAGAATAACCGATAAATATGCCTTCGTCTGCCTTAGCACTGAATTTATTCAGACTCTCTGTCGTTAAGCACAAAACATTTACACCTAAATATGTGAAAATATTTGATAGTTGGTGTTCTGTTGTTGATCATCTCATATGGAGTCTTTTGAAAACGGCGGTGTATCATGGATCGATTTTGAGTATGACATGCAGTCGACACAGCTTCTGCCCACAAGAATAGAGGTAAATCCGATTGGCTAAGCATAGTCCGAGCGGCCTCGACTAGCTTTCGATTTCGCCTTTCGACTACTCCATTTTGTTCAGGCGTTTTAGCAGCAGAATACTGATGTGAAATCCCAACTGATTCGAGATATTCATCAACAATCTTGTTCTTGAATTCTGTGATATTGTCAGTACGAAGAAACTTGACTGGTCGCTGCATTTTCACTTGGGTCGTTTTTAAGAAAGTAATGAGAACTTCCGGTGTCTCATCTTTTGAACGAAGAAATTTGACCCACGTGTATCTTGAATGATTTCATCCATAATAACTAACACGTATTTATTACCTCCCAAACTCTGAGTTCTTATTGGACCACACAAATCCATATGTAACAATTCTAACGAAGAACTAGTGCTTGGTTCAGGCTTCGGTTTGTGAGCAGCTCTTTTCATCTTACCCTTTTCACATGCTGTGCATAAGTGTTCTCGTTCATATTTCAGCTCAGGAAGTCCTTTAACCAATTTCCCACGAACCAGCTTGTTGATGTAACGAAAGTTCAAGTGAGATAAACGTCTGTGCCAGAGCCAACTTTGTTGCGTTGAAGCTTTTGACAATAAGCATATTTGACTGTCAATTTGTACTTTGGACAAATTGATGGTGTAGAGGTTTGTCTTTCGATTTCCAGATAAGAGTTCTGTTCCATCTTCAGTGCGAACTGAGCAACTCTTTGACTTGAAGTTGACCTCTAACCCTTTATCGCAGAATTGACCTATGCTGAATAAGTTGTGCCCCAAGCCTTCGACATAACTCACCTTACTTATCGTTATGTTGTCTTGAATAATGTCACCATATCCTAAGATAGGTGAAAGCTGATCGTTTCCGAATCTGACATTACCACTGAATTTCTCTGTATAGTTAGACAATAAAGCTTTTTGCCCAGTCATATGCTTGGAACATCCACTATCCAAGTACCACATATGCCGGGTCTGCAAGAGAAATCAGGCAATAACAATTTTAGGTACCCATTTAAAAACGGGCTCTAACGGATTAGCACAAGATTTAGGTATCCACTTGAAAATAGATCCTCTGTTCTTTTGAAAACTTTGAAAAACATTTGATCTCGAAGAATTAACATGATAAGATCCATACCAATCAGAAGAATTATGAGAATAAACAAAATCAGTTCTCCGATAATTAGAATAAAATGAAGTAGGAATAGGAGATAATTGAATCAATTGCTTTATTGAATATTTCTTGTAAGAAGTTACAAGGTTTTGTTTATTTGAAGCAAATTGATCAATTACATCATCATCACTACTAACTTGGCTAGTAAAAGAATTATCAGAAACTGATTCAGCTATCTCAGCATCCTTCCGTTTTGGTCTCCATTCGGATTGAGCTTTTATCTTTTTCTTCCTTAAATCTGAAACATAAGATATAGATTTATTAGGAAAAGTAGATTTCCGGGATTGATTTTTCTTTTGTGTACCAGTGTATTTCTGTTTCTGTAATCGTTGTTTCTTATGTTTCTTACCATGAGCATAGTAACCAGCAGTTACAGAAACTGAATCACCAACCTTAGTTGATGTTTCACCAATATGAACATCACTTGGTAACACTATTTCATTTTTAAGACAAGTAGAATGATCAGGAAGTTTAGAATGGACATCAAACATATCAGATTCTTCCATGCACCCATCATCAGAATTAAAAAAATTATTTGCAGACTCAAATAAGTCATTAGAATTATCAGAGAAAGTTTGAGGTGCCTTTGAAACTGTAGAACACTTTGTTGATTTAACTTGAAAAACAGTGTTCTTTAAAACTGTAGAAAATACATTTTGTTCTATATTAACCAAAAGTTTTTCATCAGATAAAACATTTTCAAGCTCGACTATTTTGCTTTCAAGAATAGATGTAGGAACATAAACCTTTGCAATTGCAGGTTTTTCCTTCATTTCAGAAGCGGAATAACTAACAAAATAATCGTTTGAAAAAACTTTTGGTGTTTCTGAAAAATAACTATCATTTAACTTTACATAGTTAAACGGTAGTTGCATTTTCTTTTTATTCTTTCTATTTTTAGTTTCTTTGGCCTCAACTTCATCTGACAATTTGGTAACAAATTTGGGTTTTAAATGAGTATGTTTACCAGCACAAGCAAGAAAATCATAGTTATAAAGTGCCGGCTGTTTTCTGATGGCTTTCTTAAGATAATGGGGGTTTTCAAAACCAAGTCCCCTTTTCTCTTTAACATCAGCCTCTTCATTAGGTGCATTTAGAAAAATGGTTTGATCTGTTTGACCTCTCGCATAAAGTTTTGCTTCCAGACCATTTACCTTCTTATTCAAATTCTTGTTTTCAACCTGCAGTTTATAAACAGTTAGTGCAGATTCATTTTTCTCAAACTCATATTTAGACACTTTACCTTCAAACTCAGAAATCTTCTTTTCAAAACAATCTACTTTAGATTTAGAATCAAAATCAGATTTGCGTAAAGAATCAATCAGATCTTTGTTTGAAATAACAGACGTATTAAGCTCAAAGATCTTCTTGTTCTTTTTAACAACTCTTTCTTTTTCCTTTTTCAGATTATTTTGTAAATTTTGTAGCTCAATCACCATGGTTTCCATTTTGGTAATAAAATCTTTTTCAGATAAGTTTAATACCTCATTAACTGCCTCATCATCTGACTCGTCATCCTTAACTTCTTTGCCCATGAGACAGATATGAGCTATTTCTTCTTTCTTGTCATCCTCTTCTCCTTCTGAGTAATCCAGCCAAAACTCATCTTCAGCCATTAGAGCAACACCCGCTTCTTGTTGTCTTGCCAAAAGCAACTTGTTCTGATAGTAATGAGAGTTGCGAACTTTCGGCTTTCGACAATCTTTTGCAAAATGACCCATCTTGCCGCAATTGTAGCACTTGATTGAATCAGTTGCTGGCTTTTCAACAACGGTGTAGTCATTCATAAACTTCTTCTGTCAGGATCGAATTCTCAACAAGAATTATGAATACTCAGAAACAATATCAAAGAAGTTGCGGAATAACACTTTGATATTCAATGTAACAGTAAACAAACAGTGTATATGATTAACAACTTGTAAACTTGTATTGAATGATTAAAATCACAAGATTACACACTCAACCTCAATCTTGAAGAACAAACTCTTTCAAGACGAATTCTACTTCTCTAGAATTAGGAACTATGCCTTGAGGTTGATTCTCTCTAGAACAAAAACTTAGAATGAATTATTGATTCTAAACTATTCTATCAATTCTATACATATACTGAACAAAAGATAATTACAATAAATAAAATATCTTCAGAATATCTTCCATGAATATCTTCAGTATATCCAGCTGTCATTCTTGTAATTCGGATCTCCGTCTCATAAGCAGCACTAATCATCTTGGAAGTATTAACTTAGTCTTGGCAGTATTAACTACTAAGCAGCACTAACCTCTAGCAGTACTAACTTTGTTCAAGCAACACTAACTTTGACTAGCAGTATTAATTCTACTAGAAGTAGTAATACCTAGCAGTATTAATCTTTGAAATCCTCTGGCAGTAGTAATTCTGAACTAGCAGCATTAAAGACTTGTTCACGTCTTCAGTTCCCAACATCTTCTTCTCATCTGATTTCTTCTCCACATATCTATCTTCTTCATACCTCTTACCTTCCACTTTTTGTCGGTGCTCGTGGTTCTTTGAACTGGATGAAGAATAGCGTTGAGAATTTGATCCCGACTTCTTGTAAAATTTCTTCTGAAATGCACGGGTCAGAAGCAACATGGCTTGTTTAAAATTCTCTCCATCATCACTATCTGAAACAGAATCTGACTCAAAACTGGTAAGAACTTTCTTCTTTTTCTTCTCTTTCTTTTCTTTCACCTTCTCTTCAGCTACTAAGGCAATAGGATCAGGAACTTGTGCTGCCTTCTTCTTCTCAGCTCTTTTCTCTTCAACCTCTTCTTCATTCTGTTTCAAAGTCTCAAATACCTCATGTAAAGGAATTTCATTCAAATTCTTCATTTGCTTCATTCTTCTTGTATGCTTCTTCCATTCCGGGCGTAGGATACTCAGAAATTTGATATTGTTTTCCAACTGCTTCTTTTTGACTTTATTCTTTGTCAGCTCATTCAGAAGCAATACAAACCTCTCATATGTATCTTCCAGACTTTCACTCCTTAGATTTGAATTCCTCATAACTATTGATGCAGTTTGCCACTTTCATTTGATTTCCAATTTTGGATCCCATCATCATCTTTTGCAACTGATCCCACATCTTCTTAGCATTGCCTTTGTAACTATCAATCTTGATGTAGATCTCATTTGGAATACTCTGAAGAAGTAAGGATCTTGCTTGTTTATCTGCTTTGTATCGGCTTTTCTGTTCTTCAGAATACTGAGAAATATCCACTGTCACTGTTTTCATCTTTTGCTCTCTTTCCTCAGTCCTATCTTCACTATCAGAAGAATCAACATCAGGTACTTGAACTGTTATTGGAGCCATTGGACCTTCGGTGATAGACAGAAGAATATTCTCTCCATTTGAATGCCGATCTATGAAATCCAAGAATTTGTCCTTCCATTGTTCATAGTCGCCTTTGAATAGAACTGGAGGCTTAACATCAGTACCAATCGAAAGTGCATCTTTGGAAGTCATCTTGTATAAACCTGTTTGAAAAATATATCAAATAAGAAACTAGAACTGATCGTTAGTCCAAAATATGAAATCACAAGAAAAATCTTGAAAAGAAATTCAGAGATTTTGAACACAGAAAGAACTTTTGTCCCCCTCCGCAGTTTTGAAAATTTCTCAGGAAAAAAATTCTAAGTATAGAAACTCGCAAGTCCCTATTCAAGCTTAAAACTCGCAGACTGAGAAACACGCAGATCGAGACTTGCGCGTTTGATAAACTCTCAAACAAACTCGCAAGTAAACTCGCAGATAAACTCGCAGATCAAACTCGCAGATGATGAAACTCGCAAGTGCCTAAACTCGCTAAAAATTGTTCACGCTGAAACTCGCTAACAGAGGCTTGCGCGTTTACTAAACTCGCACGTCGAAGAACTCGCAAACCACCAAACTCGCACGTCGAAGAACTCGCTAACCACTGTTCCTCTCCAAACTCGCTAGCTTCGATTAGCGAGTTTGTAGAACTCGCTGGCCACTACTAACGTGTTTCTTAGAACTCGCAGATAGCCCTTGCGCGTTTTAGACCAAAAATTTATTCCTTCAACTTGCGCGTTCTAGCTTTGAATCTTGCGCGTTTCTCGACGAACTAGCGCGTTTCACGAAGAACTTGCGCGTTTGAGAGATCTAGCGCGTTCTTCCTTCTGTCGACCCAAAAACTAACTTTTCCATCTGAAATCGATCTGAACTTTGTCCAAATGTCATGAAACTTTGAACGAACCTTTGTAATCAACCCAAGAACATATTCCAATACATGATTTTTACAAACAAACACTTACAATACAATAAGATCGATGAAACAGTAAAAACCAGCTCGTGTACAAAACTTAACAAAGATCACAAAATTCGTGTGATTTACAGTGCAAAACAGAAATTGAATTACAAAAACTCGATCTATTACACTTTGCGATCAAAACCTAACCAAATTCTTCTTCAAAAACACTCTGAAACTCAGAATTCGATTTTCTCTTTCAAGAACAGTGACGAACCAAGCTTTTCTCGAATTTCTTGATCTGATTTCACTTTTGGATCTACTCTGATACCAATTGTGTGTTCCAGAATCTAGTTTCTATTCATTAACAATCAAACAAACAAGATTAAACAATTGAATTACCTGTTTGATTACTTGATTTCTCAAGAATTACACTTTCTCTCTCTAGAAATCTTTCTCTCTCTCTAAAACTGAATTCTATCAAATCTCTTACAAAGATATGTATTCTAAATTCGTACTTGCTAATTACAAGAACAAAGCTATTTATACTACTCTTAATACAAAGGAAACTAAAATACAACTAAACAAGTACATTGACTTTTATTACAAAAGACTTTGACTTTTAATGAGATTTGACTTTCTTCAGCTTTGACTTTCTCAACTTTGACCTTCAGTTGTCTTGATCTTGTATCCAACATATTTATGCACTAACACAAATGATATGAGAAAAGATAAAGAAGACATGTGGAGCCCAATAAAAATAGATAAATACATATGAAGAAAATGTTGGGTTCCATGGCCCAAAGTACTAAAGGGAGTCCAATTAAAAGAAAACCCAAAACCCTTTTAGTATTTTACCACAGGTTTGGGGGAAGAGAGGAGTGAGAGATAAATCATAGCCACATACACAAACCCAACTCAAGCCCTACCGATTAATTACAAATACAGTTATTTACACAATGAAAGTTTGTGCCTCTTCAAGAGCATGACGGATGTAACAAATCGACATTTCACATAACATTTAACATGTATCTCATACATAAACAAACCATATTGAGTTACACATTGGGTCCCATAATCCAAAACAATACAATCTCATTAAGTCACTACAAATTTTTCGATAAACTTAACATAATACAAAAGATCTATTTACAATGATCAAAACAACTTGCAGATAAACTTCATATCAACTTCACAAAACAACACTCGAACAAATAAGATCACATCTTCCCTTTTCCCTTATCGACCATACGTACTTGTCCTGAAATACATATTTTAAAAACAAAAATGAGGGTTAGACCTAATGGTCTAGTGAGATATTCCCTGTCATTCCACAATATACCAAAACAGTTTATATATAAAATATTTATCAAAAACACTTTTATTGACATTCAGGAAAAACACATAAAATTGCCTCGTTGGCATTCTAGCACAACCGTACACATATCGTTGGTATTCTAGCACACAACCGTACACATTTCGTTGGCTTTCTAGCACAACCGTACATATTTTGTTGGCATTCTAGCACAACCATAACATATCGTTGGCATTCTAGAACAATCGTACACATATCGTTGGCATTCTAACACAACCGTAACATATCAAATGATAACAAAATATCTCATATCAATAATATTTCACATTATAAAATTAACCATTTCATAATATATGCATTCCATTTTGAAATTTGTTAAAAGAAAACTCACCTTGATACGATAAACGAGGAAATAAACTTTAACCGATACGAACGATCAGAACGAACGCGAATCTGAATTTAGGAATCACGGTTACGATCTAAATGATTCAATCAATTCCAAAACTCTTAATAGATTCTAAGGCATCTAAACGACACCCTAAAATATCCTAAAACGATATGAGCCAAAAACCGAAAAGCGCAAAGGAGTGGTTTACGCGACCTGCCAATTTCCAACTTAACCAAACTCAAAACCAACTTAAAACCCAGATAAAAGTCGTACTCTTGATGCCCAAAATACTCACATAAATCATGAGATCATCATATAAAAATAACTTTAAAGATTTAACAATTTATTCCTTTAAAATAAAAACCATCAATTGGGTAAAACTCAACACCACCAATAATTTATAAATTAAAACAAGGGTGATAAGATGCACCCAAAACTGAGAATTTGCTATAAAGTTAATTATAAGAGAAGTTTCCTTTCATCAAAAACTAAAACACATGTTGTTAGAGCATAAATATGTTGGATACAAGATCAAGAATACTGAAGGTCAAAGTTCAAGAAAGTCAAAGCTGAAGAAAGTCAATTCTCATCTAAATCAAAGTCTTTTGTAATAAAGTCAAAGTCAATGAATTTGTATTTGTAGTTTAGTTTCCTTGATTTTAGATATGGGTATAAATACTTTCTATTTCAGTTTAGTTTTGTAATAATTAGAGGAAGCTTATTTTGAGAAATACGATTGAGAGAAAATCTGTAGAGAGAGAAAGAGGGAGTTCTAGAGAGAGAAAGTTGTATTTGAATTGAGAATTGAATTCAAAACAGGTAATTGAATTGAATTGTTTGTTTTGATTAATTGTTTGTGATTGGAAACTAGAATCTAGGGAATAACAATTGGTATCAGAGCAGATCCAAATCGAAATCAAATCAAGATACTGTTCATCGTCACTGTGTTCTTCAAAGTTCAGATTCGTTTTTTGAGTATTAGTGTGATTTTTGAGTTGTAATTGGTATATTAGTGATCGATGAATGTAATAGATTGAGTTTGTATAGATAATTTCACGAAATGCACGGTAATTTTCATGAATTTTTGGATTTTATTGAGTTTTAGTTCATGAGTTTTAAAGCACTGTTACATAGATCAATCTTGTATTTTTGTTGTTTTTGTTTGTAATCTTTGCATTGTAATCGGTTCGAGTCATGATTTAGAAAAAATCTGCAAAGTTTCAGATCATTTGATGGAGATTTATTGCAAAGTCATGATTTGGCGTTGCCCCTTGACCCCACCCGCTAACCGGGTAGCGGGACCCCCGTGCTAAGTCTGCGGAGGGGGACAAAATTCTGTTTGTGATCAAAACTCCTGAATTTCTATTTCAAGATTTCTTGTATTTTTGTGATTTCATATTTTGGACTAAAGATCATTTCTAGTTTCTTATTGCAAATATTTTTTTAAAACAGGTTTTATCAAGATGACTTCTAAAGATGCACTTTCCATTGGCACTGATGTCAAGCCTCCTGTACTATTTAAAGGAGAGTATGAACAATGGAAGGACAGATTCCTTGATTTCGTGGACCGGCACACAAATGGAGAGAATATTCTTCTGTCAATTACAGAAGGTCCTATGGCACCAATCATGGTTCAAATACCTGATGATGCTCGTCTGATAGTGAAGATGGTACTGAGGAAAGAGATCAAAAGATGAAAACAGTGGCAGTGGATATTTCTCAGTATTCTGAAGAACAGAAAAGCCGATACAAAGCAGATAAACAAGCAAGATCCTTACTTCTTCAAAGCATTCCGAATGAGATCTACATCAAGATTGATAGTTACAAGGGAAATGCTAAGAAGATGTGGGATCAGTTGCAGAAAATGATGATGGGATCCAAAGTAGGGAATCAGATGAAAGTGGCTAACTGCATTAACAGTTATGAGGAATTCAAGGCCAAAGAGAATGAGATCTTAGAAGATACCTATGAATGGTTTGTCTTGCTGTTAAATGAATTATCAAAGAACAAAGTCAAAAAGAAGCAGCTTGAGAACAATGTCAAATTTCTGAGTATCCTACAGCCAGAATGGAAGAAGCATACACGTAGGATGAAGCAGATGAAGGATCTGAATGACATTCCGTTACATGAGGTTTACGAGACTCTGAGGCAAAATGAAGAAGAAGTAGAAGAGAAAAGATCTAGCTGAGAAAAAGAAGGCAGAAAAGGTTCCCGATCCTATTGCATTGGTAGCCGGAGATAAAAAGAAAGAAAAGAAAGAGAAGAAGAAAAAGAAGAAAGTGCTTACAAGTTCTGAGTCTGAATTTGAATCAGATGGTGATGATGGAGAAAGTCTGAAACAAGCCATGCTTTTACTGACCCGTGCATTTCAAAAGAAATTCTACAAGAAGCCGGGATCAAATTCTCAAAGGTATTCTTCATCAAGTTCAAAGAATCATGAGCACCGAGAAAGGGTGGAAAGAAGGAGATATGAAGAGAACAGATATGTTGAGAAGAAACCTGATGAAAGGAAGAAGTTCATGAATGACTACACTGTTGCAGAAAAGCCAGCAAGTGATCCAGTTAAATGCTACAACTGTGGCAAAATTGGACATTTTGCAAAGGATTGTAGAAAGCCAAAAGTTCGTAATTCTCAATACTATCAGAACAAACTACTCTTGTCCAAACAACAAGAAGCAGGCATCGCTTTAATGGCAGAGTACGAATTTTGGCTGGATCATTCAGAAGGTGAAGAGGAAGAGAAGGAAGAAAATGCTCATCTCTGTCTTATGGGAGAAGAAGTGAAGTATGATGAGTCAGATGATGAGACAGCTGATGAGGTAATAAACTTAACTGAAAAATATTTTGTAACCAAAATGGAAGCTATGATGGTTGAGCTTAATGATCTTCAAGTAAAACTGAAGAAAGAAAAGGACAGAGTTGCTAAAAGAAACAATAAGATATTTGAACTCAATAAGTCGGTTATTGGGAACAAAGATCTGATTGATTCTTTACGCAAATTTGCTTCTGATTCTAAATCTCAAGTAGATTGTTTTGAAAAGAAGATTTCTGAGTTTGAAGTTAAAATTTCTAAATATGAGTTTGAGAAGAGAGAATCTGCACTAACTGTTTATAAATTGCAGGTTGAAAACAAGCTTATGAAAAAGAAGGTAAATGGTCTGGAAGTCAAACTTTATGCGAGAGGCCAAACAGATCAAACCATTTTTCTCAATGCACCTGATGAAGAGGCTGATGTTAAGGAAAAATGGGGACTTGGTTTTAAAAACCCCCATTACTTAAAGAAAGCCATCAGAAAACAACCAGCATCATATAATTTTGATTTTCTTGCTTGTGCTGGTAAACATGCTCATTTAAAACCCAAATTTGTTACCAAATTACCGGAAGAAGTTGAGGCCAAAGAAACTGAAAATAGAAAGAATGTGAAGAAAATGCAACTACCATTTAACTATGCAAAGTTAAATGATAGTTATCTTTCAGAAACACCAAAAGTTCTTTCAAATGATTATTTTGCTAGTTATTCTATTTCTGAGATGAAGGAAAAACCTGCAATTGCAAAGGTTTATGTTCCTCCACTCATTCTTGAAAGCAAAATAGTTGAGTTGGAAAATGTTTTATCTGATGAAAAACTTTTGGTTGATATTCAACAAAGTGTATTTTCTATTGTATTAAAGAACACGATTTTTCAATCTACATCTACAAAGTGTTCTAAAGTTTCTAAGGCACCTCAAACTTCGTCTGATAACTTTGATGACTTATGTGAGTCTGCAAATGATTTTCTTAATTCTGATGATGGGTGCATAGACGAAATTGATATGTTTGACTTCAATGCTCCTCTTCCTGATCATTCTACTTGTCTTACAAATGAAAAGGTGTTACCAAGTGTTCTTAAAACTGCTAAATCATCAAATAAGGTTGGTGAATCAGTTTCTGTAACTGCTGATTATTATTCTCAAGGTAAGAAACATAAGAAACAGCGATTACAGAAATAGACACACACTGGTACACAAAAGAAAACCCAGTCTCAGAATTCTGTTTTTCCTAATAAATCTATATCTTTTGTTTCAGATATAATCAAGAAAAGGTCGAAAGCTCGAACTGAATGGCTACCAAAACGGAAGGATGATGAGATAGCTGGATCAGTTTCTGATAATTCTTGTACTAAATCTGTTAGTAGTGATTCAGATGTAGTTGGTCAATGTGCTTCTCATAAACAAAACCTTGTAACTTCTTACAAGCGTTATTCAATAAAGCAATTGATTCAATTATCTTCTATTACTACTAAATCTCATCATAATTATCGGCGAACTGATTTTGCTTATTCTCATAATTCTCCTGATTGGTTTGGATCTTATCATGTGTATTCTTCAAGATCAAATATTTTTCAAGGTTTTCAAAAGAACAGAGGGTCCATTTTCAAATGGATACCAAAATCTTGTACTAATCTGTTAGGACCCGTTTTTAAATGGGTACCTAAATCTATTGTTTCCTGATTTCTCTTGCAGACCCGGCATATGTGGTACTTGGACAGTGGATGTTCCAAGCATATGACTGGGCAAAAAGCTTTATTGTCTAATTATACAGAGAAATTCAGTGGAAATGTCAGATTTGGAAACGATCAACTTTCACCAATCTTAGGATATGGTGATATCATTCAAAACAACATAACGATAAGTAAGGTGAGTTATGTCGAAGGCTTGGGGCACAACTTATTCAGCATCGGTCAATTCTGTGATAAAGGGTTAGAGGTCAACTTCAAAGCTAAGAGATGTTCGGTTCGTACTGAAGACGGCAATGAACTCTTAGTCGAAAATCGAAAGACAAACCTCTATACCATCAATCTTTCAAAGGTACAGAATGACAGTCATGTTTGCTTATTGTTAAAAGCTTCGATGCAGCAAAGTTGGCTCTGGCACAGATGTTTATCACACCTGAACTTTCGTTATATCAACAAGATGGTTAGTGGGAAATTGGTAAAAGGACTTTCTGAGCTGAAATATGAGAAAGAACACTTATGTGCTGCATGTGAAAAAGGTAAGATGAAGAGAGCTCCGTATAAACCGAAGCCTGAACCAAGCACTAGTTCTCCGTTAGAATTGTTACATATGGATTTGTGTGGTCCAATGAGAACTCAGAGTTTGGGTGGAAAGAAATACGTGCTGGTTATTGTGGACGATTACTCAAGATACACGTGGGTCAAATTTCTTCGATCAAAAGATGAGACGCCGGAAGTTCTCATTAATTTCTTAAAGACGACCCAGGTGAAAATGCAGCGACAAGTCAAGTTTCTTCGAACTGACAATGGCACAGAGTTCAAAAACAAAATCGTTGAAGAATATCTCGAATTGGTTCTGGATATCACAACAGTACTCTGCTGCACGTACGCCTGAACAAAATGGAGTAGTCGAAAGGAGAAATCGGACTCTAGTCGAGGCCGCTCGGACTATGCTTAGCAAATCAGACTTACCTCTATTCTTGTGGGCAGAAGCTGGGTCGACTGCATGCCATACTCAAAATCGGTCCATAATACACCGCCGTTTTCAAAAGACTCCATATGAGTTGATTAACAACATAACATCAACAATCAAGTATTTTCACATATTTGATTGTAAATGTTTTGTGCTTAACGACAAAGAGAGTCTGAATAAATTCAGTGCTAAAGCGGACGAGGGTATCTTCATTGGTTATTCTTCAACATCAACAACATATCGTGTTTATCTGAAGAAGTCAAAGACAGTTGTCGAGAGCGTGAATGTAACATTCGATGAAGAGATGGCTTCTGAACAACTCAATTCAGAACCCGTTATCACTGGAGTATTAGCTTCTGGGCAGATCAGTCCAGAACCTGTTTCTACAGCGACAAATTCGAATAATCCTTCTACTTCTAGTTCTCATTTAACTGATTTAGATTTGTTATTTGAATTCTTTTATGATGAGTTTATAGGTTCTAATATACCTAAATCTGTTGTGACTGACAGGTCTGAAGATACAAGTTGTAATCATCCAGTCACTTCAGATGTCATAACTAAACAAGCATCCCCTGTTCAGTCAGAAACTCACATTCCTACAATTACTCCTACAGTTGAAGATGTACAAGTAAATGATGAGCCAGAAGTAAATGTTTCATTTGGGTGTCATACAATGTCTACTCAACAGCTAGAGTCTGTTGTTCCAACTGATGCTTCTGCACCTGAAACTTCAACTGCAAACCCCCCTCCTGTTATTCAAACTAAATATTCTGATAGTGGATTTCTAGATGATGATCATGTTCAATCAGTATCTACTCCACTCTCTCATGATCATCGCTGGACCAAAGAGCATCCTTTACATCAAGTAATTGGAGATCTTAACAAGCCTGTACAAACTAGGTCAGCGACTCTTAATCAATGTATGCATGACTTATTCCTCATCAAGATAGAGCCCACACGTGCATCAGAGGCTTTAGCTGATTCGGATTGGGTATCTGCTATGCAAGAAGAGATCAATCAGTTTGAAGCCCTAAAGGTTTGGAGATTAGTTCCAAAACCGGAAGGAAAAACTGTGATATGAACTAAATGGGTATTCAAGAATAAAAAGGATGAAGATGGTATCGTCATAAGGAACAAAGCTAGACTTGTTGCCAAAGGTTACCGGCAAGAGGAAGGCATAGACTACGATGAGACGTATGCTCCAGTAGCGCGTATAGAAGCAATCCGCATGTTTCTAGCCTATGCAGCTCATAAGAATTTCACAGTCTTTCAGATGGATGTGAAAACAACCTTTCTGAATGGCATTCTTAAAGAGGAAGTGTACGTGTCTCAACCAGAAGGGTTCGTCAATCCAGAGAAGCCAAATCATGTCTACATCTTGGATAAAGCCCTGTATGGTTTGAAACAAGCCCCTCGTGCATGGTATGATGTTCTATCAAAATTCTTGGTCATGTCCGGTTTTTCCAAAGGTAAAGTTGATACCACTTTATTCATCAAAAAGGAAAAAGCTGATATTATCCTTATTCAAATATATGTTGATGATATAATATTTGGTTTTACTAATCCAAAATTTTGCAAAAACGTTTCTAACCTCATGGTGTCACGTTTTCAAATGAGTATGATTGGAGAGATGAATTTCTTTCTCGGATTACAAGTTAAACAATTTTCTACGGGGATTTTCATTAACCAATCTAAGTACATTTTGGACATTCTTCGAAAGTACAAAATGGAAAATTGTAAACCTATTGAAACCCCGATGGCACTAGGTACTAAAATTAGCACTGATCCTTCGGGTAAAACTGTTGATGTTAGAACTTATAGAGGTATGATAGGATCGTTAATGTATCTTACATCTAGTAGACCAGATATTATGTTTTCAACATGCTTATGTTCTAGATATCAGGTTGCTCCCAAAGAATCCCATTTGGCTGCTGTCAAACGGATTTTTAGATATCTGAAGGGGACTGCAGACCTTGGTCTGTGGTATCCTAAGGGTATTGGGTTTCAACTGACTGCCTATTCAGATGCAGATCATGCAGATTGCATGTTGGACAGAAAAAGTACTTCTATTCACGTTCAATTTCTTGGAGACAAGCTTGTTAGCTGGGCATCAAAGAAACAATTATGCGTTTCCACATCGACTGCTGAAGCAGAGTACGTAGTTGCTGCCAGTTGCTGTTCTCAAGTCCTGTGGATGCGAACACAGCTACGAGACTATGGATTTAAATTCGATAAAATTCCAATTTATTGTGACTCGAAGAGTGCAATTGCGATATCTACTAATCCTGTCCAACATACGAAAACCAAAAACATTGATGTAAGGTATCATTTTATCAAAGATAATGTAGAAAAAGGAACAATTGAACTTTATTTTGTAAAAACATATTATCAACTTGCAGATTTATTTACCAAACCCTTAGATGAAAAGAGATTTAATTTTCTTGTCTCTAAGCTTGGTATGTTAAATCTGAAAACATAATCGGTTGTTACCTACTAAAGTTACGTATTGTTATTTTTCTTCATTTTCTTTATTTTTATGTCTGAAGGATATCTGCACTTTAATTGTTTGCTCATGATCTCAGGGGGAGTAAGAGAAGAGTTTAAGATGATATACATTCTTTTGAGGGGGAGCATAACTAATTTTTGCATTTTATTTCACTAACAAAATTTTTGTAATGAATAATTTTAGGGGGAGCTTATAAGTCAAGTCAAAAGGAGTAAGACTATGATTTCTGATTACTTCTGATCAGAACTCGTATTATAATCGTTTTATTGCTTTATGTCTTTTATTTTCGAATAAATTTGTGAATAAATTTGCTTTGACTAGACATTGAGACTTATGCAGATTGAGAAAAGCTGACACGATCATATCTTAATGACTTCAGCTTGACTTCATGAGATTTAAGATTGCGCGAAAAGGTTAAATTTCTTATCTTAATCTCATATATGGTTGAAAGACGGACAACTTTCAATCATAGAAAACATGTTCTTAAATGTTCAAACCACTTTCCGATTCCTTAACAGTTTTCATGAATTGGAAGTGTGATTTTAAATATTTTCATTTTTCATTTTGAGCTTCAATAATTAATAAACCGTGTATTTCCAAAGATAAATACTTGCGTATTGTTTTTTCTACCTACTTTCAAATATTCACACACAGCGGTTTAATTTTTGATCAAATTGTTCTAACCATGTTTCTAAATTGAAACAATTTTTCGATGGTAAGACACCCCGCTTGTACTTTCAAGAAATTTTGAGCGATATTTAATTTCGAAACGTCATTTCAAGAATGTCTATATTTTGTTTCGTATAGACAATATTCATTATTTTTTACCTTAAGCTTTGATTACTATATCATTCATTTCTGATCATTTTCATACAATGTCATATTTTCAAACAAGTCTTTTGCATTTATATTCATTCATTCAATATACTTGTTTGAAAATACTTCAATGTTTAAAAATGCTCATATCTTCATAATTATATTCTGAGCATACATTCATCTGACATTTGTATATGAGCTTTAACTGATAAAGTTAAACCATATTGAGCAATTTTATGCTTTCATAGGATTATATGAGTTCTTTGTGCTAGGACTTACATGAACTTCTATGAAATCACGTTAACCAGTGATTTCTACCCAAGAAGTTAATCCTTTAGTGATTGAGTGTGAGGAGTTGAAAAGAAATGAGTGTGGGTGTGATGAGGTAAAATGGAAAAGAGAGTTTGGTTAGTAGTGAGCTTAATGATTAAAAGAAAGAGGGTGTGAGATCAGAGTAAAAGAATATCAAACTCTGCACCAACTACTTTCTGAGTCGGGCAACCACATTACTAATGTTTCGCAATTCTTGGTGAACATTATTGAAACAGGCAAATAGCCCATGCCAACTCTTGCTAAAACCCCACCAACCACTCATTTTCTTCTCAAAAAGAAAATGTTTCATATTTTCTGGGGACGCAGCATATAATCTATCTGATTTTCATTTGGAAAATCTGGATATTGAAAAAGAAGGAAGTCTGCCCCACCTTCGCATTTTAATCATGCACTTTGAGTCTGTGTTTATCTACTGTTGTCTCAGTGGTTTACACAATTTTGAGCCTTATTGAAAAGCAATCATCGTGCTTAATTCTTTCTACACATGCACGAACACACAAGGAATTTGTTTCTTTGTCATAACATTCATAGAAATTGCCTTTGTGGTATTTCGATGATTGGATGGAAGCCCTGGGGGAGTGAACTTCAAAAAGCTCCTTTATATTGTGTACTCGTTACACACAGTGACTTCGTGTTACTGACAGGCATTTTAACTGATTCATATGTTGATTCAGGAGTTACATGTTCTTATTTTGTCTGGATTTGCAAAGATCTAGATGAATACTTGCTTATGGATCACAGAATCAGAGGCTCTTGGACAGATCAGAATGGTCAAAGACATTTCTTGGAAGAAAAGTTTTGATGATATAGATGCTCAAATCATCAAAAAGGGGGAGATGGTATCAAGAAATGATAAAGTTTTGAGAGATGATTTTCAGAAATGTCCAAGTCAGAAGATTCAAAGTAAAGATTTGAAGAATTTATGATGTTGTAATGATTTTTGAGGAAATTTTCTTTGAAGATTATTTGCTAAAGCAATCCGAGCTGATTCTGAAGATAATTTCTTTCCAAAGTCTGAAAGTATCTTGTGAGAGTCTTGGTGAGATTGTTATTAGTTTGAAGATAGTTTTGGAAAGAATATCATCAAAGAAAAGAGGAGATTGTACTGACAAAGCATAAAAGTGAAGACTGAATTGTTAGATCTTTCAACAGTGATCTTGAATCCAAAGGGGGAGATTGTTAGAGCATAAATATGTTGGATACAAGATCAAGAAGACTGAAGGTCAAAGTTCAAGAAATTCAAAGCTGAAGAAAGTCAATTCTCATCTAAGTCAAAGTATTTTGTAATAAAGTCAAAGTCAATGAATTTGTATTTGTACTTTAGTTTCCTTGTTTTTAGATATGGGTATAAATACTTTCTATTTCAGTTTAGTTTTGTAATAATTAGAGGAAGTTTATTTTGAGAAATACGATTGAGAGAAAATCTGTAGAGAGAGAAAGAGGGAGTTCTAGAAAGAGAAAGTTGTATTTGAATTGAGAATTGAATTCAAAACAGGTAATTGAATTGAATTATTTGTTTTGATTAATTGTTTGTGATTGGAAACTAGAATCTAGGGAATAACACATGTATAAGCATCAACACCCAACCAACCCTAAGCTCTAACCAAAAATTAATATAACCTAAGCTCGGAAACGAACCAAGACAAGAATCCAAAAATTAATAATAAGATTTCTTTTATTAAAAAAACTTAGATACTTAGAAAGTACCTTAATAATTAAGGGAGAAGAAAGTCAAAGCAAAACTAAATACTCCAAGGATATTACAATATCTCCCCCTTAAAGGAATTCCATCCGAGAATACAATCACTCGAACAAATGGGGATACTTTAATCTCATTTCAGACTCTGATTCCCATGTAGCATCTTGTCCCTTATGATAACGCCACTGCACTTTTACTAAACCAATCTCTTGGTTTCTCAACTTTATCACTTTGTAATCGACTATAGATTATGGCTCTTCAACACAATTTAACTTTTCATCAACTTGAACTTCTATTAACGGTATTGCCTGATTAGAATCAACTAAACATTTTCTCAAATTCAACACATGAAAAGTGTTATGAATACCGTTCAATTCAGTCGGAAGTTCTAACCGGTAGGCTAACTCACCAATTCGATTAATAATCACAAACGGTCCAATATATCTCGGACTTAATTTACCCCGTTTCCCAAATCGAACTACCCCTTTCCATGGCGAGACTTTCAACATCACACTGTCACCAACCTGAAACACTATCGGTTTACGGTGTCTATCGACGTAACTATTCTGTCGGTACTGAGCAATTTTCAAACGTTCCCGAATTTGAACGATCTTCTCCACAGTTAACTGTACAATTTCTGGTCCGACTAATTGTTTCTCTCCCACTTTATTCCAACACAATGGCGTTCTACATTTTCTGCCGTACAAGACCTCGAAAGGTGTCGCATGAATACTCGAGTGATAACTATTGTTGTAAGCAAACTCAATCAAAGATAAGTGCCCTTCCCACGAACCACCAAAGTCGATAATACAAGCTCGTAACATGTCTTCGAGCGTTTGAATCGTTCGTTCACTCTGACCGTCTGTCAGCGGATGATAAGCAGTACTCAACTTCATCTGTAATCCCATCTCTCTTTGAAAACTTTTCCAAAATATCGAAGTAAAACGACTGTCTCGATCGGATATAATCGATAACGGTACACCGTGTCGAGTTACCATTTCATCGATATATAACTTCACTAATCTTTCCAATGGATACGATTATTTGATCGACAGAAAATGAGCCGACTTAGACAAACGATCAACAATAACCCAAATAGCATCAAAACCTTTCGGAGTTCTTGACAACTTTGTTACGAAATCCATCATAATATGATCCCATTTCCAAACTGGTATTTCCAACGATTGTAACTTACCGTAACGTTGTTGATGTTCCACTTTAACCTGCAGACAAGTTAAACAACGCTCCACATATCGAGCAATGTCTTTCTTCAGACCCGACCACCAATAGAATTGTCGTAAGTCCCGGTACGTTTTGTTAGTACCCGGATGAATAGAAAAACGAGACCGGTGAGCTTCATTCAAAACTCTTTCATGTATATCACCCAAACGAGGCACCCAAATTCTATTTTCGAAACACAATAAATCACGATTGTCTTTTATTAATAGAGATGACATACCAGTGAGTCGTTCTTGTTTCAGATTCTCTTCCTTTAAAGGTTCGATCTGACACTTCCATAGCTCCTCAAATATGTTCGGTAATAATTCGGCCCGTAATGCAATAGATTTTATCATTCCACTCTTTTCTTTACGGCTTAAAGCATCGGCCACCACATTAGCTTTTCCTGGATGATACATGATTTCACAATCATAATTGTTTACCAGTTCTAACCATCTTCGTTGCCGCATATTCAGCTCTCGTTGATTGAATAGATGTTGAAGACTTTTATGATCGGTGAAAATATGACATTTGGTAACGTACAAATAGTGTCTCCAAATTTTCAAAGCAAACACAACGGCGGCAAGTTCCACATCGTGGGTGGGATACTGTCTTTCATGATCTTTCAATTGACAAGAAGCATAAGAAATAACCTTTCCGCGCTGCATCAATACACAACCCAAACCCAATTTCGATGCGTCCCTGCAAACTACGAAATCTTCTGAACCATCGGGTAAGGATAGAATCGGTGCACTACATAATATTTCTTTCAATACTCGGAAGGCCTCGACTTGAGCTTCTTTCCATTCAAACTTTACGTTCTTTTTCGTTAACATAGTTAAAGCCGTCGCGATACGAGAGAAATCCTATATAAACTTTCGATAATAATCTGCCAAACCCAGAAAACTTCTATCTTTGGTCGGTGTTGTCGGCGATCCCCATTTTTCAATTGCTTCTATGTTTACAGGATCCACTTTAATACCATTTTCAAAAACAATGAGCCCCAAAAACTGTGTTGATCCAAACTCTCTCAGTGATTTGATAACGACCCTCTCCTATACTTAGTGAAAATTACGTTTTAGTATGTATTAGTGTTTCACCATCAGCGATCAGACTGAGTCTGTTCAGTTATCACTGATAGTCTTTCTTATAAACATTTCTATGTATTAGTGTTTCACTATCAGTGATCGAACTGAGTCTGTTCAGTTATCACTGATAGTTCCTAAAGTAAACAACCAACGTAATCCCTGAAGACAAGTTTCGCGTCAACAGATGTTCATAGCTGAATCAAAGACGAAGCTGCTGAACAATGAGAAGTCTACTAGTGACCTGATGCGGATATCAGTGAAGCAAAGACAACTCTACTAATACGCGAAGGAACATGAGAAAAAGCTTCAGCGATAGCTGAACCTCTTTATCTCTGAACTTAGAGATACTCAGCGATCAAACGATCACAAAGCTTATGCCTCAAGTTTCCTTTTGTCTATCCTTGCACAACCTAGTGCGATGTGTCAGAACGGACAAGTCTCTGCAATCATTCGTACAACAACTCTGTCTACTACACTGTTCATGACCCGGCCGAAAGCATGTCTCCCAAAAGTCAGTTTATCAAAGCCAATCTGTGAACGCCACGTGTAAAGTATCCTGCCATGCATTTAATGCATAGGGTATAAATAGGAAGTTCACCCCCTTCATCTAAAAGTGTGCTTCATCCTTGAACTCAAGATAGAAACCCTTGTTTTCTATATCTCTAAACCCCCATTCTCTGAACTTCTTGTGCAACTATCTTAGTGGTTCTTAAGTTTGTTTAGATTGAGTCTGTCTTAATCTTATTCCGCAACAAACTTGTAAATTGTATTTTGATTCTTCAATAAACAATTTATTAAACTTTAAATTCTGTGTTTGTATTCAACCCCCCCCCCCCCTTCTACAAACTTGTTTAGCACCTTCGGGACCAACAAGTGGTATCAGAGCAGTTTGTTTAAATCTAATAAACAAGATCTTGCTGTATACTCTTCCTTGCTACTCTAAAATGGCATTAAACACAAACACAAACTACTATGATAATGGTTCACTTTCTAAACCTCCTCGATTTAGCAGAGATAACTTTTCTCTATTGAAAAATCGAATGATGCTATTTCTTGAAGGTGCGGATCCTACTATACCTGAATATATAGAAAACGGACCCTATGAACCTGTTAGAATTATAGTTGCGGTTCCCGCTACTGCCACCACTGAAGCTGTCCCTGAACGATATGTCGTTAAGGAAATAAGACAGTGGAGTGATGAAGATAAAAAGAAGGTAGGCATAGATGCAAGAGCAAAGACCATTATTTCAATGGCTCTGCCTGATGAAGTTTTCCATTCCATCATGCATCTGAAAACTTCTAAAGAAATGTGGGAAACCATATGTGTTCAATATGAGGGCACCACTGAAATCCAAGAGACTCGAAAGATTAACTTGGTAAGACAGTATGAAAGTTTCATCGCTGGTAAGAATGAATCTCTTTCTGACGTTCATCAGCGATTTAACTGCCTAATAATTGACCTAAGAACTGTTGGTAGGACCTATTCTAATTCTGAGGTCCTAACAAAATTCTTGGAATGTCTTCCTGAAAGCTGGGACAGTTATTCAATATGTCTTAAGCTGACAAAAGACTTACATACTCTCTCCTTAAGCACTCTATATGGAATACTGCTCAACTATGAGCAATCTAATCTACTGAAAAAGAATCTTATAAAAGATTCTAAAGACTCTAAAAGCACTCCTGTTGCTTTAGTCTCTTCAGAGATAATTCCATCTCAGAAATCTACTCTCACTATCACTGAGTTAGATTCTGAATCTGAGGATCTATCAGACCCTGACCTTTCAGAGTTTGATGAGTCCTTAGCACTCTTGACAAACTCTTTTAAGAGATTTGCAAGAAAGAGTAACTTCCGAAGAAGTAAACCTCTCTCTATTACTGAAAAGCCAAAATCAACTCCGGTTGATAAGGCTACTGCCACTTGCTATAACTGCGAAAAGATTGGACATTTTGCTAGTGAGTGCAGGTCGAAAAAGGTCTTCAAACCTTCTACCTCAAGAAGATCCAGTGATGACAAATACCTTAAGCTGAAGAACAAATATCAAAAGCTGAAAAGCTATCAGCGAAAAGGTAAAGGTCTCATCGCTGAAGAACACGACTGGGCTGAATCAGAAGAATCATCTTCTGATGAAGAAGAAGTCGCTAATCTTTGCCTCATGGCTGAGATTAAAGAAGAAGTGGAAGAACCATCTGAATCTTCTATGAGCTACATATCATCTCAGGTATCTATTTCTACAAATCCCTCTCTACCTGAAGCTGAGAGAAGTCGCGTTGTTGATGTACTGACGATTGACCTTTATAATGCCCTAAACGACAAAACTCAAGCTGAGAACAAAAATGTTCATTTAACTCAAGAGCTGGAGAAATGTCATGAAAAGATCAAAGAACTAAATCTTTTAGAAGAAAAGTTGAAAGATCAAGTCATTATAAATGAAATCATCAGTATTGAACGCGAACAAGCCATCGCTGCTTTAAAAACAGAAAAGGCTCATGTTGAAAAATGGTGCAAATCATCAACAAAAATCTCTGAGATAATAAATGCTCAAACCCCTGATAGTGATAAAACTGGTCTTGGTTTTTGGACACCTCAGGATGATCCTAAGAAAGAGAGTTCCTCGCTTAAGTTTGGAACCTTTGTCACCTCCTTCTTTGACACTTCTTACAATCAACTCTATCCTTGTTCTTCTTCAAATCCCATCCCTGAAAAAAAATCCAAAGACACTAAGTCTACGGACAAAGGAAAGTCCATTCTCCTTCCTCAGAAGGCAAACAGGAAAGCAAAGCTGAAAGTTCCTTATAAACCTTCAGCTAAGCAATCCTCTAGCTGTGTGATAGAAATATTTGATCTCTGTCCTCCAAAGCTGAAGATTGACCTTAAACCTTCGAGATCTGAAGAAATAAAAATTCCTCCCAGATCTCAAGAGAAAAGTCTTCTTGGACCTGGCCCTGCTCATCTTAAACTTGCAAAACCTTCTACTTCTGGTCCTAAAACCATTTTTAGATACAGAAAGTGTTATCACTGTGGTTTTACTGATCATATTGCAAGCAAATGTCCAACTGCCACTGAAGCTGATAAAATAGCTAAAGTGAAGAAAAATGTCCCTAAAGCTAAGGTCACCAAGGCTGAAAAATCAACCAAGGTGAAAAACTCCACTAAGGTTAAGAAATTAACCAAATTGAAGATTACCACTGAATCTGAATTTTCATCAACTGAGAATACTACTGAACTTACCTTATCCACTAACTCTGAAGGACCCATTGAAAAGTGGGTACCAAACAACGCTTAATCTTCCTTATGTGTGCAGGGATCAAAGGGCATCTGGTATCTTGATAGTGGATGTTCTCGTCATATGACTGGACAAAGAGACCTGCTCACTGAATACAAGGAAGAAAAAGGTCCCTCTGTGACCTTTGGTGGAAATGGTAAAGGATTTACCCGAGGGTTTGGTGTCCTCAGCAATGGGACAACTACCTTTCGAAGAGTCGCTTATGTAGATGGACTGAAGCATAATCTTCTAAGCATCAGTCAGCTATGTGATAAAGACTATGAAGTACGCTTTACTAAGAAAGCATGTTCAGTGTTAAATGAGAAAGGAAAACTTGCTCTCAGTGGTCATCGCAGAGAAAATGTCTATGTAATAGATATGGACTCTACTATCTCTGAAAACTTATGTTTTCTATCTAAAGCCTCTTCTGATGTCAACTGGCTATGGCATAAAAGGCTCTCTCATCTAAACTTCAAAACCCTGAATTCTCTCTCATCTAAGGAACTGGTTTCTGGTCTTCCTCAGCACTCATATGCTAAAGAATCTCTCTGCTCAGCATGTGAAAAAGGAAAACAAACAAAAGCAAGTTTCAAGTTGAAACAAGTTTCCTCAGTGACAAGTCCTCTTCAGCTCTTGCATATGGATCTATTTGGCCCTGTCAACATCCAATCAATAGCTGGAAAGAAATATACACTTGTCATTGTAGATGAATATTCTCGCTACACCTGGGTTATCTTTCTTCGCTGTAAGAGTGATACTCCAGAAGAACTAATATCTTTTGTGAAAAAGATGGAAGTGCTGAACAATCTTACTGTTCGTTCAATAAGAAGTGATCATGGAACTGAATTCAAAAATAGTTCTCTGAACAATTTCTTTGAGAACAAGGGAATCTCTCACAACTTCTCTTCAGTAAGAACACCTCAGCAAAACGGAGTCGCTGAAAGAAGAAACAGAACGATCATAGAAGCTGCTAGATCAATGCTCAGCGATTCTCATCTCCCTACTCAATTTTGGGCTGAAGCTGTAAACACTGCATGTTTTACTCAAAACAGATCGCTGATAATAAAGCGATTTGGGAAGACAGCTTATGAACTTTTTGTTGGAAGGAAGCCTTCTATCATCTTTCTTCATATCTTTGGTTGTCAGTGTTTTATCTTAAACAACAGAGATCAACTTGGAAAGTTCGACCCAAAAGCTGATGATGGAATATTTCTAGGATATTCCTCCGTCTCCAAAGCCTACAGAGTCTTCAACAAGAGAAGACAAACCGTAGAAGAAACAATTCACGTCACTTTTGATGAAACTCGCTCAGCGAACTCCAAACCAATCGCTGACAATGAAGAGTTAAATGCTTGGATGCTTTCTCACTACAGAGAAACTGAACCTTTCTTCTCTAACCATCAGCATTCAGATTCTCCAGTCGCTGATGATGATCCAAACATTATACATCCTACCGCTGAATCCAACTCATGGGTTTCAGTTGAACCTTTAAACACACTCCTACCATCAAATCTGCCTTCGTCTGAAAATCTCTCCAGTGAATCTACTCAACAGTTGATCGCTGATGAACCTCAATCGTCATCATCGATAAACATTCAAATTGTTGATCCAACCTCTGAGTTAAGCAATAATGCTCCTGCTCAGCGATGGACCAAAGATCACCCAATAGATCAAATTCTTGGTGATCCAGATGCAGGTATTCAGACACGACGAAGCTCAGGTAATATCTGTCTCTTTGTAAACTTTCTCTCTTTAATAGAACCAAAGAAGACTGATGATGCCCTCAGAGATCCAAACTGGGTCAGCGCTATGCAAGAAGAGTTGACTGAATTTTCTCGAAACAAAGTTTGGAATCTCATTCCTAGACCATCTGATAAAACTGTAATAGGCACCAAATGGGTGTTTAGAAACAAGTTAGATGAACATGGAACTGTAACCCGCAACAAGGCTCGACTTGTTGCTCAGGGATACAGACAAGAGGAAGGCATAGACTATGATGAAACCTTTGCCCCTGTGGCCAGGCTCGAAGCAATTCGACTATTCTTAGCTTATGCAGTCTATAAAGACTTCATCGTCTATCAAATGGACGTAAAATCAGCGTTTCTAAATGGAAAGCTGAATGAAGAAGTCTATGTAGAACAACCACCAGGGTTCTATGACCCTAAGCATCCAAATTATGTTTATAAATTGGATAAGGCTCTCTATGGTCTAAAACAAGCCCCTCGTGCTTGGTATGACACTCTCTCATCTTTTCTTATCTCTGAAAATTTTGAACGTGGCAAGATTGATAATACGTTATTTTTCAGAAAGATAAAAGGTCATATAATTCTTGTACAAATATATGTCGATGACATAATATTTGGTTCTACTAACCCATCTCTGTGTACTCGCTTCGCTGAAAGAATGAAGAAAGAATATAAAATGAGTATGATGGGTGAGCTGACATATTTTCTTGGTCTTCAGATTAAACAATCTGACAAAGGTACTTTTATCAACCAAGGTAAGTATGTTAAAGATATGCTGAAGAAGTTTGATCTTACTCAAACTTCAGCGATGAAAACTCCTATGGCACCACCCCTGACACTTAACAAAGATCCTTCTGGAAAACCTGTTAATGTCACTGCCTATAGAGGAATGATAGGCTCTCTGTTGTATCTCACAGCAAGCCGACCTGACATCATGTACTCTACTTGTTTATGTGCACGCTATCAATCTGAACCCAAGGAATCCCATCTGATCGCTGTAAAGCGAAATTTCAGATATCTGAAAGGAACTCCTAACCTCGGTCTTTGGTATCCCAAAGACTCAGGGTTCGATCTAACTGGTTATTCTGATAGTGATTTTGCAGGATGTAAACTTGACAGAAAGAGTACCACTGGTGGATGTCAACTCTTGGGAGGAAAGTTGGTAAGTTGGACAAGCAAGAAGCAAAATTTTGTGTCCACTTCCACAGCTGAAGCTGAATACGTAGCCGCTGGAAGCTGTTGTTCTCAAATCTTATGGATGAGAAATCAACTATTAGATTATGACCTTCAGCTGTCAAAAATTCCTATCTATTGCGACAGCACTAGTGCTATCGCTATAGCAAATAATCCAGTGCTACATTCAAAGACAAAACACATAGAGATCAGATATCACTTTATCAGAGATCATGTGATGAATGGTGATATTGAACTTCACTTTATCCCTACTGACTTTCAGCTTGCTGATATATTCACCAAACCTCTTGATGAGACAAGGTTCAACTTTCTCATCAGTGAGCTTGGAATGCTGAATCTTGAAGAATAATTCTTCAGCATTCATGCATTGTGTCAGTAATCAAAAGTTTCTTTTCATCATTCTCTGATAAGTATTCTGACTCTCAGGTATGATTTCTCAATCCCTACAACTGAATCTTCATTCAGTTATATAAAACTTAATCACTGAATTTTTATTCAAATGATTAAAAGCTTTTTGAAATTAAATTTATCACTGATATTTATATTCAGTGATCCTTTTAAAAGAAAATCTATCCCTATCTTTTCATCAGGGATACTTTCAAAAAGAAAATTCTATCGCTGATTTATCTTCAGTGATAAATTCAAAACGGACAAATGAACAGTCTCTTTCTTAACTATGACGTCATTTGAACCGACAATCCACGACATGCCTTTTTCTGACACGTTCGTCCGTTGTTCTTCTATCCAATCACCTTCGAGGGACGTGTCCATGTCATGATGTGCATTTGTTTTCCCGCTTCTCTCACACTCTCTCTCCTCCTTCTCACATATAAAAGGAATGCTTTTTCCATTCTATCAATTTACGTTTTCTGGAAATACTTTCTAAACAAGAATACTCTCTCAAGCATTCTAACATTCTCAAGCTTTCTGCATCATCCTCTTCAAGATCAACAGGTTATTCTTGACTTCTTATCTTGAATCTTTTCACATAAACCCCATTTATGGGTTTATAAGACTCAAATCTCATAAAATCATTTGTTTTGATTTTATTCTTTAAAAACCATTTTATTCTTTATTCAAAATCAATGGTTTTTCTTCTTATTCTTGAATCTTGTTCTAAGATAAACTGTTTTTCTCTAAAAATATGTTGATTTTCTATGTTTCTTTCCCCAAATAGAAACTAGCAAATCTTCTTTATTTTTCGACTAAACCTTTCTTCTACTCGTTTATCTACTCAAACAGAATGACTCAATCTGCACTTATCGCCTCAAAGAATGTCAAATTCGCCATTTCTGACTCAGAGCTCCCAAAGAACAATCATCTTGCTCGCCTCGAGTTTGATGGTATCAAGTACCCACATCTGGTGGAAGCTGCACAATTCCTAAGGCAATCCTGCATTGCCTATGCTATCACTGTGGATCCAACACCTTCGAAAACTCTACTCCAGCAATTCTGGTTTACCGCTGAAGAAACCTCTCTCACCAACAAGAAGGGTGAACAGGTTCCTGCTATATCCTTCAGCACTCAACTAGGCTCAGGGATGATGACTGCCCTAGGCCTGAGGAAAGCCCTGCGTTTCCCCGACAAATCCAGGAATGGATTCGACGCCCTGCCAACTGACGCTGAACTCATCCAATTCCTGGATGCCATGGAATATGCTTGGGAACCCAAACCAAGATCTACAATTCCCAACAAGAAGTTGACTCTTGTGAAGAAGGCACTGATGCCTTCCCAGCTCAACTACGTCTTCTCACACATCATTCAGTGTATGAGTGGGAAGAGTGGGTCACTGGACCAAGCTAGCAAGGTTCAGGTCCAGATGGCTTACTCAGTGATCACTGGACGTAACTTCGACTACGCAACAGCTATCTTTGATGACCTTAAGTCAAAGATAGAGAAGACCGAGAGGGATCCCAAGATTCCCTACGTACGCTTCATCTGCGCGTACCTGAAGTTTCTCTACCCTACCACTTACCCCACCAACTCGGATGCATCTTTTCCAAAAGTGGGTCAGAGATCACTGGAGGTCAAGACACTCCCCAACGAGGTAAGTATCTCTCAACTTCGCTCTCGTCTCTCTCTCCTCACTTCTTCGTCTTCAGCGGCCACGCAGGAGGTTCCTTCTTCTGCTATCCCTGCCGCTACCCCTTCCAAACGACCATCAACTGGCTCCCTTGGTCCTTCAAAGAATGCCAAGGTAACCAAGGAGAAAGCTACTTCTAGCTCAATACCTAAGGATGTTTCTCTACAAACTTCCTTAGATGATTTCGTGGGTCTCTCCTCCACATCCTCAGCTCAAACCACTACAACCGTGCCAGCGATCTCGGTCGCTGTCACAACAACAGTGACAAAACCTGCGGTAACTACCTCTATCCCTACATCCTCTATCCCCATCTCTAGTCCCCCTATTTCTTTGGTCTCTACCACTCAGCTTGGACCAATAGGACCTGAACATCATTCTTTTGAGGAATCTTTACAATTCTACAAAATGTTTGATAATTCAGGTAATCCTATAACCTTATACACTTCTCCCAACTCACCAAATAAGCCTGGTTCTGAAAAATTAACTTATCTTTCAGGTCCTAGTTTGGCGACTGTTGACACCAATGTCAACAATTTGAGTTCAAAGGTGGATTCTCTCTCTGCTTCTCTCAACAACACCACCAGCGCTGTTCAAACAGCTGGTGATGCATTGAAGACGTTGACTGCCACCTGCGCCTCCAAAGCTGATATTTCTCACATCGCTACTCTTCAGGCAGCGATTGTCAAAGTCAGGGAAGAATCCAAGCAGCAGTATGATGATCTATCTGCAAAGATCGATGCTTGCACTACGACTCTTCAGCAAGTCCTCGACAAGCTGAATGCACCAGCTCCAGTTCCTGCTCCATCATTTACAGAAGATGATCGTTCAGCCCTGACCATAGCTGTGGAATTTATTCACCTAGCTACGTCCGACATCCCTGCACTTGAAGGACGACTCACAGGTCTGGAGGCTGAAGTCCAGAAGCTGGCTACTGCAACAACTTCATCTCCACAAGATCTCTCCCTTGTTGATAATGACAAAGAGGGGGAGAAGACAGCTGAAGAAAACACGGATGCTGAAGTTATTGCTGAACCACCGAAGGAAACTCCCTCTCAGGTTGAGGGGGAGATAGTTGCTGATAAAGCCCCTCCCACCATCGCTGAAATAGTCGATGATGAAGAGGAGGATGAAGATGATGATGAAGACCTTGATCTTGAAGATCAAGTGGATGACTCTCATCAAGATGATGATGATGACGATGAGGAAGATCCATCTCTCTGGTGTTCTTCAGCCGTCACATCATCAGCGATAGGTTCGAAAGAAGTTATCCAAGCAGGGGGGAGACAAGGATCATCTTCAGGAACCCCTTCCCAAAGCAAAGGTGCATCTGCTAAGGAAACCCTGATGATGATCTCACTACCTGAGGAGAATCCTTCTCAGGTATGCCTTACTCTTGTTCCCTTATCTTTCTATAAAAATTCTACCCCTGTTTATTTCTAGCCTTTATCTCTCTTCTTTCCTTAAAAATAATCTAAATTCTTTTTCATTTTCTGACCAGACAGTTCTCTCCCCTGCTTAAGGGTTCTGAACTACAAATAATCCCAGCTACAATCGCTGAAGAAATAATCCCAATCTCTATCGCTGAGATTGATGAAGAAGAATAAGAAGATTCCCTGGTCCATCCAGGAAGGCCCTCTCAACCATCTCATGGGTCAGAGGAAGTGATGAAGAAAAGAGCTGAAATGATCGCTCAACTAGAAAGTCAACGGCTGAAAGTCCCTCTTCAAACACCCTTCTCAGAGCTCGACTTCCTCACTAAAGCTGAACGAGAAGAATCTGCCAAAGCTGAGAAACTGATCGCTGAATGCAGACGAGATGCCCAACTCGCTTTAAAGATTCAATCTTCTCAAGTCAAGGACAAGAAGCTGAAAAGAAAGCCTGTGGAAGTTCAAGCTGCACTGCTGAAAGAAATTGAAGAGGAACGATCCAAAGAACAAGAGATCAACGATAAGTCCATTCAATGGTGCAAACAGAAGATGGATTATCGCTCTGATCTTCTTCCAATAACAGCCGTGACTATCTCTGGTCGCAAGAAGAAGGATCAACTCTCAGTGACCATGGAGATTACCAGAGAGGATGGAACTCAGAAAGCTATGTATGTTTCCAAACTTGAAGGCTTCGGGTTTACAGAGTGGATAGAATTCTGGGATGCGCTGAAGAAATCGAAATCTACATACAGAGGCTACGTTGAAGGACTTCTTAAAGCTCTCATCAACAGAGTCACTTCTGTACTGAACCTGCCATCTCCTATCCCTCCCAATCCCAAGAAACTCAAAAGAAAAATCGGGTCCTCCTCCTCTGAAGACGTCGCCATCATCAGGAATGAAACTTCTATCAAATTTTCAAGAGATGCACTGTTTGGTCCTCCTCCTGATCTTTCAGTTCTGGATTTATCTCTGCCTCCTGGTGGTCCTTTCCAAGCTGGTCAAGTAATTGATCATCCTTACGGAATATTCTTCAGAGATGATGATGAGGAACTCAGATTTCAAAGAGTCTCTGAGATTCATATATGTCCTCTGAATCATCTCAAGGATCTCTTATGCTTATGGTGTGACTTCTTCCCTGCTGCTGAGAAAATCAAAGAAATTATCAGCCAAGAATCTTTGGAACGAAGACAGAAAGGAGAAGAAATACCTGAGTATATGATAAATCCTCCTAAATCTTCTTATAGCTGATAGATTAGTTTTCTCTTCTGTAATCTATTAGTTGTACTTACAGTAAGTAATTTACTTGTAATTTTCATTCCTTGTAATTCTATTCCTGAATTAATGAAATTTCAGTAAAGTACTTAACTTCATCAATGCTGTAAAAGATCCCTCAAAATAGTAATTGGGACATGTATGTTACGAGTCCTGATTATTCCATCATTTTGAATCATAAAGTAATTTTCTTCAGTTACTTTGTCATTATCAAATAGGGGGAGATTGTTGATCCAAACTCTCTCAGTGATTTGATAACGACCCTCTCCTATACTTAGTGAAAATTACGTTTTAGTATGTATTAGTGTTTCACCATCAGCGATCAGACTGAGTCTGTTCAGTTATCACTGATAGTCTTTCTTATAAACATTTCTATGTATTAGTGTTTCACTATCAGTGATCGAACTGAGTCTGTTCAGTTATCACTGATAGTTCCTAAAGTAAACAACCAACGTAATCCCTGAAGACAAGTTTCGCGTCAACAGATGTTCATAGCTGAATCAAAGACGAAGCTGCTGAACAATGAGAAGTCTACTAGTGACCTGATGCGGATATCAGTGAAGCAAAGACAACTCTACTAATACGCGAAGGAACATGAGAAAAAGCTTCAGCGATAGCTGAACCTCTTTATCTCTGAACTTAGAGATACTCAGCGATCAAACGCTCACAAAGCTTATGCCTCAAGTTTCCTTTTGTCTATCCTTGCACAACCTAGTACGATGTGTCAGAACGGACAAGTCTCTGCAATCATTCGTACAACAACTCTGTCTACTACACTGTTCATGACCCGGCCGAAAGCATGTCTCCCAAAAGTTAGTTTATCAAAGCCAATCTATGAACGCCACGTGTAAAGTATCCTGCCATGCATTTAATGCATAGGGTATAAATAGGAAGTTCACCCCCTTCATCTAAAAGTGTGCTTCATCCTTGAACTCAAGATAGAAACCCTTGTTTTCTATATCTCTAAACCCCCATTCTCTGAACTTCTTGTGCAACTATCTTAGTGGTTCTTAAGTTTGTTTAGATTGAGTCTGTCTTAATCTTATTCCGCAACAAACTTGTAAATTGTATTTTGATTCTTCAATAAACAATTTATTAAACTTTAAATTCTGTGTTTGTATTCAACCCCCCCCCCTTCTACAAACTTGTTTAGCACCTTCGGGACCAACAAACTGAACTTCTCGTAACCAAAATTCACATTAAGACAGCTTAGCAAAAAGCTTTTCTCTTTTCAGCAATTCCAATATCAAACGAAGATGATTAACATGTTCCATTTCTGATCGGGAATAAATAAGAATATCGTCGATAAAAACGATCACAAATTTATCAAGATAAGGATTACATACCCGATTTATCATGTCCATAAAAGTTGTCGGTGCGTTAGTCAAACCGAACGACATCACTAAAAACTCGTAATGACCGTCTCTGGTACGAAAGGCAGTTTTCAATACATCTTCTTCCCGGACTTTCAACTGATGATAACCCGATCGTAAATCAATCTTTCAGAATTAACTAGCCCTAACTAATTGATCAAAAGTATCATCGATTCTCGGAAGTGGATATTTATTCTTTATAGTCACTTTATTTAGTTCCCGATAATTGATACACATTCTCATCGACCCATATTTCTTCTTTACAAACAAAACCAATGCACCCCACGGAGAAGTACTAGGCCTGATGAAACGCTTATCAAGAAATTCATTGTCAGTATCGAATTCTCAACAAGAATTATGAATACTCAGAAACAATATCAAAAAAGTTTGCGGAATAACACTTTGATATTCAATGAAACAGTAAAACAAACAGTAAATATGATGAATAATTTGTAAACTTGTATTGAATGCTTTAAATCACAAGATTACACACTCAACCTCAATCTTGAAGAACAAGCTCTTTCAAGACGAATTCTGCTTCTCTAGAATTAGGAACTATGCCTTGAGGTTGATTATCTCTAGAACAAAAACTTAGAATTAATTGATTATATCTAAACTATTCTATCAATTCTATACATATACTGAATAAAAGATAATTACAATAAATATCTTCAAAATATCTTCCATCATTATCTCTATAAGCTTCCTTGAATATCTTCAGTTTATCCAGCTGTCATCCTTTCCATACGGATCTCCATCTTATAAGCAGTACTAATCATAAGCAGCATTAATACTCTGAGCAGTACTAAGTTCAGCAGCACTAACCATACTCAGCAGTATTAATCTCTTAGCAGTAGTAACTCCAGCAGTACTAATCTTGAAGAGCAACATTAACTTTGTTCCAACAGCATTAACTTCTACTGGCAGCATTAACCACAGAAGTAGTAACCATGATGAACTAGCAGCATTAACCATACTTGGTAAATTCTTCAGTTCCCAACAATCTCCCCCTAACTTGACTTTTAGAAAGAGAAGTCAAGTTCTTCAGATCTTCTTCAAGATGCTTTCAACACCTCAGGTTCAGTTACCCAAATTTGGATCTAGGCCCAAACTTTGATTTACAGTTCTTCTTACCATAATCTTGGCCATTTCTGAATCCTTTGTGCATACTAGTTTGGCTTTTAACATCCCTACTAGCTTCTCCTTGCTATGCTCATAGATTTTGTCCACCAGGTAATATTCATGATAGCATTTGTCAATGGTAATCATGTACACTCCACAATTTTCAAAGAGTATCCAATTATCAATCGTTTTGTACACATACTCATGATGAAGATCTTTAATCCTATGCATCACCTTCTCTGGATCAAACATCATACATAAGTATTCCATTGCCACTTTGAGAAGATTTTCTTCATTACCTTTCAACACAGGCTCATAGAGTTTCATCCCCACTTTGTACATTTCTTCTATATCTGCTCTTGAACAGCTTCTGATAACTCTCCCCCATGTTGAAAATGCTTCAAATGAACCATCAGCTCTTTTGATTCTGAAGAAATCCTTTCCATTATCTCTTAGAATGTCCCAAAAGGTGATCTCTGGAGCTTTCATGGAGATTGGAACAACCTTCATAGGTTCTACTATGGTCATGTACACATCCATACTCTCATCAGTTTGCTTATTAGACTGCTCTGGACTTTGCACTGATTCTGCTTCAGTTTCTGCTGCAGTTTCTGCCTTTTCTTCCACTCTTGCCTTTTTGGACTGCCTTTTGGAAGCAATTGACTTCACCCTCTTTCCAGATTTGGCTTCTTCACCAACACCCTCATGTTCTTCCTTTATCTCTTCAGCTTTGTCTTTTGAGGGTGTGGTCTCCTCAGGGAATGGTCTTTGAATGTTCAGGTCATGCCTTTCCTTCATTCTTCTCTCAGCCTCTTTCTTTTGGGCTGAATCCCCTTGAAGCTTGGCCATCTCTTTCTGATACAACTCCTCAACCTGAGTGTATGCCATGTTGGTGAACATCTCCCCCTTGACACCAATTGCACCTTTCAGGAAATTTATCATTTTTCTTCTTTCCTGATTGGCCAAAAATGTCTTGGAGGGTTGTCTTTTCTGTTTCTGTTTTTGGATTGGCATCTTTTTGACTTGAAGTTTCTTGGCCTGAGCTGCTTCTTTTATACTTTTCTGATATTCTGCATTTAACTTTCTTGCCATGAGCTTTGCAAGTTCTCTATCTGTTTTTGTTTGAAGTTGCTCCTCCTTTTCCATTTGATCTTGAAGCTGCTTTGCTATTGCCTCATCCATTTCAATTTGAGTCTTCTTCTTTACAGGCATTTCAGCTTCAGCCATCTTTTCCTTTCTTTTTCCCTTTATATCCTTCAAGACTTCTTTCTCTTTTCCCTTCTTTGAGTATCCTTAGGAGTATCATTCTTGGCTTTAATCAAGGTTTCTGCTATCTCCATTTCCTCTACAGAGAGTCCTGTTTCTGCTGCTTCTGTTTCCGCTGCTTCATTTACCTCAGCAACATTAACTGTTTCTTTTGTTGTAGCAGCATTAACAGTTTCTTCTTCTATTCCATGCTCTGTCTCCCTCTCAACTTCAACTCTCTTTTCAGCTGAACTTTCTTTCTCTGGTTCTCCTTCTTGCTTCTCCCCCTTGTTGAAAGCATCAGTCAAAGGGTTCCTCCTTCTAAGCACAAATTGCTTTTTCTTCTTTTGGAGAATCAATTTTCTGACCATTTGCTTTAAGTTGAGGATCTGCTCTTGTTGTGACAGAACTATCAGCTTCAATTCTTCTATATCTTGGCCCTGTTTGATCACATCCCTGTTGATGTTGGCCATTGTGTCCATCAATTCAAGATAGTCATATATGTCCTCAACTTCTCCAGGAGTGTTACCCCCTATTGAAGGATCATGGGATTTTTTAGTAGTGGAAGTCTTCTACCTAGCAGAAGCACTATCCACCCCCGTGGTTTCTTGGCATCTGGGACCTTTGAATGATTGCTCATTCAAAGTTGCCATGGGGGAGGTCTTAGTTATGTTACCACTGTTCTTCTCTATGCTAGCAGAAGTAGTGGCAGCCTCAGCACCCATATACTCAACCCTCTCCTCAGTGAGCACCTCCTTGGGGTTGGGAGACACCCCTGTGGTTTCCCTGTAGATATTCTCTAAGGGAGAATCCTCCCTTAGAGGGCTTAAAGGCTTAGTGGGGGAAGGTACAAGAAGGGAAGGAGCCTTCTTTACCTGTTTCCTTTTGTATGTTTGGGTGATTGGTGAAGTTGGTTTATCAAGAAGAGACTGGGGAATTGATTTAGAGTGGGAAGGTTGGGATTGGCTAGCAGTGGGATGGTCTAATGGGGGCCTTGACCCTGCTGCCATACCTTCATCAGTGTGGGACACCACCATCATTGTAGAGAACAATGGGGTGTCTACTCCTTCTGAGTCCCCAACAGATCTTCTCATATTTAAGAAAACCTTGTCTTTAGGGGGTTTAGGTACATATACCCCATCAAAATGAGGCATATCCGTCAATTCGTGAGTGATAACTTCTTGGACAAACCTGGGGTACATATAAAAGATCTTTTTGCTTCCCAAGTTTGAGACAAGATCACTGAAAATCATTTTAGAAAAATTGTACTTTCTGGCAGTGGCCAAGCACACCAAAGCATAAGCAATGGTGCTACTGAACTCACTCCATCCAGTAGTCTTTTTAGAGATACAGTGCATAAGGGTATGGACAAAGAAACGCCATTGGGGTGAAAATTTTGCTTTTGAGAACTTGAACACACCCAATGGGCCTCCATACCCCATTCTTGTAAGAGTAGAAAACAGTTCATCATTAGAGATAGAAGTTATACCAGAGGCATCGTCTAGACGTAGACTGATGCGAATTACCTCTTCAGTAACTGTCAAGGGCTTGCCACACACCTTTGTCTTGAACATTTGCACACCATTCTCAGTAACAATGGTGGCATTTGCCCAGAATTGCCTTTGATGCTCGATATAGATTGATGGCGATACAGTGAGAACAGGGGCAATATGGGTTGTCTTGAGGAAATCCACAATCTGGTGGAAACCAGCGGCTTGTTTGGGCTTCTGTAGCATCGCGATTTCATTGTGCTCGTCTATGAATGCCATTGATGCCATTGATCTTGAAAGTTCTTGCCTGAAAACTTTGAACTTGAGAGAGAAAAGGTTTAGAGTGCAAGTGAACAGTATGCAAAAAGTCGTTATGAACTTTTTAGGCGGGCAAAGGGTATTTATAGTATTCGGAACATAAGCAGTATTAACCTAGAGCAGTATTAACTAACAAGCAGTCTTAACTGAGAGCAGTATTAACCACTAGCAGTATTAACTAACTAGCAGTATTAACTGAGAGCAGTATTAACCACTAGCAGTATTAACTAACTAGCAGTATTAACTGAGAGCAGTATTAACCACTAGCAGTATTAACTAACTAGCAGTATTAACTAACTAGCAGTATTAAAACTGTACTGGCAGTATTAACTATACTTACTCTTTTAAGCTTGTGATACACTGAGTACTGCTATACATATCCTGAAAAAGAAGATTAGGACCACCACGAATAAACAATATACAGGTATGTAACCACTTTTTGAGAAGGTGCTTATTCAGAGTTGATCATTCCCACACTTGTTACCAAGAAAGTGAATCTACCCACATCAAAGGCTTTGGTGAATAGATCAGCAAACTGGTTATCAGTATGAAGTTTTACAACTTGAATAAGTTTCTTTTCATTGCAGTCTCTTATGAAGTGATACCTGATTTCAATGTGCTTTGTCTTTGAGTGCTTGACAGGATTATTCACAATGCTAATAGCACTGCTATTATCAATAAAAATTGGAGTGTGTAGAAAGGTTACCCCATAGTCCAACATTTGATTCTGAATCCATAAGACTTGAGAACAGCAACTTGCAGCTGCTATGTACTCTGCCTCTGTTGTAGATGTGGACACTGTGGTTTGTTTCTTGCACTGCCATGACACTACTTTGCACCCAAAAACTGACATCCTCCAGAAGTAGATTTCCTGTCCAATTTTGCTCCACCTAGATCACTATCTGAGTATGCAAGTAGGTCAAATGATGAGTCATGAGGATACCAAAGTCCTAATCTGGGTTGCCCTTTGAGATATCTGAATATCCTCTTAACAGCTTGATAGTGAGATTGCTTTGGCCTAACTTGGAATCTTGCACATACACAGACTGGAAACATTATATCTGGCCTAGAGGTTGTGAGATACATGAGAGAGCCAATCATGGATCTATAATGATAAACATCCATATCCTCCTCTCAAGATCTGCTGTTATCTGCTTGTGTGTCTCCATAGGTGTGCTGGCAGGTTTTGAATCAGAGAAACCAAACTTGGTTAGAATATCCTGCACATACTTGGACTGACTGATAAAAATACCACCTGACTTCTGTTGAACTTGGAGTCCAAGGAAGAAGGTAAGTTCCCCCATGGAACTCATTTTGAATCTTTGATGCATTAGTTCCTCAAACTCCTTGCACATATTGTCTCTTGTGGATCCAAAGATAATATCATCAACATAGATTTGGACCAGCAAGATATCCTTCTTCTTTCTCTTGATGAATAGAGTCTTATCAATGACTCCTCTCTCAAAGCCATTTTCCAAGAGATAGGATGATGGAGTGTCATACCATGCTCTTGGAGCTTGATGCAGTCCATAAAGTGCTTTCTTCAATTTGTATACCCTGTCTGGATAGCTTAGGTTTTCAAACCCTGGTGGTTGACAGACATATACTTCTTCTTCAATTGAGCCATATAGAAATGCACTTTTGACATCCATTTGATAGACTTTGAATTTCATATAAGAAGCATAAGCCAGGAATAATCTAATTGCTTCTATCCTGGCTACAGGTGCAAAGACTTCTTCATAATCTATTCCCTCTTCTTGTGTATACCCTTGAGCCACCAACCTTGCTTTATTTCTTATTACTATGCCTCTTTCATCTCTCTTATTCCTGAAGACCCATTTTGTTCCTATTTCTCTTTGGCCTTTACGAAGGTCTACCAGATCCCAAACATCTTGCAGCTTGAATTGCAGTAGCTCTTCTTGCATGGATTTTATCCAACTGGACTCTTTCATAGCATCATGTGCTTTCTTAGGCTCAAGCTGGGATAAAAAGCAAGAGAGCATTGTATGCTTTTGGTCTTGCATATCTTACAGCCTACTTTGATTTCTAGTCATCATAGGAGAAGATATATCTCCTATTACCAGCTGTGGAGGATGATTCTTTTGAATTCTGGTGTGATGACTAGGTTCTTCATTAAGTCCCACCTCTAGATTAGAGTCATTCAATTCAACGGAGGTGTTTTCAGCAGCTACTTCTGGGTTTTTATCTTCTTGACTCTCCTCATCTCTACTTTCTTCTTCACTCTGATTTGGTCTACTAGATGATTCGTTTTCATAGTCTTCAGTAGAAACCACTATAGGTATGGGAAAGATCACAGATTGAGATAAACTATCTTGAACTTGTGTAGTCCCTGATCCTCCACACCCTGAACCTGCATAATCATCACTACTGAAACCAAAAAAGTTAGTTAGTGAATCAATGTCAAACAACCACTGAGGACCAGACCCAATAGGATTTGGTGTGTTCTCATTGTATTTGACATTGTCACTTTCTTCAATTATTCTAGAAGAAGAGTTAAAAACTCTGTAAGCCTTACTCTGAGATGAATACCCAACAAGAAATCCATCATCTGTCTTGCTATCAAACTTACCTAAGTGAGATTTGGTATTGAGAATTGTACAAGGACACCCAAAAGGTTTGAAAAATCCAATGGAAGGTTTTCTTTTTCTGGGCTAAAGCAGTTAATACTGCCTATTATGTCCAAACCTTTTGGGTGTCCTTGTACAATTCTCAATACCAAATCTCACTTAGGTAAGTTTGTTAGCAAAGCAGATGATGGATTTCTTGTTGGTTACTAATCTCAGAGTAAGGCTTACAGAGTTTTTAACTCTTCTTCTAGAATAATTGAAGAAAGTGACAATGTCAAATGCAATGAGAACACACCAAATCCTATTGGGTCTGGTCCTCAGTAGCTGTTTGACATTGATTCACTAACTAACTCTTTTGGTTTCAGTAGTGATGATTATGCAGGTTCAGGGTGTGGAGGATCAGGGACTACACAAGTTCAAGATAGTATATCTCAATCTGTGATCTTTCCCATACCAACAGTGGATTCTGTTGAAGACTGTGAAAAGGAACCATCTACTGGACCAAATCAGAGTGAAGAAGAAAGTAGAGATGAGGAGAGTCAGGAATATAAAGACCCAGAAGTAGCTGCTGAAAACACCTCAGTTGAGTTGAATGACTCAAATCTAGAGGTGGGACTTAATGAAGAACCCAGTCATCACACCAGAATTCAAAAGAATCATCCTCCACAGCTGGTAATATGAGATATATCTTCTCCTATGATGACTAGAAATCAAAGCAGGCTTCAGGAAATGCAAGACCAACAGCATACAGTGCTTTCTTGCTTTCTATCCCAGCTTGAGCCTAAAACGACACATGATGCTATGAAAGAGTCCAGTTGGATAGAAGCCATGCAAGAAGAGCTACTGCAGTTCAAGCTGCAAGTTTTTTGGGATCTGGTAGACCTTCCTAAAGGCCAAAGAGCAATAGGAACAAAATGGGTCTTCAGGAATAAGAGAGATGAAAGAGGCATAGTAATAAGGAAAAAGGGAAAAGCAAAGATGATAGAATCTGATCAACCATCCAAAAAGCAAAGGATGATTGAGTCAGATGAAGCATTAGCAAAGAATGTGCAAGAAGAGTTAGATCAAGTAGAAAAGGAGCAGGTGGAAAAAGACAGAGAAATGGCCAGAGCACTTGCAAATGAGTTCAATGAAGCATTCCAGAAAGTGTTGGAAACAGAGAAGGCAAAGCAAAGAGCAATGAGCTTGAGAAAGGCTATGATGGCCAGAACAAGTGCGAAGAAGAAAAGACCTTCACAAACTTACCTTGCAACTCAGGAAAGAAATAAAATGATAACTTTCTTGAGGAGTGCAATTGGTGTAAAGAAAGAAATGTTTGTGAAGATGAATTTTGATCAAATCAAGGATCTCTATGAGAAAGAAATGGGGAAGCTGAAGAGTAATGAAAAGGATAGAGTGGAGTTTGAAAAGAAGGCCAAGGAGAGACATGATGTGAATATTAATCAACCATTCCCTGAAAGTGAAGAGGGAACTCCTATCAAAGAAAAGGCAGAGAAAATGGAAGAAAAGAAGAAGGAAGCTACTATAGGGCAAGTTCAAAAGACTCTAAAGAGAACTAAGATGATGGCCAAAAGAAAGAAGATTGTAAAGAAGCCTAGAGTAGAAGAAGAGAAAAAGGTTGTTGAACAAGAAGAGGCACTTAAGAATGAAGCTGAATCTCAGGAAGTACCACAGAGTTCAGATGTAAATATGTACATGGTGGTAATGGATAAAATTCCAAAGCCTATCTCAGTTGAACCTGTTGGATTCAAACCTCCTGAACTTATCCACTGGGATATTATGATGGTGGATGGCAAAGAGTATATCAGATTGAAAAGAAAGGATGACAAGTATGAAGTCTACAGCACTTGGAACAAAATTGTCAGAGAGTGTTCAAGATCTGATTTGGAAGAAATGTTTGAAGTGGGTATGAAAGTACATGCAGATCAGTTGAAAGCTCCAGGGTTACCAATAGTGAAGCTGGTCATGGAATACTTATGCATGTTGTTCAATCCAGAAGCAGTGAAGCATTTAATCAGAGATGTGTTCAAAACTGTTAGAGGATGGACTATGTATGAAAGGAGTGGAGTTTATGAATTAGCCTTGGATACTTTTCACATCGAGTGTTACTTGGTGGATAGGATATACAACCACACACGTCTGAAGCTTCATGCCATGTTAAATAAGAAGTTGGGTTGTGCATCAAATTCAGAAATGGCTAAGTACCTAATTTAGAGAACTATCAATCAGAGTATGGGACTGGATCCTAACATTGGAGTAGATCAATGAAGATTTTGGAAGCATTTGAAGAACTTGACTTCTATTTCTAAAAGTCAAGTTAGGGGGAGATTGTTGAGAACTGAAGATGTGAACAAGTCTTTAATGCTGCTAGTTCAGAATTACTACTGCCAGAGGACTTCAAAAGTTAATACTGCTGAGTATTACTACTTCTAGTAGAATTAATACTGCTAGTCAAAGTTAGTGCTGCTTGAACAAAGTTAGTACTGCTTAGCTAGTTAGTACTGCTAGAGGTTAGTGCTGCTTAGTAGTTAATGCTGCTAGGACTAAGTTAATGATGCTTCTGAGATAATGTGAAGATAATGATGAAGAGATCGTGTTTAAAGATAAACATGGAAAGCTGAAGATATTCATGGAAGATATACTGAAGATATTCTATTTATTGTAATTATCTTTTATTCAGTATATGTATAGAATTGATAGAATAGTTTAATATAATTCAATTCATTCTAAGTTTTTGTTCTAGAGAAAATCAACCTCAAGGCATAGATCCTAATTCTAGAGAAGTACAATTCGTCTTGAAAGAGCCTGTTCTTCAAGATTGAGGTTATCTGTGTAATCTTGTGATTTTAATACAAGTTTGCAAGCTGTTAATCATATACTGTGTTTATTACTGTTACATTGAATATCAAAGTGTTATTCCGCAACTTCTTTGGTATTGTTTCTGAGTTTTCATAATTCTTGTTGAGAATTCGATCCTGACATACAGCGACAACAAATAATACTCTATCTTCATTTGCATATTTACTGGTTTTAAAAAGTGATTCTATTTCTTTTAACCAGCGCATAGCTTTAACTGAATCACGTTCCCCAGAATATGTTGGAGGTTTGCAAGTAAAAAAATCTTATAGTCACATCTTTTGGAATAGTAGAAAATGTTGTGTTTACCTCAGTTTCTCCTGTAGGTTCAGGATGGTGAAAAGGTCCAGGTTCTGCAAAATGATGTTGTCCCAATAAAGTTTGAAGATTAGATTGAAGATCAGCTTGAAACTTAACAAATTCTGCAGCCAAATTTGTCTGTGTGACAAATTCAGAAGTTTGAGCTCGACCCCAACCTTTACCTCTCTCACTAGTAAAACTTTTCTGAACTAATGTTTCCTGATTTAATGACGTTTCTCTTCCCCGACCTCGACCTCTACCCCGACCTCGTCCTTTAGCAGATACAGTTTCTTGATTTATTTCCATTTCAGTGATTCATATTCCACGAGCTATACCTCTTTCTTGATTAGTTGGAGTTCCGTCACTTATATTTTCAATCTGAGGATTTGCGCCTTTTGGATTTACCGAGACAATCCTTACTGTCCGTTGAGAATTATTTGCCATCCTGCACTTTCATAAAATATATATTCATTTAATCACATACCCAAATATAATAAGGCATTTCAGTTCAAACATGCACCTGTAAACTCATATTACATTGGCCAAATGTAATTTAAATTTACCTTACATATCGTTTCTTTTTACCCATTATATTTAACATTCCATGGTTCTATGTATAACAGGGACATCTTAATTTCACATAAAATCATACAATTTAAGTCTAAGTATTGATCTGAATACCTAAATCCCTTAAACTATGGCTCTAATACCAACTGTAACAACCCGACATTTCACATAACATTTAACATGTATCTCATACATAAACAAACCATATTGAGTTACACATTGAGTCCCATAATCCAAAACTATACAATCTCATTAAGTCACTACAAATTTTTCGATAAACTTAACATCACACAAAAGATCTATTTACAATGATCAAAACAACTTGCAGATAAACTTCATATCAACTTCACAAAACAACACTCCAACAAAAAAGGTCACATCTTCCCTTTCCCCTTATCGTCCATACGTACTTGTCCTGAAATACATACTTTAAAAACAAAAATGAGGGTTAGACCGAATGGTCTAGTGGGATATTCCCTGTCATTCCACAATATACCAAAACAGTTTATATATAAAACATTTATCAAAAACGCTTTTATTGACATTCAGGCAAAACACATATAATTGCCTCGTTGGCATTCTAGCACAACCGTACACATATCATTGCCATTCTAGCAAAATCGTACACATTTCGTTGGCTTTATAGCACATACTTACACATTTTGTTGGCATTCTAGTACAACCGTAACATATCGTTGGCATTCTAGCACAATCGTACACATATCGTTGGCATTCGAGCACAACCGTAACATATCAAATGATAACAAAATATCTAATATTAATAATATTTCACTTTATAAAATTAACCATTTCATAATATATGCATTCCAGTTCGAAATTGGTTAAAAGAAAACTCACATTGATACGATAAACGAGGAAATAAACTTTAACCGATACGAACGAACGTGAATCTGAATTTAGGAATCACGGTTACGATCTAAATGATTTAATCAATTCCAAAAAATCTTAAAAGAATCTAAGGCATCTAAACGATATCCTAAAATGTTATGAGGCAAAAACCGAAAAGCGCAAAGGAGTGGTCTACGCGACCTGCCAATTTCCAACTTAACCAAACTCAAAACCAACTTAAAACCCAGATAAAATTCGTACTCTTGATGCCCAAAATACTCACATACATCATGAGATCATCATTTAAAAATAACTTTAAAGATTTAACAATTTATTCCTTTAAAATCAAAACCATCAATTGGGTAAAACTCAACACCACCAAGAATTTATAAATTAAATCAAGGGTGATAAGATGCACCTAAAACTGAGAATTTGCTATAAATTTAATTATAAGAGAAGTTTCCTTTCATCAAAAACTAAAACACATGTATAAGCATCAATACGCAGCAAACCCTAAGCTCTAACCAAAAATTAATATAACCTAAGCTCGGAAACGAACCAAGACAAGAATCCAAAAAATAATAATAAAATTTCTTTTATAAAAAAAAACTTAGATACTTAGAAAGTACCTTAATAATTGAGGGAGAAGAAATTCAAAGCAAACTTCAAATTTTCTTTCTGGCTTCCTCTTCGCACGCACAGGGACACACAACAGCTTTTTAGGGAAATCCAATTTTTTGAAGTAAACTTTTAGGAGGTGGTGCTATTTATATAAAGCAAATATCCAAACTAAACCCCCACCTACAATACACTTAACACAACCAATCCCCATGCTTTCAAATTTAGCAAAACTAAATACTCCAAGGGTATTACAACGGATGCATCAATACCTTTGTAAGTTTTCTTCGTCTCTTCGTAATATTCTTTGTGTTTCCTTTTCTTTCGTCACTTTAGGACAAGTGACATCTCAAGTTTGGGGGTGTGATAACCCTCATTTTTTAGTGTTATTTGTTGCTCTTTTCCTTCATTTTATTTAGCTTTCTTGACACTTTTGCTTCCATCTCTTTCCTTTGGTCCTTAAAGTTTGCAAATATAATGAAAACACCAAAGAATGCATATTTGTCAAGAAAATATTGTTTTTATTGGACTGTGGGCACTGTCTGCCTACTGTGCGCACCCGAGGACACATACGGTATTAAAGCTACGTATTTGTATTATGTGGGTATTGCAGCAAAAGGGATGGAAATTAGCTGAAAAATAGAAGATGGATGCTAGATGGAGTTCACCTTAGAAGAATCTTTGCAATAATTGTACTCTTTTACCCATTAGTTATTATCCTTAAAACTTTAGGTATTATCCATTGGGTAAAAGCTTAAGTTTTCCTTATAAATAGGTAGGTTAATTTAGCATTTAAGATCATCAACATTCTCCAGCTCCAAGAACTCTTTCCTTGGAAGAGTTAAAGAGTTGAGAAAGTTTTCTTTACTTTTAAGCATTTAATTTCTCGTATTTTAAATTCTGCTCACGGTTTCCCACTGTGGGCATGTCTGTAGATTAACTTTAATTTTATGCAAGTAGAGTAACAAGTATTTCCTTTCTTACTTTACGTCTTTTATTATTTCCAATTCTTTTATTATTTGTATGCCCTTTATTATTATGCATTTTATTATTATGACTTTTATTATTATGAACTAACCAACTTTTGGGTAAGGGTGTGAGCCAACTTGAGACTAGTAGGCAACACTTGGGTGTGGCCATCGTTATCAGCTCTTAAGCTTGGTCACTTAAGTCGAGACTTAAAATCAACGCTGATAAGCCAATCACTTTGAAGTGTTAATAGTAAATCTAGACCTCGAGAGGGGTGGATTCGAAATACGGCTTAAGGGATGTACAAAGATTTGTGATAGTCTTTGATAATCACGTAGAGATACGGGTTTTGCATGATTTATTACGGTTTAAACGTCGGAGGAGATTTATATCACAAAGAGATTTGGGTATAAATCTCCGTACCGGTAGAACTTGATTTATTTCAACGTGATTAAATCGACAAGATTAAGAGTTGGTAACGATGGACACTTTATGGGCATTTTGTAGGACCGGTCTTTAAAAATCCACTTTCGAGATATTGGGGTTTTTATAGACTTTTCGTACTACAAAAGGCCTAACCATTGGTCACTATGTCCATCTCAAGAAAAGCTTACACCCGTACCCATTCTTTAATTATAAAGTTTATTTCGTACTCTTAGCATTAATCAACCACCAAACAAATATTTTTTCTCACAACTCGAAACTAGTGCAAGAAGATTACGTAAATCTCTGTTTCTCAGTAAGTCAGTCCCTGTGGATACGATACTCGGTACTTGTACCATTATATTACTTGTAGCGATCCTGGTGGTGGTTTATACTTGTGCCCTCACTAGGAAGTACTGTGCCCATGTTGTACAGTGCACTAACCTCGCTTTTTTTTTTCAAACTAAAAACCTTTTCAGGAAAGTACCCGGCAGAGGGTTCTATCAAGGGCAAAGAGAAGTTATAGGCGAGAAGCGTGGTGTAAGAGAAGATTGTTTGCTAGATCTCGGATTTAGTTTTCTGAATTAAATCTTAGTTGTGTAATAGGTTATTTCCGCAAACCTTGTTATTTCAATTGTCCTTTTGGGGCCGTTTGGCCTTGATTTATATTAAAGTCGTTTATGCGTTAATTCTACAAGTTGGGTTGTTACAATTGGTATCAGAGCCATAGTTTAAGGGATTTAGGTGACCGGATGGGCCTAAACTTAAATTGTGGAGTAGAGGGACACAACTATGATATAGGAAGCCATTAAGGTAGATTTTGTTCATCGAGAATCATGACAATGGTGGTGAGGACTCTAATGTAAGGTAAATTCAGAATTACATCTGGCCAATGCCATTATGAATTTACAGATGCATGAGTATACTCGATTACTATTGTTGAGATGATCGATGGGTGTAGTTTTGGTAGCGCGTCCTACCATTGAATTGATAGCGTTGGTTCTGGAGTGTTGTGTGAGCTCGTTTGTGGTATTAAGATTAACACCATTTGGGATGAGCATTGTGCGGGATATAGATAATTCGACTTGAGGAAGAACTCCTTTATGGTAGTGTGTTACATCGATTAATTGGCATCTTGAGAGCTTCAACACAAGTATCGAGTAGCAGATGAGAGTCTTTGTCTATTTAGTTAATGAAAGGGTGGTTGAGAAATGATAGCAGTGTTGTTTGGTGATTGGGGTAAGGATAGAATGAAAAGAGGCTATTGTTGATTAGCCTATTTGAGTCAAGTGAAGTCGTAGGATATTCAAATCATTAGTCGTGGTGGTATCAGTGTAGTTGGACATGCAAACATGTCGGGAAGCAATGGTACTGACGGTTATTACACTTCTGAGGGACCTGACTAGTTGGTCAGAAATAAGGAGTCTATGATTAATTGTTGTGAGTGTAAGCGGTCGACCTTATGTGAGTGGATAGCCTTCAATGTAAATGGAGTATCATGCATTGTGTTTTTCGAACAAGTTGATTGAGTCTTTCTTGTCCGATATATTTGTGGGTGTGTGCGCCTTGTGATTCATTCGTTTTGGAAATGAGATGACACGTGTAAACGTGCAGTTGGATTGAAAAGGGCAAGTTTATTGCGTTACGTATTAAATTTTGAACTTGGTAATTGCAGAATTATTTCACTTCTTTTATAAATGAGTTAACTTTAGTGGAAATTATAATATCATTTGATCACATGGTTTTATAAGTGAGACTGGTACGGACATGTTTGTCATGCCAACGAGGGTGAGAGTCGACTGACTTGCCCAGTATAAGTAATTTTGTCGTAATTTCATAAATCGCATGAGTAAAGTTTTATTGAAAATATTTTCAATTGCGCCAAGATCGATTTTGTTTGGAAAAGGCTATTTCATCGTGGAACTGAGTGTGAACGATCTTCGAGATCATTGTGCATGGTTATTCAATTATGCCAGTGTAGTGTCGGGTATACACAAGCTTGTTTCATAAGGTGGTATCTACTAAATTTTTTCAATTCTGTCGAAGGTTTTAAACTTTGGGTTGTCATGCATGAAGGCTATGAACTCTCTAGGTCGTGGGAAATGTTGCAACCAAGGATGAGGAAAGTTTTGAGAGTGGAAGTGTGGCGTTCGATCCGTTAATGGTCGGTTCATGACCTTGATGTTCCGATTAGGGAAGGGCAGGGAATGACGGAAGTCTTGGTCTTTGGTGTTATGAAGGTTCGTATTATGGTAGCATACACTCTGGTCGGGTAACTTGAGATGCGGTTGTCAGCGGCTGGTTATGTCTGGGGTGGAATTCGATGTCTGCAAGATACTTCTTATAACAATATGTTTTTAAGTACAGTTGTGATACATTGATGAAAGGTTATCAGCGGTGAGCCAGAGTTTTGGGGTGGTCTTGTAATTAAACTACGTATCAAGTGAATCTTATGCCTTCAACATGTAGAGTCGGTGGGGCACATAATTAGTTATGGTGCGTTGGAAGTAGATTCAATTGGGAGTTCTTGTTTGACAGAGACATTGTCGAAGGATCATCATGTCGACTGTCGTTGTTGAATTCAACGACTATATGTTGAAGTCGTTGTCAGAACACTGAAAATTGAAGAAGTGGCTATGGTTATTAGTTGAGTTTTGTGTGGGGAAGTAAGGGGTTGTTCAGGGAATGTGTGTGTACCTGGCATACTTCTGGACCACCTTGGGTGGGCATTACGAAAATGGAAGATCTCTAGTAGGGACAGGTGAATTCCTATGAGGTTTTGATGGTTTGTATAGGAGTCAAGTATTTTGCATAGCTGATCGAGAGCATGTTGGGTGAATTAGGTTTTTTGGTTTATTCAAATTCGAGGAAGACCAATTCATGAAATGACTTTATTTCGAATATTAGTGTATGGTTAGTAGGAAGGGGGCGGTATTTAGTATGTGTATAATTTAATCAGGAAGATCTTGATTGTAGTATGCAGATGTAGGGTGGTGATGGTGATTGTGGTGGCTATCTAAAAGATGAACCATTTGTCCTTGAGTTGCGATAAGTTATTGGGTGAATGTATCTTATTCCACTAAGATACTGATGGAAATGTCGAATTGGTTAGTTCTTGATGTTATGGTAGTAGTTATGATAATCCGTGGGAATGTCGAAGAATCCTTTAGGGTGAAGGAATTCTAGAAGATAGGACAACCCTGTTTGGAAAGCTAGAGTTGTGCGGCGCTTCCAGGCATTGAGTATTGTTTGAGAGGGCTTGGTTGGATATCTTGAGTAATAATTGTGGGAAACCGTTGGCTAAGCATAGTAATGTAAATGTGCTATCGACACATTTGGTATTGTCGGAAAATGGAGTAAGTAATGTTGGATTGGAAGTGTTCCAAGCAAGCGTGAATAGAGAGAAAAGATAATATGTCTGAGTAAGTGAGTAATCGGAGAGTAAGAAGTTTGTCAATTGAACAGAAATGTGGAGCTATGTTTTTAGATTGGCCAGTAGTGGGTTTATGAACTTCTAGAGAGGGTGTGAGAAGGACATGATGATATGTATTATGGCTCTAATGTTGAGAAAACTAAATCGTGCGGTCGGTATAAAACTTATGCCTGTTAGTGAGCCGATCTTTGGAAGCATGTTTGGGATTCTTGAGAAGAATGGTGGAAAAAGGTAGGTGGATGAAGTGCCCAGAGTGAAAGACCTTTGTGTCAGGTTGGGTATTGTGTGGAAAAGGTTCCAAGTGAACCTGTCATCCAGAGTTAAGCTATTTGCTATAGTTTTGGTGAGCATGGTCACTTCCTGTTGCGCGAGTAAAGGTTGAAGTTATTCCAAATATGATCGAACGATTGTTTGATATGATGAGAAATTGAAGTGAGTGTCATTATGTTTTGTTCTGTTAGAGCTAGTAGACTATGAAGGTGATGAAATGTGGAATTTCCTTTTATATATGTGGGAATAGGGTGAGGACTTTGGGGGAAATGTATGTATATTGTGTATAAGTTGGGTAGCACCGCTGGGTTGCGATATGTGTGGTTCGTGAAAGAAAGTGCAATTGCGTTTGACGTATACCGTACCGAGAGAAGCTACTTTGCAATGGCAGGTTACCGGATGAAGAAACTCATAAATGCGAGTTTATTGTAATAACTAAGGTTGGCTATATGTTGTGTTAGCAAGTTGAGCGGTTGTTATTTTAGTCAGGAACGCATGTGGTCAGAGGAGTTGACTCTGGTAAAATTCCTTCTTCTAAGAAGTGAAATTGTATATAAAAACCTTAACGCGATGTGTTTAAAAATTGATGGTCCAGGTGGGCGGGCAAAACATATGTTAGAAAATATATGTTAGACGAATCCTTTCCGACATAAGAAAGTGGTGGTTGATCGAGGGTGAACCCGATGGGTATGTTTCTTAAATGAAATTGATCAGAATGGCTTGGGCGACTGAGTGAAGCTAAGTTTATTAGATTGAAAGTATGAGTCTTGAGTTCCATGTGGGGGACAAAGTAACGTTAAAAGTCTCTCCTTTGAAGGATGTGGATCATTCTGGGAAGAAAGGGAAGTTGAGGCCTAGGTGTGTCGGGCCTTTCGCCACAATAGTGAGTGGGAAAAGTGTCTTACCGGATTTACCCGAGGAGTTACAGAGTGTCCACCCTACTTTCCATGTGTCGGACTTGAAGAAGTGCTTGGCGGGGACCGATGTGGTGGTACCATTGGATGACTTTCGCGTGGATGAGAAGTTGAGTTACGTAGAGGGTCGGTGGCCATCTTGGACCATAAAGTGAAGAAGCTAAGGACTAAAAAGATTCGCCCAGTGAAAGTTCAATAGCGATTTTATAAAAGGGCAAGAGGCAACATGGGAGGTGGAAGCGGACATGAGGCCTCAACACTCCAGTTTGTTCAATTTTGGGGGGAGTATTGTAATAACCGAGAATAAAGAGATAAAAATTTGAGTTTAGGGTGAGTTTGCTCAAAGCCTGAAGTGTGAGGGGCCATTTTGTAATTATGAAAGGAAGGGATTTTAACCCTAATACCCCCACTCTCTAATACATTGTTGTTGAAGGCGCTAGAGAACCAGAGAGAGAATGTTTTGGAAGGAGAAAGCAAGTGGGTGAAATTGAAGAAGAAAATTCTAGCCTCTGATTCTTCCAGTTATTTCTTATCCAACCTTATAATCAAGTGTTGATGGGTTATTATCCAACCTCCTAATCTAGTTTTGATTGGATTCTTGGTGAGGAAAAACCCATATCTGGACTCTTCCCAAATGGTTGAATCCTTGGATTTAAGAGGTGAAATCCATATGGTTTTGGATCATCTAACTCTCGTTTGGGATGTTGCTCGAATATCTCCTTTTTGGAAGGATTTCTTTTCTGTGTTGTCAAAATCCTGAAGTCGGGGGTCATCCCAGTCGCCCTAGGGTTTCTCTCATTCGATCGAAAACCACGGCTGGGTGAATATCCGGGAAAGGGATTCCCGGGATACGGGGTCCCAGGCGTATGAAACAGGGGAGGCTAATGTATACCGGGGGAACCCGGGAGACAGGAGGCCCCGGGAATGGAGCTTACACGGGGAGGCCCGGGAGGGAGAGACCCCGGGTGTCGGAGTGGGTCGGAGAAGACCCGAGATGGGAGTGCTCTGGGTGACGGGGTGGACCGGGAGAAGCCCAGGAGTCGGCAGCCCCGGGAGTTGGGGGGGGGGGACCGGGAGGACCCGTGAGACGAGTTCCCCGAATGGTGTGAAGGTGGAACCAAGTGAGACCCGGGCGGCGGGCACTTGATTCCTGGTTTGAAGTTTAGCATGTATAGTTAGTTTATTATGTTATCCCGTATTCGTAGGTGATCGCGAGTTTGGGGAGCGTTAGAGGAAAATTCTTGGCAGGATAACAAATGAGTTTTTCTACCCAATGCTCGTTAATGATTATGTGATATTTTTATATGCAAGATTTTGTTAAATGCGAGGTATGTTTATCATTTAATGCGAGTTATGTTTTTATCGTTCTTGATATATGGAAATGTATGCATACATTGTTGTTAGCGAGATGGCCAAGTCGGGGGGGGGGGGTGTCCCGTATATGCCATTTGGGGGGGGGGTCCCAAATTAATAAGGCAGTATGAGTCAGACACGTTGTCACCTCCGCGTGACGGTAGTGTGTGCAGAAGCGTGTTTGTGAGTATGATGTTTTATTTTAAAAGTTAAATTGGTTTATGTTTCGATAAATCTTTTATGTGGCTTTGGCGTGATCTGTATTAGAGGGAACTCACTAGACCTTGTGATCTAACTCTCGCTTTTTTTTTCAAACTAAAAACCTTTTCAGGAAAGTACCCGACAGAGGGTTCTTGCAAAGGCAAAGAGAAGTTATAGGCGAGACGCATGGCGTAAGAGAAGATTGTTTGCTAGATCCCTGATTTAGTTTTCTAAATTAAATCTCAGTTGTGTAATAGGTTATTTCTGCAAACCTTGTTATTTGAATTGTGCTTTTGGGGCCGTTTGGCCTTGATTTATATTAAAGTCGTTTATTCGTTAATTCCGCAAGTTGGGTTGTTACATGGATTAAAATAAGCTTGCTTTTTTATAAGCTATTTGGAATAGCTTATAAAAAGTTTTTGTGATTATATTCCAATTATACAGTCATTAATATTCATTATTATATATTAACTATTAATTATAAATAAATATTAATCATAAAATTTATTATTATTAATTAATTAATATTATCTTAAAATTATAACATAAATTTTAATTATACATTGATATTAATTTTTAATTATTTAAAATTATTGGTAATTATATCAATTTTTTTCAATAGTGATCACTATATTTTACTTATCAATTATTATTATTTTTGTAATTATTATTTGATTATTTTTTTCACATTATAATGTAACGGTTATTTAAAGTTATAAGTTAAATGTAGATTTTTTTTAAAATTTGGTTTAAGAATAAAAACTTATAATATATATATATATAATAATAAAAATTTATAATATATAACAAATAACTTTGTTCCCCGACATGTTCTTCTACAATGCATATATGCAATACCTAAAAAGACATTAATTAAAAACACTATCTTACAATTGTCGTCATCCACGTTAGCTTCATCGACAACATCTTTTTCGATGATGGTGTCCTCCTCATGCATCTCACAGGAAGAAAATTCTGCATTATTATCCTCGAGTGTGATATCTGTAACACCCCCAATATTAGGCGTTATTTGTTTAGTATGTAAAACAAGGGGACTAAGGTGTAAAGAAGGGAAATTTTAGGGACTAAAGAGAGTTTGATTTAGTCAAAGAGTAAAAAAAGGGGATAACCTCTTCCCCACTTTCTACGATAATTCAGCAAGGGTGGAGATAAGGAACCTCTGCCATTTTTAAGCTCATCTTAGAGAGGATTGGAACTTAATTTTTACTTATATTGTGGCCACAAAGCACATATGAGAATTGAAAAGAAAACCTGAAGCAAAGAGGCAAGGAGAAGCAAGAAGGGTGTTGGAGTTCTCGGACCCAAGAACCCGGGCATAAAGCTCCTGACCAAGACCTTGGATTTCGGTAAGTTGCTAAACCTCTTGTTGATCGGTTTTAGAATTTGGGTTTGACCCGTGATGGTTAAGCATCGAATTTTAGTGAATTTATAACTCCAAAAATTGCATATTGCTTCCCTTGTTGAGATATTTAATAGTAGTGGTAGAATCGGCGTGGGGTTGGAGGTGGTGGCCATGACCACGGTTCCCTCCGGATATAGTCGTTGGCCCAAAGTCCAATGTGGACTCCTCTTTGGCATATTCATGTGCGGGTAGAAGGTTGGTGTGGACCCATAAGCTCACCGGAAAAACCTTGTGAGAGGAAACTCCTCTCCGTGCAATGCATAAAAAGTGGGTCGGTCATGCATATTGTTTTAGGCCATGCATGCCCCCATGCATGCTTTAGTTAATGATGGCAGATTTAAGCCCAAGGCTTAAAAGCATTTTCAACTTGGAGATTGTTTTAGAAATTATTAGTTAGTTATTTAATTAATCAATTTAATTGAGGGGCTGCCATGTAAATTATATTGACGAGAATTGCTAGTAGGATTTTATACCTAGATTTACTTTATAAGTATATGAGTTTTAACCCCTTAAAACAATTGTTTAGGTGTGAAGTTCTTATAAAGTTAATAGTGAACCATCATACTTCAACATCTCTATCGTTTCAGGTGAGTTTTCATGACTCGTTTCCCCACGGGGAGGATATACGACTAGTATGTTTCAGTAACATAGTTTTTTTTTTGTATGTGTTCTGGTTATACGGTTAATTATGTAATTTTAGTTACACGTGTTGTTATGTGTTTTAAATAAGTTACATGCTTTCAATTATTTAATTGAGTAGTTTACATTGTGGATGATAAATTGTGTTATATTAATATCCACCTTATGACAGTAGTTTCAGTGTAGTACGTGTAGGTTTGAACACCAACTTTAATAGTATTTAGTAGTTGTTAGAATTGTATCTATTGTAAAAGACTGTATCTAATGTAGAAGACCAACATTCAGAAGTTTAGTACCATAGATGGCACTCAATACTAGTTATATCTTGTTAATATCAATTTCACTCTTTGTCGATAATAGGTGTGTTATTATGCACTAGTTGCTCAATAATTCGTTGTAGCTTATTTGTTAGCAATAATCACATTATGAATTATGTGATTGACTTTATCAGTTTTTATGATCAGACAACGTTTATACAAGATTACGAGGATTAGTATGTTATCGTTTATAGTGCCAATTAAATGTGTGCTTGTTTAAACACGGCGGTTCAGCAGGATCATTATTTTGTCAAGACTAGTTTTCTATTGGTTGGGATTCAGTCTGAGCCTTTAGTTGAGTAGTATAGAAAGATGTACTATGTCTCACAAAATTCATAACACTATTCTATGTTGAAGCAATTTTGGTGTATTGTTTAAGTTCTCAAATTTACTCAATATTAGCAACTGAATTGTTTGTTTCAGATTTTGTAGAACTACCATGAACTTACTTAGCTTTATAAGCTAACTCCCGTCGTGTATCTCAGGTGGCATGCATACAAGACTTAGCAAAGGAAGGATTTGGATTGAATCATTGTAGAACATTTTTATATACCATAATATGTGTTGACTAGTTTGGTATGGGACGAACTAGTTCATTTATATTATTATTTTTAGTTCGTAAGTCTTCCGATGCAATAGATTTTTAATATAAGAAGTAAAAATTTGAAGTTCATACTTTTAGCGTTGTTTATCAGTATTTTATTGTAACGTCTTCGGGGGTCTAAGGGGGGGGGGGGGGTTATAACATATATATAAGAAGTAGAGATTTTTAGAGAGAGAAAGAGATGATGGCGGTGGTATGCAACTTGAAGGAGACGATGGGTGATTTTACTCTTAACATGATTTTGTTGTTTTATTCTTTTAACATATATATATATATATATATATATATATATATATATATATATAATTAATAGAAGTTTAGTTAAATGACAGTTTTAACCTTTAACTATCTTTAGTTTTCATATTTAATTTCGGTTAAGATTAATTATACGTTTAAAAAAACGGAGTCTTACAAAAAAATTAAAAATTTAGGAAAAAAAAACCCAAAAGGACAATATTACCTCTTAAGTTCAATGACTTTTCTAACTTTGTTTGGCGTTGAGAACGAAAAACAAAATGAAATAGAAACCACATTGACTAAAAAAGCAATTTCGAAAAACCGAGACCGAAAATAGTTATAAACAAAAAGACCATAGGGATAAAAATCAAAGTTTACTCATTTATCAATTAATATTAATATCGTTATATAAATTAAAGAATTTGAAATATGAAAAAAATTAATTAAAAACCATTTTATTTCAAATTAAGAAAAATCTTTTATAAAACTTATAAATATATCTTTAGATAATTTTTACTTAACTTATTGTTAAAAGAAAATATATTAAAACACAATGTTTGTTAAAGGGAAAACTCTGAAAATACCCGATGGACATAAAACTTTTAAATGATTAATTTTTTGAACAATTTCTCTAAATAAATAACTACTTGCTCTTTCTTAAATTGGTCAATTTGATCTTGTTGACCTATAAAAATGACAAGTAAAAGCACCTAAATCAATCTTGCAAGTGGTCTTCCAAACGACATGGACATGCCAACTAGATAAACCATTAACATTTCTAAATGTTAATTGCAAGGGTTATAACACTTTCTAAATTAGAAAGATCATATGCAATGCCAATTGCCAACTAGATAAACCATTAACATTTCTAGTCAATTTAATTCATTTATTAGTTGGTTTAAACCTTTAATTATTAAAATGTTTATCCATAATTTAATTATATTTATCAAATTTAATCCATTTGTTAATTTTTTTGAACATTCAGTTTTAGTATGTTTATTAAAATGTCTATCCATAATTTACTTTAAATAAAATGATATTTTTTATGAAATTTTTTTATTTATATTATCAATTTGGTTACGAAAATAAAAACACATTAATATAAATATATTACGAAAATACAAATACTAATATATAAATTTACACAAACATCAATAAAATTACATGAGAACATAATCTACTATCTCTAATTACACTACAAGACAGACAGACATTTATGACGGAAAAATCGGTTAGAAATAGTTATTAGCGGCAAATTCGAATGTCCCAAGATCCCTCGCCGCAAAATGCATTTCCTGGCGAATTTTGGACGGATTTAAAATTTCTGGTAGATATTTCCCTTGAAAATCCATCACTTTTTTTTTCAATTTTCTTAAATTTTTTGAGTTAATCAAGTTTACTATACGTTAGTATTTATTAATAATTAATATTTATTTATAATTATAATTAATATTTATGAATGATTACTATTTATTTATAATCAATGGTTAATATTTATAAATAAATAATATTTATTTATAATTAATATTAATCAGGGCTATAATTGAAAAAATGTTAAAAAAAATCTTCTCATTAGCTACTCAGAGTAACTTATCAATAAAGTAGCTTATAGTTAGCTTATTTTTGCCAAGAAATGCTTTATTTGTTAAAAAAATTTGTCCAATGGTTTAATCATTCAAAAGATGAAAGTCTATTGGGGTTTTTTAAATGTTCGTCTTTCTTAAATAATAGAATATTACATTGAGACACGATATAAACGTTTAGATTAATCATTAATTTTAAGTTCCCCAATTCATCACCAAATATTTTTAATCAAATTCAATTGCATTAATTTGAATATTTGATGATCTATTGTGTATTCTAATATGCTATTGAAGATAGTGTTTGTAACAACCCGACTTTTCACATGTCATTTAACATGTATTTCATACATAAACAAACCAACTTGAGTTACACATTGGGTTCCATAATCCAAAACTATACAATCTCATTAAGTCACTATAAATTTTTTCGATAAAGTTAACATCACACAAAAGATCTATTTACAATGATCAAAACAACTTGCAAATAAACTTCATATCAACTTCACAAAACAACACTCGAACAAGTAAGATCACATCTTCCCTTTTCCCTTATCGACCATACATACTTGTCCTGAAATACATATTTTTAAAACAAAATGAGGGTTAGACCGAATAGCCTAGTAAGATATTCCCTGTTATTCCACAATATACCAGAACAGTTCATATATTTATAAAATATTTATCAAAAACACTTTTATTGACATTCAGACACAATACATATAATTGCCTCGTTGGCATTCTAGCACATCCGTACACATATCGTTGGCATTCTAGCACAACCGTAACAAATCAAATGATAAGAGAATATTTCATATTAATAATATTTCACATTATAAAATTAACCATTTCATAATATATGCATTCCAGTTCGAAAATGGTTAAAAGAAAACTCACCTCGATCCGATATACGGGGATATAAATCTTAACCGGTAACGAATTATTAAACCGAACGCAAATCTGAATCAAAGTAACATGGATCACAACTAAGCAAATTAAACCAAATCCGTAACTAAGATAAACTTATCAGGCTCTAACCGTTACCCCAAAAATAACAATAACAATTTCCATTTCCATTTCCAAATTTTAAAAATTTACTTAAGCAACTATGGAGGAAATCATGAATTCTAACCAAAAAACTAAAACCAAAACTTTTAGAACAAAAATGAATCTCATCTTCAACAATGATAAGTGTTAGTCATTCCAACAATTTCTTTTTTTATTAAAGCAACTAACAGAGGTGTTTAAACCAAATTGAAATATTTGCCATCAAATTGATTTTAGAATATCCAAACAATAATCCCAATACCCTAACTTCTTATCATCTAATCAATTAAACCAAAGGAGGAAAGGATTTATAAAAAAAAACTATACGATCTTTCAAAATAAACAAAGGATATGAGTTCATACCTTGAACTGGATCACGTTCCCCAGAATATGTTGGAGGTTTGCTAGTTAAAAACATCTTATAGTCACATCTTTTTGGAAAAGTAGAAGATGTTGTGTTTACCTCAGTTTCTCCGATAGGTTCAGGATGGTGAATAGGTCTAGGTTATGCAAAATGATGTTGTCCCGATAAAGTTTGAAGATTAGATTGAAGATCAGTTTGAAACTTAACAAATTCTGCAGCCAAATCTGTCCGTGTGACAAATTCAGAAGTTTGAGCTCGACCTCGACTTCTACCTCTGTCACATTGGTTGAACTTTCCTGAACTGATGTTTCCTGATTTAACGATGTTTCTCTTTCCCGACCTCGACCTCTACCCCGACCTCGGCCTCTACCATGACTTCAGCATCTTGCAGATACAGTGTCTGAATTTATTTCCATCTTAGAGATTCCTATTCCACGAGCTGTACCTCTTTCATGATTAGTTGGAGGTCCGTCATTTATATTTTCAATCTGAGGATTTGCCCCTTCTGGATTTACTGAGACAATCCTTACTGTCTGTTGAGAATTATTTGCCATCCTGCACTTTCATAAAATATATATGCATTTAATCACATACCTAAATATAAATATAATAAGGTGTTCCAGTTCAAACATGCACCTGTAAACTCGTATTACATTGGCCAAATGTAATTTAAATTTACCTTACATGTCGTTCTTTTTACCCTTTATATTTAACATTCCATGGTTCTATGTATAACAGGGACATCTTAATTTCACATAAAATAATACAGTTTAAGTCTAAGTATTGCTCTGAATACCTAAATCCCTTAAACTATGGCTCTGATACCAATTGTAATAACCCGACTTTTCACATATCATTTAACATGTATTTCATACATAAACAAACCAACTTGAGTTACACATTGGGTCCCATAATCCAAAACTAAACAATCACATTAAGTCACTATAAATTTTTTCGATAAAGTTAACATCATACAAAAGATGTATTTATAATGATTAAAACAACTTGCAGATAAACTTCATATCAACTTCACAAAACAACACTCGAACAAGTAAGATCACATCTTCCCTTTTCCCTTATTGACCATACGTACTTGTCCTGAAATACATATTTTTAAAACAAAATGAGGGTTAGACCGAATGGTCTAGTGAGATATTCCCTGTTATTCCACAATATACCAGAACAGTTCATATATATATAAAATATTTATCAAAAACACTTTTATTGACATTCAGACACAATACATATAATTGCCTCGTTGGCATTCTAGCACATCCGTACACATATCGTTGGCATTCTAGCACAACCGTTCACCTTTAATTGGCATTCTAGCACAACCGTACACATTTCGTTGGCATTCTAGCGCAACCGTAACATATCGTTGGCATTCTGGCACAACCGTACACATATCGTTGGCATTCTAGCACTACCGTAACATATCAAATGATAACAAAATATTTCATATCAATAATATTTCACATTATAAAATCAACCATTTCATAATATATGCATTCCAGTTCGAAAATGGTTAAAAGAAAACTCACATCGATCTGATATACGAGGATGTAAATCTTAACCGGTAACGAATTATCAAACCGAACGCAAATCTGAATCAAAGTAACATGGATCACAACTAAGCAATTAAACCAAATCCGTAACTAAGATAAACTTATCAGGCTCTAACCGTTACCCCAAAAATAACAATAACAATTTCCATTTCCATTTCCAAATTTTAAAAATTTACTTAAGCAACTATGGAGGAAATCATGAATTCTAACCAAAAAACTAAAACCAAAACTTTTAGAACAAAAATGAATCTCATCTTCAACAATGATAAGTGTTAGTCATTCCAACAATTTCTTTTTTTATTAAAGCAACTAACAGAGGTGTTTAAACCAAATTGAAATATTTGCCATCAAATTGATTTTAGATGGATATAGCTCCCCTTCCGTAAAACTAAAAGTAAATATCCAAACAATAATCCCAATACCCTAACTTCTTATCATCTAATCAATTAAACCAAAGGAGGAAAGGATTTATAAAAAAAACTATACGATCTTTCAAAATAAACAAAGGAGATGAGTTCATACCTTGAACTTAATAGAGAACCAAAATATTTTAAAATCTCACTTTCTTGCACAATTCACCTTGCTGCGTTCTTCTCTCCATAATTTCACACACTCACCCATAAAAACATTGAACCAAAATCTTCTGGAATAATAAAGAGGATAACCTCTTTAAGTGGGTTTTTCCCAAATTACCATCTACAACCCCAAAATATGGCACAACTACCTAAAACCCCTTAGACTTTTAATAAAAAATAAATAAACAAGGGTATTACAGTGTTCATATGTAGGAACAAGAGGCGATAAGAATGAAAGAGAATCATGAAATTACTGAAAATGGATCTATCAACCATAATTGAAGCATAAAGGAAGTATCACAATAATCAACTCTAATAATTTTTAAACAAAGAATGGTGTAATTTTATTGTATTGAAATAATATTTATTTTTATCAAAGTTCTAAATGGCATGAGGCGTGACGTGTCGGCGAGGTTAAGTGTCAAGCCTTGAGAGTTATAGTGAGATCACGACGTTTTTAAAAACGTGTTCTAAGGCGACATACATATATATATATTCAGTTCTCAAATGATTAAGCTCCTTCAAGTATATATATATATATGTATATATATAGGACAGTAATCAAATGAGAACCACAAAAATGTCGAGAACCTTGAGAACCAATCACAATCATTAATTGAAATTAATCTACGGCTATGAAAGCCAATGGCATTTTTGTAATATTTTTGAGATTTGAAACTAATTCTTGGACAATGGAAAGTTGAAAGGGGTATTCTTATCATTTGACATTTGGACCTCCCCTTTTATAGAGACCTTCTTTTAATCCAGATCTCTCTTTTCTTTCTTTCTTCCTTTTTATCCAGATCCACGACAATGGTTTTCTTCCATTGTGGTGAAGCTTCGACGACCCCTTACCCCACGTTTTATTTTCCGACGACCCCTTCCCCGAGTAAACTTGTTCACGGGGAGACTCCAGAGACATTGATTAAGTAGAGGAGCAATGAAAAAGAAGTGACAAATCCATGGAGAAGAAGTTTAGAGGTGTTCGTCGGAGGTCATGGTCCGGTGGGTGACGAAGATCCGTGATCCTCATCGGTAAGAAACAAGTTTAACATAACCAGACGAAGCTGCGATGGTGTACGATGAGGTTGTCGTGAAATTGAAAGGCCCTGCCGTAACCATCACTAGAACTGTAACCATCACCAGAACCGTAATGTCACCAGAACCGTAATGTCACCAAGAGCCAAAGCCAAACAACAAGGACCACCGGTATCAGCGACAGCGAAGAATTGTTAGACCACACGGTTATGTCATCGATCTGTAAGTTTCGATATGTAAGTTTGGATTGAGAAAATGAAAAAAGGTTAGGGTTTAATTTGGGAAAAATGTGAAATTTGGTTCATTTTATTATCGATCTGTAAAGTTGGGTTTTAATTTGGTTCCAGATTTGAGTCTTAGGATTGATTTTGATTGGGTTTTCTTATTATTGATCTCCTTTCGAAGACGGTGCCAAGATCGTTCTATACGATATGAAGATGATGTATAGAACAACCCGTATGAAGACATTATGAAGACGGTGCCAAGATCGTTCCTTCGGCGGTCGGACCGGTGATTATGAAATTGGATATGAATCGGTGATTGTACATATAAATTATATTTGATTTCATTAGGTGAAAATAGATTATAGATGAAATTCGTGTTTGATTTCATGTGGTGAATAAGGTTAATATGTGTTTCATATGGTGAATTAGTGTGTTTCATATGGTGAATCTGTGTGTTTTATATGGTGAAATTGTTTATTTCATATGATGAATCTGTCTGTTTCATATGAAGAATATGTGTGTTTCATCTAATGAATGAATCTATATGTTTATCTGGTGAATCTTGTTACCAAAATGACGATTATACCCTTTTCATGTGGTGAAACAATTTTAAATTAAAACCATAGGATCAAAACCAAATTACTGCTTAGGTCGTTCTCACGGTTCTCAACATATTTTCGGTTCTCACATGATTTAACCCCTATATATATGAAAGAGCTTAATCATTTGGGAATTCAAAATGTGAGATCTATGAGATCCATTTTAGTATACTCATTTATAATAATTCCTGTGATTTTTAAATAAAAATAAAAGGGTAATTTAGTAATTTGATTTTTTGACAATTCATCAAAGTATTTAATATTTATCCATTATATTAGGAAATGGGTTTCTCATATCACCTAATACCCCACCCAACACATAACGTGAATTCTTCCTATCACCACCTTCTTTTATCCTTCCCTCCTAACCCTAATTTCATCGATCACCACCAACCTTCCTTTGAATTAGCTTGTCTTCCTTTATATTTTGCAAGTTTTGATTTTATATAGATCAAGTTTTTTGGGTTTCTTGATTTCAACTTGCTCAACCCCATCTTAACCAAATTTTGTATCTAATAGCAATCATTTGTTCTTAGGGTTGATTAATTCAAGATCACATACTTTAACAATGCAGGTTTTTGGATTGAAGAACATAAAGGGATTTTCTTTAAATACTTCAAATGGATTATCTGGTTTTCTCTCTCACTTTATGTTAGACTAATATTATATTCAAGATTAAAAGTGAGGGTCTGTTGTGTAAATGTTGTATAGTTCAAGGGTTTGGTTGTAAAGTCAACTCAAGTTGACTTAGTATAAATAGGCTTGGTTTCTTTGTAATTTGTAAGTAAGTACGCATTAGATACATTCAAAGTGATTGGTAAGAACTCGCACAACACACACATGAATACGTGAGACTTGTGATTACGTGTGAGATATGTGGCTAATTGTAATATCATGATTTGATTAATAATCTTGTGTTAATAATTTCTGTTGGGTGATTAGTATGCTAGAAAATTGAATCACAATTTATTTCTTTACTACATCTCTCTGCAACCACTATCTGGTTTACGACACTATTCATTATTTATATGGATTCAAATGGATACGTCTCGATTTTTTAATTAAATGGATTCTCTGGTTGGCGTGCACATTGTGATACGTCTCGTTTTTTATGAATACACTTGGTGTTCACGTTGTGCAAATTTCATCCCACCCTAGAACCACTATTTGTAGAGTATGCACACTATGTGCACAATATTTATATACCATAGGGTTGTACAAAAATTTGTTCACAACACTGTTCACACTACGGTTCACACTGTTCACACCACTGTTCACACTGTTCACACAATATTTATATATCATAGGGTTGTACAAAAGTTGGGGTGGTGGTGATTGAACGTGTCACTAACACGGTGTTAGGGACGAAGGAAGGTGAGAGAGGGAGGGAGAGAGAGAGGGGGGGCGGGGAATTTACAACTACCCATAACACCATTTATTTAATTTTGAGTAAACTAAAAATTTCGTCCCTATGGTTTGTTGTTTATAACACTTTTGGTCCCTACAGTTTAAAAATTACAGTTTTAGCCATTGTGGTATGTAAAAAAACCGGATTTGGTCCCTCCCCTTAACGACCATTAAAAGAACCCGTTAAGTGAGGTGTAGTTTAGTCTTTCCCATATTTATTTTATTTTTGCTTTAATAATAATCAATTAATACCTTTATGTTATATATATATATATATATATATATATATATAGAGAGAGAGAGAGAGAGAGAGAGAACTTATAAACAAGGTACATCTTTCATTCCATGTCGGTATGACGCCTTATTTCCTGCCACGGTGACCTGCAATTGGTGCCTACTCTGTCGATCGCTACCATGATCATTGTCTAGGTTTCTCATTTCTCCCTCTCACTCGTTTTCTCTCCTTCTTTCTCATCGCCTTCTTCCTTCCCCAATTTACCGACGGAAACGACCAACTCCTGGGACTTAACCGTCGAATCAACATCTCTATCCGTAAGTTTTTTTTCGTCTAAAAGTTCTAATCTCTAAGAAAACCCACACTTGAAGGGGGAGGGAAGGGAATAGGCAGAGATGGAGGATAGAAAAAAGGGTTGCAGGTGGTGGTATGGGTTGAGGAAGGTGATGAGGGTTGTCGATTGAGTTGTTATTTTGGTTGGGACGTGATCTGTAACACCCTATAAATCCGGGTAATTTTAAAAATTGAAAATTCGACAATATAACATTTGCATTTCGGTCAAACCACCCAAAAAGGGTAAAAGTGTATGCGTTTACAAAACCTGTATAAGATGCATGGGAAATCGACAAAAAACTAATCTAAACCATTTCTATCTAGATTACATAGCTTTTCAAACCATTTCCAAAAATATGAATGAATTGTTTTAAACGACATGACCCCAAGATATCTATTATCCAAAAATGCCCTCAAGAGACCACACTCTTCACTCAACCCCTTGACGTCCCGCCGCTAAGGGAACATGTTATACACATCATTTGAGAAAAAAGTTTTAGGCTTAAAGCCTAGTGAGAACAAACAGTTTATATGGCAATTCGATAAGAAAGTTAAATTCAACACAAGTAATTTATTTTCCCAAATGCCTTTGTAAATAATTAATCAACACATTTTGACTTTGTGGTCCAAAATACATCTTGCGATGACGGGAAGACCCGATTTTCCAAGGATTGTGGCGAAACACAAAGTAAGCCATTTTCTGAGTTATTGAGCTCACCATACTAGGATCATGGACACGAACATACCGGCTCGTACTAAGATGTGGAGGAGGGCACCCAATGATCCCTAGTCATGCTCAACTAGGATTTACATTTATGACCCACGGCTAGTATCCGGTCCCACATAACCGTACCAAGTTGCCACCCTAGGGCCAAATGTCTCAACTAGCTACAAACAGGAGTTATGCCCCAAATAATAAGTCGACTCTATACCTATGGATCCACTAGTATCAAACATATAGTTCATAACACCATTTATTTCCCAAATTACATTACCATGGTTAACTGTTGATAAGAAGTCCAAAGCCCAAACATGAAACATAAGGCCATCTTCTCATTTCCAAGCATATTTCCTTACAACCATTTTAATGTAAACATAGGTTTCCTCAAGATGTAAACCATTTATTTCCCTTTTCGTAAAATAATACTTTCAACCAAAAATACCCATAATATGCTTAAACATAAACTTGGCAAAAATGCCTTAGGTTAAACATTTACTCAACAAGATGTGAAAACATTCATTTTCATGGTTCAAGACATGGATTGTTCCATTATATTACAAAATGGTAAGAAACCCTAAAAATCTCCAAAATATCAAGTTAGGTCAAAATCAAAGAATATGTAAACAAGGAGACATTTAGAAGTCTAAAGTACAATTTGATATGTGTGAAGTTTTAGAAAAGAAAGAATGAACTCACAATGGGGTTTAATCAAAACCGTAGCAAAACTCTAGAATGGAGAGGAGGTGACACTAGCCTTTGAGGAGGAGAAATCTTCACAAGGAGAGTTAATAACCACCTAGACAAACACCATAAATGATCTTAAATGAGGTTGTTGAGATGATTTAAGAAAAGAGATGGAGGGTGTTAACTTACCCAAATATTGCAGAGAAAACAAGTTCCAACTTCTCAAAATATTAGTCAAGTGACCAAGAAAACAGTTTGGGCAATAAGTATCCGTTGGATACCAGCGACTATGACCATGTCATTGTCGTTGGTCAATGTCACACATACCAGCCCACCTTCTGTTGGTTTTGTGCGATTGTGAGACGGCGATAATGTAACACCTTAAAAATAGGGATAACAAAAATCCGAAAAACGGACATGCGGTATTTAAAATTGCCAAAGCAAGAGCCTCCCAAAAATGAGGAAAATACACAAACCTGTTTAAATACAATCGTAATTAAATGGATAATAAATAACAACCAACTAATCTAATTTCTATAACCAGAAAAGAGATTACAATCAAGGGTGTCATTTATAGACCCAAAGGATTCTTTACCAATACTAAGTCCAAAAGCGATATTCCCAAATCTCTCATCCAAGCACTACGCCAACTTAGGACCGATGCCGCTAAAACCTGAGATACACATCGACACCAAACAAGTGTTAGGCCAAAAAGCCTAGTGAGTTGAACAATAAAATAGCATGGTATAACATATTCGACTCTTATCCGCAGTTAATCAATTAATCACATAAATGTGGAGTCAACGGGAGCGACCCATATCTCCGATCCGGTTCACTCTAAGAGGTAATGCGCCTTGAAGCCGAACACCGTGGCATCCCGAAGGCCCGACACGCATCGAGGACTACCACTCATGAAGTTCCCCGACGGCGAAGGTCTAGGTACATATGGAGACTACCGCACAAGGGAATTGCCCATATATCACCCACCTACATTCCTATAATGAATCACAGACTCGACTCGTCCACATTACGCAAATAGGAGGTCCTTAGGTATATTTCCAACCAAACATAATTCAATACCCATCATGGACACAATATCACCCTCCTAATATCAAAAGTTCAACATAAGACTTACATATCCACATAGCCACATTGTAGATACAATTTCACCACAATTATATTCCAAATGAAAATCACCATGACATACCAACATATATTCCATATTCATGTCAAATACCCATTGTGGCACACATAATTGTAATCCCCAATTAATTACCCAACATCGAGTAAATCATGGAATAATACCCCATATACCCATATTTCACATAATCTCATGAAAATACCATCAATACATAAGCCCGTAAAGATGACCATATTGAGCAATTATGTAATAATATCAACAAATAAGCAAATATGATGTGTATCCAGTTTTAACAAAAGTTTAGTAAACTCACCTTGCTAGATTTAAGCAAAATCTAGTATTTACTGTCAGGATCTTAATTCTAAACAAGAATAAACACTCAGAAACAATATTGAAGAAGTTTGCAGAATAACACTTCAATATTCAATAATCAATAAAACAGTGAATCAAAAGAACAACTTGTAAACTTTATTGAATGATTATAAAGTTATAAGATTTAACACTCAACCTCAATATTGATGAACAGGCTCACTAATACGAATTCTACTTCTCTAGAATTAGGATTAAAAACCTTGAGGTTGATTCTCTCTCAGAAAATAAAAACTCAGAATTCTAAAAGTAATCTCTATCAACTCTAATCTATTCTATATATATTGAAGATAAAAGATAATTACATATATTAAAAGATCTTCAAAATAGTCTTCCATATTTATCTTCAAGCCTACCATATTTATCTTCAAATAATCCAGCTGTCTTCATTCCATCTGAAATCTTCAATATCTCATAAGCAGCATTAAGTTGATCCAGCAGCATTAACTCTTTAGCAGTACTAACTCCAGCAGTACTAACTACTAGCAGTAGTAAAATCTACTAGCAGTAGTAATCATGATGTACTGGCAGTAGTAATTCTGTTGTAGCAGCATTAACCATACTTAATCATTTCTGAATTTCCCAACAATCTCCCTCTAACTTGACTTTTAGGAAGAGAAGTCAAGTTCTTCAGATGGTCTTTTAAGATGCTTTCAACACTTCAGTTTACACCCCTAGATTAGGATCCAAACCCAAGCTTTGATTGATGATTCTGCTAACCACAACCTTTGCCATTTCTGAGTCTTTTGAACAAATAAGCTTGGCATTCAACATTGCTTGTAGTTTAGCCTTGTTGTGCTCATATATCTTGTCCATCAAGTAGTACTCATGATATGCTCCATTCACAGTGATAACATAGACTCCACATCTTTCAAATATCCTCTAGTTTTCTATTCTTAGGAATTTATTCTCCAGATGCAAATCCCTGATCACATGTTGAACTTTACTAGGTTCAAACATCATGCACAAGTACTCCATGGCTAATCTGGTTAAGTTCCTTTCTTCTCCTGTCAGCTCCTTTTCATACAGTCTCATTCCAACTTGAAACATCTACTCTAGATTTGATCTTGTACAATTTCTGATGAAACTTCCCCAAGTTGGATACACCTCATAGATGTCCCCTAGTCTCTTAATCCTGAAGAATTTCTTTCTTTGATCTTCCAAGATATCCCAAAAGATGATTTCAGGATTGGATCATCATTTGTTAATGTCATGAACAATTCAACCTGCTCATTAGATTGCTTGTTGGATGATTCTGGATTTTGATTTGGTTCTGCTGAAGGAGTCACATGACGTTCTGCTTCAGTTTCTGCTCTTTCTTCAACTCTTGACCTTTTGGACTGCCTTTTGGAAGCTATTGTCTTCATTCTTTTTGCAGATTTAACTTCCATTCCAACATTTTCTGGCTCTTCCTTATTTTCTTTTGTAGGTGTGACTTCCTCGGGAAATGGTTGTTGAATGTTGAGATCATGCCTCTCTTTCATTCTTCTTTCAGCCTCTTCCCTTTGTGAGGAGTCCCCTTGCAGCTTAGCCATTTCTTTCTTATACAGCTCCTCCACTTGACTGTATGCCATATTAGTAAACATTTCCCCTTTGATACCAATTGAACCTTTCAGGAAATTTATCATTTTTCTTCTTTCCTGATTGGCCAAAAAGGTCTTGGAGGGTTGTCTCTTCTGCTTTTTGAGTGGCATTCTTTGGACTGGTAATTTCTTGGCCTGTTGTGCTGCAGCTTTCATGCTCTTCTGATATTCTTCATTCAGCTTTCTGGCCATTATCAGTGCAAGTTCTCTATCTGTTTCAGTTTGGAGTTGTTCCTCCTTTTCCATCTGTTCTTGAAGCTGCTTTTCCACATCTTCATCTAGCTCAATTTGAATTTTCTTCTTTGAGGGTTGTTTAGTTTCAACCAACTTTGCTTTTCCCTTAGCATCCTTCAAACTTGCCTTACTTGTTTCTTTTCTTTTCTTTGAGAGTCCTCCTTCATTGATGACCACTCCCTTGGCCTTTTAACTAGCCTTAGGAGTGTCATTCTTGGCTTTTACCAATGTCTCTGCAATCTCCAATTCTTCTACAGAGAGCCCTGTTACTGCTGCTTCTGTTACTGTTGCTTCTTTTACTTCAGCAGTATTAACTGTTTCTGCTGCTTCAGCAGAATTAACAGTTTCTGCTGCTTTCTCTTTTGTTACTGCTGCTGCTTGAGATTCTGTTTCTTTCTCTATTTCTGGTTCTTTCTCCCCCTCAACATGAAGTCTCATCTCAGATTTGCTTTCCTTCTCTGATTCTGCTTCTTTATTCTCCCCCTTGTTGGAAGCATCTTTAACACTGTCCCTCCTCTTTAACACAAATTGCTTTCTTCTCCTTTTCTGTACCAATCTTGTCACCAATTTCTTCAGTTTGGTAATCTGTACTTGTTGAGACAGAATCACCATTTTCATCTCTTCAATATCTTTCCCTTGCTTGATGACATCCATGTTTATGTTACCCATAGCATCCATCAATTCTTGATAGTTATATCTGTCCTCCCCTTCTCTAGAAGTGTTACCCTCTTTTGAAGGATCACGGGATCTTTTTGTAGTGGAAGCCTTCTTCCTAACAGAAGCACTCTCCACCCCCGTGGATTCTTGGCACCAGGGACCTTTGGATGATTGCTCACCCAAAGTTGCCATGGGGAAGGTCTTATTTATGTTACCACTGACCTCCTTTGTGCTAGCAGGAGTAGTGGCAGCCTTAGCACCCATATGCTCAAACACCTCCTCAGTGAGCACCTCCTTGGGGTTGGGAGACACCCCTGTGGTTTCCCTGTGGATATTCTCTAATGAAGAATTCTCCATTAGAGGGCTTAAAGGCTCAGTGGGTGATGGTACAAGAAGGGAATGAGTCTTCTTTACCTTTTTCCTTATATAAGTTTGGGTGATTGGTGAAGTTGGCTTATGAAGTAGGGACTGAGGGATTGATATGGTGATGGAAGGTTGGGATTGGCTAGCAGTGGGATGGTCTAATGAGGGCCTTGACCCTGCTGCCATACCTTCTTCAGTTTGGGACACCACCATCATTGTAGAGAACAATGGGGTGTCAACTCCTTCCGAGTCCAATGGAGATCTTTTCATGTTTGAAAAGACCTTACCTTTGGGGATTTTTGGTACATATACCTCATCAAAGTGAGGTATATCCGTCAATTCGTGGGTTATAACTTCTTGTACAAATCTTGGGTACATATAAAAACTCTTTTTGCTTCCCAAGTTTGATACAAGATCACTGAAAATCATTTTTGAAAAATTGTACTTTCTAGCAGTGGCCAAGCACACCAAAGCATAAGCAATGGTGCTACTGAACTCACTCCATCCAGTAGTCTTTTTGAAAATACAATGCATAAGGGTATGGACAAAGAAACGCCATTGGGGTGAAAATTTAGCTTTTGAGAACTTGAAAACACCCAATGGGCCTCCATACCCCATTCTTGTAAGAGTGGAAAACAGTTCATCATTAGAGATAGATGAGATACCAGAGGCATCGTCTAGACGTAGACTAATGCGAATTACCTCTTCAGTAACTGTCAAGGGTTTGCCACACACCCTTGTCTTGATCACTTACACACCATTCTCAGTAACAATGGTGGCATTAGCCCAAAATTGTTGTTGGTGCTCGATATAGATTGATGGAGACACTGTTAGAGCATAGGCGATATGGCTAGACTTCAGAAAATCCACTATCTGATGAAATCTTGCAGCTTGCTTTGGCTTTTGTAGCATCGCGATTTCATTATGCTCGTCAATAAATGACATAGATGCCATTGAGCTTGAATAATCTGTACTGGAACACTTGGTTCTTGAGAGAAAAGGTTAGAGAGCAGATGAATAGAAAGCAAAGAGTCGTTATGAACTTTTGGGCGGGCAAAAAGGGTATTTATACGATTCGGGGCATAAGCAGTATTAACACCTAGCAGTATTAACCACTAGCAGTATTAACTGAGAGCAGTATTAACCACTAGCAGTATTAACTAACTAGCAGTATTAACCACTAGCAGTATTAACTGTGCACTGGCAGTATTAAAACTGCACAGGCAGCATTAACTATACTTACACTTCTTGAAGCTTGAGGAACTCTGAGCAAGGTAATAACTTCCTGAAAAAGATGTTAGTAATACCAAAGAATAAACCAATAACAGGTATGAAAACACTTTTTAACATATGAACTCATTCAGAGTTGATCATGCCCACACTTGTGACCAAGAAAGTGAATCTACCCACATCAAAAGCTTTAGTGAATAGATCAGCAAACTGGTTGTCAGTATGAACCTTAGCAACTTGAATTAGCTTCTTTTCATTACAATCTCTGATAAAGTGATACCTGGTCTCAATGTGTTTGGTTTTGGAGTGCTTGACTGGATTGTTAACAATGCTTATAGCACTGTTATTGTCAATGAAGATTGGTGTGTGAAGAAAGGTTACCCCATAGTCCAACATCTGATTCTGAATCTATAGAACCTGAGAGCAACAACTTGCAGCAGCAATATACTCAGCTTCTGTTGTTGATAAGGACATTGTGGTTTGTTTCTTACACTGCCAAGATACTAGTCTTGCACCCAAAAGTTGACATCCACCTGAAGTAGACTTTCTGTCCATGTTAGCACCTCCCAAGTCACTATCTGAATAAGCAATCAAGTCAAAGTTGGATTCATAAGGATACCAAAGACCAAATCTAGGTTGCCCTCTTAAGTATCTGAAAATCCTTTTAACAGCTTGTAGATGTGATTGCTTTGGCTTGACTTGGAATCTAGCACACAAACACACTGGAAACATGATGTCTGGTCTTAAGGCTGTGAGATACATGAGAGATCCTATCATTGATCTGTATAGATGGACATCAACATCCTCCCCCTCAAGATCAGCAGTGATCTGTTTATGAGTCTCCATAGGTGTACTTGTTGGCTTTGAGTCTGTTAAACCATATTTGTCCAGGATGTCTTTCACATATTTTGATTGGCTTATGAAGATTTCATCTTTCTTCTGTTTCACTTGAAGCCCAAGGAAGAAGGTAAGTTCACCTATTGAACTCATTTTAAAGCTCTTGTGCATCAACTTTTCAAAGTCTCTACACATTTGATCTTTTGTGGATCCAAAGATGATATCATCCACATATATCTGAACCAATAGGATGTCCTTCTTACTTCTTTTAATGAAGAGGGTCTTGTCAATAATTCCTCTTTCAAACCCATTTTCCAAGAGGTAGGTAGACAGAGTATCATACCATGCTCTTGGGGCTTGATGAAGACCATATACTGCTTTCTTCAGTTTGTATACTCTGTCTGGATATGATGGATTTTCAAAGCCAGGGGGCTGACAAACATATACTTCTTCATCAATTGTACCATACAGAAAAGCATTCTTCACATCCATTTGGTAGACCTTGAACTTCATGTATGAGGCATAGGCTAGAAATAGTCTAATGGCCTCTACCCTTGCCACTGGAGCAAACACTTCATCATAGTCAATGCCTTCTTCTTGAGTGTACCCATGTGCCACCAGCCTTGCTTTGTTTCTTATCACAATGCCTCTCTCATCCTTTTTGTTCCTGAAAATCCACTTTGTGCCTATAGCTCTATGACCTTTTGGATGGTCCACCAAGTCCCAAACTTCTTGCAACTTGAACTGTAGTAGCTCTTCTTGCATAACTTCTATCCAACTAGAGTCTTTCATTGCATCATATACCTTCTTAGGTTCAATCTGAGATAGAAAGCAAGTGAGTAATGTGTGCTACTGTTCCTGCAGCTCTTGAAGTCTACTTTGATTCCTTGTTATCATAGGAGAACAGATGTCTCCTATGACCAGCTCTGGAGGATGATTGTTTTGAGTTCTAGTCTGATGACTAGGTTCTTCATTGATTCTCACATCTAGATTGGAATCATTTAAGTCAGCTGAGGGGATCTCATCAGCTGCTTCTGGTTCTTCATGCATCTGATTCTCTTCATCACTTCTTTCTGCTTCACTCTGAATTGGTTCAGTAGCATTCTCCTTTTCACAAACCTCAACAGGCTCTATCATAGGTATGGGAAAGATCACAGACTGAGGCAAAATGTCTTGTACTTGTACTTGTTCATCCCCTGATCCTCCACTTCCTGATCCTGCATGATAATCTACTGAAACCCAAAGAGTTAGTTAGTGAATCAATGTCAAATAGCCACTGAGGACCAGACCCAAAAGGATTTGGTGTGTTCTCATTGCACTTGACATTGTCACTTTCCTCAATTATTCTATAAGAAGTATTAAAAACTCTGTAAGCCTTACTCTGAGATGAGTAACCAACAAGAAAACCATCATCAGCCTTGCTATCAAACTTTCCTAAGTGAGTTTTGGTATTGAGAATGGTACAAGGACACCCAAAAGGTTTGAAAAATCCTATAAAAGGTTTTCTTTTATTTAAAAGCTCATAAGGTGTCTTGTTTTTAGGCTTGACTACTAGAACTCTGTTTTGGACATAGCAAGCAGTATTAACTGCTTCAGCCCAGAAAGTAATTGGAAGTTTTGAATCTGCCAACAGAGATCTAGCAGCCTCAATCAGTGTCCTATTTCTTCTCTCAGCAACACCATTTTGTTGTGGAGTCCTAGGAGCACTGTATTGCCTCTCAATTCCTTTTTCCTCACAAAAGGTGTTTAGGTCATGATTTTTAAATTCAGTACCATTGTCTGACCTAATGACTTTTACCTTTTGATTAGTTTGGTTTTCAATTCTTAGAATAAAGGATTTGATCAGTCCACTTGTCTCATCCTTAGTCCTTAGAAAATATACCCAAGTAAATCTAGAGTAATCATCAACAATAACTAGGCAGTATGATTTCTTACCAATACTCATAACATTTGTAGGACAAAACAGATCCATATGCAACAACTGGAGAGAATTAGAGATTGTGTTCAACTCTTTGGTCTTATGAGAAGTTTTGTGTTGTTTGCCTTTGAGACAGGCAACACTATGATCATCACATGAAAAGAATTTGGAAGGTAGACCTCTTACAAGGTTGTTTTTAACAAGTTTATTCATTGTTTTAAAATTCATGTGACACATCCTTCTGTGCCAAAGTGATGATTCATCCAAAGAAGCTTTTGAAACAAGATAGTTTAGGGATGAATCAGTTGAAACACTTTCCATATCTAAGCAATATACATTATCCTTTCTGGGAGTTCTTAGTAGTATCATCTTTTCATCAACTACCTTGAATCCAGGAGCAAGGATAATGCATTCAGAATCTGTAAATAATATACTATGTTGTTTGTCACAAACTTGCGATACACTTAACAGGTTGTATCTTAACTGTTCAACATAGAATACATCTTCAAAGGTCATTTTACCTTTAGTTACATCCCCCTTACCACTTATCTTACCTCCATCTGGAGTATTACCAAAAGCAACATGTCCACCATCAATTTTCTTGAAATTCTTGAGGCATGACATGTTCCCTGTCATGTGCCTAGAGCAACCACTATCCACATGCCAGATGCTCTTCCCCTTGAGCTGTTGGTTGCCCTACACATAGGATTAAACAATTAGTATTGATTGGGGACCCAAGCCAAAGTGGTCTTGGGTCTCCCTTTCTCATCAAAGTATTTACATTCCTTTTTTATGAGGTTTTTAAACTCAGAGCACTCTTTATTAGAGTACTTTGTCAATATGATTGGCTTAGCAACACAACCACTAGAAGCAGTACTAACCTTAAAAGTGCTAACAGAGGTAGCAGTACTAACAGGTTTAGCAGTACTAACCTTGTTAGCAGCACTAACAGAGTTAGCAGTATTAACTTTCAAAAAAGTACTAACAATGTCAACAACACTAACATTGTTAGCAGTAGTATTACTTCTAGCAGCACTATCATTGTTAGCAGCACTATTTGTAGTAGTAGTACTAACAGTTTTAGTGCTTTTAGGAACCCACATATTGACACTTTCTTTAACAGACTTTTTCTTCATGTGGCTTTTAGATTTAACAGATTTCTTGGCCACATGGTTCTTTTCAATCTTCCTATAACCCAAGGGTTTTTGCATAAGTCTTTGAAAGTTCATCCTTTGGTTTATAGGATTGAAATAACAGTATTTGGCAAGATGATTCAATTTGCCACAAATAAAACAAGGTTTTGGTCTATTGATTTTACTCAGATCAACCCCTTGTTTTTGTGCCCACTGATTATTCCAGTTTCTTTGATTTCCCCTCTTTTTATCAAGTTTTTGGGGCTCATTCTTCTTACATGCACACTGTTTGCAAGGACCTGGATTCACAATTGTGGTCTGTTTGTAATGGACCTTACCAGACTTTCCCTCTGTCTTTTCTATGTCCTTGGATTTGATCCAAGCCCTTCCACAGTCTTCATTGGTGATAATATTATTCTCTAGAGAAATCTCACCACTCACCTTGTTATCTTTACTCTTACCAACCTCTTTTTCAGTCTTATCCACAACAACAACCTCATCTAAGGGATCTATCTCAGTGGCTCCCTCAGGCAAGTCCTTCCTATCTTTGGTTTCTAATAGGTCTGAAGTAGGAGCAATGTAATTGTTGTTATATGGTGGAGGTGTGGCATTGTACCCAATTCCTCTTCTCAGCTTGTCATGAATCTGAGTTTGTAGTAAAGAGTCCATTGCTTTAGAAGCATTGGAAAACTTTTCTACATCAAGCTTGACCTTGGTTAGTTCATCTTTCAATTTCTCACTCTCCTCTTTAGATTTGGTCAGTTTAAGCTCTAGATCATTTTCTCCCACTTCCAGTAATTGGTGTCATATGAGTGTTGGAGTTCATTGTCTTGAAAACCTTTAATCTGTTCCTCAAACCTCTCTAAAATTCTCACATAATCTTTAATATCCTTTTCTAATCTCTTAAGGTCATCACTCATCTTCTGATTGTGATCCCTGTACCTTTTAATAGTGTTTATGCAAGTTTTAGAACAGAGATTAGAATTTACCTCAGATGGGAGATCAGATACTTCAGCCATAAGAGCTTGATTCTAGATAGCCTCTTCTGCTTGATCACTCCAATCAAACCCCATTCCTTGTTGAGAAACAAGGGCTTGAGCAGAGTTTCTGTTGTTATTGAAGCTTCCAGATTGAGCTTGTTGGTGGTTGTTGTTGTGAGACACTCCACTTCTGCATTCTCTTACAAAGTGTCCCTTCAGATGGCATTTGTAGCACTCCACTTTTGATTTATCAAACCCTTCTCCATCTTCTCTTCTTTGGGAGAAGTTGTTCCTCCTAGTCCTCTTTATGAACTTCTTTACCCTCATGGACAGCATGGCCATCTTCCATTTAATATCCATCTCTTCCAGATCATCAGGATGAAGTTGTTCTAAGTCATCATTAATCAAAGAGAAATTTCCATGACTGGAAAGAAAGGCTTCAAACACAGACTCAGTGCCTTTTTCTGGATTGGCTCCATTAGCAGCATTAACTGATTCAGGGTTAGCAGTAGAATCAATTGAAGCTGATAGGAGTGCAGCATTATGAATATATCCAGAAGGCTTTTTCTTTGCCTCCACCTCAGCTTCAAATACTCTAAGATCATTGTACAGATCATCAAGTTCTTTTTCTTCCAACTGATAATTATGTCTGAATGAAACAGTGTACATGGTCCATTCATCTCTAAGGGACCTTAAGAACTTTCTGTTTACATCATCTTGATCAATCTGTACTCCCATAGTAGCTAGTTCACCAATCAGTTTGTTAAATCTGTCAAAAGTTTGAGTCATGGACTCATTCTTAGTTGACATGAAGTTTTCATACCGTTGCTTCAAGATTGCCTTTTGATTTCTCTTGGTACTTTTGGTACCAGAGAATCCCTTCTCTAGAGCATTCCAGAGCATCTGTGCATCTGTACAATTGCAGAATTTGTGTTGATATTCATTGGGAATGGCCAAGAGCAGTGTGCTCAAGGCTTTCATCTCTGTCTGCCTTGTTTTTCTTTCAGCATCCGTCTTTAGAGGAGTTCTTTTTCCATCTTCACCAATCTTTCCTGCATCAGATGGTCCATTCTCAATGATGTGCCACATAGAGTAATCTGTGAGGAGAATGTATTGCTTGATTCTGATCTTCCACATGTCAAATTCATTGGATCTAAGCATTGGAACCTTTGAGACCAGAGTACTATTTGATTCAGTTGTATTTTCCATGATGAATAAGATTTCTGAGAATACTGGATCTGATACCAGTTGTCAGGATCTTAATTCTAAACAAGAATAAACACTCAGAAACAATATTGAAGAAGTTTGCGGAATAACACTTCAATATTCAATAATCAATAAAACAGTGAATCAAAAGAACAACTTGTAAACTTTATTGAATGATTATAAAGTTACAAGATTTAACACTCAACCTCAATATTGATGAACAGGCTCACTAATACGAATTCTACTTCTCTAGAATTAGGATTAAAAACCTTGAGGTTGATTCTCTCTCAGAAAATAAAAACTCAGAATTCTAAAATTAATCTCTATCAACTCTAATCTATTCTATATATATTGAAGATAAAAGATAATTACATATATTAAAAGATCTTCAAAATAGTCTTCCATATTTATCTTCAAGCCTACCATATTTATCTTCAAATAATCCAGTTGTCTTCATTCTATCCGTAATCTTCAATATCTCATAAGCAGCATTAAGTTGATCCAGCAGCATTAACTCTTTAGCAGTACTAACTCCAGCAGTACTAACTACTAGCAGTAGTAATCATGATGTACTGGCAGTAGTAATTCTGTTGTAGCAGCATTAACCATACTTAATCATTTCTGAATTTCCCAACATTTACCCACTTAGAGCTTTCCTTGAAGAAATTTGGTTCTTCAAACCAAATCTTCCAAAACCTAGATCCACAAGGTTCCAACCATAAATATACATTTTCTACCATAATTAAATGATCCCCAAACAATCATCAAAATCCCTATTTTGGACAAAACCCTAATTTTGACCCAAAACTCCCAAAACCATCCAAACCGATATTTAGAGAAATCAAACACTATAAAACCATCAATGGAGCTTTTATAACTTATTCCATGGTTTAGAAATGGTTAGAATGACTTACAAGTAGGTTTATTGGAAAACCTCAAAATATGGTCAACAATGGTGAAAGATGGTTGGAGAAGATGAAGATGAGGATGGTGATGAAGCTTCCAAACCGAAACCTTGGATGAAGATCTTCACTCTAGCAATAAATGGTGATGATTTGGTGTTTGGTAGAAGTTTAGAAGAAGTAGGTTGAGAGGGAAGGTTTGAGAGAGAATTCTTGAAATGAAGAAGATGAGAAATGAGAAATATTTGGGGAAAACAAAGCATAAAAACGTCCAACCATCCACGTGGGTTGATCCGTGAGTTCAGCTTCAGCAACCCACATAACAAGGTACCCTAATTTTCATTCTCGTGGGTTGCTCCGTGGGTTCAGCTTCAGCAACCCACGTAACAAGGTACGTCAGCCATTGATTTTGGCCACCATTCTCGTAGGTTGTTCCGTGGGTTCAGCTTCAGCAACCCACGTAACAAGGTACGTCAGCCACTGATTATTCTTCTTATTTGGTCAAATCTCGTTTCGGTCATAACTTCTTCGTTATAGCTCCGTTTTCGCTCCGGAAAGAACCGTTGGACTCGTAATTGAATCCTTCATCCATCTAGACTATTAAATCAAGGATTCAAGCCCCAAATTAAATATCTTATTTTTTCCTTAACATAACGGTTTCGGTATTAACTTGAAATGATACCATTCGAAAATCGGGGTGTTACAATCCTCCCAACCTTAAAAGAGATTTCGTCCTCGAAATCTGGAACCACCATGCACCCAACATCACACTTGGAAATATTGATTGATTTACTATCCAAAAGGAATACCTTCATGAGGCTTCACCTCATATACGACCCGATTGCATCCCGGTTTAGGTTGTCGCTGCGTTTCTCATACCGTGCCATTACAAACTAAACCTTATCGTTCAATATATTTTGCCGATGTCAGGATGAACATTGAGTCCCAACTTGGAAATGATTTCGTCCTCGAAATCTTAATTACACAAACAAGCGAGGGTATCTTCGCTTTATGTCCTCCTCGGCTTCCCACCAAATGTATCCAATAAACATTACCACCAACTCCCACCATGCACTCAAGCTTCTAATTCCGAATCAGCGAAAGTACTGAGCATTATCAAAATACGAATGGTTGATTCTTAATTATCAACATCTAACTTCCTTACCAGTCAACCGTAACATCATCATTATCCACGAATACCCAACAACATAGTACACCACCGCCACATAACATGTCGTTGTACCAAATTCCCACAAATTCAAAACCAACCATACCCAAACAACCGAACACAATATTAATCCGTAGGTTTAACGAAGCATAAAGATCATTACTTAACTAACTGGGAGAGAGCACATGTCTAACGCCTCAAACTCCGAGGACTTTTTTAAATCCTTAATATCGACTTCTAACACGAGGGGGCTTACACCTATAGCCCAATGAGTTCAAGGTTTTTCACACTATTATGTCAATTTGAAATTTATAAAACTCTCAAATACATAAGTTTTATAAGAATTAAACGTATGTGAAAATACAATATCGTGCATTCGATAGGTTTCAAAAGTGATCACCAATGCCACGCATATAAAACCATTTTCAAAACTCATTTGATCAGTACTTACGCTAATAAAATGATAACGAAAGATGCATAACAAAATTTTCAAACGGACTACCAGGGTCTTAGTATGCATCAATTTATGCTATGCGTATGAAAATAACTTTCTGACCCATAATATGTGCAATAAAAGTTTGTACAACTCCCAAAAGAGGATTTCACAACTACAACTTTAAAATCTTTTACTTTAACACAAACTGTCGGAAGATAAAATTTCCAACAAGACCCATATACGTCCGATCATTTCCCAAATGTAGCAACATAATAGTAATGTAAATAAATAAAATAAATATATATATATATATATATATATATTTTATTCGTGTTTTAAATTTTGGGCCACACCTATAAAACGTACTTACCCAAAATTGTAATTACAACGACGTGCAAACCGTGAATTCATTTCATGCATTGCGGAAAACTCCTTTTAGTAAAATCAATAACTGAAATATGTTCTGGGCAAAAGTTCTAACCGAAATACCATCAATCTTTTATACGATTACTCACACCAACAGTATAATTTATGTAGTGAATAAGAATAGTTTTACGTACTAAAATAGTGTAATACAAGACGTTCGTACAAAACTACAGAAGGGAAATTCGCAAAATCGAACCTCAATTTTTTTGAAATTCACTCTGAAATGTCATGAAATAAATCTTCCCATAGTGACTCGCATACATCGGTTTATTCCCCAAAATTTAGTAAAGACATATGCATGCGATTTGAACAATTGTAAGAGTAATTTAGTTCAATTCCAAACTGTATAAATAAAATGTTTCCAAAACCCGCGACAGCATGCTCATAATATCGAACTCTTAAAGTTTTCTCTCTTTTAGTCACAATGCGACACGGAATAAGATTTCACAACAAAACTTGCATGCGATCGATTATTTCGCAAAGCTAGAAGATTGATATGCGTATGCACCCGTTTAAAACATGAAATAATTTATGTCGTTTTCGAGTTCAAAGTCAAATATAAACATGCTCTCATTGTTCTAACACATTGGCTGAAATACCATGACGAAAATTTCCAAGAAAATATGCATACATGAGGTGTGCAACTGAATTGCTCCCACTAAACTCAAAGGGAAATAATACCACTGTTTTTAAACCGGACAAATTTCTGCAAGACTCCATTTAGTTAAAACCGAGCGAATGACCCAACAGTTTACGTAAATACCCAATGAAAATCGATATAAATATCGAAACACGTTTGACTAACTATTATGCAAACATGACCAAAAATATAATTAACTAAAATCTCATTGCTGGTTGAGACAAACCATTTTTCAAAGGAACTCATATTCTTATGTTTTCAAAATGCCTCATAACACAATAATATGTGTATTCTGAAAAAGGTTTATAAGATCAAATATACAAAATGACACTTACGTCAATTGAACTCCAATTATATATGTAAAAGCATCGATGAAACATCTCAACATGACTTATTTACCAAAATACCCAAAGATTCCAAAATGGAGGTCTTGGCATGTTCATAAAAATAAACATTTCAAAATAACCAAAACTTCCCATTGATTGCAAGAAAATGTTTTCCAAAACGACTCCTAGTTCAATGACATGCATTTTCCAACGGTTTATAAAATCATATGCACCAAATGGACAATTAAATATCCAAAACATAGAGGCCGACAACGGGGAGGTACCCGTATCCGTTGGGAGCGGAAAAACACAAAGTACGCCGCTTCAACAACGTTCATCGCATGACACCTAATGACCTGAAAGTCCAAGTGTCCCTACGAATCCTTGACAAGTTCCACCCAAGAGACGAGATACCTTGATGCCACAAAGGACACCCGAAAGGCCCGACACGTCCGGGAACTACAACTGAGGAAATTTCCCTACGGCGGAGATCTAGGCACCCACCCACACGGTGTCGCCCTAGACTACCTCCTCTTAGTGCCTACTTGTCAAGTTTGGTCATAAAACATGAGTCCCGGAGTCCAACCCCGTACCGCCCAATTGACCATCAAATAAGACTGACTCACGTGCCTATGAATCCAATGCAACACAGCCTAAAAATACGCGACTACACATGAATGACAAAAGCACTCGAGCGTGTAATGATTATGAATATGCAATGAAATGCATTAAGATGTACGTCATAAATTGGATTCTACATCGAGCCATTAAAACCAGACAAATGTCCTCAATACTATTTAAGTCGACACTGAGAGCTAAAATGCTCAAAATCCATTTGACCAACAATTATCGGTCCCCCAAATAATGAAATTTCTTTAAACAACGTTTACGAAGAGAGAAACTTCAAAGACGAGATTAACCCCAAAACTCAATACATAATGGGACCAAAGAATTTCAAAAGGGTTTATGAATGCAAATACGCCAAAATGCATATAACATGTAATAGACTTTATTTGTACCAAAAATTACCAAGATGCATAAGTCATGTAATGGACTCTATTTGTACAAAATCCCCAAATGCTATAATCATGCTATTACTTATTAAGACGTCCAAATTCCAAATATGAGTATTTTATGGAACTAAAATAAGCCAAGTATATCAAATATGAAAACTCATTAAAATACTCACACTTTGACAAATACCAAGTAAAATACATTTTTACTTCAAAATACTCAGAACTTATCAGTAGTTAACCATCTCATGTAAAACATTTTAAAATAACCATTTTGGCATGTACACTGTTTTAACAAATCAACTTGAACTCACGCTCCTCGATTTCTATAGTTACACTATCGTCATCCATATGCTCAACATCTTAAGGCAAAAATCACGGACTTCATAGGTTCACCTAACAATTTCTCCTCGAATACTTTGATTCAAAAAGTCTATGATTCTAATCCAACCAATTAATCCGACTCGAACAGTTCACTTAACGCAATCACCATACTTACCGTCACTCCAAGTAATGAATAATAAAAACATTAACTTTTTCTAATAGTTACTCATTCGGAAACTTTCTTACCACCCCGACGGTCGACATACCAAGGCATTTCATGCAAGCACAAGAATGAATACGGAGGAGATTAACAGAATTGAACATGAAGGAAACATACTACTATGTCTACCAAATAACATAACGTTAGTAAACCAAGCACAAGAGAACGTACCACTACATTACCAATTGTCACAGTAACGGCACTTCAAGCACCATCACGTATAAATATCCTCATAATAACATTAGCTAGGTGAGATTATGAACATATAATACATAAAGGTTCTCGTTACCATCGCCACAACGCTTGATAACCATAGTTTCCGTCGACTCTAAGACTAACCCATCTTAAAAAATTTATACCCATCTCACAAATCATTGCCTAACGTACTTAGTCTAAGTCTAGACATCTTACATTCATGCCTAGTTCACTTAAACTAGAGCTCTGATACCAACTTGTAACACCCTAAAAATAGGGATAACAAAAATCCGAAAAACAGACATGCGGTATTTAAAATTGCCATAGCAAGAGCCTCCCAAAAATGGGGAAAATACACAAACCTGTTTAAATACAATCTTGATGCCGCTAAAACCTGATATACACATCGACACCTAACAAGTGTTAGGCCAAAAAGCCTAGTGAGTTGATCAATAAAATAGCATGGTATAACATATTCGACTCTTATCCGCAGTTAATCAATTAATCACGTAAATGTGGAGTCAACGGGAGCGACCCATATCTCCGATCCGGTTCACTCTAAGAGGTAATGCGCCTTGAAGCCGAACACCGTGGCAACCTAAAGGCCCGACACGCATCGAGGACTACCACTCATGAAATTCCCCGACAACGGAGGTCTAGGTACATATAGAGACTGCCGCACAAGGGAATTGCCCATATATCACCCACCTACATTCCTATAATGAATCACAGACTCGGTCCGATCCGGTTCACTCTAAGAGGTAATGCGCCTTGAAGCCGAACACCGTGGCAAGCCAAAGGCCCGACACGCATCGAGGACTACCACTCATGAAATCCCCGACGGCGGAGGTCTAGGTACATATGGAGACTACCGCACAAGGGAATTGCCCATATATCACCCACCTACATTCCTATAATGAATCACAAACTCGACTCGTCCACATTACGCAAATAAGAGGTCCTTAGGTATATTTCCAACCAAACATAATTCAATACCCATCATGGACACAATATCACCCTCCTAATATCAAAAGTCCAACATAAGACTTACATCTCCACATAGCCACATTGTAGATACAATTTCACCACAATTATATTCCAAATGAAAATCACCATGACATACCAACATATATTCCATATTCATGTCAAATACCCATTGTGTCACACATAATTGTAATCCCCAATTAATTACCCAACATCGAGTAAATCATGGAATAGTACCCCATATACCCATATTTCACATAATCTCATGAAAATACCATCAATATATAAGCCCGTAAAGATGACCATATTGAGCAATTATGTAATAATATCAACAAATAAGCAAATATGATGTGTATCCAGTTTTAACAAAAGTTTACTAAACTCATCTTGCTAGATTTAAGCAAAATCTAGTATTTACCCACTTAGAGCTTTCCTTGAAGAAATTTGGTTCATCAAACCAAATCTTCCAAAACCTAGATCCACAAGGTTTCAACCATAAATATACATTTTCTACCATAATTAAATGATCCCCAAACACTTAATCATCAAAATTTCTATTTTGGACAAAACCCTAATTTTGACCCAAAACTCCCAAAACCATCCAAACCGAAATTTAGAGAAATCAAACACTATAAAACCATCAATGGAGCTTTTATAACTTATTCCATGGTTTAGAAATGGTTAGAATGACTTACAAGTAGGTTTATTGGAAAACCTCAAAATATGGTCAACAATGATGAAAGATGGTTGGAGAAGATGAAGATGAGGATGGTGATGAAGCTTCCAAACCGAAACCTTGGATGAAGATCTTCACTCTAGCAATAAATGGTGATGATTTGGTGTTTGGTAGAAGTTTAGAAGAAGTAGGTTGAGAGGGAGGGTTTGAGAGAGAATTCTTGAAATGAAGAAGATGAGAAATGAGAAATATTTGGGGAAAACAAAGCATAAAAACGTCCAGCCATCCACGTGGGTTGATCCGTGAGTTCAGCTTCAGCAACCCACATAACAAGTTACTCTAATTTTCATTCTCGTGGGTTGCTCCGTGGGTTCAGCTTCAGCAACCCACGTAACAAGGTACGTCAGCCACTGATTTTGGCCACCATTCTCGTGGGTTGTTCCGTGGGTTCAGCTTCAGCAACCCACGTAACAAGGTGCGTCAGCCACTGCCTTTTCTTCTTATTTGGTCAAATCCCGTTTCGGTCATAACTTCTTCGTTATAGCTCCGTTTTCGCTCCGGAAAGAACCGTTGGACTCGTAATTGAATCCTTCATCCATCTAGACTATAAAATCAAGGATTCAAGCCCAACATTAAATATCTTATTTTTTCCTTAACATAATGGTTTCGGTATTAACTTGAAATGATACCCTTCGGAAATCGGGGTGTTACAGACAATGACCGTGTCACAGTCGCATGTCAAGGTCGCCCAACATTTCTCGGGCCTCAAAACTTGAAATTTTTCGCACGGAGGACACCCTGTTTAACTTACGATCAAGTAGGGACTTTTCCAACAATAACGTTAGATAAGAGTACTATGAGATCGATCGAGGTTCTTACCGAAAATTCCGGGTGTTACATGATCAGTAAACACCACCAGCACCCACGTCATTAAGACTAATCAAAGGCAGAATTTAGGCCTAGATCTTGTGTCATCAATCAAATCGTACAAAGGCCAAAGCCATCGATCTAAACAACATCGTGAAAAAGGGGAGGGTGAAAGGCCTAGATTGATGGAGGTCAAAATCGTTGGGTCTGATGGGTTTTCTTTGTATCTACCCCTTCTTAACTAGTCACAGCCCAATAAAACCACCGTCTTCTTCTTCGAAGTTGTATACAACACCATCTAGTAGCCGCTCGTATCTACGTTGTAATACATGACGCAAAACACAAGGGGCAACAAAGACTCCCTATTGATTTCTCCTCGGACAAGATCTGTATCACCATAGGTTTTGGTTTTGGTTTTGGTTTTGTTCACTGTGGGTTTTGGTTTTGTTCACAATGACGGAGTTCACGATTTCAAAGACTTGAATTTGAGGTTTATATTTTGATTTAGGTTTAAAGGCTTGGATTTGGGTTTTGAGACATGGACCAGAGGTTAGCCAGAAAGGATGACTGTAAGTTTCACCGGTGGGGTGGGAAGGGGTTCATTGTTTCCATAAAGAAAGGGCTAGGGCTAAGATAGGTGGCATGAATCTAGTGGAATGCTTTATAAAAGATTTATTTTATTTTTAATAGCTAGAAAATAAGACAAAATCTAAAAAGACTAAAATACCCTTCGGTTAACGAGATTTATTAACTGGTGTTAGAGGGAAGGACCTAATCCGTCGTTTTTACATACCTCAATGGCGAAACTGTAATTTTGAAACTATAGCGACCAAAAGTGTTACAACAACAAACAACAGGGACCAAATTTGTAGTTTACTCTTTAATTCTTTAATTCAAAATTAACAAAATTAATAATTTCCTAATTTATTATTATTTTGTGGTTTATATGGATCTTATGGATCTTACAAATTGCAAGGATTTCAAAAGAAGGCCTCTTTTATATATATATATATACACACACACACACATTTATGTGTGTTAGTGTGTTGAATAATATTGTAAAATAACTTAAATTCATATAACGTAAAAAAAAACTTAAGAATAACCATTGATATCAAATATATACAACTTATTTAAATTTATAGCAAGAGTGCATAATCGGAATTAAATTTCATGAGTCTTTACTCACTACTTTCTTCAATCATTAAGGAATTCGTTTTCGACTCTTTCTATAAGGGAATGTGAGTAAATGTTTATCTATCAAGTATTTTAGTTTCTAAGTTTCCTTTTATGTGTATTAAAGTCTTTATTCCCACAAATAGTCACCATTTATCCCTCAAGTTATATATTAATAAAGGAAGAAAAAGAACTTATATCTTACAAAATAATGTGTTGTAACGCTCCATAACGTGTTACAACGTAAGTCAATCATTAGAATAGAGCCATATGGGTTAGGGAGACGAACTTAACATTTCTAAAAGTTAAGGGATCAATTTTGCCAACATTACAAGTCTGTTTGAAAAACAAAGGGAAGATGGCGACCTCGTCGATGGTGGCTCACAATTTGGCCCTATTTTTCAACTAATAAGCCAAATTTTCTTCAATATAAATAAATAATTACAATTTAAGAAGAAAATGATTCAAACAATTTGTGAAATCATTGAGTTTTAAGAGAGAAATGTTTGAAGTCTAAACTTAAATTTCGGTTTTTCGTCGATTAGATGTAGTATTCTAAACCAATGTTCAAGTAATTTATATGTTTGAGTTCGTTTTTAACTACTCTATCAAAGCCTATAGCCTCATATCTCATATTTATTTTATATGGTTTGATTTTATATTCAAAGTTTTGTTAGGTTTTGGTTTAAAACGAAATCTTAAAATTAAAATAATCGGAACTTGATACTTGATGAAACTTTATATTTTTTATGTCAAAATGTTGGATAACTTGTTTTATAAAGTGGTGCAAACAGTGGCGGAACACGAATGCAAATTTTTTTTGGAAATGGGGGGGCCAAATACATTTTTTTTTTTATTTTTACACTGTAGGTATAATATTTGTTTCTTGAAATTTTTTAAACCACAGGGGCCAAGGCCCCTATAGGCCCTCACTGTGTTCCGCCCCTGGGTGCAAAAATAACGGAGAAAAAAGAGCCACAAGCGAGCCATTTCGAGTTAAAAAAATGATGATTCACAAGCTTTTGTGTAGCACCCACCAAATCAACCTTCATTTAAAAGAATGTATAGAAGTGGAATTTTTTTTGGGAAAAGAAGACCTAGTGGACAATTTTTTGGGAAAGTGAAACTCAATACCTCCGTTAGATGGCGTTTATTTTTTAAGAGGTGCTGAAATCTGAAGTCTGATTTCACTTCTGATTTTTAAGAGATGATGCTGAAGTCTGAAATATGAATCAACAAGAATGTTTGTTTTTGTAAACTGATAAACGTTTGAATACATATAATTGTTTATTTTATCCCTAAAAAATTCAACTTAATTACATCCATTTAAGTGAGCATCGATGATCGAAGGACGGAACAGAAAAAAAAGAAACAAAAGAAGGATGATAACATATTTGCGAGGTTGGGGAGCTTTAATCATATCTCAAACACAATGTCAATTTTAGCGATTCAGGATGTTTTGGAAAGCCAACACACATGTTTTGCATTTTTGCAAATTCGGGGTGCATTTGGGCTAAAACCGATGTTGAAATCCGAAAGAATGATGTTGGACGAAAATAAGATGTAATTATGTGGTTGGGTTATCACTTAATTATTCATAGCACATTAAGGGTTAAGAGGCTTTGAAAAGAAAGAAAAAACAAATGGTCTGAGTTATCTTATGCCTAACCGAATCATACATAAGTGACAATTAAGAGATTATTTTGAAAAAACAAACACCACCTTTGTAACACCCTAAAAATAGGGGTAAGTTTAAACCTCAAATCTTACGAAATAATGAAACTTAAATAAACGGAGATCAACAAAAAAAGGGAAAATAGTTAAAGCGTATACAATTTCTATGAATGAAAACTATAGATGACAACTCGCTAATCTAGGCCATAAAACAATTGTCATCAAAATCTCCCAAAAGGTATCAATGCAAATTTGTATGCCAATCCCTCAAAAGTTTACTCCAAAAGTCTCCGATATCCACTCAACGTTTGTCCCTTAATCCTTGCGAGCCCCACCACTAAGGGAACCTGAATATACATGTCATTTAAGAAAACAACTGTTAGGCTTACACCTAGTGAGCTCAAATAAAATAAGTAACGTTAAAGAAATATCTAATAGCAATGCGTCATATTAACCAAAGTTCATTTGTAAGTTCAAACCTCAATTACCCTTGGGAGGGAGTAAGGTTTCATAAAATACGGGGGAAGGTTTACCATTGAGAGTGATGAAACACAAAAGTAGGTCACACTACAATGTTATAGATCTTCTATTATAGCACCAAAGATTATCGAGTTTAACCACCCAAGATCTTTAGTTCGAGCTCCCAATGGTCTAAGAAGGACCCACTTGCTAGAATTTACATGTCATGGGACACAAGATTATCGCATTCAACCACCCACGGTCTATAGCTCGAGTTCCTAATGATCAAATCCCATGTCTAGCCATTATGAAGAACAATATACCATTTCACAAAAACGACTAGTGCCTATGGATCCATTACACTATAGTCCAACATTTTACACCCTTTAAGATGTACCAAAATATACCCAAGATTGTTAGTGTATTTTATTGTATCCAAGATTTAATGAGAAAAGTCTAAGTCTGTAAAGTCAACAAAGTCAACTTTAGTGTCTTGAGAGTTTATCTTGAGAGTTTCTATTGTATGTTGTGAGAGAAGTAGTGTTGGTATAAATAGTTCTTGTATTGTAAGTGTTGTAAGAAATTCAAGTATCATACGTGTAATTGTTAAATATTAATATACTTGTGACTGTTTCTCTCTCTACTCTCTCTCTAGAATCTTGATTTTCAAATATTGAATTGAGATTGTACTTGAATTGTATTGGGATTTTACATTTTCAATTGGTATCAGAGCGAAACCAAACTAATTCAGAAAGATCACACTACTTGATCGAATTGGATCAATTTTCTGGAAATTTTCAAGATTTTAGTCGACTTCTTGGTTTTTCATTGTTTGATCGAAATTTTCCTTGATTTGTTGAAATTCGTATGTATCAATGGTTTCATAGTGATCGATTTGTGATTTAGAATATTTCTTGTATAGATTGCTACATGAAATTCATACTAAATTGGATTCAATTTTGGATTTTTGTAGGGTTTTGTTTTGAAAAGTGCGAACACTGTTTAATCGAATCATTGTGATTTTGTTGTTCTTAATCAAAATTTTATACTACAAAAATCTTTAGTATCAATAATCGATAAACCCTGTGAAATTTCATGTTCTAATTTGCAGGTTTACATCATTTTTGATCGAATTCGTGAGTCAAAGTATCAAACGCGCTAGATCTACTCTTCGCACAAATGAAGAACACGCATACTGAAGTACGCGAAAGCTACCAAGAACGCGCACGATGATCTTTGAGTTTTTGATGATGATTCGCGCATAAGGTTCTTGCGAGAAGTGGCAAAAACGCGCATAAGTATTCTGCGAGTTTTTATTTCATGAACAAAGCCTCTAGCGAGAAGTTGTATGAATAGTGACATGCGAGTTCTTTCATTCTGCGAGTTTTCTACTTAGCGAGTTTTATAATTGTCAATATTTTCTAAGTATGGAACGTGCAAGGATTTATTGACATGCGAGTTTAGATTCGTTTATGAGAAGTTCAAGTTTCGAAATTTTTCTAAGTTCTTCTAAGTTAACTTCGCGCACGAAGCATCCTGCGAGAAGCATCTTCGCTCACATGTCTTTAGTGAGAAACAGTTCACGCACTTAGTGGTTTGCGAGTTTGTCGTTCACGCATATAGCTTCTAGCGAGAAGTCTTATGAATAGTGACTTGCGAGTTTTTGCATTCTGCGAGTTCTAGTGTCTATGAGTTCTATACTTGTAATTTTTCTGAGATTATTTTCAAGTGGTAATTTGTGTTTGACTTTGATCAGTCAAATTTTTCTGAATTGTTTGGGAACGATCATTCATTCAAGACTAATCATTCTATTCAAGATGTCTACAGTTTTGTTAGGGAGAGACTGTGCAATCATGTACATGCCTAAGATACCGACAATTGAAGCTGGAAGGGATAAACTGAAAAATCAAAATTCAGTTCTTCTAAAACAAATTCAGGAGTTGAAATCTAATTTGTCAAATTCTAATAAAATTCATGATTTTATAAAATGTGCTAATAATGCTAAATTTGATTTTGCAGGTATCATCAAGGAAAGAGATAAAGAGATTAAAGAGAAAGAGAAAATGATTGCTATAAAAGAGAATACTATTCAAACTTGTGAAAAAGAAATCAAGCTGAAAGAAAAAAAGATTGTGAATCTTCAAAGCCAACTGAAGACAACTGAACAAAAATCTTCATAATTGCAAGCTGAATCAGTTGAGCTTCAACACAAGTTTAAGGCTTTTGAAGACAAAATATCTGCATTGGAGTTAAAGAATGCTGAATTGAAGAAAAGCATCCAAGCAGATAAAGTTAAAGCTCATTCAGAGAAATCTTCTACTCAACAGATGTCTGATCTTTCTAAGAATACTTTCCAAGAGAAAAAGGATCTTGAGTTTAGATGTATCAAACTCTCTAAGCAAGTGTCTGAGTTTGAAAAGATTTTAATTACAGAAAGAAACACTTTTGCGAAAGAGAGAAAAGTTCTTAAAGATAAAACTGTTGAACTTCCCAAATAGATCTCTGCATTACAAGACTTACTTGAGAAAGAAAGAAAAGTTTTTCAAGATAAGAAAAAGTCTTTTGAGCTTGAAAAGAAAAATGCAGAGAAGAGAAATGTTGGGATTTTCAAAGATATTTCTAAACAAAACAAGAACTTAGAAAAAGATTTTGAGCAAGAGCGTCAAATCTTTGAATCAGAAATATCTAAGCTCATATCCAAGTTAACTGCTCTATCCTCAGACATTCTTAAAGAACAGATGGATAAATTTGATTTGAAACAGAAGTTTGACATACTCATTACTCAAAGAAACATTTTATCCGAAAAGATTAAGGACTTGGAACCTGCAAACGTTGATTTGTCAGATAAAGTATCAGCTGATGTGATTGATCAATCACCTGTTGATAACTCAACAGAATCAGTCTGTTCTTTCAAAACAGCTTCAAGTTCTATTCATGATAAAAATATTTTCAAAAACAAAAGTGTCAAACCAAACATTGTCAAATCAAATCAGATTCAACCATCTAATCTATTTTATGACAAGTCTGTTGATAGTCCAGTGAGCTTTTATGTTAAATCTCTTAGAAAGAAATCTAAGAAAGAACAAATGATCTGGAAAGTAAATGGTTCTTCTGATGAGAAGAAGAAAGACAAAGCATCTACTTCCACAACAAATGCCAAAAAGAACAGTAAGCATAAAAGTAAATCTTTTGGTAATTCTGATATGTTTTATTCTACTAATCATTTGATCAGGATTGCTCAAAAAAAGATTTGTTGTTCATACTGTGGAGCACATGACTTTGTAAGTAATAATTTTGTTAATTACTGGTATGGTTCATACTATGTTACCCCCAAAAGAATTGCAACTAACACATCAGGACCCAAATACTAGTGGGTACCAAAAACTAAATATGTGTTGCAGGCACCCAAAGTTTAAGGGGGAGCAAGAACAAAGGTTTTTGAACAAAACAGTTCAAAACCCAGACTTAAATGTCAAGGATTGTGGCTCTTGAATAACACAGTTCAAGACCCGTACTTCAATGTCAAGAATTGTGGCTTCTGGTTACAACAGATCAGGACCCGTTCTTAAAAGTTTAAGATAAGGATATTTTGAAAATATCCAGGGGGAGCTTATCTGACCTAAATCATTCTATCATGATTTGAGGGGGAGCTTAAAGGTAAATATCTTCTGATCTTTATCTCTGATTGTTTGAAAGAAGAACAACTTTCAAGCATGAAAAACGGTTTCTTAAATGTTCAAATCACTTCTCTATTCTCAAAAGATTTTATGAATCTAGAAGTGTGATTTTAAAGGTTTTTCATCATTGAGCTTTAAAGTTTAACTGACCGTGTGTTTCCAAATATCAATACTTGTGTATTATCTTGTCTATATACTGTCAAGTATTCATCCACAGCGGTTCAGTACTTCATATTGATTTTGTTATTACCATGTATCAAAAGTTAAATCCTTCTATGGTAATACTCCCGTTGTTTGCTATTCACTATTGTTTGAATCAGACATCATTTTTTATCATATGTGCTTTCATTGTTAATATGTTTATATATTGTTCATATAAACATCTTAATCTTTGATTTCCGAAATTTTATTCTTCATGATATTTTGATCTGATCTTAATCATTGTCAGATTCTCAAAACATTTATATTCTTTCATGATTATTCATTCATACAAAGTTTTGAGAAATCTTAAATGTTTAAAATGCTCAAATTTCATTTCGATTCTTAATGAGCATACACATACTGACAAATGATTTCTTGTGTTTAAATTGTCAAGAAAATCAATGAGATACATGTTTTTAGGAAAAATACATGGGATTCAGTGTGGGTGCTTAAAAGAACTTCCATGGATTCACACTAACCAGTGTTTCCTACCCAGGAAGTAATCCTTAGAGTGATTGAAGGGAGAGGAGTCAAAAGATTGAGAGTGGTGTGTGATGAGGTAAAATGGAAAAGAGAGATTGGTTAGAAATGAGCTTACATGTTTAAAAGAAAGAGGGTGTGAGAACAGAGTAAAAGAATATCATTATTGTTGTTTCACATTTCTTCGTGAACGACATTGAAAAAGGTAGTGAGCCAATGTCATCTCTTGCATATAACCCCACCAGTTACTCATTCTTTTCTTAAAAAAAAATGTTTCACATTTTCTGGGGAAGCAGCACATATGCTATTGGTTCTTCAGTCGGAAGATACTGATATTGAAAAAGAAGGAAAGTTGCCCCACCTTCGACCGTTTCTCATGCACAATTGATTCTATGTATTATCATTGTTGTCTCAATGATTTACATACTTTGAGCCTTATGAAACACAATCATTGTGATAATTCTTTCATGACATATGCACACGTACACAAAAAATTTGTTTTTCTGTCAGAACATTCATAGAAAATACTTTGTGTGTTTCAATGATTGAATGGAAGTCCTGGGGAGTCACCATCAAACCAACTCCTTATATTGTACATTCGTTGTACATAGTGGCTTTGTGCTACTGACAGGCATTCCTAACTATTTCATTTGTTGATTCAGGGTTACAACTCATAATTTGTCTGAATTTGAAAAGATTCGGATAAATACATTCATGAATTGACGGCTCTTTATCAGATCAGATGGGGGAGAATGTTCAAACTTTACCAAAAGAGATCATGAAGACTTCTCTACATTGTTTAATTGAGGGAGAAGTTTCAAAGACCAAGCTGACTTTGAAATGAGTTTTGATGATTTTGATTCTCAAAATTCATCAAAAAGGGGGAGAAATTTACAAAGGTTAATTTCAAAGTCATGAAGAAAGTTCAAAGTGAAAAGACTTGTGGAGAAATTTTGAAAGCTCAAAACTCATGAAAAGAAATCATTCTGAGATGATTTAAAGAGAAGTCCAAATGATTCGAGAAAGCTGGTTTTCTAAAGACAATCCAGAGATGAAGATATGAGATTAAAGATTCCTCAAAGTTCAAAGATAAAGATTTCAAAGATGTTTCAAAGTTGAAGATTCAAAGGAATTTCAAGAATTCAAATTTGTGATCAAGACTTGTTGACTTTCAAAAATGCTAAGTGTAAAAGACTTTTCAAAATTCTTCAAAGCATCAGAGACTAAAGATTGTCAGAGCTACAAAGTTTAAAGTTGTCAGAGTTAAAGTTTGAAGGATCAAAGCGCTGAAGACGATTGTCAAATTTTTTATTAAATCTTGAATACAAAGGGGGAGATTGTTAGTGTATTTTATTGTATCCAAGATTGAATGAGAAAAGTCTAAGTCTGTAAAGTCAACAACGTCAACTTTAGTGTCTTGAGAGTTTATCTTGAGAGTTTCTATTGTATGTTGTGAGAGAAGTAGTGTTGGTATAAATAGTTCTTGTATTGTAAGTGTTGTAAGAAATTCAAGTATCATACGTGTAATTGTTAGACATTAACATACTTGTGACTGTTTCTCTCTCTACTCTCTCTCTCTAGAATCTTGATTGTCAAATATTGAATTGAGATTGTACTTGAATTGTATTGGGATTTTACATTTACAAAGATAAATACATATTTGTACACGTAACTCATCCAATAAGTACAAACCATCATTTTGATACTTAAACACAAAATTTATCCATTTTACATAACCTTTCTCAAAATTTATCTAAATAGAAAGGTATCATCATTTATATGTATAAAATCAAATTCCATAGTCAAGACCTCATTTTACCCAAAAGTCATTAAAACCTAGTTTTGACCTAACTTTTCCCAAAACTGACCAAATGAGGAGAAATGTGCTTAAGATCTTGAAGAAACATCAAATAGCATTTAAACATATATATAGTATCAAAGAGTTGTAGAATGAACTCACTATATTAGGTTTGTGTGAGAAAACCTAGAAATCCCAAACTTTGGAGTTTTGGACAAGATGTTGTTAGGAGGAGCTTGACCCTAGCTTCAATCCATAGTGTTGATGGAGAAAACCTTCAAAGTAGGGAGGGATTAAGTATTTATTGACCTAGAATCGCCATAAATGAAGAGGGAGAGAAATGAGATACTTTCTTGAGAGTTTGGTTGAGAATTGAATGAGAAAGGGTTGGAAAGTCGGGTTAAATGGATTTTTTGAGCCCCTACCGCAACCTTGCCAGACGATAGTGCCCATGGCAATGTCGCGGGGTTACTCTCGCAACAAACGTATCGCGGCCCCTAAGACTTCCGCAATTGGGCTACGGAGAAAGTGACAGTGTCACAATCGTCGGGCACTCTCGCTTCACTTGTACCGAGAGTCCTCAAGGCTCAGTGATTGTGCCCTCGGCGACAGTGATCCTGTCACTGTCGCTGGGTACGGTCTCGCTACTCGTACCGAATCCTGAAAATTATTTTTTTCTCGCTCAACCGATGCTCCGACCACAAGGAAACATAACTAGCCTTCCTCTCCCTGAATTAGCAAGTTAAAATTTGACATTTCAAGATTAGAGAAGTCTTATAGCTTACTTGAGAGTACAAGTGTTACAATCCTCCCCAACATGGAAATGATTTTGTCCTCAAAATCTCAATTCATGCAAATTGGTTCGAAATCTTCTCTTCATATCATCCTCGGCTTCCCAAGTCATGTTAGCCCCGCGATGGTGCTTCCATTGCAGCTTGACCATTGTGATTTCTTTGTGACGAAGCTTCTTTGATTTCCGCTCCAAAATGGCTTCAGGTTCTTCTACACAACGATTTCCCTCATCGACTCTTATTTTCAAGAGGGGTATCTGAGAATCCAAGATCACTGATTCTTTAGAGAGAGAAAGTAGAGAGAGACTTGGAACGCAAAGTGTAAAATCAGATTAATGAGCGTGTCAAACTTACAAGGAACAAAGACTAAAGGGACTTAAATACCTTTGGTCAATACGACACAATATAGGACTCTAAACACAGTATTTGACCAAGACCTATAAATACAATGATTACTATAAAATCAGATCTAACAATCTCCCCCTTAGTAATCATTGGCGCTTTGGTCTTCCAAAATCATCTTCAATAACAGCACGGACCAACAAAGCGACTTTGTGAAGCTTTCTGACTTTTAAGAAAAAATTTCATCTCAGCATCTTTCAGATAAAGTTGCCTTTACTATTTTGAGCTCTAGACGATACACCTCTTTTGAATAATCTTGAATGAACTGTGGTATTCGGAGCAGAAACAGCAAAAGAATTTGTTGTAGCTGAGAGAATAGAATCTTTGAGCGAATCTTGATTAGCAGATAAACATTTGAGCTCTTTGTCTCATTAAAATCTCCTTGACTTCTCTGATTTCTCCCCCTCATGACCTTGATGAACTAGGTCAACTAGGTCATGCCAATGTTGGAAACGACACAACTTAAGATCTGCAAAATCAAAGAAACAGAGAAAATAGAGGAGGTTTGCGCTTCATGTTGGATTAGCAAACCAAGATTTGTGTTTCATGAAGGACACGCAAACCAAGGTTTGCGTTTCATGAAGGGAGCGCAAATCAAAGTTTGTGTGTCAGCTGGAAGCACAAAGCTGACATAAACTCAAAAAAAATGTTACCTTTTTAAAGCTCTTTGACTCCCCCTACACAAATGCACTAGATATGACAATTCAAGTTAGCAGTCATATAAAGAAAATCAGATACTCCCCCTCAAAAACAGATATAATCTTTGAAAAATATTCTATTTGTTCACTCCCCCTTGAATAATGCATAAATCCATTAAAATATATTTATGAGAACACAATGATCAAATATTAATGTAGAAAGAAAAATATATAAGAATGTAAATTTTGAAACGATTAAATATATAAAATTTTAAATACTAAACAAATTAAATTCTACAGAGTAAATAATCACAGATTTATCAATCATTTGAAATCAAACATATGTTGTTGGATACAAAAACAAGTTTCATTGCATATCAAGTTAAAACATGTTTAGTTTCAAAGACTTCCAGCAATCTAATCAGTGTGCTCACATGCGAATCTTCGATTAGCTTCAAGAAAATGAAATTCTAAAAATATTATAGAGAACTTTGCATGTACTAGCACTAAGCCATCAAAAATTAAGATTTTCAGAAATTTACAGGTTTATCGCAATTTAAACATTTCACCAAGTATCATGAGATGTGTGCTCATTGGCATCTTTTAGCATTGTGCACATTGGCATCTTGACATGAGTGTGCTCTTTGGCATCTTTTAAGCGCGTGCACTTTGGCATCTTTTGATCAAAAAGTTTATTAAGTAAAGAACATGTCGTAAACGTAACTTTCTATCTGACCCTATTGCAGGATTTGGGTCAGCCGCTCCCAAACCAGTTGGCCTTAGGGGACTAGGTGTCAAGCACCCCTTGGAACTTACTCTCCCAGATCAGAAAGGCTACATCGACATATCCTAAACTCATTCATACCAGTAGAACATGACTTTCGATCTGATTCTATTGAAAGATTTGGGTTCGATCACTCCCGGATCAATTAACCTTAGGGGACCAGATGACGAGCATCCCACGGAACTTACTTTCCCAAACCAGAAAGGTCACAGGTACAAACTTTTAAACTTAGAGATTTCTGTATTTTAAGAATTTAATATTCATCTCAATTACTCAGGCCAACATCTAAGTGCTTAGCCCATATTTTCATTCCGATCTATAATTCTGATTAAGTAGGTAGTCTAAGCAAAGTAAACTATAAAAATTCCGAATCACATAACTTTAAAGCAGTAATAAAAGTTTCAAACATGTTGCTGACTTTTCGACTTTTGTAAGACTTGAAATTTGATCATATAAAAACTTTAATATAAACAAAAGAACTTGAAAATTTATCCTAGAGACATATTTTATTCAAAAGAAAGAAAAAAAATGTAAAACTTTTACTCTATAGACTAAAATTTGTATAGATTTAAACTTTTAATTGATATTTAGTCAGAACAAAATAAAATTCAACTATTTCATCTTTTACATCTTATAAAATAAATTTGTGACTCATATTTAAAAAAAATGGGTTATACAAATTCACGAGATAGATAAACAAGCTCAGATTCTTAAAACATAGAGAAAAACTGGAACACCATCATTATCAGAGATAAATGCAGCGGAATTAAAATTGATGTACTCACAGTATCTCATTAAGTCAGAAGCTTAATCATTGAAGAATGAGTTCTAAACTGTTTTGTTTAGAAGTCGATGTCTATGAAGTGCGGGTTCTGAGTTGAATTACTTAGAAGCCATAATCTTTCAGCTTTGAAGTCCGGGTTTTGAACTGTTGTGTTCAAAAGCCATTTTTCTTTTACTCCCCCTTAACATGTGATGCCTGCAACTTTGAATCAGATAAATATTTGGGTACCCACTTGAATTTGGGCCCGTGTTTGTTAGTTGCAGTTCGTATGGGGACATATTGAGCAGATTTGAAACGAGAAGCATGAGAAATATCATCAGAATAATAAGCACAGTTATCAGAAGAGAAAGCATAATCATCAGAACTAGAATCTGAGGAAAAACATGAGACATGTTTTGAAATTCGAAACATTTGCTTTCTAGAATATTTTGAAATGTTATTACATGTAGCAAATGAATCACTTTTATAAAGTTTGTCTACACATTTATCCCCATCAACAATAGGTTCATCAGATGTCCGCCTTGCTCTCCAAATTTGCTTCTTTGATCGAGCACTCAAAGCCCTATCTGAAAGAATTATATCAGAACAATTAGAACAATCAGAACTAACTTTATCTTGTTTCTTTGACTTCTTTGACCGTCTTCTTTTACGCTTAGATTTATAATATTGATCATTTAGCGTAAAAGAATTATCAAGAATTTTAGACGAAATATTTAAATCAGAAGAAATAAATTTATCCAAGCAACCAATCTGATCAACAAATAAATCTGAATTTGCCTCGGAATCTGAATTATTTTGAGAAAAGATTTTAAAACTTGAAACTTCCTTTTTATTTTTCTTAAAATCAGAAGATAAGCTAGAAATAGAATCTGATTTTTGAGAAAAATAAAATTTCTTCAAGACTTGAAGTCATAAAAGAAAAAAAAATATCATATTCAATTTTTTTCAAAATATTTTGATCTTCTATCTGATCTTCAAGATCTATGATTTTTCCTTCTAATATTAATGGAGGAGTATATTTCTTCGAATCATAAATGATTGGAGAAATATTTTCTTTATCAGAATTAGGTGCATAAGGAGCAATAAAATCATCAGAAATTGAAGATTTGATAAGAGATATATCATTTAAAACTCTTTTTCCTCTTCTTGATTTTTCAGGAAAATATTTTGCATTTTCGGACGTATAAACAAAAGGAATTTCATTTTTCTTGTTATTCATCTTTTTTCTCATTTTCGAGATTTAACACTTGCTTCTCATTCATCCAATCAATTTTAAATTGTGGAGCATAATGAGCAAATGTCAGATAATCGTAGTTATATAAAGTTGGGGATTTTTCAATCGCATTGTTTAAACAATGAGAATTTTAAAACCAAGTCCCCACATTTGTTTTAAAGCCTCTTCACTCCTCGGTTTGTTCATATAAATTGTTTGTTCAGATTGGTCTTTTCGATAAAGTTTTTCTTCTAACTTATTTATTTTATCTGAAAATTAATCTTTTAAATTAGTCATAGCCGTCAAAGATTCAAGATAAGTCTTATTTGAATTTTCCAAATCATCCAGTTTCTTTTGAAAGATGTCTTTAGTATTTTCTAAAATAGATTTTTCATCTTTCAAAGAAATTTTTAGTTTGTCAATTAAATCTGACTTTTCAGAATTTAAATTCTTTTCAAATAAAATCTTTGAACGCAAATCAGATAAAGCATTAATTATGATATCAAACTGAGAGGTAATGAAATTATAATCAAAATCAGAATATACCTCATCCTCATCTGTATCATAATCGTCTGACTGATCATCACCGATTAAGCACATCTGAGCGATCTCGACGTTTGATGCTTCATCATCGGAATAATCCAGCCAGAATTCTTCCTCGGCCAGCAAAGCAGTTTCGTTCTCTCGCTTTTCAGTCAATTCCACTTTCTTTCTATAGTATGCCGAATCCCTAACCACCTTTGCTCTACACTCCTTTGACATGTGACCCGGCTTTCCGTAGTTGTAGCAAGCAACATTCTTTAGCTCGGGTACTTTCACTTTAGAACCGGAAGTGAAGCGAGAAGAGTTGGAACCCGATCTCGGTTGGAACTTCTTCTAGTAGAGTTGAGAGAGAATCATAGCTTTCTGTAAAGCCTCGCCATCATCTTCAGTTGATCCAGTGTAAGCATTTTTAGACAATGCTTGTTCAGATATTTGCTTCGTGAGAAGAGCAACCGGATCTACTGTTTTCTTCTTTTTATCCATCTTGGCCTTTTTCTCTAACACCAAGCTTTCATCAGTCATCAGAATCTCGTAAAGTTCTTGAATTTGCATTGTTGAGAATCTGACATCATTCCTTAATCTGTGGCATGATTTATTCCACTCAGATTGAAGAGCATTAAGGAACTTCAGATTCATCTCAAGAGCAGTCTTTTCCACTTTAATCTTTCTGAGATCATTAATCACAGTGCAAAACCGGTCAAAAGTCACCTTCAGAGATTCATTGTCTTTTGCCTTAAATTCCTCATAGTTATTCATGAAGCGTGTCTGTCATATTTGAGTAGCAACTGATGATCCAAGCATGATCTTTTCTAATTGAGTCCACATCATGTTTGGATTATGTTTGAAACAATCAATTCGATTGTAGATTGAGTTAGACAGAGCTAGCATCAAATTGGACTTTGCTTCTCTATCGGCTTTTTCACGTTTGATTTCATCATCAGTCAAAGGAATGTCATTTTTCAGTCTGATGAATGGTCATTCAGTAAACGACTTCATCATATTTTCTCCATTTGTCTGACGCTCAATGAAATTCATGAACCTATCTTGCCACTGTGTAAACTCATCTTCGTTGATTAAGACTGGTGGACGAGTATCAGTTCCCAATTGCATCATCAGATCATTTGAGTAGAATCTTGCTTGGAGAGAAAACTTGGCAGAATTCGTTGCTGATGTACTAGAAAATCAAAAATCAGATTGAATTGAAAAAAATCGAAAAATATTAAAAACACTTGTTATGACACAAAGTTTAAAAAAAATAAAGATGACATACTAAAAAAAACTTTTTTTTAAACTAAGTCAGGGAGACGCGCAAAGAGAAGGTTTGCGTTTGAAGAGAGACCCGCAAACTGAACTTTGCGTTTGCTTTGAGACACGCAAAATGAACTTTGCGTTTGCTTGTATGAAACGCGAATTGAACTTTGCGGGTGTGACTTTGTGGGTGTGACTTGAAACGCGAACTTGGCTTTTTCGATTGAAGGCATAAAACGCAAATCAAACTTTGCGTTTGTAGAGGGAAACGCAAACTTCACTATGCGGGTTGAACTTGATACGCAAAGTAGCTTTGCATTTCCAATGAGAACCGAAAACCTGAAAAACAAGATCAAGATTAGTAGCACATGCAATTCAACTAAATGAATGAAACGCAAAGCAACATGAATGAGACGCAAAGACTATGAATGACATGCAAAGTTTTATGAATGAAACGCAAAGTTTAGATCTTGAACAAACCGAGCACAAAACACAAAAACTTCTAAAAAAATCGATTTCAACACTGATTTTGACGAAATTCCTTTTACAAATAAGATCGAAAACACTTTTTCAACTCAAATCAACCAAAAATTTCGATTAAAAACCATAAAAACGAGATTTCGAAGATAGAACAGTAACCAAACTCGTTTTTCGAGAATACTTTTAAAAACTCAAAATCGAAGATATAACACTGATTTTCTTGAAAAACAACCTGAAACAAATGTGATGAATTATTAAAAACGAATCTAATGAGACCAAAAACAACCAAACTCGACCACAAACAGATCCAAATTTTATGAGAAATCAAGAAAACGAGATTTTCTTGAAAAATTCAAGAAAATCGATCAAATTTTCGATTTTAATCACAAATTCGGATTTTGAAAAACAATCTCTCAATCCTCTCAAGATTCAGATGGCTCTGATACCAATTGAGAATCCAAGATCACTGATTCTTTAGAGAGAGAAAGTAGAGAGAGAGACTTGGAACGCAAAGTATAAAATCAGATTAATGAGTGTGTCAAACTTACAAGGAATAAAGACCAAAGGGACTTAAATACCCTTGGTCAATACAACACAATATAGGACTCTAAACACAGTATTTGACAAAGCCCTATAAATACAATGATTACTATAATATCAGACCTAACAGTATCACGCTCTCTTCCTCCGCCAAACACTTGCGTATATAGCATACATAAAAGGTGTGATGAATCCCGACCATTTTAGGTGGTAATTCCAATTTATAGGCTTAGAGACCCACCCTTGCCAAAATGGTAAATGGTCCAAGGAAACGGGGACTTAGCTTCTCGTGCTTTCCAAGGTGACACCTTCAACATCACACGACCACCCACTTAAAACTCTTGGCCTTATTTTCTTATCGGCGTAACTCTTTTGTCGGTACTGAGCCGCCTTTAACCGCTCGCGGATTCCTTTCACTTTGTCAGCAGTTTCTTGGACGATCTTGGGCCGACAAACTATTTCTCTCTGGCTTCGATCCAACGCACCGGAGTTCTACACCTTTGCCCATACAATGCTTCGAATGATGCCATTCCGATACTCGAATGATAACTATTATTGTAGGAAAACTCTACGAGAGGAAGACAAGAGTCCTAACTACCACCAAAATTGATGACACACTACCTCAACATATCTTCTAATGTTTGAATCTTTCATTCACTTTGGCCATCAGTCTGGGGGGTGGTAGACTGTACTCAACTTCATCCTCGTACCCAACTTTCTGTAAGTCGTCCCAAAAATTGGAAGTGAAATGATTGTCTCGGTCGGGCACGATTGATAACGGAACCATATGTCTCGAGATGACTTCGTCGATATACAACTTGGCAACTTTATCCATGGGCAATGTCTCTCACATTGCCAAGAAGTGGGCGCTCTTCGTTAATCGTTCCACCACTACCCAAATTGTATCATGTCCTTTCAGCGTCTTTGGCAACTTGGTCACAAAATCCATCGTGATGTGCTCTCACTTCCACTCTGGGATCTCCAAGGATTGGAGATACCCGTAGGGTCGTTGGTGTTCCGCTTTTACTTGCAAGCACGTCACACAACTTTCCACATAGTTTGCCACATCCAACTTCATAACAGGCCACCAATATGTCAATTTAAAACCTCTGTAAATCTTGGTGCTACCCGGATGGATGGAATATTTATATTTGTGTGCGTCCTCTAGAAGTAGTTTCTGGTTGCACCAATCTTGGGCACCCAAATACGACCTGCGTAGAACTTCAAACCATGACCATCTTCGGTCAGTAGTTGTTGTTGCTTCACCATGACTTCCCTCTTGAGGTTCTATTCAAGCAAGGCCTCTCTTTGGGACGTTCTTATCTGTTCAATGAGGTTGGACACTAAATCTATTTTTGCGAGTGTATCTCTAATGCCACTACTATACTCTTTCTGACTCAAAGAGTCCGCTACAACATTCGCTTTTTCCGGGTGATAGAGTAATTCACAATCATAATCTTTTAGTAGTTCCAACCAACATTGTTGCCTAATGTTCAATTCCTTCTGATCAAACACGTACTTCAAGATTTTATGGTCTGTGAATAGCGTGCATTTTGTACCATAAAGGTAGGCCGCCATAACTTCAAAGCAAACACCACATACGCTAGTTCCAAGTCGTGGTTTGGATAGTTCTTCTTGTGCTCTCTAAGTTGTCTTGACGCATAGGCGATCACTTTGCCTTGTTGCATCAAAACGTAACCTAAACCCATCATGGACGCATTGTTGTAGACCACAAAGTGTTTAGATGATTCTGGGAGTGACAGAATCGAAGCTTCACATAATTTCTTTTGAAGAGTTCGAAAGGCTTTCTCTTGAGTTTCCGCCCACACGAACTTCACATTCTTTTGGGTTAAGGTCGTCAAGGAGGAAGCGATTTTGGAAAAATCTTGAATGAACCTTTTATAATAGCATGCTAAACCCAGAAAACTTTGGATCTAAGATGGGCTCTTGGGTGGCTCCCAATTCATCATCACCTCAATCTTGGACGGGTCCACCTTCTTTACTCCGTCGCGGTTGACGACCTATGAATTGAACTTCTTCTAGACAAAAGTCACACATGGAGAATTTTGCGTATAACTTCTCCCGTCACAAAACTTCCAAACTTTTTTCTTATTATTTTGTAGTCTTCAGGGTATGATACCCTATAGCTTCATAGTTACAGGTCATTTTCTTCCCAAAGATGTTGGTCATGTTGCATCTCGTCTTTGCAGTAGACAAGTATATCGTCGATGAACACGATAACTGATTTGTCGAGAAATAGTTGACACACCCGGTTCATCAAATCCATGCACATCGTCGGTGCGTTTGTTAACCCGAATGGCATCACTAAAAGTTCGTAATGGCCATATCGTATTCTAAAGGTTGTCTTTGCCACGTCCTCATCTTTCACCTTCACTTGATGGTATTCTGAACGAAGGTCGATCTTTGAGAAGCACACCGCCCCTTGTATTTTATCAAATAGATCGTCGATTCTCGAGAGTGGGTACGTGTTCTTCACGGTCACTTTGTTTAGTTCTCGATAATCAATGCACATTCTCATCGTGCCATCCTTCTTTTTCACGAATAGGACCGGAGCTCCCCAAGGTGATGAGCTCGGTCTCACGAATCCCTTCTCCAAGAGGTCTTGTAATTGCGACATCATCTTGCATTTTAGATGGTGCCAATCGGTAAGGCGCTCTAGCAATTGGCGCAGCCCGCGGAATTAAGTCTATTCGGAATTCGATTTGTCGGTCGGGTGGTAATCCGGGTAAGTCGTCGGGAAACACATCCGGAAACTCATGAACAACCTTGGCGTCTTCTAGCTTCTTCTTTTCCAACTTGGCATCCACTACGTATGCCAAGTATGAAGAGCATCCCTTCACCAAACACTTACGTGCTTTTTCCAAAGAAATGACTACCACCTCCCTTTCCGTCTTTCCCCATACACAAGCACCGCGTCGTCCCCCACCAACGGGATTCACATCAACTTCTTTGAGCAAAGGATCTTAGCTTGGTTCTCCCCCAACCAATCCATTTCAACTATCAAGTCAAATCAACCAATGGGCATTGGAAAGAATTTTATCGGAAACTTCTTCCCTTCGATCTCCAACAAACAATTGTCATAGGCTTCTCTAACATTGACACAACTACCGATTTCTATTTCCAGTACCAGTGCATCTTTTAACATACTAGCAATCATAGGCAATTTTGACAGAAAGGAATTCGATACGAAAGAATAACTTGCACCCGAATCGAAAAGAACATGCGTAGGTACGGAGTTTACAAGGAACGTACCCGACATCACGTCTATCGACACCTTTGCCTCCTCGGCCATCATCTGAAAGGCCCTCCCCAGCACCCTCGATGAGCTTTCTTTCCTCCCGGAATTTCCTCTCGTCTTTAGTTTCGGGCATTCATTACGAAAGTGGCCCGGTTCTTTACATTCAAAACAGATTGGTTGTTGTTGTTGTTGAACGGTCTCGGTCGTTTAAAAGATCCAGAATTTCCTTCTCACCTCCTCGTTTCACCAATGCCTCTTCCTCTTTCTTTCGGGCATATACATCCTCCATGACCTTGGCTACTTCAATAATTTCACGGAGGGTGGATGCCTTGGAGTTTTGGACCATGACCAACATATCAGTCGGTAGTCCTTTAAGGTAGGCTTTGATCTTCTCCTTCTCACTTGGGGCCACGTGCCTCACCAGATCAAGCTTTTCAATGAAGAGGCGAGTTTATTCTCTCACCGTCTTGTTACCCTTTCTAAGGGCTCATAACTCTTTTTCGATGAGGTCGACCACCCACTCGTTACAGTATTCTTCCATCACCTTCTTTTTGAACATCACCCAAGTCGGTTGGGCTAAGACAGTAGCATCAAGGGTGAACTTAGTAACGTTCCACCATCTGAGAGCAGGGCCTCTCAACATCTATGAGGTAAACCTCACCTTTTGGCCCTCCTCGCATTCACTAGAGCCAAATTCTTGCTTGATCTCTTGGATCCAGTTCATGCAAGCGATCGAATCATCCGACCCCGAGAACTTTGTCAGTTTACTGCAAAGAAAGTTTTTGTAGGAACAAACCCTTCTACATCTCCTAGCATCGGTGATTACTTGCTCCTTGGTTCTAACAACATTTCCGGTATCCCCAGAACCCGCCACTATGTTTTCGGCGACAGTCTCATGCCTCCGAAGACTGGCATCTCTATCATCCAACAACTTTAGAAAAGCTTTCTATTGTTTCTCCATTGCAGAGGTAACCATCTGCATCACGTTAGTCATCAACTCCATCTGAGGGTTCACCTCTTGAATAACGGTGTTGGAAGAAGCCAAGGTTCCTCTAAGGATATGCTTTATCCTTCCGTCGGCCAATGGCGGTAGAGATGGAGGAATAGTGTTCACGGCTCTATCCAATAGATTCGGATTGGACACACTCGCCTCTTGACTATCCACTTTGGCTACCAGTCTACTTCTCGTGTTAACCATTTTAGATTGCCATACACACATGAGAAAGGAGGGTAAGCAATAAAATCGAGAGATACAAAGAAATATACTACTACATTCATCAATTATCATAACAACAGTAATCTAAGTACGCTTACGTAACAATATATTCATAATAGCAGTAGGTAATTGAAATTATGAACATACTACACATAAGAAGTCTCGTTACCACCATCACAACTTTCAACTCGTGTGATTCCGTCGAATCTAGACCATCCTATCTTAAGAATTTTTACCCATTCTCATCAATCGTAACTTATTAATTCAGCTTAAGTCTAGGCATCTTACATTCATACCTAGTTCATTTAAACTATTGCTCTGATACAAACTTCTAACACCCTAAAATAGGGGTAAATCTAAACCTCAAATCTTACTAAGGGTTATCACTTAATTATTCAGAGGACATTAAAGGTTAAGATGCTCTAAAAAGAAAGAAAAAACAAACGGTCTGAATTATCTTATGTCTGATCGAATCAGAAACAAGTGACAATTAAGAGCTTACTTTGAAAAAACAACACCACCTTTGTAACACCCTAAAAATAAGGGTAAACTTAAACCTCAAGTATTACGAAATAATGAAGCTTAAATAAACGGAGATCAGCCAAAAAAAGGAAAATAGTTAAAGAGTATACAATTTCTATGAATGGAAATTATAAATGACAACTCGCTAATCTACGCCCTAATCATCTAGATTAAACAATTGTCATCAAAATCTCCCAAAAGGTATCTATACAAATCTGTATGCAAATCCCTCAAAAGTTTACTCCAAAAATCTCCGCTATCCACTCAACTCTTGTCCTTTAATCCTTGTGATCCTCGTCACTAACGGAACCTAAATATATATGTCATTTCAATAGGGATGCTCACAGGTTGGGTTGGTCGGGTTGAAGGCACTTGAACAACCCAACCCAATGTTTGCGGTTTGAAAAATCTCAACCTAACGCAACCTAATCAAAAGTTCAACCCAACCTAAATTGTGCGGGTTGGGTTGGGTTGGGTTGGGTTGGGTTGGGTTGGGTTGTTCATGTTGGTCGAGTTGGAACTTTAGTACATCATTTTACAATCTAACTAAGTGATTCCGTTTAAAAAACTAAAATCAAAATGGAAATATAAAAATAAGGCTAATAAGAGAAGAGAAGAGTAGAAGAAGAGTATCTCTTGCCTCTTGATTCTATCGATGTTGAAGAATTTTTAAGACCTGAAGGTTAGATTTGTACAATTTCAATCGACGTGGTCTCGTAGACAGATCTAAACTATGGCTATGATAGGAAGACTTGAGAATTGATAGGAAAAAAGCCCCTAAAATTCTAAAACCATAAAAAAAATAATAGAATAAAAAAAAGTAGAAGCGTTCAAGTTTTGGTCAAGTTGACGGGTTGGTCGTGTGACTATGAGCCCAACCTGTTTCTAACCCAATAGATGAGGTTTGGGCAAATTTTGTATTGATTATGTATCTGGTTACCTCATTTTGAGTTTTTTTGCCTTTTTTCAAGTTGGGTTGGCCGAGTTGGTCGGGTTGGTCGAAAATTTGAGCACTCCTACAGTAAAGAAAACAAGTGTTAGACTTACGCCTAGTGAGCTCAAATAAAATAAAGTAACGTTAAAATAAATATTTAATACCAATGTGTGATATTAACCAAAGTTCATTTGTAAGTTCAAACCTCAACTACCCTTGGGAGGGAGTAAGGTTTCACAAAGTACGGGGGAGACCCGGTTTACCAGTGAGGGTGATGAAACACAAAAGTAAGTCACATTACAATGTTATAGAGCTTCTATTATAGCACCAAAGGTTATCGAGTTCAACCACCCAAGATCTTTAGTTCGAGCTCCCAAGTCCCAATGGTCTAAGAAGGACTCACTTGCTAGAATTTACATATCATAAGACACAAGATTATCGCATTCAACCACCCACGGTCTATAGCTCGAGTTCCCAATGATCAAATCCCATGTCAAGCCATAATGAAGAACAATATCCCATTTCACATAAACGACTAGTGCCTATAGATCTATTACACTATATTCCGACATCTTACACCCTTTAAGATGTACCAAACTATACCCAAGATAAATACATATTTGTAATGTAAATCATCCAATAAGTAAAAACCATCATTTTGATACTTAAACAAAAAAATTAGCCATTGCACATAACCTTTCACAAAATTTATCCAAATAGAAAGGTATCATCATTTATATATATAAAATCAAATTCCATAGTCAAAACCTCATTTTACCCAAAAATCATCAAAACCTAGTTTTGACATAACTTTTCCCAAAACCAACCAAGTTAGGAGAAATGTGCTAGAGATCTTGAAGAAACATCAAATAGCATTTAAACATGTATATAGTATAAAAGAGTTGTAGAATGAAGTCACTATACTATGTTTGTGTGAGAAAACCTAGAAATCCCATTGGAGTTTTGGACAAGATGGTGTTAGGAGGAGCTTGAACCTAGCTTCAATCCTTAGTGTTGATGGAGAAAACCTTCAAAGTAGGGAGGGATTCAGTATTTATTGACCTAGAATCGCCATAAATAAATAGGGAAAGAAATAAGAAAGTTTCTTGAGAGATTGGTTGATAATTGAATGAGAAAGCGTTGGAAATTCGAGTTAAATGGATTTATGGGCCCCCACCGCGACCTTACCTGGCGATAGTGCCCATGGCAAAGTCACAGGCTTACTCTCGCGGCAAACGTATCACGGTCCCTAAGGCTTCCGCGATTGTGTCACGACGAGAGTGAAAATGTCACAATCACCGAGCACTCTTGCTTCACTTGTACCGAGAGTCCTCAAGGCTTAGCGATGGTGCACTCGGCAACAGTGACCCTGTCACAGTCGCTGGGCACGGTCGTGCCACTCATACCGAAGCCCGAAATTCTATTTTTCTCGCTCAACCGACGCTCCGACCACAAGGAAACATAACTAGCCTTCCTCGCCCTGAATTGGCAAGTTAAAATTTGACATTTTAAGATTAGAGAAGTCTTATAGGTTACTTGAAATTACGGGTGTTACAACCTTACTCTCATTAGAGGCTCGAACCAACAAGCTAGCTCTATAGTTTTGTTATTTTAACATGACACGGTTTTATTATTTCGTTACATTACCATTTATTTATAGCTTTCAATATTTTTATTATAGCATGTGAGTTCTGGATGTTTAATTTCAGTAATAATATCTTTCTGAAATTTTAGAAAGTTTTCTTCTAATTTATAAATTGCAAATTTAACCTGATTTTATTTTCTTAAGTTATAGAATTTTTCATAATACTCTATAATTAGAAAATAGGTATTTTAGCAATACTTCAACTATTTGTTTTGTAAAATTTTTGAAATGACCCTATATTTTAGGAATTGGTATATACGCTTTCTTTTGATTATTGTCTTTATGAAATTACCAAAATGGACTCACAATTAGGGAACCGGTATTTATCAATACTTTGAGTATTTTGGTTTTATAAAATTACTGAAATGCCCATATATCTTGGGATTGGTCTTTTAGGCATTAGTTTGATTATTTGTCAACAAAAAATCACCAAGAAGCTCCTAGATTAAGGAATTGGTTTAAGCTATACATTTGGTATTTGATTTTTCAAATGACTGAAATGGTCCTAGACTTGGAAATTTGGTATTTCAGACCTTATTTCGAGTGTTTAATTGTTTTGATCTTTTATGGCTTAATCATTATTTATATATGTGTGACATATTGTTACTATTATTCATTTACAAACTGTAGAAGAGAATTTTGTCTTTAAAACGTTATTTACATTACAAGCGATTTATTTTAGCTATTTTAGTATAATGTACATTTTTCTAGATAATCTGAAGTGTATACATTTTATAAAATGTGTGTAAACGTCGATTAACTTCGAGAAATGTTATAATGACGGTTTGTATTTATAATAATATTTCAAGAAAATATTTGACTGAAATATGAGATACGATGATATTGAGACTTGACCAATAGAAACTTTTTTAAAATTAGTCGTGCTAAGATTGTGAGGAAGTAACCATTGATTTAGTTACGCTTATTTAAGATTCTTAGGAATTGTATCAATTATTATGTAGGTTGCAGTTTTGAGAAAACGACCCATCGAACGCTAACTAACCAATGTGAATACATTATGCGATTTTTATGGGATATATACATGAAAGTATTTTATCCATGACATTGCATGATATGTTTATATGCATATGATGATAATATGATTGTATCGATGACATGATATTCAAGTATATGTATAATATGAAGATAATGATGATGCATATGTGCGTTATATTGTTAATTGCATAAGACGTATTTTGCAAACCATGACGAGATTCACATTAATTAGTGAGTATTGCAAATGAATGATATGCAACTAGTATGATTTGACAAAGGTTCGTTCACCGTACAGGGTAGGGTGGACATGTAAGAGGGGTTTGCATTTTCAAGGTCTTAAAGTCCTCGTCCATTGAAAATGCAATGCAACATATGCAAAGAAAAGTGATGAGTCGAGATCTCACTTGCAAGATAATAATTAACAGAACACGCTAAATCACTATTATGTGTGCACGTTATCATGAAACATATTGTATTCACTAAGTTTTTAGCTTGTACTATACATGTATATATCTCAGATATCGATTGTCATTATGTGATTCGAATGAAGGAAGATATATTGGGACTGTGTTTTGGATCATGCTAGAATAAATATTTTAAATAACATTGATGATGTTAAAATGTTTTACGTTTTAGTATTTATATGATGAATTATGTTCAACATATATGTTTTGAAAATTTTAAGTGTGCAAAATACTAAGTTATTAAGAATGACGTCACGGTACTCGACGGAAATTGGGACGTGACAATACATTATCAAAAAACTTTATGTGACATTAGTATTATTACCGAACACAATTTCTACTTAAAACAATTATACTTCACTCTTATAAAATTCACTGCTATATCAACGAAAAAAAAATATTCAAGTAATATTAAATTATCTTTGCAATCCATTTGATTAACATAACAAGCATTGACAATTCATTTGCAAAACACACACTAGTAAAGATTCAAACAATAACGTTAACTATTTAAAAAAACAATAAATCATATGCAAACTCATATATGATTTGGCATTAACGGCCAAAAATATGGACGCGGACGACTTTGTCCGCGACTTAAGTCGCAGCAAAGTCGCATGAATCATATATGATTTTGAATTTACTCGGTTGTTTTCGTTTTTATAAATATATATTGTTCTCGTATGAACCCACCCACACACACACACATATATAGAGAGAGAGAGTCGGGTTCAAATGAGAACAATTATTTATTTATAAGAACACGAGAACTAACAAAATCATTAGTGATTTTACATTAACACATGGAAAAAGGACTTTGGCCGCGGCTTCAGGTCCGCATGGCTTTTATGCGCGTTAAATGTATGATGTGAGTTTTAATATTTATACCGCAAGTGTACGGGTTTTGTAGCATACAGGTCGATCACAGAGAGGTGACGGTCTAAACACTAACACTTAATAATCATGTCTAGCTATGCGAATCAAATAATTGATTTGATGATTAAACTAAATGGACATAAAATTAAAATAGATTAAAGGGAAGAGAGACAAAAGAGGAAAATAAAAGTAAACTAAGCAAACTAAAAGACAACTACAACTAAAGGGGCACTGGGTAACGTCAAGCTAGGATTTTGGTAATGGTGGGAATTCGTTTTGCAAAACTACTTTAACCCTCTCTCGAGGTGGAAAAGCTTTTCTAAACCAAGACACATATTTACTTTCACAATATATGTACATCGGAAAGAAACATTAAGATTTAAAACAAATGATTTATCCCAATCAACGTCCCTAACTATTCGCATGTTAGAGTCGTTGTCATTGAACAATTTAACCCAAGTAAAAGACCAAAATTTCGTTTCGTTAAAAACTAATTAATTGACTAAATGCTTTTTTAAAAACCAATTAAATTAACTCGAATTGTCATTAGAATCAAAATGAATTAAAACTCAACATTCGTTTTAAGAACAATTGGTCAATACCAAAACCTCGATCCTAAGGGATGATTACCCAATAAAACGAAAACCGATTCAGGACCAAGAAACAAATTATTTATTTAAATTCTAACAAATTTAAAGATAAAATAAACCTAGACTAAAACGATAACTACATAGGATACAATATACTAACAATTAACATTAACGAAAACTAAGAATGATCAAAAACCTACTAAATAAACATGTGTAGGAAATTAATTTAACCTAATCTAATGGGTGTAGAAAATTATAGAAATGCAGTAAATTAGGGTTTAGAGCAAGAGATGAATCAAATGCAGAAAGTTAGGATAGAGAATATGGAATTGAGATACAAAAGGGAGAAAGATAATGAAATACACATAGGGAGATGTAGAAAAACTAAAACTTGATGCAAATAAATAAGAGTAAAGAAGGATTGATGAAGAAACTTCAAGAACAATTAGATAACTAGCAATATTCAAACAAAAACAAAAATTCAACTAAATAAATTAAAGAGAATAGGGAAGAAGATATTAGATGTATGGAAAACCGATGGTAAATCGGATCCCAATGGCCTAGGCTTGTAATGCAATCCTCTTCCCAAATCTTGCAGATCAACCAAGAAGTTCTTCCAAGCAAAATGTCGACTACCTTTATCCAAAATAAAAAAGAAACGTGTCCCTAAAAAAACAACCTAAAGGGTTTTAAAAGTCTAAGCTAAAAAGCCCAACAAAAGAATAAGTCCAACGACCTTCGCGACCGTGAAGAAATCTTCACGCCCGTGAAGGTGTAGCATAAAATAAAAAAGAACGTTTATGGAGCAGTGTTTCGCGACCCTGGATAAATCTTCGCGCCCGCGAAACCATGGAAGAAACTCTAAATCTTGAATCAAATGTACTTCTTCGCGTCCGCGAAACATGGAGAGCAACTAATCCCTTCCGACTTCATCTTTTTTGACGACTTCTCTTTACTGTCGATCATCTTCTTCTTCACTTCATTCTCCTTGAGCATACCTTCACCTATCTCACCTTTAGAACACACAATCTGCACAAAACATATACCAAAAGATAAAAACTATCCCAAAAAGAATTTCCAACAGTGATTAGAGAGAATAAAAGAGAAATGAAAAATGATGCATGAAAATGTTAAACTAAACACTAAAATATAAAGAAAAATGCAACTATAATATACAAAGTTAGGTGCATAAAATGCACTTAACAAACCACCCACAAGCTAAACTTTCTTGTCCCCAAGAAAAAAATATAATTTATTCGGGTGAAAAACAAAGAAAAATAAAAGAAAACAAATGAAACCTTTGAAGACATCAAGACGAGTTATCCCACAATCTCACTAACATAATTAAGCAATAAGATCACGTATCACAAACAAGCAACCAAATTCCACATGTTAGGATTAGAGTAAAAATAATTAGGAACCTATGATTACCAAAGCGTCAAACCAACAAACACTAATCAAGCATATCGCAAAAAGAAATCGCAACCTAAGAAGATTTTGTAAACATACCAAAGCCGCTAAGGGAAGGGATAGTGATCTATAAAGATCGATGCTCACGATATCACTCTAAGCTCTCAAGTGTGTATAGGGACGTGTATACGCTCAAATCCGTCCCGATCGAGACAAAGGAATGTAGCCTTGACATAATTGAATTTATTCTCAAGTCCAAAATTTTCCATAACAATACGTGCAATGAGGGATTTGGGGCATGGTTTTGGGGTTAAAGGTGGGGTTAGGCTCATTTATTGGTGTTGGGGATATCGGTTTATGGGTAAATCTTTTTTTTTAATGCACTTAAGGGCTCTTTTCCTAATGTTTTTGATGGATTGAAGGCTTATTCTACTTTTGATCTCTTTTTTTTTCTTTTCCTTTATCTTTTTTTTTGTGTGCGGCTTCACGAACCCACAAGCTATGCTTGTTTTGGGGGCTCAAAGAACTACCCACAAGCTATGATTATGTTTATTTCTAGACTAAATGTCAAATCTATCTATCATTTCGAAGAGTTCAACCTTAGCGTGCAATCTTTTATTTATTTATTTATTGGTGTATGTGTGTAGAAAGAAGGATCGGTGTTCAGGCTCAAAGTGGGTTGCAAAGGAAAAAAAAAATTTGAATTTTTTGGGATTAATTTTTCATGAAACGAAGGCTTCTATGTATGTTCATGGTAAACTTGGACGAGAAACCAATCAAAAGTCTAGACTACACCTCGATGGGAGGTAACACACAAGAAATGAGAATTGGGATTGATTACATATGTGTCAATCCAAAAAGGCCCAAAATCTCACAAGATATATCCATCTACTATAGTCACATTTGTAATATAGGGGGACTATGGTATGCAAACTAGTCCTAAAAGGCTACGTGGAACAACATGCTTAACAATGTGTGCAAGTGACAGCTAAGGTAACATTATTCCTAGAAAAAAAAAATCATTTAACATGATGGCCTAAAATTGATGTGTAAGTGTGGATCAAGCAGCTAAATCATGTAAAGTGAAATATGTTGTACTACGAGTCTTAACACAACAAAGAGAATTCAAAAATCTTTTTGGATTTTTTTTTATATATGCAAAGCAAAGTAACACTATATGCAAAGAATATGAAATGAAAATAAATGAAATAAAATGAAAAACACCCACCCACAAGCAAAAAGGAGCATTGTCCTCAATGCTCGGGTTAGGGTGTATAGAAAAAAAATCACGAGGAAGGAGGGGGGAGATTGTGTTGACTACAATAATGCTTTAAAGATCGACGTTGTCGACGCTTGATGTGCTCTATGTCTTCCGACATACGCCTCATGTTTAGCTCAGTCACGTGCTGGCTTTTGTGCATCTTAATATATCTATCTTTTACACATGCGATCTCTTTTTGGATACTCTGTGTGGCCTCTTTCAAATCTTTGAAGTTGTTGGCAACAACTTTTCTCCCCTCCCTCGATTTTAAAGTCCAACTGTCGAATCGAGTGATAAGCTGATGGGGGAGAAGAAATTGTTCCGATGGAGGTGGAAGTGCACGTTGTGGTGAAGGGTGTAGTGAGTGAGGTGATGAATGATGAGGTACATGAAGAGTATCAAGGAAACGCCAATCACTGTGCTCGGTGATATCAGTGAGCTCAGAAGGTAGTGTGACAGGGTGGTGCTCTCGTTGTGCACCAATCAACCAATAATATGTCGGTATATCTTGAGCGATCGGCTCAATCATGTGCACGCAAGTACTGAGATGCGGAATATCTAAAAGGGAGGCAGTGCTAACAGGAGTCCAAATATCAAGGATGTCCAGTGAAAGTAGGGGTCGAGTGGCAATTAGAGTGATAAGGCCACCGAAACAAATATCCCTTGAAGTGGACTCTAGGGTCCGTGAGAATTTGTCTAGGACAAATTTGGGTACATTCGGCATGTAATCCCTATGAATGACACCACGATAGGCCATGCAGAAAAGCACATAAAGTTCGTAGAGAGTAACAGTGCCGGTATCCGATCGAGCACAAATGGTGCTAAACAGGATACGGTGTGCTAGTCACCTCCCCGGCAACGGCCCCAAAAACTTGTTGTGAGTTTTAATATTTATACCGCAAGTGTGCGGGTTTTGTAGCATACGGGTCGATCATAGTGAGGTGACGGTTTAAACACTAACACTTAATAATCATGTCTAGCTATGCGAATCAGATAATTGATTTGATGATTAAACTAAATGGACATGAAATTAAACTAGATTAAAGGGAAGAGAGACAAAAGAGGAAAATAAAAGTAAACTAAGCAAACTAAAAGACAACTACAACTAAAGGAGCACTAGGTAACGTCAACCTAGGATTTTGGTAATGGTGGGAATTCATTTTGCAAAACTACTTTAACCCTCTCTCGAGGTGGAAAAGCTTTTATAAACCAAGAGACATATTTACTTTCGTAATATATGTACATCGGAAAGAAACATTAAGATTTAAAACTAATGATTTTTCCCAATCAACGTCCCTAACTATTTGCATGTTAGAATCGTTGTCATTGAACAATTTAACCCAAGTAAAAGACCAAACTTCGTTTCGTCAAAAACTAATTAAATTGACTAAATGCTTTGTTAAAAACCAATTAAATTTACTTGAACTTTCATTAGAATCAAAATGGATTAAAACTCAACATTCGTTTTAAGAACAATTGGTCAATACCAAAACCTCGATCCTAAGGGACGATTACCCAATAAAACGAAAACCGATTCAGGATCAAGCAACAAATTATTTATTTAAACTCTAACAAAATTAAAGATAAAATAAACCTAGACTAAAACGATAACTACATAGGATGCAATATAGTAACAATTAACATTAACGAAAACTAAGAATGATCAAAAACCTACTAAATAAACATGTGCAGGAAATTAATTTAACCTAATCTAATGGGTGCAGAAAATTATAGAAATGCAGCAAATTAGGGTTTAGAGCAAGAGATGAATCAAATGCAGAAAATTAGGATAGAGAATAAGGAATAGAGATACAAAAGGGAGAAAGATAATGAAATACACATAGGGAGATGTAGAAAAACTAAAATTTGATGCAAATAAAAAAGAGTAAAGAAGGATTGATGAAGAAACTTCAAGAACGATTAGATAACTAGCAATATTCAAACAAAAACAAGAATTCAACTAAATAAATTAAAGAGAATAGGTAAGAAGATACTAGATGTATGGAAAACCGATGGAAAATCGGATCCCAATGGCCTAGGCTTGTAATGCAATCCTCTTTCCAAATCTTGGAGATCGACCAAGAAGTTCTTCCAAGCAAAATGTCGACTACCTCTATCCAAAATCAAAAAAAATGTGTCCCTTAAAAAAACAACCTAAAGGGTTTTAAAATCCTAAGCTAAAAAGCCAACAAAAGAATAAGCCCAACGACCTTTGAGACCGTGAAGAAATCTTCACGCCCGTGAAGGTGCAGCAGAAAATAAAAAAGAACGTTTCTGGAGCAGTGTTTCGCGGCCCCGAATAAATCTTCGCGCCCGCGAAGCCGTGGCAGAAACTCAAAATCTTGAATCAAATGTATTTCTTCGCATCCGCGAAGCATGGAGAGCAATTAATCCCTTATGACTTCATCTTTTTCGACGACTTGTCTTTACTCTCGATCATCTTCTTCTTCTCTAAATTCTCCTTGAACATACCTTCACCTATCTCACCTTTAGAACGCACAATCTGCACAGAACATATACCAAAAGCATAAAAACTATCCCCAAAAGAATTTTCAACCGTGATTAGAAAGAATAAAAGGGAAATGAAAAATGATGCATGAAAATGTTAAACTAAACACTAAAATATAAAGAAAAATGCAACTAGAATATACAAAGTTAGGTGCATAAAATGCAATGTAAAATCACTAATGATTTTGTTAGTTCTCGTGTTCTTTTAAATAGTTATTGTTCTCATTTGATCCCCCCCCCTCTCTCTCTCTCTCTATATATATATATATATATATATATATATATATATATGGGTAGGTTCAAATGAAAACTACATTTTTATTTTGAACATGAGGATCAATCTTGATCATTGATCAAAATTTAGAAAACTAATCAATGGTTAAAACATAATAAGGTTAATTGAGAAGTGATTAGGGGTAAAAATAGAAGTTTGAATCAACGTATACCTTATTTGACCTTTTATTTTCTTTTTTAATTAAAAAACTTTTACCTTCTGAATTTATAAACTAAGTTATCTTGAAAATAACTAATATTTTAATCAAACAAATTAAATCAAAAAAACCAAGCATTTCATTCTCATCGATTTGACATCTATCTCGATATAGTTTTTTTTTACAGTTTTTTTTATGTAAAATGATACATCTGTGAAATATTCATCATAAATATTTATGCACATTCATATATTTACAACAACTCTTTAATATTCATCTATTAGCATGATATTCATCATTAATATACAATTTATTATAACATTCATCATGAATAGTTATGTATTTTCACGTTTATTCAACAAATCTTTAGTATTCATATATCATTATGACATTCATCATTAATATACATTTTTACTATAATATTCATCATGAATATACATGATTATTTATATATGTTCACATGTATATAACAACATTTTAACATTCATACATCAATATGATATTCGTAATGAATATACATTTTCATTATAACATTTATCACGAATATATATATATATATATATATATATATATTCATCAAAAATATTTATGTATGATCATATGTATACAATAACTCTCTAGTATTTATATTATTATGATATTTATTATAAATATTAATTTTTCACCATAATATTCATCATGCATATACATATTATACTACAATTTTAACTCTACACACTCTAATTTTTCTTTCTTTTTCTTTATTGGATTATCGATTGATCTCGATGTGTTCCCGATTCGCCTCGATAGATTTCCCGATCCATCTCGATAAAAGTTAAAAGCGGTCGGTCATGGTTTTACACAAACAAACACACAATAAATTAATCAATAGTTTCTCAATCATCGATCTCGATGAAAAATGAATGTGTTAGGTTATGATTTTAACACACAACCACATACCAAGTCAATTGATGGGTTCTTGATTATTCTCGATTTGTCTCGATGGGTTCTCGATTAGTCTCGATTGGTGTCGATCGGTTCTAATGGGATCTCGATGATCTTGTGTTCTTGATGGGTTCCCGATCCGTCTCGACAAAAACTGAAAGTGATAGACTATGATTTTATACATACAAACAAATAATAAATCAATTGATATGTTCTTGATGGAAAATGAAGATGCTAGTGATGGTTTAACAAACTTAAACACACACCAAGTCAATGAATGGTTCTTGACCTTTCTTTCTTGATAGGTTTTCGCTTGGTCTCGATTGGTATCAATGGGTGTTGAGTTACGATGATGAAGAACGTGGTGCCTTACGACATTGAAGAAAATGTTAAAAAAAGGTGACGTCGAGTTATGGACTTACGGTGCTGAGCTGTTGTACACACTTGAACATACATAAATATTCATAATTAATATAACACATATATATAATTTCACGTAAAAAATGGTTAAAACAAAAAAAAAGTATATCAAGATGAAGGTCATATCGAAAAGCATGAAATTCTCGTTTTTTATGTAATTTGTTTAATTAAAATATTAGTAATTTTTTAGATAATTTATTTTAAACTTTAAGTGGTAAAAGTTTTTTTTTAAATAAAATAAAAGGTCAAATAAGATATGCGTGAGATAGAAATTAAGTTCATTTTTTACCCCTTATTATCTTAATTAATAATTTAATTAAAAACTCTATTTAATGTGATTTATTGGATCAATAGAAATGGAGGGCTTAAATCAGTCCTCATATTCACAATGAAAATAAAATTTACAATTGAACGTCTATCTATGTATATCTCTCTCTATATGTGTATTAACAAGAAATAACATAGATAAATGAATTTTAAATCCACTTGCTTAAAATCTTCGTGACCTACCTCGCCCGGCCCCCAATTCATCTCATTAACCTGCTTAAAAGGTCAATTAACAACACATGTGCAATTTGGAGAATACAAAATCATCAAAGATTCAATTCTTTTCATGTTCAAGGCAAAGGACAAAAAGACAATTTTAATTCATAGTACTTTTTTGTTATTTTTGTTGTAACTTTCCAATTTTAAGTTAGATTTTGGTCAAATTACTTGGTTGAACAAATAAAAGGTTTGTGTCTTTGAGGATTCTTCTCAAATGTCAGCGGTTCGTATTCTGCAAATCCACTAGCAATTTTCCTAGTTGTTTTTCAGACCCCTGAAATTAATTGAGGTACATACGAACTTACTCTGACATCCATAGTTAAAAATATATATGTAATAAGACATACAACTATGACATTTTTCTTTTTTATTAAAATATGAATTAAACAAGCATTTATATCAGAAAATGACGCCCTACTTTTTCCTCCACCTCAAAATAGTAAGTAGGGGTTTTCTAATAAACAAGATTGTTCTTCAACACGTTTTTTTCCCTTCCTATTGAAGTATGTTATAATAAGCAAACTAGTAATAGTTATTAAATAAAACTAGAAGTGTACTCGTGTAATGCAGCGAGATATATCAAGATTTTAATGTTTCATTTTATTTTTTTGTCGATTTACAGTACGGCTGGTTTTGCGAAAGTGATAATGTTTTTTTTATAAATTTTTTTAATTTAGGTTTAATAATATAATATTTTTTATATAAAAAAATTAAATATTTTGTTATAATTCAATGATTATCTTATATATTTTAATGACATCTAGAAAAAATAACTAATTACATATTTAATAATATAATTAAAACAAAATTATAGTAATATAATATATTAATTAATAATGATACATGTAAAGGTCTGCATAAAAGGAAGGCCCTGCATATACCAAATTGGTGGGTGTTAGAAGTCTATAGTAATAATATTTATCTTATGCTTTGATACTTGTAAATTAAGAGATTTTTAAAATCTTGCATAAAATGATGGTACCTTGTGTCTAATAATTTGTATTTAAGAGTTTTTTATTCGTGTTTTATAATATAGTATAGATTTACTTTAATAAATTGATAAAATATACAATATTTTAAAAGAATTTTACATCATTTAATATAGTAAAACATGTATTTTTGGTATCGCTCGCAAAAATTATACCAAAAATACTAATCAAACAAAACTTAATGATAGATTGTTTTTCTAAATAATTAATACTACACAATTGGATCTCGAGTTGTACGTTTCCATAAGGATTTCATTTCTTGGGACAGTTGGCTTACGGTTCTGTTCCAAAACCCAACTGAGACTCCATCTCTTTCCTCTAGTGTATCTTGTTGGTTCGTTGGTTCGGTAGTCGGTGTTTGTTTTCCTTGTATTTTTGCTCCTTTTTTTGGTTCCTTCGGTTGCGGGCTAAGTCTACTTCTAATTGTTGCATCTTGTTGCTTGAGGCCGTTCCTAACTGTATAATTTTTGCTGTTTTTTTTAATATAATTTGTTGCTCTTAAAAAAATACTCCCTCCGTCCCAAAATAAATGTCCACAATGAAAATGGCACACAGTTTTAGGAATGTGCAATTATTACACTTTTTAAATAACCAAAATACACTTTTACCCTTGAAAATAGAGAGAGAAACTTTCTCCACCTTATAATTAAGGGTAAAATGGGAAATTGGAAACTTACTTTTGAAAGTGGACATTTATTTTAGGACAAACTAAAATAGTAATGTGGACACTTAATTTGGGACGGAGGGAGTACTACATAAACTATAATTAGTAGTGAAATTATTAAATTGAGTTAGAAGCCATAAAATAAGCTATTCAAAAATTGAGTTCCCTTAATTTTTACTATCATATTTCTATAATGACGGAGGATACTTATTAATGTGGTCCCTTATTTTCTACTATCATCCTTATTTTTATTAAATTAGTGGCAAATAAAATATAGATAAGGTGGTCACGTATCTACTTTTAGTTACCTACGTAAAATATAAATATTTATTAATCATATTAATACATTTTTACAACCGTATATTTATATTTATTATTTATTATTTTGGGATAAAATGACCAAGAAAAAATATAATAGGCCTTTTTTCCCAAAGAAGATTAGAGCATTAATTTCAATGGTATGCTATTTTTTTCTAAAATAAATTATCAAACATAAAAAAAATTACATCTAACTCTAAAACCATCTCTAATCCAACACTAAAAATATAAAATGGTGATTTTTTCATCTTCAAACCCAACACTAAAAATACAAAAACACTAAAAAAAGAATGGAGGTCAATAAAGAAGACCTCTATATTTGGAGATCAATAAAGTAGACCACTAAAAGAAAATATTACTATTTTATTCAACTTTTATAATTATATATATATATATATATATATATATAAATTAATAGTTCAATATATAAAGTAATAATATTTTTATTATTATAATAATACTAAATATGTTTTTAGTGTTGTTTTTTTAGTGTGTGGTTGGAATTGGGTTTTTTTAGTGTTCAAGGACCCACCATTTTAACGTTTTTAATGTTATTTTCTTAGTGGTTGTGTTGGAAATGCCATAAGAGCTGCTTTATTTTAAAAATATAACATTAACTATAATATTAAAGTATTCAATCAATTTAATAAAGTTATTATTTCTCTCTCCTAAACATTTAATTTTAATGTCTCTTGTTGCTAAGAAAAATTAAAATATTAAATTTCATGTTGTGAGCAAACGATTGATCGGGCTTAACACGTTGTTCGCTAGTTACATTAGAAGGTGTTGTATCTTGTGGTCCTCAAACCTCTTTGAGATCTATATTGCTTCCACTTGCTTCTTATAATAAATAGATTTCTCTCTAAAAACTCAGCACCCCGAGCAACAAAAACTTCGTTCTCAGTGGGGCTGTAGAAATGGTATCCTATCGTTTCTTTAGGATATCCCAAGAAAATGCACTTGATGGTCCTAAACTCTAGTTTGCTAGAAGTCTCATGTTTTTCGTGGGCTTCACAACCTAGACTTTCATGTAAGACATCTTGGGATCTTGCACATGCCATAACTCATATGGTGTCTTGTTTACCTTCTTGGTTGGAACCATATTGAGTATGCGTGCTGCAGACTCCAAGGCATAACCCCAAAAAGATAAAAGCAAGGTAGTTTGGCTCATCATAGATAGATCCATATCAAGTAAGGTTTGGTTTCTCCTCTTGGATACACCATTAAGTTGTGGTATTCCATGTAGAGTGAACTATGAGACAATCCCACGATCCATTAGATGAATCAAATATTCTTGGCTCATATATTCACCACCTCGATCAGATCGTATGGCTTTTATGGTTTTTCCATGTCGATTTTCTACTTCATTTTGGAAGGCTTTGAACGTTTCAAAAACTTCATGTTTATGTTTAATCAAGTAGACATAACCATATCGACTGAAATTGTCGATAAAGGTAATGAAGTAGTTCTTACCATCTCTTGACATGGTTCTTAAAGGTCCACATACATCACCATGTATAACTTCTAATAAATCCTTGGCCCTTTACCTTTGACTAGTGAAAGAGGCCTTAGTCATCTTTCCACTTAGGCAAGACTCACATATATCAAACGACTCAGAGCCAGTTGATTCCAACATTTCGTCTGATTAAATTTTTCTATGTGACTTTTGTTTATGTACCAAGACGACAATCCCATAGGAATGATTTATTTAATGCAAGCTCAAACTTTTGGCATCACCAAGGTATAGATAGACTTACTATTTGAGACATAATTATTCATAACAACTTTATGAATACCATTACGAGGAATAACATCAAAAATAAAATGAGGTATCATTATGAATTGAAATGCCATAATCTATAAAAGCAGGTATAACCTGATTGTCTCAAACGGGAAATTGAAATAACTCCAATAGAAATATTTGGAGCATAATGACAATTGTACAAAATTAATGTAAAACCACATGGCAACTTTAGCTCATAGCTTCCAATGGCTTCAACAAGAGCACATGTCTTATTGCCAATGAATAAATCTAAGTCGTCTTGTTCCAGTTTCTTTGTTTTTCTCATTACGTGCACATTATACCTAGGAATTTGAGGAAAACGCATAAAGTTCTATCACATAGATACCTGATTTGCTAGACTCTCCAGCTTTGTCTTTCTTCATTTCAACAAGGTAGGCAAGACAATTCCTCCAGTGACCTATTGTACCACAATGGTAACATTGAGCATCTTTTGTAGGGTTTTCCTTTTTCTTCTTAGGTTGAACAACGATCCTTTTGATTTCCTCCTTCAAATGCGAAATTTTCCTTCACCTAGCGAGAACGTTTAGTTCAACCACTTGCATCAGGTGCAACTCTGAATCTACGTTCTCCCACTTATTCCAAAGCTCCTTTTCAGCTTGCTGTCAAAATATTTTCTTTAGCTCCTTGAAAATGCCAAATGGTGCATAAGGTTCCAATTCTTCCTGGAGGTCAGAGATCATGCTAGAAACCATAAGGACTGCAACTTCATGTTGCTCATCGAACATTCTAAACCAAGCTTTATGTTGATAGTTAGGGGTTCAATTATGTGGTGGTAAAGGAAATGGTTTCTCGAGAATGTGTAACTTGTTCTCTTGCCTAAGGACAATCCTTAAGGTATGATATCAATCAACAAAGTTATCACCATTCAGTTTATCCTTCTCTAACAGAGAACGGACTGACGAGTTGTTTATGGTTGTGGTCGACATCTACAAACAAATAAAGTTCTTTTATTTTATTATTTTCAATATTAATACTTTAAAAATTAATTTCCCTCATTCTATCCAAAAACATCAATTTTGTAAAGGCTAAGATCCACATTGAAACTTGTTATCATATGCAGTTGATTATACATACAATAATAAGTTCAATTGGTAGGTAACGGGTACCAATTGCATTACAAGTGCAACTCTTAGGTCTTTATGGGACTCGGGACAATTAGTATCCAATTGTCGTGTTTAGTCTCATCCTTGCCCTGAGCTTAGGTCTTACCAGGGCATCGGTCAAGTCGTCCAATTTAGAATTATGAGAATTTGGCTTAGGTCTTACCAAGGCGCAAATTTATCACATTGGGACTGTAATACGGTTGGCTCTTAGCACTACCCAAAAATTACAGTGCCAAGTATTCTAACGAGTGGATGGCTTGACATTAAACTTTAAAAATGGTATTATTTTGTATAATCGCTATTTTACAAAAATTGTGTTATGAAAATTTTCATGCATCAAAAAGTTGTTACACTATTCTTAAAACCAATTTTAACTTATCTCTATGGAAATAATGAGTTTTGATAACATTTCATATTGGAAGAAAAAAAACTCAATCTTGTGTTTTACTTTAGTTTTCAAAAACTTTTTATATGGATATAATCAACAACTATATCATACATGCATATAATCAACATTACATCAATAAAACACACAAATATGCATAATCAAGCCCAACCTAAATCGATTTTATGAGCCAACAAAATCGATGGTCGTGATGAGTTGAAAAATACAAAGATCCTATCTATATACTTACAACCTAAAGAAAATACAATACAACAAAACCGAATGCTAGTTAGGAATTTAAATTACAAACAACACCAAATTGCCAATAAAATTTAAATTACAATTAACAACAAATTGCCAATAAAATCGAAAACCAACTACACACAACCATAGGTCAAAAGGGCTAAGATGACTATGCATAAAAAACAATTTCTATCAACAATATAAACCAAAAACGGCTTGATTCATGGCTTCATGCATGCCCATAGCCATGACGAGAAACATACAACATATAAATAAAAATCAAGACTTTTTCATAAATATCAACAATATTTATGAAAACAATGAATGTTTGGTTATTTCGATTTGTTGTAATCAAACAACAAAACAAGTTAACCAAAATTGAACCGGTAACCTATTTACTCAATAGTGGCTCTGACACCACTGTTGGAAATCCTAGTACTAATGATCCAATTGAGTAAAATAGATCAACAAAAAAAAACTAAAAGCATCAAGATTCGATCTTTACCTCTTAATGTAATAACCGGGTTCAAGGTAATAAAGTTGGAAGTTGGGTGAGAAGTTGCCAAAGTCTAAAGTGAGAGGGTGTTTTGTAAATTTGATTGGAAAAGGGGTTTTAACCCTAACACTCTATTCCTTATTAAACGAGGAGGGTTGGGGAAGAAGGTGATTTTGAGAGTAATTGAAGAAGAAGATTTTGATCTATGATATTTCAAGGTAATCACCCAACCTTATAATCTTGTGTTGATGGGTATTATCCAACCTTCTAATCTAGTTTTGATTGGATTCTTGGTGAGCAAAAACCCATATTTGGACTCTTCCCAAATGGTAGAATTCTTGGTGAGCCAATCTTTGGAAGCATGTTTGTTGTTGTTGAGAAGAAAGTGGAGTAGGTAGTGGGATGTAGTGCTCGGTATGAAAGAGTTTTTGAGTCAGACTTAGTATTGCGTGGAAAAGGTTCCAAGTGAGTTTGTCTTCCAGTGTTAAGCTATTTGGAATAGTTTGGTGTGAGCATGGTCACTTCTTGTTTGAACGGAAGAATATTGGACTCATTGCGAATATGGTCGGACGGTTGTTGGATGTGATGGAAAATTAAAGTAGGTGTCAAATTAATTCGGTCAGCTGGAGCCGGCGGGCTATGGAAGTGGGAATGGTGGAAATCTTCTTTCCTTTATGTACGAATTTGGGGTGATGGTGTTTGGGGTGACGTATGTATAATGGTATGAGTTGTGCAATACCATTGAGTGTGACCAATGCGGTTCGGGAAAGATAGTGATCTTTTGGAACTAGGCGTATGTAGAGTTGAGGGAAGTTATTTTGCTTTGGAAAGGTACTTGATGAGGAAATTCATAGCGGCGACTTCATGGTGATGTTTAAGGTTGACATCGTGTTAAGTGGCGGATTGAGGGGTCATGATCTTAGACAAGGATTCATGTCGTTGCGGCACTATCTCCAGTAAAGTTTGTTTCTTTGAGGAAGTATAGTTGTATGTGAAAACCTTAAAGAGATGTGTGCTAGAACCATGAGTATGGGTGTGTGAACAAAGCGGACGGTATCTAGTACGACTTTGGTTTTGGTCCGAATGTTTTGGGCAACTGAGTGAAGTTAGGTTGATATGATTGAAAGAAGCGATCCTTGTGAATCTCAAGTAGAGAGGGCGTGGATTGATGCGGAAGTCGCCCCCATAGAAGGAAGTGGCGCATTCGATAGAAAACTGGTGTTGGGCACGTTTTGGGGTCCGTAGAAAGTAGGAAGGGGTTGGAGAGATAGTGTATGTTCTGGAAGTGTTCGAGGGGAATATGGAAAAATGGTTTTGTGTTTCACGCCTCTCTTTGAGAGAAATTGTTGGAAGTTAGGGGCGACGATACATTTACAAGGTATGCAAGCAAATAAGAAGTTAACCTTTTATCATAGGGTCTAAGGAAGTCTTTGACCGTAACGTTAAGAGTTAAGGATCGAAAGAGATCGACTATGTGAAAGTGCAATGATGATATCTTATAGGGCAAGAGGTAACGTGGGAGATAGAATCGGATTTGATGTCCCAATACCCCAGTTTGTTCAACGACGGAATTCCGGGGATAAAATTTTTTTGAGGGGGAGATATTGTAATAACCGGGTTCAAGGTAATAAAGTTGGAAGTTGGGTGAGAAGTTGCCAAAGTCTAAAGTGAGAGGGTGGTTTGTAAATTTGATTGGAAAAGGGGTTTTAACCCTACCAGTCTATTCCCTATTCTCATGTTGTTGGAGGCGGCTGAGAGAAAATGAGGAGGTTTGGGGAAGAAGGCGATTTTGAGAGTAATTGAAAAAGAAGATTTTGATCTATCATTCTTTAAGGTAATCATCCAACCTTATAATCTTGTGTTGATGGGTATTATCCAACCTTCTAATCTAGATTTGATTGGATTCTTGGTGAGTAAAAACCCATATCTGGACTCTTCCCAAATGGTAGAATCCTTGGATCTAAGAGGTGAAATCAATAGAGTTTTTATCACCTAACCCTCATTTTGGGGATGTTGTTCGAATACCTTCTTTGGAAGGATTTCGATCCCATTGTTTTGTCCAAACTCCGTAGATCGAGATCATCCCAGTCGCCTGGGGTTTTCTCGTTCGATCGAAACCCACTGTTGGGTTGAGCACCGGGAATGGGATCCCCAGGAGACAGGGTCCTAGGCGAGTGAAATCGAGGAGGCCGGGTGTACCAGGGGAACCCGAGAGACGGGAGGCCCCGGGAGTGGGGTTTACCGGGGGAGGCCCAGGAAGGAGAGACCCCGGGAGGCGGGGTGGAACGATGGTGACCCGGGAGAGGAGTGCCCCAGGAAGCGGAGTGGTTTGGGGGTGAGCCGAGAGTCGGGGGATCGGGGAGGACCGGGGAGGGCGGGTTCCCCGGGTGGCGTGAAGTTGGAATCGAGTGAGACCCGGTTGGCGGGCACTTGATTCCTGGTTTAGTGTGTAGCATGAATAGTTAATTTATTTTTTTGTTATCCCACGTTTCTAGGTGACCAGTCGAGTTTGGGAGAGTTGGGGAAAGATTCTTGGTGGGACAACAGGTGAGTTTTCTAAACCAAATTCTCCATTGTCGTTCATGTGAAGTTTATTAAATGTGCAATATGTTTTATTATATTGATTATGTAAAATGTATGCATACTTGGAAACTTGCGAGTATGGCCTAAGTCGGGGGGGGGGGGGGGGGGGGTTCCCGCCTGCGCTCAAACCGGGGGCTGTGTTCCATTTATGCCAATGGGGGGGGGTGTCCCAAAATAAGACACGTTGACGCCTTTGCGCGACTTCAGTGTGTGCCGAAAGCGGGATTTGTGAATGTGATGTTTAATAAAACTGAATTGGTTTATATTTGTTTATAAATCTTTTTATACATTGTTGTTAGCGAGATGGCCAAGTGGGGGGTGTCCCGCCTGTGCTCATACCGGGGGGTGTGTCCCGTATATGCCATTAAGGTGTGTGTCCCAAAATAAGGCAGTATGAGTCAGACACGTTGACGCCTTTGCACGACTCCAGTGTGTACCGAAAGCGGGATTTGTGAGTGTGATGTTTAATAACACTGAATTGGTTTATATTTGTTTATATATATTTTTATACATTTTTGTTAGAGAGATGGCCAAGTCTGGGGGGGTGTCCCGCCTATGCTCATACCGCGGGGGGGGGGGGGGGGGGGGCTATCCCGTATATGTCATTGGGGGGGGGGGTCCCAAATAAGACAGTATGAGCCAGACATGCTGTTACCTCCGCGTGACGGTAGTGTGTACCAGAAGTGTGTCTGTAAGTATGATGTTTTACTTTAAAAGCTGAATTGGTTTATTTTTCGATAAATCTTTTATGTAGCTTTGGCGTGAATTGTATTAGAGGGAACTCACTAGAACTTTCGGTCTAACTTATGGTTTTTCAAAACTATAAACCTTTTCAGGGAAATGTGAAGTAGATGGTGCAGGTAAGGGAGTGAGGACCTTGAGCAGGAGAATTGGACTAGAGGATTGTTGCCAAGGCTTTTCAGTTTTAATATGTCCTCCTTTTTAATCATTCTTATTTGTGTAATAGGTTGTTTCCGCAAACCTTGTTATTTGTATTGTTGTTTTGGGACCGTTTGGCATTGATTTTTATTAGAGTTGATTATGCGTTATTTTTGTGAGTTAGGGTTGTTACACTTAAATTGATGAAGAGTTGATGTAGAACCAAGTGTTCAAGTTAGAACACCTCTATAGGTAACCACACGAGAAACGCCAATCGAATGCTAGTTCGTTCTTCAATAAAAAAACTATCAACTTTTTGTTCCTAGAACAAAATCGATCCTAGGAGAGGGGAGGAGGAGGAATGTGATTTTTGGAGGGAGGATGAGGAGATTTGGTTAAAACCCTAATCCCCTAATCCTTTCCTTTTATACCAAACTTTATGGGTTTTCCTTATTTTAGGCCCTAAAGCCCTTTTATTTATTTAATTCAACCAAGATAAATCATTATTAAGCCTATAATTATTATTTAAACTCTTTTACATAATAAAACCCTTTAATTAATTAAATACATGGATCTAATTAATTTCCCTACTTTACTTCTTAGACATTATTTAGGCTTACTTAGTCAAATAATTCTGAAATAAATTTTTACTCTTTTGATTGAATAATATATATCACAAGTATATTATTTAATTGATGTCTTTATGGTTGTGATAGGTTAATATGTAATTAGCAATATAGTAAATATCGAAAAGTCTTGTTCCTTGCATATAAATCCAACATTTAGGACATCATTGTCCAACTCTGCACCCGATGGTGTTATTTTCATGAAATTGGCTAATTAAAGATAGTATTCTAAATGAATATATGAGAAGAAAGTCATAGGGTTCCTCTTCACAATCAAATGTCTTGGTCACATAAATACGGGGAGAAGTCATAGCAAAGGTTTGAGTAAAAGAGATAATCATCAGGTGAATTCAGAAGGAAAGTTTGTTGATTTTGAGTGCTACCATTATGGTAGAAAAAGGTTGATGATACAGTTCTACAAATAGTTGAAAAAGGATAACAAAAGGGGGCAACCACCACAATCAAAATAGCAACTATAAGATAGAGGACAGTGATAATGATAAATTAATGTTTAAGTTAATACCACCATTGAGGAGTTCTTTCTTTATTATGATGATGATATGGTCAACCTTGTACATGATGATTTGTGGGTTAGGTTATTGATAATGGTGCTTCGTGTCATGTTACATCATGAAGAAACTTTTATTCATCTTATACTGTAGGTGATTATGCCACTGTTAAGATGGGTAATAATGATTTATCAAAGATTGTTGGATTTTTATAATGTCTATTTGAAATTTTACATAGGATAGATTTGGTTTTGCGAAATGTAAAACATGTCCCACATATGAGACTTAATGTGATTTCTACAGGGTTACTCCATGATGATGGTTACAACAACAACAAATTTGGTAATGATTTGTGGAAACTCAATCGTGGTTCATTAATCGTGACAAGAGGTAAGAAATGTCCAAAGTTATAAGTGACACATACGAAGATCTCCAACAAGATTGTTAATGTTGTGGAGAATATTGACATGACTGCTTTATGGCATAAGAGACTTAGTCACATGAGTGAAAAGGGATGTTTTATTGTCGAAGAAAAATGTGTTATCCAGTGTGCACGATGTTCATTTGAAGAAGTGTTCTTACTGTTTTGCAGGAAAGCATACTAGATTTACTTTCAAGAGCCAAACTCCTTCTTGAAAGGTGAATATACTTGATTTGGTGCATTTTCGATGTTTGTGGTCCTATAAAGACTAGGACACTAGGCGGTTGCTTATATTTCCAATATTTATGGTCGTATGAAGACTAGGAAGGTATGGATTTATACCTTGAAGTCTAAATATCAAGTATTAGACATGTTTAAGCAATTTCATGCCTCAATAGAAAGACACACTAGGAATAAGATCAAGTGTATTTGGATAGATAACGGAGGTTAATACATTGAGCCTTTTGATGCTTATTGTAGAGACCAATGTATTTGGCACCAAAAGACTCCTTTGAAGAAATCGCAACTAAATGGTTTAGCAACAGGGATGAACAAAACATTGGTTGAGTGAGCCAGATGTTTTATCCCACATGCAGGGTTGACGAGTTCTTTTTGGGTGAAACCTTGAATACAACGGTACATGTTAATTATTAGACTAATCCCTTGTTTTCCTTTGCATTGTAATGTTCCTGACTGGGTTTGGAGCAGCAAAGACATTTCATATTGTCATTTACGAGTCTTTTGATGCGAGAATTTTGTACACATTACCAGAGACGGAAGTTCAAAGCTTTATGTGAAGACTAAGACATATATGTTCCTTGATCATGGTCAATATAAGTTTTGTTACAGAATATATATCTAATTCAGAAGAAAGTTGTTCGAAGCCAAGATGTTTTCATGGAAGATCAGACTTTGAAAGATGTTGAGAAGGAAGAGACAGTTTCTCAACATACTGACGATCTTACATATTTGGATCCATTTTCTTCTAAGCATGTTGAGACATATGATAAAGATGGTGTTCAGAATGATGAACAAGATGGCACTGTTGATGTTGATGTTCTAGAGCCAATTGAAATGGATGTAGAAATTCATCTAGAGTTACCAGGTATGCCATCATTTAATCCACTTAGATGGTCTACGAGAGATCTTCATCCTTCTACATGATACATTGTTGATTAGTATGTCTTATTCACTAATAGAGAAAGTCGAAATGTTATGCAGAGGTCATGCAAGAAGAGAATTCCTTGCATGAAAACAACACCTTTGAGTTGGTATTGTTGCCGAAAGGCAAAAGAGCTTTGAAGAACAAGTGGGTCTACTAAGTGAAAACAAAAGAACATACTTCACGACCTAGGTACTCATTTTAATCATAGAAAAGGTATTCATTTTAATGAGATTTTCTCTCCGATCGTGAAGATGAGATCTATCTGTGTGGTTCTTAGCTTAGTAGCTAGCCTTGATTTTGAGGTTGAGCAAATGCATTCCAAGACAACATTCCTTCACGGTCAATAGGACAAGAAAATCTACATCGAACAACCCAAATGCTTTCAAATTAAGGGAAAAGAAGATTATGTGTGTAGACTTCAGAAAAGTCTATATTGGTTTGATGGAAGCACCAAGGCAGTGTACATGAAACTTGAGTCAGTTATGGAAAGCAGACTACCGAACGACAATTTTAGATCACTGTGTTTTATTTCAAACATTTAGGGATGATTTTTCATCATTTTTGTTACTATATGTTGATGACATGTTGATTGTTGGCAGGAATAAAGAAAGGATTATCAGATTGAAGCAACAGTTGATCAAGTTTTTTTTTTTGCAATGAAAGACTTGGGGCTAGCAAAACAAATTATTGGCATATGAATTACCCATAATATGGTTGCCAAGAAACTTCACATGTCACATTGAGAAAGTGTATTATCGATTCAACATGGATAAAGTTAAAGTGGTCCATTCACCCCTAACTACCAACTTTAAGCTAACTGATAAAGATTGCCCCTTTTCAAAGAAGAAGATTGAATAGATGGAGAGTTCCATATGCATTAGCCGTTGGGAGTCTGATGTATGAAATGGTGCATACAAGGCCTGATATAGCCCATGCAATTGGTGTTGTTTGTTGATTTATGTCAAATCCAGGTAAGAAGCATGGGAAAACTTCGATATCTGCAAGGTACTTCAAAGTTTAGGTATACATTTGAAATGAAAAGCCAATACTTGTTGGTTATACTGATCCTGATATGGCAGGAAATATGGACAACATAAGATGTCAAGATCCACTTCTAGACATTTGATAACCTTTGCAGGAGAAGCAGTAACATGGCCATCAAGACTGCAAAAATGCGTTGTCTTGTCTACAACCGAAGCCAAGTATATCACGGTAAATGAAACGTGTAAAGATATACTATAGTTGAAAGATTTTATGAATGAGTTTGGTTTCAAGCAACAATGCTACGTGGTTCTTTGTGATAATCAAAGTACAAATTGGCTTGTGAAGAATTCAATCTTTCACGAACATGAAGTATCACTGGATCCGATAAACTACTGAAAATGGATTCTTTGAACTTGATAAAGTTCATACTGATGACAATGGTTGCAAGGGAAAAGCTTAAGGTATGTTGCTCGATCACCGATATGGAAGACTCTTCCTCATAGGCAAAAAGATGGAGATTTGTTGTGTTTATTTAATTATTTATGGCCCATGAAAAATACTTAAAATAGCCTAACAACAATGGTCCGATACAAGCTATATATTTTCTTGTATCCAAAGGTTCTGCAGCTGAAGTGAAAGTCCACAAAATACAAAAGCGAGAGAGAAAAGAGAAGTTTTTTTCGGCTGCACTTTTTGGGCAAGCGCAACCGCGTCGTTTTTCTTATTCCCGAAGATTCAACAGTCAGATAGTCATGATTTTTGGATAGAGGATAGCATCTATATCTACATTCTGAGGGTGGAGATCGATTTTGAATGTCCAGAGGTCTGTTCGACATAGAGCAGTTTTCTAGGTGATATTTCTTCCTCTTTTCCTTTTAGTTTGATTCCGTACTTGATGATTTGTTCCAAGAATATGATGATTGTTGTATACTCTAGTTTTATCCAGGGAAGACTTTGTATTGCTTGATTTATTGGTAGTAGTGGACTTTAAGCGGCCTAAGGATCACATGGTTTTTACTCTCTCTTGAGGGGTTTTCCATGCTAAAATATGTGTGTTACGTATGTGCATTGTTTGTTGTTTATTCTGATTTTGGGAGTTGATTATCGTTGGATTTAGTATACCCTATTTGTTTGCATCATCAAAGGTTCATATAAGTCGAGAAAGCCTTTGTCAAACAAAGGTTTATCTCCGAATTTATGGTTACCGTTGTGACATTTACATATTTTGTGTCATTTCATTTATGATTTAAAAATGTTAGGTTTTTAAGAGAAATATGGAAAAGTTGTATATGATATGTATTGATCGGCTACATCATGTATAAATGTATTTTTTGAGTATGATATTGAAATAAATTTTAAAAGAAATATCAAAGTGACTGATTATCATTAATGTGACAACCTCAATTTTACTTTTCAAAAGAGCTCTTAAACAATAGAGGCTAATCGGGCAAAGATATCCCATAACATCAAGACAGGTTTAGGCGGGCAAAGATGTCTCAGATGGTAGACTTTGGTTCTGATATCATGTGAGAATACATAAAACCTCCTTATATACTCTCCAAAAGAGCCCTTAAGAAGCGATAGGAGGTCCCAACACATATAAAAAAAAGTGGTCCAAGCCTACCCGAGTTAGGACTCCAACAATAGTACTCCTATACAATTGTTGGTTTTAGCGATTATTGAAACTTCTTTTTTGCTGTAAATGGACTGTACGTATTCCTATAAAGGCCTCTTTTTGTTTACAGATTATCCCTTCCCTACACACTTCTACTTGTTGAATATAAAACTTGGAACTTGAAAAATGTTTACCCTTCAAACCCTTTCGTCTTTTGAATACCCTGGTCTTGAAAATAGTCGGGTACATCTCAATGATTCATCTTTCGTGAAGATGTTCCCCATGCTGAATCATCAAGATCATGATCATCACTCTCAAGAAAAGAATGATCATGAACCAATTTTCTGTTCAAGCTTCTTGGATGGCAGCCAAACAGAAGCAGGAGGTAAAAAGAAAAAAAGACCGTCACCGGATCGGGAAATCCCGGAGGTAGAGTGGAGGCGATACAGAGGAGTTAGGCGTCGACCGTGGGGGAAATTCACGGCGGAGATAAGGAACCCGGAAAAGAAAAAGGCGCGATTGTGGCTTGGTACGTTTGATACACCTGAGCAAGCTGCATTGGCTTATGACAGAGCTGCTTTTAAGTTCCATGGTTCACGAGCAAAGGTTAACTTCCCTCTCTTAATCGGCTGCGATGACATACCGGTTATGCTTCCTCCAATCCAAAAATCGACTCACGAACTGCATCACCCATCGTCTTCGATTTCCTCTTCATCTTCTATAGAAAACGGACAACGAAGAAACAACTATATGATCGACCACCCAACAACCACCGATACCATAGCCAACAAGGTGGGAAGTGATCATGAATCTCTACATGATCTTCAATTGTATACATCAACACCTTATGAATTTTCGATGAAAACCTCCGTGGATCCGCCGCCTCCTACTACCACCACCACCGGTAACATGGAGGAGGGGAGAAAGGATAACGACACCTTGTGGTCTATTTTGTTTCAAAGCACGGTTCAATCTCCAACAGCCACTGCTGGTTCTAGAGTGGATGAAGTGGGTGGTGACCGTGACTCAATGTGGGATTTCCAAATGTTACCTGTGGTGGAACCACCACCAGCAACCACCACCGGAGTTAGAGCAGCGGAGGTGGGAACTGATCATGACCCATTCTGGGACTTTCAGATGGATACATTGACAGATGATGATTTTCTTTTCCTTTAGTGCTTACAATTTAGTAAATTTTTTTCTTTTAATATCAAGAATGTTTTCAAGATTCTACCCATGACATAATACTACTCGTAATTTCTTATCACCCATTTTCAATTTCCAAACGATAAATTTCTATGGTCGGATTACACTTGCTTCGTTGCTCGATCGCTAGAATGGTAGGAAAGTATGAAGCTTTTCTAGAAGTACGAAATTTTAATGCATACAAGAAATTATCTGATATTATTAATGAAGTTTTTCCTTGCAGAAAACATTTTTCCCAAAATTCATATCCAATAGATTAATATTCTACTTTTTGTAAAATTCAAAATATTACATTGAATGATACAAAAAATTAATATTGATGATATTCTAATTAAAAAAGACAAGTAGAAACAATGAAATACATACATGTTTTTATATATTTTGGGTTTTGAATATTTCAATTATTAGATTATTAAAATCAGTTGAATAGTAATTTATTATATTTGCCAAAAAATATCAATAATTTAAATGAATCATAAAACGGAAACTTAAACTAATACATTACTGTGATAGATTATAAAAATCAAGGTTTTTTAAGAGAAATCAATATATGTTTTTGTTAATAATTTAGAAAAAAAGTTAATGAACCAAATTATTCACAAAGTTGTATTGGTTTGTTTGTTTGCAGCTTAATGAGCTTAATGAGACCCACTTATTCAGTCAACTATATATAACTGTTTGGTAGTGACTTTAATGATATGGAAAGTGGCTTATTCAGTAAGATTTCAAGGGGGGGTTTTATGCAGAAAGCCAAGTTTTTTCCAAACCAGTCCCTCTCATTAAAAAACACGTTTCTTCCATCTATGGAAAAATTCTCTCAAATAAAAACCTTCTATATCTATACAGACAAATTAATCCACACAGACAACTTTATTCATACAGAACTTAATGGAAAACCAACCAAACAGCCTCTTAAGGTTATATTTTTAACTGAACACACAACATAACAATTTAAATGAAAAAGATTTGTAAATAGTTATTTATTCTGTTCTTGGTAGTTCCCTTTATTTTCGCTTTAGTTCTTTAAACGTGTATATTATGCCACACAACTATAATTCATTTCTATATCTCTTAATTACCTTATTCAACCTCTTTTTTTTTCTTAGAGCATCTCCAACAATTATGCTAAAGTTTTTTTAAAATAAAGTAAAAAAGACCAAAATATCTAAAAAAAATTGCATCCAACTCCAACAGCTATGTCATTTTAGCAACTTTAGTATTAATTATCTTATTAAAATATTCAATTTATTTAATTATATTATTAAAATATTCAATATATAGAAAGTTGAGAGAGGAAAAGTTTGTTTTTTAGGGGTAATAATTAGTTTTGGGAGAAACTTTCTTTTTAGAGATTTCTCTAAATTTAGAGATTTTTACAATCTCTCTCATCTTTTCTCTATTTTAGCATAGAGGATAACATAGCTGTTGGAGCAATAAAAATGTTAAAATCCCAATTTTTTTCTATTTTAGCATAGCTGTTAGAGATGCTCTTATTTACCAAATGATTGAGAATTTCGAAAAGAATAACTTTAGGTACAAGCAACTCGACCAAAGGGAACCAACGGTTCTACTTTTCCATCGTCAAGAGAACAACAATGTCTTGCACCATTTCCTGATTTCCTATTGATTTGTCTAAGGGATGGGATGTTCCCTTTCTAACAAGCTGACAAGAATAGCGCCCTCGCTTAGTCCCACTTGAAATTTGATCCGCCTTTCACTATTTGTTCTTTCATAACTTTCATTTTTGTATCATAGTGTTTTTGAAGTTGCTATTTATTTTTCCCTAGAAGACAAATATCCTTACATTAATTTGATAAATCAAGATTATTTGTATGACACTAAGAGTATAAGTAAAATAACTAAGATAGAATGAAGAAAGCATATACACAAATTCTTAGAAGCACACATAAAACCTCCATGTTGTATATCATATTCTTTAGGAAGACACACTCATAACACAAATTTTAATGATTGTATGGGAAGTTTTACGTAATACCATACTCGATCTTACGTTTGCACTTCCTTGATTGAATGATCGCAACAAGAGATCAAAATTCTAAAGAGAACAAACAAACCAACCTAAACCCTCCCCAAATAAAAATATTTTAGAACTTAATAATTCAATAAGATTTTCTTTTTTGGGTTTTAACAACACCATCTACATGTTGTTATGATATTGTTGAAGTGAATATTAAATTAGAAGTTTTACGAATAAGATAACCAACATCCTTTTACAATGAACGAGCATGTTTCATAGCTTGAACTCATTTGTTGGACATAAAAGAATCAATAGATCGATATTAGTAACAACTTTACGCAGATGACAACTCAAATGCGGTTACTTTAAATAAAGAAAATAATAAAAACATTTATAAAGTTCACTTATTTTTTTAGGTAAAATTAAAAGTTAATTAAAGAAAGAATTAAGTGTCCATTAACAAAGTTAACTAGTCTCTTGTATAGCCTTTAATTAAGAACACAATAAACATAATTAAGTAGAGGTAGCCAGCCACAAAAGAGGTATAGCATTCTATATTTATGCTGTAAATAAGTGGCATCAAAAATTGAGTTATAGCACTAACTCTATGCTACCTTTTGGGGTACCTGTAGGGACGGAACTCGGCATATTTACTGCCTGTGGTTAGGAGCCGTAAGAAGTAAGCCGCAAGAAAATTGGCACTGTTTTTATTTGTTTCAAAAATAGCATATGTACTTGACTTCATAAAAAATAAATATCTTATTTAGTAAATTCCAAATTATAATTTTTTTTTGAACGGCAGCCTTAGTGGTTATGTTAGTACAAGTTAAACTCCAACCCCTGGGGCAGCGCGGGATCAAACCCCCGCACCAACACAGAGACCCCAACCCCTGGGTACCTGTAGGGACGGAACTCGGCATTTTTAATACATTACTTTTTAACAGATTTACGGATGCATTTTCCTAAAACAATAATTGCTCAAAATATATTAGAAGATCATGAATTTAAAAAATTCTGAAAGAACGTTATTTTCTACATAACCCACATAAAATTACATATATTGAAAATCGTTTTTGTAGTAGTTGTAGTTGAATTCACTTTCTTTAATTGTCTTCTCTATCGAGTCGACTTTTATAGTTCCATTATATATTTTATTATCAAAATTCTAAGGACATCTACTTATGAACTCGTACTTAACTAAATACAAGTCAAAAACCGATGAAAATATGAAATCTTTCAAAATATATGGATTAATATTCGACTAACACAAAACCCATATCTTCATTCTATACTAATTGGTCATGAAGCATTATATATGTTCATCTAAATTGCATCATTAATTAAGTATTGAATATATGTTTAATCGAGTCGGTCCTGAAGAACCAATTGGCCGACCTTCCAAATATAGATTTGCCTATAATAAAGTCCCAATGTAAACTTGTTTGATCATGGAATAATATACGAGTTTTCTCTATAAAATATGTGCATACATTGTGTGTGTTTTGTGTTTCTGTTCTGCATTATATGTATTTCCTGATCATTGACAGTGGAAGCAAAACCGTGCTCTTGCATAGCAGGTGAAAGTTTTGTAGTGTTAATTCACAATTAGTCAATTACAAGTGTGATAGTACGTCCTTATAACAGTATTGATTTGTCATTGTACATTCAAACAATCGAAACATTAAACATAAAGAGACGCATGATATTTCACAATTTGATGAACATGCATACATCGATCGATATCCTTTTTGTGGTAATGCTAAGAACGATGAATCCATTATTTATCAATGGCCACAATGGAGTTAAACTTAAAAAGTAGAATACATCTACTGTGTTGACACTCAATCCTATTATCCTAACATCAATGACTGTCGCAAGAGATCCCCTTTTTTTCTGTTTGTACATGTCTGATTAAGAATGATGACTTCCTCTTGAAGTCGCATGTCAATATTTATCCGAAAGTTGTTTAGAATAACCATTGTGTGAACAATTGTTGCAACATCTTTTGTAATAGTAATTCACACATATTTATCTCTTTATGATTTTCCACAACAACAATGAATGAATATATAACTCTTAACGATTCTTGAGAGCAAAAAAATTGTACATTTAAACTACAGCTCCTACTTACAGACGCAAAATTATCATAATCCATTCACTAACTAATGCAAATAAACCTTAGACTTCCATTCTTTATCCATATGCGGTTGCTTCCTTTCAGATATGAAACAAATCCCATACTTTAAAATATCCTCAATGTTTAGTAACTAGATACATTAAGTTTATTCCTTTCCAAAAATTAATAACCCATGTGATTTGGAAATTATTCTTAATTAGAATAAAAAATCTTTAGATCAAGGAACGCAACTATTATCCAATTGCATAGGTCTAGCTAAATAATATCATTAAAACCGTGGCCTTTTTCTTTGTTTAGTTATTATTATTGTCTTCTTTTTCTTGTTCATCTTCTTGTTCATTCCTCTTCTTGTTGATATAGTCATCTATATGTTGTATACAAGGCATGATGCAAATGCAATACAAATTTGACAAATCTTCTTGCATTGGTTGGTCTTCTCGTGAAGTCATGGTATCGTCTGAAGTCTTCATTATCATGGTAGATACTTTTGTTGTTGGTGGCCTAGCTAGCTTAAATGAAGACTTCATCACTTCTCAATTAAAATTAACTTGACATCTACATTTACGACCTTGTTTTGGCAACTAATTTAATTAATTCATATCTCTAGCAGGGTCATACAATGCAATTGAACAACAAGATTCAGTGATCATCATGATAATTGTGGGTTTCGGTTCAAGTTTGGGTTCTTGATCACTGATAAGTTGTTGTTTTTGTTACCTGTAATTTGGGTTTGAGCTAGAGTTGACAGAACCAACCTTTTTTTTTGTTACAGTTAAGTTGGATTTTTTGGTACTTGAATTTACCTGGGTATCATGTGCCCTATCTTATAAAAGACATATTTGTGTTTGGGTAAATTTGTATGGGTATTCAACCTGGTATTCCATTTTACAGTTGATTGTTATTACGGTTGCTTCTAGAATATATAATTGAACCCCTATAGAGTTTAACCCTACGTAATTTTGAAATAGTTGAATTCAAAAGGTTGGTGTAAGAATTTTAGAAAGCTTACAGTTTCATTTAGGTTTCAATTGACATGCTTTATAAGCAATCATATGTAAATCTCATTGTTTTTTGCCATAACGGCTTTAGGTGCAATGTGTAATCTATGGCGTTGTTTGAATTAATTGCTCTTAATATATGAACATATATATGTGAAGCTGAAACTTATCATAATTCACTTTATTACAAATTTAAGTGATTAAAAAACAATGAGTTTTATGATGTATAATGTTGATCTTTGTCTTCATTTCTTAGATGTTCTTGCTTTATCAAAAAAAAATCTTTAAAAAAAGAGTATTTGTTAGAGATGCTTTAAAATTGTTCAGAAGGCTCCTCATTTTCACTCGATGTGAGCTGCTAATGCTTGTACCAATACCTGTTTTGGTGGTTCAATATCGTGTTGTACATGAAACCTATGCAATCTTTTTCATTTCTTCCTTTTTGGGGTCTAACACAAGAAACAGGGATTTTAGCAACGACATTTGTCGTCGCTAAAAGTCAATTTATCGTCAAAACAATATATAGAGACGACATGTTGTCGCAATAGCCTCTTGCTAAAACATCTTGTCGAAAAAGGTCCGTCCCTGAAACTCACTTTTGATGATCTGACCTCGAGAAAATGGAGGGTTTGAGAGAGATTGATAATCAAGATCACGTCATCATTTGCCGGTTTTCCGGTAATCAAGACTTTAAATTGTTTATAAAATTTGTATCTACTCCTCGAGATAAAATTAAGTTTGAATTTTAGTTCTTCAAAATAAAAAAAAAAACATAAAACAGGTTACATTTTAATATAATATATCTTTACCTTTTCAATATAATTTTTGAATTGAAACAAATAATGCAATCGAAAGTTATCGGGGTGGTAGGGGACACCCTTATGGGAGAAACCCTAGAGTTTGCTCTTTACAATTATTGTTTGATCTTTTTCCGGTTTCAACAAATTTTATTTGTTAAACAATTAACTGATATGGTAACATTTTCTTACAGTATTCAAATTTATGACAGAATATTATCAATTGCCCCTATTACAACATATTAACATATAATTTAATTATAATTATTAAATAAGATATAACTACATTTGTGCCAAATAATGAAGAAGTCATGCTACCTTTCTCTGCATTTATAACCTTTTTAAATTCGGATCAATTTTTTTCAATGAATCAAATTAAAATACAAAATATATGTGGTTGAGATAAATAACCATCATTCTATTTCTATAGCATATAGGCATTAAGAGATAGCAACTCTGAAAGCAACCTAGTCTTTGGGGGTCGCTCAAGTATTCATTGAGTTTAAATGGACCACCATGCATAGATTAGTGTTATAACAATGTATTTATTGAGTTTCAAATGGACCACCGGCCATGGAATAGTTTTGTCATAAAGTAACAAGTTTTGAATGCATGAACTAACACTAAAAGAGTAAAAAGGTATGATGGGTTAATTTTAAAATAAAAAAAGTGGAAATTACACTGATTGTCACGCACTATCAAGTATCGTTCATATTTCAATATAATTATATTTTGAGTAAGTTAAGATAGGGGTGTTTATCTAAACCGTCGAACCGCACAAACTGTCAACACCGCACCGCATCGCACAACAAAACGCGGTTTTGCACTTTCGCGGTGTGGTTTGTATTTTTAACAAACCACACTATGCGGTGCAGTTTGGGGTTTTGAGTTACCAAACCGCAGTTCAAACTGCATCGCATACTTTATATATTTTTTTTATTTTTTATTTTTTAATTATATATTTAGAATAATTTAGTGTTTAAGTAATATTTTTGGACTTCGCTTTGTAGCCCAAAGTCCCATATTGAATAAACAATTGGCCAATTGGAAATGGGGGTTAAGGATCGAGATGAAAGAAAAGTTTGGACACGTCACAATTCACACGTATAATTTTGTTTGAAGTTTATTTTTTTATTTCTTAAACTATTTTCAATTATGCAATATGTATTTGGAATCGAATGTATTGAAACTACTTTTTTTTTTTGGACTGCAATCACTTTATCATTGATTTTATAATGTATTTTTAAACTTATAATTTTTGGACTTTAGGCATAATAAAGTGCGATAGGGACAAACCGCATAAACCAAACCGCACCGCACCACAAAATGCGGTGCAGTTTGGTGTGGTTTGAGGTTTATACGGTGCGGTTTGGGAAAATGCTCAAACCGCATATGTGGTGCGGTTTGCGGTTTGACCCCAAACCGTACCGTGAAGACCCCTGTTAAGGAGTTGGTCCTTGTCGTATGCAAGTAGTTATGGTCTCTAGACTTCATTTATTAACATAAAATGTCTTGTGGTCAGTGGGCGGATCTAGGATTTTTGCCGAACGGGTGCACCTTTAAATGCCCACAAAGTGGGTTCTTCTTCCATCCTCCGACACTTTTCTCCCAAAGAGATGACTCATCAATCGAGGGGCGTCGGGATCCTGACTAGCATGTGCCTCATCTCTAAGATCTCGATAGCACTCCTATTATTTACCAAAACAAAAACGGGTGAGCTTATATCTGTAAAAATTTCAGCAACATAACGACTCTAAATCAAACATATCCAACCTATCTACTTAGTCATATCCTAACGTCTGCCCAACAGTGGCAACCCAAACTACATATATACAACACATGTACATATATCCAATGCGGTTACCAAACAACACACACGTTATCTACATATTCAGACATATACATGCATATAAACATATATATAAAACACATATACACATACCTAGCACAATATATGCATAGATCCAATCATGGTTAGCAACTAGCACACATACACACCATGTATACATAAAACAAAGTAATTGTTTTAGAAAATTTACCGTCACTCTATCCGTTTTGGGGTAAACGTAAACCGGATGATCAAAAGGCGAGTCTGACGCACCCGGAGTGCCCTTCCGGTTCGAGCAGTGGATATGCTCAAACACCTCACATGAACTCGGGGCACGACTCCATGCCTCTCTCTACAATAGACAATTAAGTTAAGTTATTAGTAGACATACAAAGTAATTCCATTACATATTCAAAAAAATATATAGACTTACCATCCTGTGTCGGTGTTGTGCAGTCCTGATCGATCCCCAGTGTGCCTGGACGACAACCCCTCAAACTTGGTCGACCAATTAGCCCTACCGGACCTAGACCACACTCTCTAATGGTCAGTATCCCACTCCTTTTGAAACCATATCACATAAGTCGGTATAAAACAAAGGTAATGCACAAACCACAAAATAAAGACAAAACCTAATCTATCATTTGGTGCCAATACGTCTCTAGGATCCAGGGAGGGTTGTGTCCTCTAACGACTGTGAAATCCTGATGTCCTACGTCATCCTTTCAAGCCATAGGTCTCGATCCGCGGCCCGCTCGCATGCAGACCTCATCCAATCCCCATACCTATTGGCCATGGTACAGGTCCATGTAGCATAAACCTCTCCCTCTAGTTCATCGTCCCATTAATATTTACCCTACATGCACAAGATCTTATCAAGGTAAAAACAATAATATGATATGTATAATTAATTTAAAAGTGATTCGTGTACCAACCCGAAAGCACTGGAACATATAATCGCAGTCAGCCTGAGGGAGCTCTTTCCATCGATACCACGGACAACGAAACGAACCCCTGAAAATGGTGGTCATTTCTCGGACAACATGAATATCTAAAAGCTTGCACAATTAAAAAAATACACAACATAAAAGTCATTTATATCATTTAATTACGTAATATAAGGTATTATGCCTCATCTACTTTTCCGCCGCTACCAATCTCTATCCCCGGTCACTGACTCGGATGTTGTGGGGTTACCATCGAACGATTGGGTCCTTTCGTCGACCTTGAAGCACTCGAATGATGGATATCCACTGGCTTGTCCTGATCGCTGAGTCCAAGGGTCGGGATGGTGCCACCCAAAAAACTCATCATAATCATCGGTGAGCGGGTTGACACGCCCCCAAAGCTATTGTTGACAGCTCAACCTCTACCTATACCACCCCGTGGACGACATGCCATCACCTAAAAAAATGCAAATTTTGTTCTATAAAACAAAATGGGTGAATGTCATATATCAACTATAAAATTGCAAGCCAAAACATACATAACATAAGCTACTCATCAAAAGAATGAACAGGTAAAATAAGTTCATTTTTGTTATCTGAATCATCATTTGTGTCTTCAAATTTTGCTTCTTCGCTATCTTCATTAACAGGTCCATCGTCGTCGTCATAAGCATCGACTATATTTACCTCCCATGTGACAAGAAGGACGGAATACAGGTTACCATTTGATCCAAAAGATATTATATGAGTTACCCTTTCGTTAATTTGAAAGACTTGTTCTCCATTCACATTTCCATCACCCTAGACATTGTTAACAGTTTCTGCTACTTCATATACACCATTAGGCTTCGTCTTGACAACCGTCCACCAATATTTCAAATATTTTGTCGTCGAAGGATATGAAGTATAATAGACTTGTTCTGCCTGTGATGCTAGGACAAACGGGTCGTCGGTTCTTAGTCTAAACTTATTGTTGATATCAACCAAACTATGTTTACGGTCGAATCTAACCCCCGACAGAGTATTAAACCAATTAGATTTGAACAACACAACAATTCAACACCCCATGACATAATATTCCACCTCTACAACATCATTCGAAATTCCATAATAGTCGGACTCATTAGACTCGTCGTAACAGGCCCCCCTTACACATATACCACTATTATGTGTAACTTGACCAGCACCATGAGTTACCGTATGAAACTGGTAACCATTGACGAAGTATCCTTGATGCGACCAAACATAATGGCTTGGTCCACAAGCTAGTGATTTCAATTGTTCACTTGAGTCGGGTGACATCCACTGAACTTTTCTTGTTGCAATTGTTCAAGTGCAACATCATCAATATCGGTTCCATTGGTCAAGCCTATTCATCAAAAATCCAATGGAAAGGTTGAACTTCTACACAGTTGAACAACACATACATGTGGATCTTATGCATGTCATGATCAATCAAGATGATTTGTTTCTCACCCTTCTCGAATAGTGGATGAGATAGAACCTTGAATATACTTAGTCAATCATTAGTCCCCGAATAACAAGGAATATTCGGTGCAAATTTACTTGACTCACGGTTATGTCTTGTTTCTATATGTGGATCAAAAAAGAAGGAAAAATAGGTGGACAGTTCATTTACAAGGTACGACTCAATGATAGAACCATCAACCCTTGCTTTGATTCTAAATATTTTTTTCAACGACCTAAGCTTCCTAAATAAGCGGCAAAATACGTGTTAGGGACAGAAAGAGTGTTTTATATGAATATATTGTACTAGTTTTTAATAAAATTAGAATTTACCTCTAGTAGATATACATCCACCTATATTAGACCTGACCACCATTTATAGTTTCATGTGTCAAATGTATCACCAGGTGTTCCATTGAATCAAAGAATCCGGGTGGAAAGACCTTTACCAACTTGCAAATTGTTTGCCCAATACTTGTTTGCAATGGAACCAAGTCTTCTATTTGTAAGACCCTTGAACATATTGCACGAAAGAATGTGCACAACTCCATTATTGTATCCTATATAGGAGTTGGTATCATCCCTCGTAAGTCAATAGAGAGCAGTCGTTACATAACACATGCAATCATGAAGTTATAAAAGCTAGAATCTTCAAGGTTCACACATACCCTATGTTTGAAGCATACCTGTCTGGAAACTTCAACTTCTTCAACCATGAACACACTTGTTTTATTTGTTGTTTGCTCAAACTGTATGATAAATCTGGTTGTGTTACCATGTTTCCTGACATGGCAATGTGCAAATCCCGTCGATTGCAATAAATCTCTACATTCCTCTCGCCTTTATATCAATGTGCATGACATCTAGCTTGTGTCGGAATAACAACATCTTCCAATACGGCAGCTCCAGAAGATACTTCTCTTGACCCACTTATGATTTGTTCTGAACCCACTACTTTTTCTGTTACTTGATCGGAATAGGAAGACCTCGTATACAGTTGTAAGGTGACGAACCTGCTCCCAGATCTCTTCACCGGTTAAGACGGGTGGTGGTCCGACCGACACTCTATTTCGAGTAGGAAATCCTTTTCGATCACGTCGGAAGTGGTGTGATCTAGCCAAAATTCTCTGACGATAGTCAAACCAACTGGATTTCCCTCCATTCTTTAACTAAAATGAATCCACTGTGTCCATGCAGTACGGACATGCTAACTTGTCATGCGTGCTTCAACCCAACAACATTACATAGGCAGGGAAGTCGCTAACGGTCCATAGTAGTATAGCCTGTATCTCGAAATTATTCTTACGATACGCAATGTACATAAGAACACCCTATGTATACAACATCTTTAGATCGTCTATTAGCGGCTTGAGAAGCACATCTAAATTCTAACAGGGGCTCTTTCTACCAAGAATGATCAATGAAAGTTTAACATACGAATATTTCAAACACATCTAAGGAGGTAAATTGTAGGTAGTAAGACCCATGTTAAATACGGATTCGAGGTTGAATTATTCGGGTTGAACCCGTCAGTGCATAACCCAAGACGAACATTCTGGATCTTAGAAGCAAAGTTAGGATCCCTTGTTTTGAAATGTTTCCAAGTCGCACTATCACTTGGATGTACCATCACACCCGGTTCCATCTGATGATCGTAATGCCAAGTCATTTCTTTCGCAGTCTGTTTTGACATATACAATTTTGGGAGTCTAGGAACAATCTGCAACTACGTCATCTGCAAGTTAGGGACCTTGCTTCGACCACTTGTCTTGACACGATACTCATTGCACACTCAACAATGGGTCAACTTGGAATCACCCTTATAAAATAACATACAATGGTTTTTGCAAGCCTCGATCTTTACTTTTGGTAGAGCAAGCTTTTTCAAACTTTTCTTCGTCTCATAGAAGTTATCGGGTAGTTTATCACCATCGGGATCTTTTATTTTATAGCAACATTACGATTATATGTTATCTCGGGTACATTACATTTTGTCTTCCAATTAAACAATCTCGTCACAACTCCTAATTTCGAGAAATTGGGACACCCATCCCATAAACTCTCATCAGCAACTTGTAACATGACGTAAAATCCTTGGGCAGAAGGAATAGCGACAGATTAATGACGGACACATATATTTTCATTTTTATTTAGTTTTAATTAGAAATTACTGAATTCTGTCATTAATCTGTTGCTAATCAGCGACGGGTAGAATCTGTCGTTAATTAGTGACAGATTAGCAACGAATAGGATTGGTGGTCGATATGTCACTAATTAGCGACGGACTATGCGCATCGCTAAATTTCGTCCCTAATATCTTTTTTTTCTAGTAGTGTTCTTTTCGGCATATTGCTCGTATAAAACTATGTTGATATGAATGAGAAATTGATCGTCAAAGTAGTGAGTAGAGGATAGATGTTGGGATGTGAAAAGTGGAAATCGGTTTGTCACATATTCTTGGAAAAGTGAAACTTATATGGCTTTATAAGTGATTTCATGGTCGAATGGAGTAAGACTTATTGGAGGAAAGGCTCTCTCCATGTGCCCATGCAGGGGGTGCAAAACTCGGTCGAACTAAGCGCAGACCATTGAACTTGTGTACGAGTGAGTATCTTATGGACACATATGCAACTCGAGGTCGACTAGAAAAGTTCAATTTGAGTGGGTGCATCTTACGTACCAAAAAAATCATCCTTACGAAATAAGGTTGAGTGGGTGTATGGGACCCACTCCCATGGTTGTAGGTCCACCCATGTTTGTGGTATACATTTTTTCACGGATTTGGTTCGTGGACCAAACGGCTATCCAATAGATAGTTAAATTTGAGGTCAAATTGGTCCTTTAACGTTTTTTAACCAACCCTTTTTAAGTTAGGGGCCAAAATGAATCAATTATAGCTCGGAAGGCCTGAAAAACCCTACCCATCTCTTTGCCTCTCTCTTCACAATCTTCTCATAACTCCCCACCCACCATGATACTCACCGTCAACCACCCCATCTGCCATGAATTGTGAAACTTCCCCCTTCTCCTTTCTCCATTTTTGCTTCTTTGCACCATCATTGAGCACCTTGTCCATTTTTGCTTATTTGGTCCTCTTCACAACGACCACCACTCAACAGCCTCACGCAACCATCATCTAGCTGATCTCCACCCTGCTTCGATCAAAAACCACTAGCACCACCCTCATCTTTCTTCCTTTTCCATCCCTGCACTACTGATACAACCATTTACCACCACCGATTAAAAGGTTTTAGATACCACATGGATCAAACTGGCAGGGCCGAACTTTAGTGGGGGATTGGGGGTTGACTTGGTTCATATGGTCTCTATTCATTTTTCTTTTTTTACCTTTTATTTATTTGTTCTAGTAGATTTTTCTGTCTATTATGTAACACCCAGATTTTTGACTCGGGACGATTTGGAGCGAAATATAGAAAAAAAAAAGACATTTGACATTTTTTCCACGTTATGTCATCCTGATCGTATCTTACGCGTCTGAGCCCGAATTTAAATGATTCAATATTTGTTGGAATTTTAACACATATAACAACAATATTTGTGTTTTGAGTGTTTGTAAATTCGTGCCATACCGGATCCAATACTGATGCCGAGCTTGGGAGAAAGATCGGACCTGGTATTTAAGAATAAAGGTATTAAAGGGGCCACTACAACCAAAAAGATGGTTATGGAAGAATAGTAAGCGCTCATGGTTGTGAGCAGTAAATCTAGAGGTCGAATCTTGTGGGGAGCATTCAATTTATTTTTTTTATATGAAGATAACAACTCGGCCCAAGTGATGACTAGGCCAAACAGTCAATCCTCTTGGCCCAGTTGCAAATAATTTATTCTCTCAGCCTAAATTTTGCATAACTATAGTCATAAACCATAATTCATAAATATGATAAAGGAGCAAACCTAAGTTTTTGTTTTAGAAGGGCTGTATTTCCTGCCCCCTTTAGAAAAATTAAATAAGTTCTCAAATACATGAAGATTAAAGCTAAGAATTTTGTTGGAGATGCAAAGCTAAATTTTAAGGGAAGATTGAAGAACATTAAGTTCTGTAACACCTTAGGCATATCCCATATCGGCCGTGGACAGAAGTTATGCTGGGTGTTATAAGTAATATCTTGGTCTTCCTAACAACAACGCGTTTTGGGGCCACAAGCACGTCAGGTTCTGGGAACTCTAAGGTTAAGCGTACTTGGGTGGGAGTAGTCCCAGGATGGGTGACCCCCTGGGAAGTTTCTCACCAGGTCGACAGAAACAAATCCGTGCGCTACACGTTGGTTAAATCCAGGGGCGAAACGGATAATATTGTTGTCGAGGCAGGCGGGATGTTACAAGTTCTTTTTATGAAAGGTATAAATTCCTAACCCTTGAATTTAAGGTTTCTTTAGTTATTGGGTAGAAAATTTAGAGTTTTTGAGATATTATGATTTTAGTGTTTATTAAAGCTTTTTTCTTGAATGTAATCTCTCCTATAGTAAATGTTGGATTTGGTTAGTATTTTACTTAGGAATTAAATTGAGAAATTACCTACGTTGATAAGTTCATATGAGGTTTAAGTGTTTCAAATTTGAAAATTTAATTTTATAGCTTTTAGATGGATAAATTTATGTGAAGTAAGACTTGAATAGTTTTTAAATCCGTTGGGAGTGGTCTTTAATGAGTTGGGAAGTTTAAAAGGTGATCTAGATATTTTATTTAGAGTTATTTCATTGATTTGGTGATTACTCATGGTTTATCTAGGTAGCAACAAGTTTGCGCAAGTTGGATAAAAACTAGGTTTAACATAACCTAGCAAAGTGAGTTCAAGTTGTTTTGTGAAAACTATGTACATGCCAAAATGTGTATTTTGAAGTAATAATGTGTTTACTTTATATTTATCAAATGTGTTGAGTATTTGACAAGGTTTTCATAATTGGTAAATTTTGGTTGTTACATCTGATAAAATGTCTATCATTGGTTTTTGGGTGTTTTGAACGTGTAAACCTCGAGCATATATTCTTTTGGTGAATTATTGCACAAATGAAAGTTATTTGATGTTAATGTGACTTTGGTGTATTTGGTTTATAAATCGTTTGGAAATTACACGTCGTCATGACATGGAATATTTTGGGAATATGATAAGGGTTTTAAATTGGAAGATGAATTATCCCACCAAATTCATGTTTTAAGTTGTATTTGAAGAATTAATTGCATAAATGTCGTTTAAATGCGTTTTATTATTTGAGTACCGTTATTTGTTGGTCAAACGGATTTCGAGCACTTTAACTCGGTTTTGACTTAAAAGATTCTGAGGGGACATTTGTCTGGTTTTAATGGCTCAATGTAGAGCCCATTTATGATTCTCATATTAATACATCTTGTCGCATAATAATGGTAATTACAAGCTCGAGTGCGTTGGCATTCCTGTGTAGTCATGTAATGTTAGACTGTGTTGCATTAGATCCATAGGCACGTAAATCAGTCTGTATTGGATGGTCAATTAGGTATTGCGGGGTTGAACTCCGGTACCCATGTTTTACGACCGAAAACTTTTCAAGTAAGCGTTAAAGAGGGTTGAGTCTGGTAGTGCTACCGAAGAGGTAGGCATTAGGACCTCCGCCGCTTGAAGGGATGCCTTGATGGTAGTCCGTAAGTGTGTCGGGCCTTTTATGGTTGAGTTCATTGTAATGTTCATCAAGGTCAACTATCTCGTGAGGCAAAACTTGTTAAGAAGTCGTAGGGACACTTGGGTTGTTATGTCGTGAGGTGTCTTGCAATTAACGTTGTATGGGTGGCATACTGTTGTGTTCCTCCACTCTCAACGGATACGGGTCTCCCCCGTTGTCGACCAACACTATTTTAAATGTTAACGTCTTATCTTACTATCTTGGGATTTGGTTGGTCGACGGTAAATGATGACCTTAATATTGGGTTTCCCCCGCGTATATTAAGGTTGGAATGAAATATGTCATTTCCATGATTTGGTATTTGGTTTCCTTCCATTTTATGGTTGCGTGAGTATTGGGCCTAGTGTCCATGTTATCGGTGAGGCTTTGTATGTATGGGTTTTACCCATGAATTATGAGTTGAGTTTTATATTCCACCCATGTTTGGATGTTTCGGAAAGATAAAGTTTTATCTCCGTTTTTATAAATTGGGAGTTCAATTTCTATTCAATGTGTCGAGTGAGTTTTGGGTTAAAATCTATTTTACGAAAGAATATTTTATGTTGGGGTATTCGTCTTTAAAACGTGAATATTTGGAAAACGAGTCGTCTCATATTAAAGTAAATTATTCTGGAAGATCATGATTTAAATGACACTCTTTACTGTTATCATTATGTGTTCATTCATGTTGAAAACTCTTGAACTCACTAGGCGTTAGCCTAACCTTTTTATTTGTCGGCATGTGCATCAGGTTCCGGATGGGGGTTATGGTTTTATCGTTTCTGTGAAGTGATAAGTGCTAGATGTTTTGCAAGAGTGAGTGGCTTGGTTAAGTATTCTGCTTCAGTCTTTGAGAAGAGCAGCTGTTATTGGGTTTTAGTAACACCCGACTTTGAAGTAGTCTCTATGTAAGATTTTATTTGTTTTGGTTGAGCGATAATTCCAGAATCGTAATTTAAGTATGAACTTGTTGTATGAAGTTTTATCCATCTTGAGGTATATTTGAAATTTTATAAAATAGTTGCTCTCTCCAAATTTAGGGGTGTTACAAGTTGGTATCAAGGCTTAAGTTTGAGAGATTTAGGTGTTGAATTAGGACATCTAGACGCAAACTAGCGTCTTTCTAAATGGATGAAAGTGATGTTGTACGATTAGGAAATTTAAGATAGGATATTTTGAGGTCACTAGAGACACTAACATCGGTAATCATGACGATGGTAGCAAGGATCGTCATGTATGGTACGTTCATAGTTGCACCTGGCCAACGTTGTTATGAATTTACAGCTACATGTGTGTGTTTGAATTGCCTTTTTTTGATAATCGATGCGGGTAGTGAGGGACTTATTAGTGGATTATCATTAGAAAAATTGATGTTTGTAACATTGTCATCTTGTATGACAGTTAAGTATGGTAATTACTTTAAGTCGACGATTGTGAATCAGAGATATTGGTTAAGAATGAACCATTGGCTTGTTGAATTATCATCATTTTGGGAAGAAGTTTGTAAGGTTAATCGACTTAGTTGTGGACTATCACCTTAAGATACTTGAGCTTTTCAATGTCGGTCTTCTGACTAGTAGACTTAGTGAGTGTGGTTTTAAGACATCAAGGTTTGACCAAATGCATGCATGAAAAAAAACTGCATAAATTATTTTCCTTTGTCAAGTTACTTGTACATGGCGTATTTCCAATTTTGGAGAATGTTTTGGCACACATAGATGTATAGCCATGTTTTGAAATACATTATTTTGTTGGGATTTATATACAAATTCATTGGAAGTTTTCTTCGAGTTATTTTGCTAGCACCGTGGAATGTTGAAAGCATATCGTTGGTTAGCTTTAAAATTTTCAAACCAACCTAAATTGACTAAGTGTCTAAGTTTACCCAATATACTTACACAGTTTGTGTTACAAGTTTTGAAAATAAATAAACAAATTTATATATATATATATATATATATATATATATATATATAGACACACACACATATTTGGTGCACGTGAGATTTCAGTCAAATTTTAAATTGCAATGAACTACTTTTAGTTCAAATGTTTGCATGCAAAATTTTGTTGAGAATTTTATTTCATGTTATTTTGTCACTAAATCAAAATTTTTGGAAATACGATTGGTGTTCGACATTTACTTTGAATTTTGAATGAGCATGTTATGTTGCACATATTGGTATATAAATTGACACACATGGTATTTGAGTCAAAATTTTGAATACACGAAATCACTTGATTATAGATGCTTATATGCAAGTTTTATTAGAATGTTATTTCGTGTTTAGTGGTTCATGGGAAAAATAATAATAATAATAATAATAATAATAATAATAATAAAACTTGAAATGCATATGATTTATTTTATCACATATGCTTACTAATAAAGTTGTATTGAGAACTTAGTCTATGTGATTTCATTTTTAGAGGTGAAATTTTGAAAGTGTTCATCTACATAGTTTTCACTTGAACTTCTTATAAACATGAATTGTTGCACATCATTTTGGTGTGTGAATTGATTAAATCACGGGACATGAGTAAGCTATGATGCGACTAAGAATGACCGTTCTAGTGTTACGTTTTGTACGTTATCATTTGTTGATGTCATCATTTTCACAACGTAAATTCATTTTATTATTCGATTTTATGTGTATGACATTTGTGGTCACATCGCACGCTTATGTTGCGGTGGTAGTAAAGAAAAAAAATTATGCGTGTGTAAAATAGTTATAAAGATTTTATGTTGTGTAAATCTTTTAAAGTTACAAATTGGCGTAATTGTTGAGTCTTGTACTTGAAAAAACTTGAACTCTCTAGATTTATAGATATAACCTTTTGGGGAAATGTGTTATATTTTAGGAATAGAAGAGTCCTTAAGAATTGAAGAGTCGAATGACCTTAGCTTATAGTTGGTTTTGTAATCTTGGGGTTCGTTTCATCATAATTGTGTAATTTTGGGACTCTAGTTCGCTTGTTAGGTGTCAACTTTAAGTCGATACTAGGGATCGACGTAGTGCAAGTTAGGGAGGAGGTACTGGTTGGCGTAACCCTGTTTGTAGTAGGATCATTCCTGGATATTAGGTATCGACTTTTGATTTTGGAGGTCAATGACCATTAGGGTAGTCGTGAGTATTTCCTTTGAGATCTAAGAAACACTTGCAATATAAGTAATAACTCTAAGAAAATTAAATGTTGGTAAATAGGTATTTATGATAAAAGATTTTCTTTAATATTAAGGAATTTATCGATTGGATGATCAATACTTGAACGTATTGGATTTCGAGGTCGAAACTCTGTTGTCTTAGTTTAACCATTGCAAGAAAGAAAAAAAAGGTTTATCGGCGGGGACCCAAGGCCCCGTGGCCCACTTTTGTGGTCCTACAGGCCCTACCTCTATAAGCCTGCACCGGAAAAGACATCATGTCTCCCCCCGGATTCGAACCCTAATATAGGAACCGCAGGTAGAAGCGTTTACGGAAGAGAGGTTGCCACTAGGCCAAAGACCTAGTGGTTCCATTGCAAGAAAGAACCGAGCTTCATCTAGGAACCGAGGAAAACTGATGAGTGTTGTATTCAAATGTTTTGACAGCGAATTAAATTTCGAGGACGAAATCTCTTTTAAGGTTGGGAGGATTGTAACACCCCGATTTTTTGCTAGGGACGTTTTGGAGCAGAATATAGAAAAAAAGAGACATTTAACATTTTTGCCACGTTATGTCATCCCGATCATATCATACGCGTCTGAGCCCAAATTTAAATGATTCAATATTCGTTGGAATTTGAACACATAACAACAATATTTGTGTTTTGAGTGTTTGTAAATTCGTGTCATATCGGATCCAAAACTGATGCCGACCTTGGGAGAAAGACCGGACCTGGTGATTTAAGAATAAAGGAGTTAAAGGGGCCACTACAACCAAAAAGATTGTTTTGGTAGAATGGTAATCGCATATGGCTATGAGCATTAGGTCTAGAGGTCAAATCTTATGGGGAGCATTCAAATTTTTTTTATATGAAGATAACAACTCGGCCCAAGTGATAACTAGGTCCAACAATCAATCCCCTTAAATGAGAGACCTCTATTGCCATTTATAGGGTTGGCAACGGGTAGGGTAAGGGTTAATCCGTTATTCAATCCATTTAAAATAGCGGCTAACGAAACGGGTAATTATCCATCTTATAAAACCTTTATCCGTACCCTATCCTACCCATTAAAAGTAGCGGATTGATATTGTTAAACCTCAAACATATAAGTAAAACATAAGTTCATAAATATAGTTATTATTTTATATCTAATTTGTTGTAGTAAACATTTTATTATTCTAAATATAATCATATATAGTATAATATTTTAAAAATAATATAAAAATCGTAAGACTAACACTTTTTATTGTATTTATTTTTCTAAATCCATCTTATTTCTCATTTAATCAGCATAAAATCTTTTAGTGGATAAATATAAAAAATAAATTAAAGTCCACGTTAATATACGACAACATTATTAAAAAAATATTAATAATTAACTTAATAATATAATTATGTATATATACACTAATATTTAATTTATATAATTATACATACATATATATTATATCGTAACGGGTAACGGATAATGGATAACGAAAAAGCGTTTATCCATACCCTACCCACTAAAATTTCGGGTAAACGGGTAATGGATAAGTGGATAAAATCTTCTTTATCCATACCCTTATCCAACGAGTCGAAATATAACGGGTAACGGGTTTACCCTTACCCATTGTCAGTCCTAGCCATTTATCTATTCCTTAGAGTTTTGATTTTTTTTTAATTTTATTGACATATTAAATGAAAAACTTTTCAATTTCTTTTTATTTTTTTATTGTACTTAACTATTATTACCTATATTTTTTACCAATCAAACATATATTATTATTGAATTTTTTTCTTCTCTTTTACATTATCTAAAAATAATAGTAAACTAACAATGATAATAAATCAAAACTTTTGTAAGTCTGCATGAATTAAATCATCAATATATACAAAAATATTCAATAGAGTATTTTTTTTATTTAAGTATTTTTTTTCTTAGTAATCTAACAATGCTTATAAATTATACTTTATTAAATAAATATATTTATTTTTGCTTAGTTTATTTTATTTTATTTTATTGAGGTAACAATGATTATAAATGAAAGCTATTATTTAAAAAATTAAGTGTTTTTATTATTTTGCTTTTTATTTTCACATATATTTTTATGTTTATTTACATTTTTTAAATAAAATATTTATTTTTTGTTGAGTCTTTTTGTTATTTTAGTAAGGTACCAATTATTTTGATGATGGAATCATTGTTCCAATTTATTTAATAAAATTATTTTGAACGTTTTCATTAATTAGTATTTATAAAATACTTACGGCAACCATTATACATAACATTAATTAAATGATAGTTATTACACATATTATTATTTACATAACATCAATATTGCATATTATTTTGGAAAAAAACGTTAATATTAAATAGTTATAATCCTTAATGGAAAAAACTTATTATACCCTATCAATATATAAATGAAATACTTATGACAATTAAATACAATTGAATAACAATTATGATTTACCATCAATTTATTCTTGTATTTCAATTTTTCTCTATATAAAGGTTGTAGAAAACTAACTACTTCCATTGCTTGAACCATTATTTTGTTATTTGAGTTTAATGCCATGCAATATTATTTTTGCTAAAAGACTTGAAAGATGATCACGATGACTAGGTTATAAAAATTCGGATTTATATAATGTAGGAATGTCTAAACACGAAGAAAGGGGGAGAATCGATTAGTTTAGACATTATTCTAATCGATAAGAAGGTATGATGAAATCGTCGAGTACATGACATATCTATTCTCATTTGTCTAATTTGTTATCCATATGTTTATATAGGAAAGCTTAATGAATGCATCTATGCATAAGAACTTGGTCCCAAGGTTTTGTGATCTATTGAGCGAAGTTGTTCTATAATGTCTAAAAAGATTGAGATTATTGAGAGCAAAGACAATTACCGACCACTTTCAACCACTACTAAGTACAAAATATGTTTATGAAGAGCTTCAACACCAAACCTCCAAATGTCTATACTTGATTTACAATATTTTTTTGAATTTCACAAAATAGATTTTATTTGTTTGATTACTTTTAAATTCAACCAACATTTATTTCTACTACTATGTAATAGACAAATTCAAATATAATAAGTTCATAAATTAAAATATTTGTCCTATTTACATACACAACATTTGTATACACCTCGCAATGCGCAGTGCATTTACCTAGTTTTGCATAATTATAGTCATAAACCATAAGTGCATATACCTAAGTTTTTGTTTTAGAATGGTAGCAGCCGCCAAAGGGCTGTATTTCCTGCCCCCTTTAGAAAAATTAAATAAATTCTCAAATACATGAAGATTCAAGCTAAGAATTTTGTTGGAGATGCAAAGCTAATTTTAAGGGAAGATTGAAGAACATTAAGTTCTTTTTATGAAAGATATAAACTCCTAACCCATAATTCATAAACCATAAGTGCATTTACCTAAGTTTTTGTTTTAGAATGGCAGCAGCCGCCAAAGGGCTGTATTTCCTGCCCCCTTTACAAAAATTAAATAAATTCTCAAATACATGAAGATTCAAGCTAAGAATTTTGTTGGAGATGCAAAGCTAATTTTAAGGGGGTGTTACATATTAAGTCATTAATGCATCCACCCCACCCCTTCTAACTTCACTGTCGACCACACCCCACACCCTCCCCTCCGATTATCTTCTCCAACAAAGCAAACACAATCCCAAAAGCTAAATTGTTGATGAACACAGAAGCACAAAACACACAACATAAGAAGAAAAGAAGTACAACACACACACAACCCAAAAGAATGAAAGTTGATTTGACCCCACTACTACCATGAATACGATCCATTGAGCTTTGATTTTGCATATTCCCTTCAGTTTTCATTAAGGGATCTTGACTCCTAACCCCTAGCCCCATTTCTTCTTCCTTTCTTTCTCTCAATTTCCTTTGTTGCTGCTTTTCCCTTTCCTCCCTCATTGATCTAAGAACTTAGTTAGAGCAATGGGGTTTTATAGGTTAAAAGCTCACAATCTATAACTCTCCACTGCAGCAAACACGCACTCTGGAGGTCGAGATACAGCCATAAAAAAATGGAGATTATCAATGAATGTGTGTGTGTGTGTGTGTATGTTTGCTTCGACAAAGATGGAGGTGAGTATCAAAAGCAACGATGGCAAAGGGTGAGTATGTGTCAGAGCAGTGTTGTTGCAGATGTTCATCTGAAGGCGAAAGGGAGGGGTCGCGTAGAAGGGAGAAGAATGGGTGGATTTTTTTATGATAGATTGACTTTTAATAAAATATATTATATTAGCATATTATTTCTTATTTTAAAATTAAAATTAAAATACGGACAAAAAAGACTAAACTACCTATGAGTTAACGGACTTTCAAATGAGAGTTAGTCAAAGGGTTCAATAGTGTAGCAAATTGACAACCATAATGATCAAAAATATAATTATTTCAAATTTGAGACGAGACTTGATAGTTATTGATAACTACAAGTACCAAAAATGTAACTTACTCTAAAAGTTAATTATTTCTTTGATCTTGTTCGCTTTTAATAAATTTTACTTTGACAAGATAAAATGAGATATCATGAGATAGTTAGTATGTTGATTCAAGACTGTAGATTTTTTTTGTATCAATATTAAGAAACACGAATATTCTTTTTGGAACCATACATTATTTATCATCAACTATTACTTAGAGACAAGGTTCAAAATGGCATGAGGCGTGGCATGGTGGCGAGGTCAAACCTTAAGTCTTACACGTTATGGCCAGGACACGACATTTTTTAAGGCGTGAAATAAGACGGCAAATTTGTATGTCATATTCAAAATTATATATATACATATATGTTTTATATATATTATTCTAATCAAATAATGATATTAAAGAATGTACATTCATATTGTTAGAATAAAATCATATAAATTACTAGTACAAAATTAGTTTTTGATTGAATATTTAAAATAGAATTTAGAAAAACAATTTTCCAACTTCGTTTTAATCGCGACTCTATAACGTTTATGACTTCGTGAAACTGTGAATGATGTGATTAGATAAATCTAAAGTTAAAAATGTAAAAACACAAAAGATAAAAAAAATTAAAAATTAAAAAAAATATTTTTTTTTGAAAAAAAAATCACGTCTTAGAAAAAACGCACGATGCGGCGCCTTAAGGCGCCATAGCGTGAGTCACGCCTTACAGAAATGTTATGAGTCATTTCGTAACGGCGGAGACGTGTCTTGTGCCATATCGTGCCATGGCTCGCCTTTTTGAACACTGCTTAGTTGGTTGTTTGATTTTCCATTAAGTTCTCTATTGATAAAATTGTATGTGTGGATCAATTTGTCTGTATAGTTTGTGCAGGATTTTGTTTAGGAGGGTTTTTTATAAATGAAATGAGCGTTTTTTTTTATTTGAAGGGATAAGTTTGGGAAAAACTTGGCTTCTGAATAAAGCTCCCCCTAGAAGCTTTAGTGAATAAGTCACTTTCTATATTATCAAGCCACTACCAAACAATCATGCATAGTTGATCGAATAAGTTGCGAGTCCTATTAAATTCATTAAGCGACTAACAAACTTACCCTTAGATGGGAAATTTGCAAACCTTATTGGTTGTGATATTGATCTTACCGCAGGAGGGACAAAATCTTTATATATCAAAAATTAAACTTATATTTTCGGCCTCTTTAATATACGCTTTGGGTGTGTATAACAAATTAGAATTTTTGACATTTGTTAAATAAAAGTAGAAATGACCGTTTTCGGGTTTCAGACGGGCCCGGATCAGGCCTAGCATATTTTTTTTGTTCAACAAGCCTAATCTAACAAATCCAAATTGTTCTCACGAGTTTGAGATCTTGTCTGTACCCGTCCCATAAACGAGGCAGGGCTTGTGGCCTAAAAGTTTTTTTACATTTTAAAAAACAAATCTTATATAAAATGATAGTTTATCTAAAAATCGTTCAAAAGACAATTTTCTTTTCAACTTTAAAAAACGTAAAATATAACAATGTCATAACCTAAGAAAAAAATAGTTTCACAAAATATGGAGTATGGATATTTCCTATCGGACAATTTATCAACCTTCGAAGTACAAATTCTTCAACAACAAAATATTTAACTACATAATATTTCAAGATCGAGATTCGAGATATACTATATAACATATCACATATATGGGGGCTTTTTTTGAGATCCGTGATATCCGATTTAGGCCATAAAAAATTAGTTGAAAAATAAAATTTAATATAAAATAAAAATATTTTTCTCTCCTATCTCCACTTGTTTTCTCTTGTCTCTCCTATCTTCTCTCTCCTATTTTCTCTCTCATCTCTCCATAACAAATACGTAAACACATAATTGAATATACACAATTAGTAAACACATTGTAAACATTTTCTTAAAATTACACACTAGAGATCTAGATATGATATAGCTTGTGAACTATTGTGAATACCAACTAATCAATACAACTAAATATATCACTTGTAAGTATCAAGTGAACCTTGTAAATACATTATAAACATACTAGCAAAAAAAATCCTAAGTTTATTTATATTGTGCTCACTAATATTCACTTTATGTGCACATTTAATTGTACGTCTCTGTAAAGTATATTACATAGAGAGGAGAGAGAGAGAAAGAAAGAAATATAATATGATTTTTTTAAATGCATTAATTTTTATTTAATAAACAATGATATTTATCTCTTTATAATTCTTATTAATTAATAACATTAATCATCTTAAATTTGTGGCTTATATATATATATATATATATATATATATAATATTTGGCGGGCGGTAGGGCAAGAAAGAAGTCCAACCCAAAATCACTTCTATTTTTAATAAAAAGTAATGAAGTATTAATTATAGGGAAAATTGCAATAAAATGGAAAAAACTTTGCTCCTATTACTATTTTGGGGAACCAACTTTCAAAACTTCATTTTATGGTTTGAAACAAACTTTTCATTTATTTGAGGGACTCGTTTAACTGTTCAGCAGGTAAGTGGTAATCTCAAATAATATGACAATTTTTTTTAAATTGAACTAAACCTTAAATGAATATCCTAACATTTTTAATAAAAAAACATATCTAAAATAAAAGAAAATGTTAAACAAAAAGTTAGATCCTAATCCACCTGCGACCTGCATCATCTTCACAGCTTCACCTCCATACCTTTTCCGATTCCGGTTGCAAACACCCATTCCCACTTCGGCGACAATAAGTCACCCAACTAATCTTCGACGACAACCTCTCTTGTCTTGTTCTCCACCTATCTCCATCAGGAACAACCACCGATATCTACACACCACCTCAACCCATCTCAAAATGCATGTATATAGAGAGGGAGAGAGAGAGAGAGACGTGAAGTGGATTTAGGGAAGAAAGCAAACGAAACTGTGGATTAGGGAAGGAGTTCTACATCAATCATCAAGGTAACCTTCAAATCTATTAAGCTAGTATTGTTGGTCTATGGTTTAACCTCCTAATCTAGTTTTGTTTAGATTTTAGTGAGGATTGAACCCTTATCTGAATTCTTCCCAAATAGTTGGATTTTTGGGTTGTTGAGGTGAAATTAATGGAATTTTACCTCCTAACTCTCTATTAGTGATGTTGGAGGAATACCTTTCTTGGAAGGATTTCGCTCTTGTGTTATTCTTTTTCCCGATGTTTGAAATCTCCAGGGGTTCGAGGGTTTTCTCGTTCGAACAAAACCCCACTGGATTAACACCCAGGAGTCGGGGAGAACCGGGGGAGACTCGGGACTAGGGGGTCCCGGGAGACGGGATAAACCGGGGAAGACCCGGGAGTAGAGGGTCTCGGGAGACGGGATGAACAGGGGGAGACCCGGGAGTGGGGAACCCCGGGAGTCGGGGGTGAACCGAGGGAGACCCGGAAGTGGGAAGCCCCGGGGGTCGGGGGAAGCCGGGAGAGGGCCGGGAGGCGTGAACCCTAGGAGTCGAGGGGCCGGGGAGGACCAGGGATGCGAGCTCCCCATGGCAGATTCATGAATCAAGTGACCCGGGCGGCGGGCACTTGCTTTGGGCATTTGATTTATGGTCGTCATTCTGTCTTTAGGTGCCTAATCGAGTCATGAAGCATTAGGGAAGGATTCTTGTCGAATATCAGGTGAGTTTTTCTGAACTAAAATCTCTTATGATAAAGATGCTATATTTTATGCATGCGAGTTTTTCTAACTAAAACTTTGTTGTTAATGATTATGCGATAATCTTTACAGGCGAGATTTTATTAAATGCGAGTTATGTTTTTATCGTTCTTGATATGTGGAAATGTATGCATACATTGATGTGAGAAAGATGCACAAGTCGGGGGGTCCCGTATATGCCATTGGGGGGGGGTCACAAGTAAGGCAGTATGAGTCAGACACGTCGTTACCTCCGGTGACGGTAGTGTGTGCCGGAAGATTAATGGTAAAGCGATGTTTTTATTATAAAAATGAATTGGTTTAATTACTTTAAATCTTTTCTATATTATATGAACTATTTAGAGGGGACTCACTAGACAATTGGTCTAACCCTCGCTCTTTCAAAACTAAAAACCTTTTCAGGTAGGCGTTAGGTAGGAGGATCGGGCAAGGTTAAGGAGAAGGTGTGAGCTGAAGCTAGAAGACCTCCTTTTAGTTTTATTTCCCTCGTTATCAGTTGTGTACTAGGTTGCCTTATCGCAAACCTTGAATTTAAATTGTTGTCTTGGGGCCGTTTTGGCGTTGATTTATATTGATCTGTTTTATGGAAATGTTGAAAGTTTTGGGTTGTTACAAACAAAACAACAACCGGTAGTTGATGGGGGAGGCAGAGGGTCCTAGTCAAAGAAAGAAAGGGAGATTGGTGAGGGTGAAGGTAGTATAGAGGATGAGGTAGTCGGCGGAGATGTAGTCAAAGTTAAAAAAAAGTCGTCGGAGAGGTGTAGTCGCCGCCGGTATGAAGGCGAGAGTTAGGAGGTGGAGGATGGAATGCATATTAATTTATGTTTTAAAAATTAATGATATGTTTTTTAAAAAAAATTAAGGACATGTAATTTAAATTTATATTAAAAAATGGCATGTCAGATTTACTGGTTCCACGTCATCATTTGTAGGTTATTAGGTAAGCAAATCCCTTAAATAAATGAAAAGTTTGGCTCAAACCCTAAAATTAAGGTTTTGAAAGTTGATTTTCCAAAATAGGAATAGGGACAAAGCTTGTTTCATTTTAATGCAATTTTCCCTTAGTTATATATAAAATTTAGTTAGTTATAATACGATAATGGGCTAGTCGGGGTTGTCCGATATCTCTTTTTCGTCGTCTAAGTCCGCCCATTGAATTTCAACTCGAATACGTTATTTTTATAAAAATGGTTGTTGATAACTCTCATTTTCAGTGTTTTCTACATATTGTTTGTGTGTGTTTTTCTTTAATTTTAGTGTGTGTTTTCTTTTTACGTGTTCATGTTTCTCTTTTTTATTTATTTATTTTCATTTGGAGGTGTTGAGGATAAAAGTTTGTGTTTTGATGGTTGAAAGCTTCATTTTTGGGCTAAATGTTGGACTGCAGAAAGTGGCCACCTTGTCGCCACGTTGGTGAATGATGTAAATCCGAGGACAGCTAGAAAATGTCATATTTTGCATGTATTTTTATGTCCATTTCAGCTGCATAAAGGCTTTCTTAAAGGCTAAGGTTTAGAAACCAAGGTGGTGAAGAAAAGACAAAAGATAAAAGCAAAATGTTGGTGGAAAGATATCAATGCCAAAAATGCCTATCTAAAAGCCTAAATGAGATAAAGCAAACTATGAGCTTTCATGAGAAAATAGATGAAAAAGGCAATGAGCCTTTAGGTCAAAGAATGCTTGAACTCATTGAAAGGTTTTGTGAGTAAAATCTTCCACCACCATTTTCATCTTCCACTATAAATTGAAGCCATGGATGTCATTTGAGGAGAGCTCCAACATGTAGCATAATTAAGCTATTGTTCATTCTTTTTTTTCTTAGATAGTTGTAGTTGTAATTGTAGTTGTAATTTATTTTCTAGTATTTAATTTCTAGCTCAAAGTGGGCACCTTGTCACTACGTTGGCAGCAACTTTTACGTTTCATTTATGCAATTTAAGTTTATGTTCCCTCCTTCTTCATTCATGTCTTTTACTTGTATTATGAGCTAAGCACCCCCTTGGGTGTGGGTATGAGCCAAGACTAAGACTAGTAGGCAACACTTGGGTGTTGCCATCTTTACTAACTCTTAGACTTGGTCACTCGAGTCGGGACTTCAACTCAACGCGGACAAGTCGATCACTTGTTAGTGTTAATATTAGATCTTAGACCTCGAGAGGGGCAGATCTGAAATACGGCTTGGGTGATGCAAAGAAGATTTAACAAAGTCTTTTATAACCACGTAGAGATACGGGTTTTTGCATGACTTTAACTAAGGTTAACATGTCGGTTGATATGGGTGTCACAAAGAGATTTGGGCATCCATATCTATACTGGTGGAACTGAAATCCTTAGAGGTTTACTTAGTTAAGTCGGCAAGTCTTGAGTTGGCCAAAGTGGTGACAAAGTGGGTGCAACGTGGCCACGTTACGAGGAAACTTATTTTCGAGAGAAAAGGGTTTTTAAGGCTGTCGTGTGTCATTTTGTTTCTGACCAAGTTGTTACTACATCAGTCTTAGTTAATGCTTGTACCTATATCCTACTTTTACTACTGTTAATTCCGTTTAATTGTTGTTTAATTTGCTTCGCTTAAAGATATTTTCTTTTTCTCTAATTGAAACCATTGATTCTCGACCTACTACTCGAAACTTTGAAGTCTGATCCCTGTGGATACGATCTCGGTATTTTTACCACTTTATTACTTATAGCGATCATAGTGTCCGGTGTGCACTTGCACCGCCACTGTGGCAACATAGTGGCCACTTTGTGGACCTATAGGATTTTCCGCTATCAAGTTTTTGGCGCCGTTGCCGGGGATTGGCGTATTTCCAGAGTTTCTTGAGTTATAAGTTGAGTTTTTTATTGGTTTTTCTTTCACCATAATGGAAGGTTTTAGTTGGGATGCCCCGTATTATAATACTTTCGATTATTCATGGGAACAACATCCTAACTTTTTGGCAAATATTCAAGATGATGACACCTACACCTCATTTTCACCTCCCTATCAAGATTGGAATGACACGTTTATAAATACACTCGACCAATCATGGGAGGAGAATTTTGATTATTCGTGTGATTTTCAAGGGAGTGATCCTCACTATGGATTCACGTCCTTTGTTCCTAACTACACACCCGAGAATTATTTTGAACAACCCGAACCATCTCACTCTTTTGAAACTTTTCCCCCAAGCTTAATGGAAGATTTTACAACATTTTTGGGAAATTTCACGTCCTCTTTTGAAGCCTTGAATACTAAGATGGGACAACTAGTCGACAAGTTGAAAAATCAAAGTCAAGGTCCCTTTCAAAGTGATACTGAAAAATTAAAATGTGTTGGTAAGGATGAGAATGATGTAAAGAAAGAGTTGGAGATTTTTGAGGCAAATTTCGAGCACATGAGCAAGCCTTCTTTACTTTCCAATAGTGAAGAGGTGCTTCAAAATGCTAAAATTCCTAATTTAATTATTTTTGCTCATGTTGTGCAGCCTTCTTTTTGTGACAACAATGATCCTACGGTGGTTGCAAAACAAATCGTTGGGAGGATTTGTATGATCAAAAGTTCAGAAATTTTGCGTAGATCATGTTATTTGGGTGGTGGAGTTGTTACACGAAGCTTTGGTACAGTGGAGGTGGCTATTATCTTGAAACCACTCCACTTCTTGAAGATGCTCTCGTGGGGTGGTGAACCTCATCCTACATAACCTTGATGCAAATTTTTTTACTCTCATCTCCAAATTTGTGTCTTTTATTTTACATTTTTGTGTGTGTGATTTGAGTTCGTTCTTTTTTTTTACTAGTATCAAAAAAAAAATTTGGGGATTAAAAAAAAAGCAAAAAAAAAGTCTCATGCATCTTATATCCTTAGATTTGAAGTTTCATAGTTTGAATAATTTATCCACTATTAGCAGATTTCTAGAACTAAGAAACCAATTCCCCGGTATCCATATTCATTACACTTTGAAATTTTAGAAATGACACGGGCCATTTTTCTTAAACACTTGGCCGATACACTTTTCCTTTGTTGCCTTACCCAATCTGTTGAGTCTTACTAGTTATTACTCCCTCCATAGTGAAGACATTGAGTATTTTAAGTTTGGGGGAGTAAACTCAAGTGTTGAAAAAAAGGCTAAATCCTTCGAAAAATTGGAAGGATAAAGAAAATAAAGAATGCAAATAGCCGAGTTTGACACGTTGAGGTGAAAAAGTTGGGCAAAACACACCAAATACATACGAGACCTTTTTTTTTGTGTACCCCAAACAAAAAAAAAAAAAGACAAGTTTGGGGGAAGATGAAAAATGTAAGAAAGAAGTGAGAAGCCTTAAACATTAACCTTCAAAGTCCCGTGGATCTAATTTTGCAAAATTAATTATCATAAGATGGGTGAATTATAGCTTAGCCTATGGAAATCAAATTGCAATAAAAAGAATATAGTGGAACATTAGGAAAAACTATGGGTATTTTTAATCAAAAAGATTTGGGATGCAAATAAAAAAAAGAAAAAAAAAAGAAAAAAAAAAGAAAAAAAAAAGAAAGAAAAATAGAAGATCCCTTTTGTGATACTTAGTCTTCTTGTGTTTTTGTATCTTCGTGTGTTTTTAGTTATGTTCTTTTAGTTATATGGGGACAAGTAACAAGTTAAGTTTGGGGGTGTGATAACTCTCATTTTCAGTGTTTTCTACATATTGTTTGTGTGTGTTTTTCTTTAATTTTAGTGTGTGTTTTCTCTTTACGTGTTCATGTTTCTCTTTTTTATTTATTTATTTTCATTTGGAGGTGTTGAGGATAAAAGTTTGTGTTTTAATGGTTGAAAGCTTCATTTTTGGGCTAAATGTTGGACTGCAGAAAGTGGCCACCTTGTCGCCACGTTGGTGAATGATGTAAATCCGAGGACAGCTAGAAAATGTCATATTTTGCATGTATTTTTATGTCCATTTCAGCTGCATAAAGGCTTTCTTAAAGGCTAAGGTTTAGAAACCAAGGTGGTGAAGAAAAGACAAAAGATAAAAGCAAAATGTTGGTGGAAAGATATCAATGCCAAAAATGCCTATCTAAAAGCCTAAATAAGATAAAGCAAACTATGAGCTTTCATGAGAAAATAGATGAAAAAAGGCAATGAGCCTTTGGGTCAAAGAATGCTTGAACTCATTGAAAGGTTTTGTGAGTAAAATCTTCCACCACCATTTTCATCTTCCACTATAAATTGAAGCCATGGATGTCATTTGAGGAGAGCTCCAACATGTAGCATAATTCAGCTATTGTTCTTTCTTTTTTTTTTCTTAGATAGTTGTAGTTGTAATTGTAGTTGTAATTTATTTTCTAGTATTTAATTTCCAGCTCAAAGTGGGCACCTTGTCACCACGTTGGCAACAACTTTTACGTTTCATTTATGCAATTTAAGTTTATGTTCCCTCCTTCTTCCTTCATGTCTTTTACTTGTATTATGAGCTAAGCACCCCCTTGGGTGTGGGTATGAGCCAAGACTAAGACTAGTAGGCAACACTTGGGTGTTGCCATCTTTACTAACTCTTAGACTTGGTCACTCGAGTCGGGACTTCAACTCAACGCGGACAAGTCGATCACTTGTTAGTGTTAATATTAGATCTTAGACCTCGAGAAGGGCAGATCTGAAATACGGCTTGGGTGATGCAAAGAAGATTTAACAAAGTCTTTTATAACCACGTAGAGATACGGGTTTTTGCATGACTTTAACTAAGGTTAACATGTCGGTTGATATGGGTGTCACAAAGAGATTTGGGCGTCCATATCTATACTGGTGGAACTGAAATCCTTAGAGGTTTACTTAGTTAAGTCGACAAGTCTTGAGTTGGCCAAAGTGGTGACAAAGTGGGTGCAACGTGGCCACGTTCCGAGGAAACTTATTTTCGAGATAAAAGGGTTTTTAAGGCTGTCGTGTGTCATTTTGTTTCTGACCAAGTTGTTACTACATCAGTCTTAGTTAATGCTTGTACCCACATCCTACTTTTACTACTGTTAATTCCGTTTAATTGTTGTTTAATTTGCTTCGCTTAAAGATATTTTCTTTTTCTCTAATTGAAACCATTGATTCTCGACCTACTACTCGAAACTTTGAAGTCTGATCCCTGTGGATACGATCTCGGTATTTTTACCACTTTATTACTTATAGCGATCATAGTGTCCGGTGTGCACTTGCACCGCCACTGTGGCAACATAGTGGCCACTTTGTGGACCTATACGATTTTCCGTTATCAGTTGTCTCTACTTGTTTTTCTAACAAACTAGACTAGGTATACTGCCAAAGAATAGCTCTAAATATAGGAAAAAGTTCAAAAAAACTCAATAAACTATCACATTTTGAATGGTTAAGTCCCTGAACTATTTTTTTGAATAAAAAAACATTAAACTTTCTCATTTTGAATGATTAAGTTCCTCAACTATTTTTTTTAACGAAAAAACCATTAAACTTTCTAATTTTGAATGATTAAGTCTATCAACATTTTTTTTCAATAAATAAACCATCGAACTTCTAAAAATTGATTACCTTTTTTAAAAATACCTAGAACTGACATTGAAGGTTTTAAAATAAAAACAAATCAAAATCAGTTTTACCATTCTCATATTATACGCCATTAAAACCCCTCATAGACAATCGTATCATTCCGCCTCGTCTCTCCCCATTGTCCTTACATTGTCCGTTCTCCATATCATCTAACACGTTGTTGCTCCTGGCATCGATCTCCCTCTTTTTTATTTATCAAAAGAGAAAGAATCAAAAGATAATCGGTTTCATGTAGTTTTTTTGGGTTAAAATGATGTAAGTAACCAATTTTTAAAAGTTCGATGATTTAATTTATTGAAAAAAAATATGTAGGGACTTAATCATTCAAAATTGGAAAATTTAATGGTTTTTTCATTCAAAATGAGAATATTTAAAGATTTTTCTATTCAAAAAAATTGTTCAGGGACTTACTCATTCAAAATAAGAAAGTTTAATGATTTTTTCATTCAAAAAATTAGTTTAAGGTCTTAACCATTCAAAATGGAATATTTTGTTGGGTTTTTATGAACTTTTCCCCTAAATATAAGATGGTTGTTGGGAATTTTGCTTGAGTCATATTCATGAAAAAGAAGTGAATTTATCAAACATTAAATAAAAAGAACCCTCCATAGCAACTATTTTTGACATTTTCCAATGCCATCATTAATTATGGAGCTCTCATTTATTTCACTACTGTTATAAATACTAATATTTATGTATATTATTAGTAATTATTAATTTGTAAATTGAAAGAAAATAAATGTATTTTGTTTTGGTTTCAGTTTTCAATTAGCAGAATATACGTTTTGAAGCTTTATTTTGGAATTTTTTACTATAAAAAAATTGGGTTTATAAGAGGTTAATAATTTTTACATGTCCTAATAAAAGGTTTTATAGGATCTAAGTTTAATAAAGCGTTATATCTGAAGGTGTTTTAATAAGTTTATAAGACGTTTTTGGCGTTTATTAGGACACTTTTAATACAAAATGTCATATTAGCTATTTATACGACATTTTTGAAAAATGTTCTATGAACACATTTTTTTTATAGAACATTTGTTTTTATAACACATTTTTCGAAATTGTGTTACATAAAATAGTTAATACGATGTTTTTTTTTCTTTTCTTTTTTTTTTGTGAAAATGTGCAAAAAAAACATACAACGCCGCCTAAAAATATACGTTTCATTGTTTCATCTTATAAACCTAAGTTTTATAAATTAGTCTATAGTATGCTTAGACTTTTTTGACGTCGTACAAACTCAATTTTGTTGTAATGTTTAATAAACTAAAATAACTTACTATATATTGATGCAACTAATTAAAAAACGTAATATAATTTTGTAACAATAATTATAAAATAATATATTTTAAACTTATAAACAAAAATAGCTTCTTAGAAAAGAATTTATTAAGCTTTTTCTTAAAATATAAGTATTTAAAATGAAAAAAATAGGTTTTGGAAAGAAAAGTAAGTTACGACGAAGTATTAATTTTATAGGACTACAATTTACCTTTTTTAACCAATAAAAAAATAGTTTTATTTTAGGATCTTCTCATAGGCTTTTTAGGTATGGCATACACCTATTTAATTGTTGCCTTAGTTGAGTATATTCACATGTGTATATATATGGTTTTTGGTATCACCCATGAATGTTGGCCTCGAAAAATAATGACCATGAGTATATGGTGCCCCTACACGATTACAAAAAGATTCCATATGGTATAAATAATAGATTAAGACACATAAAAATGAAAGCAACTTCACTATAATAAGATTTAAGTTTTAGGTTTAGGGTTTAATGTTAGAGTCTTATAGCAGTTAAGTTTGAATCATTTTAATTAGAACTGAACTTTCCTTCTCTCCTCAAATGATTTTTTGAAGAGTAAATATGGGGGTTACACACACACATATATCTATGTATACTAGCTAGTTGTGTATCCGTGCAATGCGGCGGGATGTAAAAGATTCATTAAGATTTATTCTATTTTGAAATTTCAAATTCTTTCAAGATGTCTTAAAGTCTACTACATTTGTATCTATGTTGGATTACAATATCCATCTATCTAAAATGTTGGTATTAATAGCTTCTGCAATCATCCATAAATAACAAATCGTTTATGTGGAAGGTGTGTAAAGGCAAATCACTTTGTTATTGTAATTACATGTGTAAAATTAAAAAAATCTACATGCATCTATAATCTGTTTAAAAAAGGTAGAAGAGTTATCTTCATATACACCCCGACCTATAAAAAGTGTTGGAAATAGAGAAAAGAAAAAACTTAGATTTCTACCAAAGTCTCTAGAAGCAAGAATAGTTGTTTTTGTTATTCAAACTGTTTATTTTGTAAAAAACAAATGTATTTTAAAACAGAAACATAGTCCTTTATAGAGTTCGTCCATTGTGGAGTACCTTGTAAATGAAAATTAATGACTTAGTATGGAAATACACAAAATAAACTGTAAGCAAAAGATAAAGACATATCGAGTATATAACTTATTGATTACAAAGTTGATTGCAAAAGGTCGAACTTTTTTTGGAAAAGGGGAACGGAACCCCAGGAAAAAAAAAACAAAGGAAAAAAATTACAATTTATAAAGGTCATACTCTTCGAAAATAAAATGGCACCCTAGAAAATGTTTGGGGAAACCGATAACAACGACCTCAATCTAAACCCCATAATCAAGTTAAGAGCCCAAACACCCAAATTAAAGGAATACAAACAACTAAGGGCTTATAGAAGTGCATTAGAAAATCCATGTATTAGAAATAGGAGCTCCAAAAATTTGATAAGTCTCCATGTACCAAAGAGAAATTGCGAATAAGTCTCCAAAGTAGCAACACACTAAACTATTGATAATAAAACACTTGCAACTTTTGATATCCCACAACAGCTGTTGAAAAATCTGTCCAAAACCCAACATACTACTCCATATTCACAAACCCTGTAAAGATAAGAAAAACATAAGAATATTGTAACACCCGTGATTTTGGTGAACTCTTAACTTACACTTACCGGGTTAAGCCATGATTATAAATCTTACCCAAGTGGTGTTTGTGGATGTTGGCTTTCGGATCGAGTGCACGTCGGGTCCAAAAGTCAGATTTTAACCCTCGGCATACTCTGGGCGACTGTGCCTGCAAATGTGACAGAGGTCACTCTCACAGGGCACAATCGCGGCCCTTGTACCAAGAGGGGTATGGGCTGGGCGACTATGCCCGCGATTGTGACATGATGTCACTCTCGCGGGGCATTGTCGCAGCATGTGTACCGCGGGTCTCCCCTTTCGGGAGACTATGCCAAGGGCATAGTCGCATGTCACAATCGACGACGGGCGTGGTCGTTTTTAAAACCCTTTTCTCACTCATTCTCACTCACTTCTCCACCCACCTTCTTCAAAAACTCTCTCCCAACCTCCACCCTCATTGAATTCGTTTTGGAAACCATCAAGTGTTCATCCACACTCATTTACTTCAAGATCTTGTGTCTCTAGCAAATTTGGAAGTTAGGGTCAACTCCCCACCATCTCCATTGTTGTCTCCTTTAAGAAAGTTCTAGGGTTTTGAGTTTTATCAAAACCCACTATTGTGAGTTCATCCCTTTTTCCTTATAACACTTTAATCAAGTTATAAATACTCTATTTATAATTTTCTAGTGCTTCATTTCTTAAGTTTTCGGCTTGGGTGATTTTGGAGAAGTTAGGGTTTTGGTCAAATTGGGGATTTTGATATAAAATGTTTGGGGATTGATTCTAAATGGTTGAACATAATTACTTATGGTTGGGAACTTGTAGATCTAGGTTTTTGGAAGGTTTGGCTTGATGATTCAGATTTCTTCAAGGAAGCTCAGTTGGGGAAAAATCTAGATTTGGCCTAAATCTAGCAAGGTAGGTTCAAGTTGATTTGTGAAAATGGTGTACATGCCAAAATGTCTATTTTAAATTGTTTATATGGTTTACACAAAATTATTAACTGTTGAGTTATTTAACGAATCTGGATTAATTGAAGTGTTTGGTTTTATAAACTTTGTAAACCACCCATATTTGTGATTTTAGGCATTTTGATAAATAAATCTTGAGTATTGGTATTTTAATGAGTTATTTTATGGAAGTAGATTTTTTAGTATAAAGGTATTTTATCGTGTGTTATGGGATGTTTTGAAAGGATAGATGGTATAAACCCACTTGGAAAATGTTTTGTCCCAATCTAAACTATGTTGGAATTATTTGTGTATTTTGGAGCATAGGTTTGCATTATTGCGGGTTGTTTACGTTTGATTTCATTTCATGATTTTCAACGATGGGTCTTTGGTTTTGTTGATCTTATGGCTCGGTTTAGATTTTGTTGGGTCTTGGGGACACTTGTCCGATTTTAATAGCTCAATGTAGAGCGTTTGGTCATGATGTGCATTTACTGCATCTTATTTGAGAATTACATGTTTTGAATGCGTTAGTTCATTCGTTTTGAGTCATGTAATATTTTAGTTAGTGCAATAGATCCATAGGCACGGTGTTCTTATGTCCCGTTTTGGACAAGTTCACCACTTTGGCACGGAATAGGCATCGGGTCACCATGGTAAGTAAGGTGTGGACCTATTTGGTCGGGTAACATCCCATGGGCAGTAAGGTCTAATTCCTTTGTGCATAAGTTCCCGTTTTGGAACTGTTCCCCTGTTTTGGAACTCTCAAGAATAGACCCAGAGGGGTTGACTTGATGTTTTCGAGCAACAAACTTAGATGAGTTGATTTCGGTAGGTTTTATGTGTGTAATCCACACGTTTTGATTTTCCTACATAGTTATGTGACCTACTTTTGTGTTTCGTCACATACTATGTAATCGGGTCTCCCCCGTCACCGCAAGGTGTTGTGTTGGTTATTGAGTTTTATAATCCATGTTTTCGGTGACGTTTTGAGTAAGGATTGTTATCCATGTTTTTGGGTTCTGCATACTGAACTTTATCCATGTTTTTGGAATATTTTGGATGATAGAGTTTATCCACGTTTTCAGTATTTGATTATTAAAGTGACAGTTATGTATTACGCGAGTTTTGGGTTTTGGATTTATATTCGAAGAAACGTTTGGTTTTATGATTTTAATCACGAAAAGATTGTTTCCAGATTTGAGGGTGTTACAAATATTTTTTGATAAAAGTAAAATAAACTAACTTGGTAAGTGCAAAGATAAGAAAAGCATAGCAAATAAATAAAAATACAAAACCAATGTATGTAAAACAACATAACTCCATTTTCAACAATTCTTAAACAAAACAACAACATGTTTCTATCGAAGAAATCTTGAATACTTCCAAGCATAACTAAACATGAATTTGAGGAAAATTGCAAGGCTCTGAATTATAGCATAAAAGAGAATATTTGAGAATCTCATCTACTAAATATTTTATAAATCTTATGTTTCTTTCTTTTTGCAAATTGCAACAACAAAAAACTCAAATCAAGCATTTATTAATCACTTTAAAGAAAAAAACAAATGACCTACAAAAAGAAAAGAATAGATGGAAGGAAATGATCTACTTATGCTCAACCTTTATCCTAAATGCAAGGTTGCAAACCTAGAAGACTACAAACAAACCTTGTGAATTGAAGCGGGCCTTCTAAAACAGTAATGGTCTCAGTGGCTCATGGATGAGTGAGGATGGTTGATTCCCCATGTCTCAATGCATATCATTGAAATGACTAAAGTGTTGAGCCCAGTAATAGAATATTAAAGAAGCTACTCGTAAAAAACTGCAGTCCACATGAACAAAATATAATTACAATACATAAACAATGTTCAACATTTATAAGGCTTTCCTTATCTACAATTTTATAATTTTAGTGCAACAAACCTTTTGAAAGCTTGTATCATGTAGTTGCATAGTAGAAGCAGGATCAAATATTGCCACGACAACACAGAGTTAATTTTCTGTTTCATTCTCCAAACTCAATCCTTGTGTTGACTGTCCATGGGGGTATGTGATTCTATATGCATAAAATGCCAATGCCACACCATTGCACAATAAACATGAAAACAAAGATAAACAACACTTTTGACATGAATGCTAAATTACAAGTACAAATTACACAACTCCATTATGCAATTACATAAAGCAAAACTTTGATGGAAGAGAACAAAAAAACTTAAGCCAAGGACTTTGATGGAGGAGAGCAAAAGAACTAATTGTTGTGGAAAATGAAGTTATAAATTCATCAGTTCACAACTCAATTAGCATATAGTCATAAAGAAGTATGTTTGTATGTACATGATATAAGAGGTTGGAGTAGGCTATCATATTGTAACACCCGTAAAATTTGGGTTGTATATTTCCTATAGTTTTGTTATTAATTTAAATACTTAAACTCGTGTGACCTAACTTGGAAAGGAAACCCCGAGTCGCGAACACTAAACTTTATCTATGTTCCTAGCTCATAGTTTCGCAGGTTCAAAGATCGGACATTTCGGGTGTCGGGGCACCCTACACGACAATGCCCAAAGAGAAAGTCGCCCAGGGTAAGGTCGCCGATGGTAAGTACCATACGGTACACTTTGGGCGACTGTGATAGCAACAATGCCCGAGGGCAAAGTTGCATGTCACTATCGCTACCCTTGTACCGTAACAGGGGTGTGGGTCGCTACTATGCCTGCGACAATGCCACTAGGCAAAGTCGCAGGGCAATGTCTCCCATGGGTCCAGGTTGGGTATTTATTCAGCAGCTCGACCCTTACCCTCATTTCACATAGAATCTAATTTGGGGGCAAATTTTCCTCTCCAAAACCCTCTCCTCATTTATACTAAAGCGAGGGTTAGTTTAGAGCATTGATTGGGGTTTCAAGTGTGGTTAGGAGCATTTATTGTGGAAGATTAAGCAAGAATTCAAGCCTCCATTTCTCCAAGTCTTCATCCCATTCATTCTAGGGTTTGACACTTTTTCTAGGTTTTAACCAAAAACCTAGATTGTGAGTCCTTAAACCTTGTTAAACTAGATACACATCATTTCATGTTTATTAATGTTATCATTGTATCTTTACATCATACATATCTTGATTTCTTTGTGGGATTCATTCATATATGGGTTGTTTTCAAATAATAGCTTATTTGGATGTTTTTGACCTAATTTTAGGTAAGTGGTTACTTGGTACCTATATGATGGTAGGATGTTTATCATTTCCTTAGTGAACAAAGTATCATGGGATTGGGTGATTTACTACTTGTTTACACATGGAGTGAAAAATGTGAACATGTTGATGATAGTAATTTCATGCAAATTATAGAACGAGACTATACATGATGTGTGGATCTATAATCTAATATTTTACCCATGGTTGGTATTGTAAGCATTTCATGTGAACTATGTGCCAGGAGTCCTACAAACGATATTGTTGGACGAACCAAGTCGGTAGACACTAGGAGGATATAGTCTTGGGTGCCACCGTAAAGGTGGGTACCTAGACCTCCGCCATTCGAGGTAATGCCATGGTTGTATTCATCGGGTGTGCCGGGCCTTTCGGATGTCACCCATGGTAGTTGGCATCAAGGTGTATCGACTCTTTGGGTGGAACTTCATTGGTGCTATGGGTCTCCCCCATTGACTCCGCTTATGAGAATTTCCTTGATAATTGTTATTTGGCATATTTCTAATTAATGATATATTATTGCTTATTCAATCTCACTAGGCTCTTTTGGCCTAACACTTGTTTGGTGTCAATGTGTATCTCAGGTTCTAGGGGTGCCACAATTAAGGAGGTTTAAGCGGCCTTGCATGTGAGCTTGGGGAGAGTGCAAGTGGGCGCACTTTTTGGTGAAGATTCTTTGGGTCTATAAACGACACCCTTTTTGTAATCTTGTTTCTATAGTAGAAATTAGATTAGCTGGTTGTTGTTTATTAACGTTAAATTACAAACTGTAATTAAACAGGTTTTATATATTCCCCATTTTTGGGAGGCTCTTGCTTTGGAAATTTTATATACCACATTTCCGTTTTTCTGAAATTTTGTTATCCCTATTTTTGGGGTGTTACACATATATCCTCATTGACCAATTAAGAGTCTCCATCAAGATGCACATCGAAGTCCATTTTTCAAATGGCACACACACCTAAATCCAAAAGAGCAAAAAAAACAATTTTTTAATTATAAGGTTTAGACAAACATAATATCCAAACATTTACCTATTTACATAGGATAAGCAATCCATACTTCAGTGAAAAGATAAGCCATAAAAATAATGAACACATACCGTGATAAAGCACTTTTGTTGACAACACATGGGGAAACTTGAATTGGTCACCAATTGAGTTTCTGACAAACCTTGTATATTGGTTCAAACTAAAACACAACGAATCATCCAAGAAGAGGAAAAAATTAGTTTTTATAAAAGTAAAAAGAATATATTGGTATTAAATAGCAGCTGACTAAAACAATTTTTAAAATGTTGGATGCAAAAATAAAATTACTTGCACTTATAAAGGAGGGTTAGGGATAAATGACTCTAGAAACAAGATCGGATCCAAATTCCTAGAAATAAATATTTTTATACATCTCAACTTACATTAGAAGAATGTTATCCAACTAATTCAAATTCTTAGACTGAAAGTGTGCCACATGATCTCGAATTCATCCATCTATTAATGCAACATAAAGTCTTAGACTGTCGAGCTTTCTTCAAGCCGATGGCAGACTTGTGGCCAAAAAATGTTCTTCAACAAATCTTCAAACAATTAGTGGAAAAAGTTTTCATATCCTAAGAGCAAAAACTGAAGCTACTTCCCTGTTCATCTTCTTGAAATCACTCAAAATCGACACTATCCGGGGATTCTAGCAGTCCTGTGGTCAATAACAACCACAACAGTGGTGGTGGCCATTCTTCGACCAATCGACCTAGTTTCATAAACAAGTTGAAGATCAGAGTAAGTTCTTACTTCAATGAATTCAATTTCTCAATCTAGACCACTACTACAAAGAGCATTCCGATCTATAGTCGTTATCTGAAAAGTAGAAAAAAATTGATCATCAACAAAAGTCGAAATGAAACAATTACAGATTGTTCAAATGAAACGATTACAGATTGTTCATCAACAAAATTCGAAATAGTTTTACCTTCAATAAGAAACATAATTAGGCATGCTCCTGGAAAATTGGAAGAAAAAAGTTGACCTTAAAAGAGAAGATTTTCAACTATTTGATCCAAAAAAGGAATTGCATACACAATTGACAAGACCATATCTCAAATAAAGTAGTAACACTTTTTACAAGGAAAATAACATAAAGAGTAAAGTCAACAACAACAGAAGAATATTGATTATAAATTTATAACCAATAACGTTATCGGTTCAAATCGCCATAAATGATATAAGATTTAAAAGAACAGGGTGCTCAGATCGACAAGAACTTAAGCCACACTTAAGCATGGTGATTTGCCTCAACCAGGTGAGGAACCCGGTCCACCCCACCTTACAAACCTTCCAAAAATTAAGATGTATCAAGTACATTGACTGTTTCACAAAACTCAAACCTCAAATCCAACAAACCACCATATTAAAATTCAAAATCAGACATATAAATAAATAAGAAATTGGAGGCCTATCCACATTCCACCTAATGACCTAAATCAACATTTGAAACTACAAAACTCTCAAAAACTCAGATATATCAAGTACATCGACTATTGCACAAAACTCGGACCTCTAATCCAACAAGTCACTTGAAAAAAAATCAAAATCACACAAAGAAATAAATAAGAAATTGGAGACGAAAACCCACATACCTTGAAATGGAACCAAGATATGTTGAATATGCTAAATAGCTTACACCCATATTTTCATATCCTCCAATGAACCCCATAATTCAAACTGAAAAAATAAAGCTTCGGACTTTATTGCAATAGATCCGACCAAAACAGATCTCCCTAAATCAAACCTATTAACCCCACATATTATCACAAACACAATCCATCAAGAAATCAAAATATTAGGGTGAATTATATGTTAAATAGAAGTTCGGGGTGAAAAATGTAATTTAATTAAAGTTGATTAGTTATTGGGCTTTTGGGCCCTAAGGGCTTGCACGCCTCATATATATTTAATGCTTAACCTAGTTTAGGTTAGAGAGTTGGTCGTTAGAAAGGTTTACTAATCCTTATTGAAATTCTCTCTGTAGTCGTTGGGTTTCCGAAATAGTGTAAAAAGAAGTGCTTCAAATCATTTCTATTTGACTATAGCTTAACTGTGACAACCTTGATCGAATGTGTAGGATAAGTGGGAGGTGGTGACACACAACGACCATTCCTGAAAGACCACATACTTATGAGATCGATGATATCGATGAGATTGATATTCAAATATTAGAAGTATGATAAAGATGAGTCGCGGGAGCAAAGATGGAATATTCTATCAACTTCACTATTCACCCAAATTTAGCAATCCAAGAAAATCAAGTATGTTGTATTTCAAGATCGAAACTGACCTGAGAGAGACTTGACTTCTACTAACAGTAGTGAAAAGCCAAATAGAGAGTTTTGCGTGTGCCTGCTTTAGTAAGAGTAAGGGATCATTTTCCCGCGAGAAGTAATGAGAACAATGATAGAATGGATAGAAAACGTCCGAAAAAACCTGCTATGGAACTACTTATAAGAAATCCTTTAACAGCAGCAAAGACTTCAGAATGGAAACCTTATCTTAATAGGAAGTGGAATCTCAATTCCAGCGACGGTTTCATTAGATATCTTACAACTAGAATCCCTCTTTTTTCCGATCCAGTCCCTCCACCACACTAACATTCTCTTTGCCAGCAGGCTCCCACTTGTTGGTTCATATAAATACAATCACTAGGATTATTAACTAATAAGGAGGAGTAGGAGTAGCACAAAAAGAGGGATTAACATTATGGACCATAAACCACTAACTTATATTCTAACGGACTGAATATCTTTTATAAGAAATTGTAGGAAGACCCGACGATTTTTTCCAAGAAATCCTCATCGAAAGATACACACTATTCCGTAAAGAATTTATTTTTTTATACTTCTTACTATTAGAAGTATCCTTTCCTATTTGATCCCTTTGAATTCCATATTCGAAGTTGCCATCGGATCTTTTTTTTTTCAACTCATTTTTATTTAATTTTAATCCATTTTTTCTGGCTAGGCTAGGCGAAATAGCCGTGCCACTTCCCTTTCTTTATGATAAAACCTTAATCCCTTTACTGATAAATATAAACATATGACCAGCAGTTGCGATTTAAGGCTTATTGTTTATTGATTATTTACTGTGATTGCACTGTTTCTAGGATCTACAATTGGTATCAGAGCAAAGAGACAAGATTTTTGATCCAAAAGGTTTGTCTAAAACCCTTCTTCTTTGTTTTATCGACTTCTAGGATCTACACAAAAAGATAGATATCAACATCATGATGAAGGAGCCATAAATTTACATACCAATTTTATAAACCCTAAAAATCCACATGGTAAACAATCGAGAATCAAACTTACATATGGAAATTGACGGTGGAGAATTGACCATGGAAGCAACCAATGCTAAACAATCAAGAATGAAACAACTTACATATGGAAAATGACTGTGGAGAACTGACCATGGCAGCAATAAAAACCCTATAAATTGGATTGTGAAAAAAGAGACGAACCTTGCAAGCTTCTGTAGCTGTTTAGATAGAACACTTCCTGAAGAATGAAAACAATAATTTGAAGAACTGGAACATTATATTCAAACTAGTTTCAAAAAGAAATTAACACAAAGAAGTCGGGAAATAAAATGAAATTACCTCTGTAGAACCTGTAGAGGATCAAATGTGAATCGGTAGTGAATTCAACTTTAGTCAGAACCCTAACCATATATACTCTTGAATTGGCAATCATCGGAGCTTGAATCTTCATTTTGAGGAACCGATTTCTGAATCGTCACTTTGGGAAGATAGAGTGTGTCAGAGAAAAATTAGGTCAAACCTTAACTTAATGCAGTTCAAATCTTGAAGATGGAGAAGGTTAAATATGAAATCAGAAACAACGAAAGCCAGATGAAAACAATCAACCGGGATTTTAAAGAAAAAAGAGAGATGAAACGTGGAGAAGGGCAAACGACCTAGAGTGGATGCATGTGGGAGTAGATACATCGTGTTGGGAGCGGGAAACATGAGATGGAGAGGGTAGATATTAGGGAGGATCTTGATTTCAGATTACCTATGTAAGAGTACCTCTTCATAACTAAGACCATCATCATCTGGAAAGAGCAGTTTGTACTCTCAGTATGGTGGGAGACGTGAAAGAGCAGAAGAAGAAAAATGTTTCAAAAAAGGTAGGCATACGACGTACAAAAAGTTCACGCCCTTCTCATTCCTCTAATTTGGAACCAATATGGAATTGATTCAATTATGGAATCATGAATAGTCATTGGTTCAGTCGGAGTGAAGAGGTAGAAAGGGTCGATCCTTTGGTGATTGTATAAAAAAAAAGGGTTTTCACTTGTACATAATGCATATTAAGTTGTATTTTAAGAGTTTTTGGATTGTATGCATAAACTGATTGTAACTTATGCTTTAAAAATTGTATTTAAGACTTTTACTTAAATGCATATTAACGTAGTATAGATATGGTACCAAAGTTAAGATTTACCACTCTAGGGACTCGACACTCTGGGGCAATCTGAACTTGTCTATCCCTTACCTATTCGTTTAGTCCTCTCTCGACACTTTGAGACAATTTGTGTCCATCTAGCCTCCGTTGAAGGGGGCGTGTTAAAGTTTTACATCGACCGGACTTGGATAAGAAAACACTGTTGAAAAATCTAGGGCTCCCTTCTTCTATTTCGAAGAGTAAATATAGGGCTCCATCTCATTTATCTTCTATATATGTTGAAACCTCCCTTCTGCTATTTCGAAGAGTAAATCTAGGGCTCCATATATTCTCACAATAACTTTTTTCTTGAATAAATATACATTTAAAGAAATACAAAAGTGAAGATGGGCATACTCACTCTAACACAAAAAGGTCAATCCAAGATGCCACTTGGGAAGACCAAAAATTAACAAAACCAAAACCACTTAAAAGTAACAAGAGGCCCAAAATACCAAATTCCAATAAAATACAAATAATCTTTTGTAGCCCAAGCCTAAGGGAAAGTTCAAACAATGGAAACAACGGAATGGGGATTTTATTTTATTACAATTTTATTTACAAAAACGTTTTCAATAAATTGGTTTATCTACTACAGGACCAATGACCACTTAGAATCTAAATATAGACGTAAGAATGAGAATAAGATTGTTAACAATCGGAGGAACAACGACGGACCTAGGAGTTTTGTCGAGCGATAGGGGTGTTCAAAAACCCAGAAAATCGAGAAATCGAGCTGAGCCTTTTGGTCTAAATCTGGAAAAACCGATAACCGTAACATCTAAGAATAAAAAAAAACAAAAACCGGAAGAAAAAAAAAAGGTATTCACGGGTCGGTTTTGGTTTTAAACTTTGGATACCCAAACCGAACCGGATATAATATATGTATAATATTTATTATAAAATATTTATATTATTATTTATTCATTATTATTTTTTGGTGTCAAGCAATATGGTGGATGATTAAATTTGGTGGTATGAAGTCATGAAGGAGTCAATATTAACCAAAAAATGGTTGCTTTTAAAATATTAAACTTGTTTTAATCTGCAGCGCTTTATTTTTTTATTTTTTATTTTTTTGTGTAATTGTCTTGAATGTCATAAAATCCAGTAGCGTTTTTATATTGTAAATGATATTTTATATCAAATTGAGTAACCGTGAAACGAATCGTGGGTAATCGACTTATTTTGGTTTGGTTTGGTTCAGTTCAACCTACGATTTCGGTTTTGGCCAGGTATCCGCCTCATGCGGTTCGATTCACATTTTCCTTACTATCATAATTGAACCAAACCGTGAACACCCCTACCGAGAAGGTACATCTGTAAGTTGGATCAAAGGCCCACAAATTCGTTCGATGTGTTTTTAGCTAAATTACATCGCTTCGAAGGACTTTTTGGTTGATTTTGATGGACTTTTCGTTTTTTTAGTTGATTTCGAGAGGCTTTTTTTGTTTTTTTTTATTTTGAGGGACTTTTTGGGTGAAAGTCATTAACTGGAAAAGAAGTAAAGGAATGGTCTTGAATGAGTCTTCCAATGGTAATGGGCTTCAATTATGAACTTATAATCTATAATCTGATGTCGCGTTGAGGTAGAAGGCCCACGGGTCGTGAATTTCTTTTCCCGGAGAAGAAGCAATGACGGTATCTTTTTTCATTGATGTTTCTTGTATTTTCTAATATCCCATAGCACTCTTCAAATTAAGTTTAGCGGGTTCATCTTTCATACCCCAAAAAAATCTACTTACAAATATAAGTGGAGCACATGCACGTTAGAGGTACGCCTCCGGGAAGGCATCGGCGAGGGCCAAGACTGAACAAGTGATTTCATGTTGATAATAGTAAGTTTATTTGTAACATGCATGTTAAACCTAGCGGTATAGGAGCCTTTGGCCTCCTATGTAACACCCTGAATTTTGGGACCCCGTTTGTGAGTGTAAGACTTATGGAATGTGTTTATGGTATTCCCCAATATGGTTTAGTGGTTTAAAGGTCTGAATCGATTGAATCTTAGCGTCATGGCGGAGTCAAATAGTAGCCTGGGGAGTCTTGACGACTATGACGGCGACTATGCCAAGGTTAATGTCGCCAAGGCAATATCGCAGGCGAACCCCCACTTTCGGTACACGTAGCGCGATAGTGACCGGCGATAGTGGCATGTCACAATCGCAGGGTACTCTTGCGGGCCAGGGGATAGCCTCGGTACAGTCCGGGCGATTGTGCCCTGCGACTGTGCCCTTCGCACTGTCGCCCTGGCACTATCGTCGAGCTCCAGACGGGCTTTTCCCTTTTAAGTGACTTTTTGTAAATGGATCTGATTATTTTAAGGTGTTCCAACTAGAGGACGTTTACACACAGTGAAGGTGCGATTTCACACACTCTCTCCTCTTCTTCCTTCATTTAATGATTTTGTAGGTGAATCATTAATACCCTTGATTATTAGGGTTTATAAGATTAAAGGAACTTCAACTCTTCCAAGATTCAAGTGACCCAAGTCTCATCTCGCCACTATCCATGTCTAGGGTTTTCTTCATCTTTAGGGTTTCCACTTTACAAACCTTTTTGGTGAGTCTCCTAACCTTTATTTCCTTACATGTGTGTTATTAAATGCTTATGTAAATATTATGAGAAAATGTGAATATTATGAGAAAATGTGAAGTTAACCTAAAACTAGGGGTTTTGGTACCTCTTACTAATGTATGAATAATTTTTTCAAATAAGGTTATGTCATATTATGAGAGTCTTATATGCACATAGAAGTGTAAAATGGGGTATACATTGGTAAAGAGTCATCTTTCATGATAATGGGAATTGGTCATAGATGGTTACATTGGTAGTTGGCCGTCATATTATTGTAAATGGTGTATTCTTTGACAAATGAGTTACGTATATGATTATGATTATGAAATGTGTATTATCATGCTTTAACATGGAATGTAATATGCATGCGCTAAACTATCATTAAATGGTCACGATCTAAATAGGAAGTTAATATCTATGTCCTCGTGCACGAGGATTTAGATGGCATATTTATATGACGTGCTAATTGTTGGCCGTTTGGGTACTAACGAGTAGACAATAGGGGACGTAAGTCCTTGAGTTGGAACTCGTCTAGATTGGATAGGAACCCATGTCTGTAATCCCTTAAGGTGTAACTCGACGGAGTAAGTGTAAGTCCAAGATTCAAGCAAGACACAATCAAGTACATAATTAAGATCAAGTCTAGAGAGAGAATGTAGAGAGAGTTTGTCATATATCTCACAAAAGTCAAAAGTCTAATGGTTACAATGCTTACAAACTCTTACTAAAAACAAAGGAACAAACCTTTATATAGGGTCAAACAAGCATTGACCTCTATACTAGGTACAATAGAAAAGTCAACAAAATTAATGAAACTATTTGATCTAAACAAAGCATTAACAATCTCCCCCTTTTAGATCAAATAACAAAAATACAATCAATTAGTCCACTTCATAAAACATGTTTTCCTGATACCCATGTAAGATTTAAATCTTCTTATGTTGTCTCTGAATTTTAGTCTGTCCTTGATAATGTGAATCATCTTATCTGTCCAGGTTCTGTCCATTCTAGGCATATGATCATTCATCTCAAGAATATTTTCAGCTTTTTATCTTTGTTCTCATACACTACCCCTAGCTCATGTTGTCTCAAAACAGTGTAGAGAGGTGTTTCTTCAAGTAACGGATGAGTCATGTCAGGTGCAAGAATGTTGATTCTGTGCTGATTTGTCTCTATACCAAGATGGAAATCAAGAACATATGTGTAGAAGATATGCCTCTTGATAAACCTTTTGATGGTTTCAAGTGCAAAAATCATTTCAGGAAATCTTTTGGTTTTGTTTCTGAAATCATGGTAAATGAATTCAATGTCATCAAAACTCAAGTTGGCATAGTCGGCTTCATTGAAAAAGTAGAACTTCATATCCCTTCTTTGAACTTCAAATTCAGGATACCAAATTCTTCTGTATTGCTTCATCCTGACTTCCTTGATTAGCATAATTCCTTCTTCGTTCCTTACATCTTTGCAAGTTCTAGTCACTTCTTGAAGCATCTTGATATAATCTTGCTAAAACTCTAGAGACTTATCTTTAATGTTGAGAATTTGAGCTTGATCTAATTGCCTTATGTAACTCACAAAAATATTCACTCCTTCCTCCAGATAGGGAACCCTTAGAGAAGTTCTGATCCTTTCAATTTCTTCAATGGTTGGACCAAACTCATCATAACCCGTGTATGGAGTATAACCCACAATTGGAGTACCTGAAGGACCTGCTTCCTCAGGAATCACTGGTGCTAGAAGTGGTTCTCTTACAAACTCAGCTTGATGTAGAGGGCTATTGGGCTTCTTCTGGTAGGGAAACTCTTCTTCAAGAATCTCTTGGGCATTAAGATCAACAGCATCAGAAGGTATTTGAACATTAGCTTTAGAAAACTTAAAATCTTTGAATGTTGGCACAGATGGAATTGCAGATGTACTAGGCAAAGGCTCTTCAACTTGAATAGGGCTAAGATGTATGTCATCAGGAGACCTCTGAGCATACATTTCATTCAAAGCATCTGTATCTCTATCCTCAAACAAGTTATCTAGCACACTCTCTTCAGCTATAGGCACTTTTTCTGCTCTTTTTACAATCTCACTTACTTCCACTGTGTCATCATCTGAATCTATCTCCATAAAGTCATCTTTCTCCCCTTCTTCTTTAATTTTCCAGAACATTTCATACTTAGCATTCACCTCATCATCATCATCATCATTGTCAGACAGTATAATGACATTAACATTCTGAATTCCCATAATCTGTAAAATCTCCTCCCTTGTTGCAACCTTAGGCTTTGCAACCCTTGGTTCAACATCTTCATTTACAAACAAGACCAACTCTCTTCCAGAAACATTTTCATTCTGATCAGCTTGTATGCCACTCTGATCCCCACTGCCTTCAACATTTATCACATTAGCAACATCAAGATCCACAACAATTTGTGTCTTTTATTCATCTCCCCCTCATGATCTTGATTGGAAACATGATCATGCCTTTTACCCAAAATTGCTTGAGACTTGCAAGATTGTTGAACTGCCTTGGTCAACTTCTGAATATTCTTGATTACAACAGCTTTGAAGACCTGAAATTCAGTAGCAGTGACAAGATCTAGTTGAACCACAGGAATAGCTGGAGCTGGAGTTTGTTGAGACCTCAATAACCCAACTAAGTCAGCTTCAGTCTGATCATCAGGTGCTTGAGATAAAAAAAACTCAATAACTACATGCCTTTAAAGTTTTATTTTATAAGAATTCATTGGTAACTTACGTAAATCTGAAAGATGAGATTAAGTAGTTCTTTTGTGCTCCCCCCTTTGGGAGGGGGAGCGCCAAAAAGAACAAAGAAAAAAGAGTGCTTCTCGGGGAGGAGCACGATATGTAGCTAACTAGAAACAGTAGGAAGCAACACTAATAAGCATGTGCCCTTACCGGTTTCTTGCTTTGATATAGCTGGAGTTGATGCTTCAAGTAGCAAAAACAAGACAGTCATTGCTAACAACAGTTGCAGCTAAAACAACCCGACATTTCCTCTCCTTTCGGAGGGAAATGAGATAAGGGTTGACCTTCTTATATCTAGCTAGTCTGATAACAACCCTACATTGATGACCGAAAGGAGATCAATGAGATAAGGGTTGAACCTCATAGCCATTATAAGCAAAACTTGACTTAAGACAGAATGTCTTTTGTCAACGATAACATAGGACCCCATTGGAGAACTGTTAAAACAGGGTTTAAGAGCTCTTGAACCACCTTTAAGAGGCTCCTGTAATAACATCGTTATACCCCAACTGTAACACAAATCCATTCAGCTATTAGCACGAGGGCCTGCACTCACTCTGCTTCACCACCCCTGGAGGTATGGAAAAAGCTAGCTTTTTATTGGATTTTCATTAAAAAGCAAGCTAACTTCCCCGATACCAACAGTCAGGGTATCGAGCCAGCGTCGTTCATTTGGCATACTTCCTTGGGTCACTACTCCCAAGGAAGCGAGACTAGATAGGGCGTCATTCATTTGACGTCGTTCATTGATTCTTTTTTCTTTGTTCTTTTTGGCGCTCACCCTCCCAAAGGGGGGAGAACAAAAGAACTACTTAATCTCATCTTTCAGATTTACGTAAGTTACCAATGAATTCTTATAAAATAAAACTTTAAAGGCATGTAGTTATTGAGTTTCTTTTTTGTGTTTTGTATTTGCGTAAGTGACCAATGAACCTTTCTTATAACACTTTAAACGCATAAAGTCCGGATGGTATAGCCAAGGAAGACAAGACAACATTGGTTTTAGCATATAACAGTGATTTTAGCTCCTCCACAGAAAGATCTACAAATTGAATACATGGAGGTGGAGGTGGTGGAACTAGTTCCTCAGTCACTGGATGTTTCCCTTTCATCATTCTCTTTACATCACCAATCTCTTGCTGAATTCTCTCAAACAACCGATCCTCTACAGTCTTTAAGGTACCGTCTAAATGCTCCTTGGACACAAAGTTCGGGAAACTAACTCTGGGGCTACTCAAGGTCACCGTTGGCACAACAGTTGAAAAATCAACAGTGTGGCATGTGTTCACAGCTGTCATGGTGTTAACTGTGACAGGACTTCCATCTAATCCTCATAGACCAGATTGTGGTGTTACTATAGATGTTCTGATCAGAGCACACAGACTTCCGATGGTAGTTGTTTGTATAAGTGTCCTAGGAATAAAAAGTGGAAATTCAAGTGGCGCTAGACTCGAGTGTGCACAGAAAGGAATTGAGTTCTGGGGCAGATTAACTCTAGTTTCAATATCTATACTTTCCGACTGAAATCTAGATAGCATTTGTGCGAAATCCCCGTGCATATCTGAGACTATTGCATGTTGTGAGACAACAGAATGGGTGGTTTGGGTGTACAATTGCGTTAGTGGGCTTCTAACGTCTTTTTCAACACCTGCTCGCAACACATGCGGCGAGGTGGCAGATGTGGCTACCCTTCTGGATACGTAGGTTCGGTTACACACCCGCTCCCCAAATTCTTTTTCTTCATTCACTCTCAGCCTCACATTTTCAATATTTTCAACAATATCTCCCTCATTACGCCTTATATCACCAATCACATTTTCAACATTGGTATCAACAACTATCATATCAACTTCCATATCATCATCGTGTAAAGAAATATCATCTAAGAATCTAAAGTTGTGGCCCATATCATCATTCATTATTATCATCATCTGGACCAGGTGTATCAGATGAAATTGTGTCAGTTGAAGAACTTGCTGCCCGATCCGACTCAGTTTCAGAGTTCAAGCCATCATTGGCATTCTCTTCTTGATGGCCCAATTGTTGAATGATGACCTGCTCAGGTTGAGATGTAGAGACTACTTGGTGTATGGCATTAACAGCCTGAGTCTCTACAACCTCTGGTCTTGAAGATTGACCCCCTTCGTTTCCCCTCTCAATATTTTCCCTCTGCTATCCCCGTTCAATTACCACCCTGGTATATTGAACCCTCATTGACTCCACTCTCCTAAGGATTGGGTCCTGGGTAGGGATAAACGGTTCTGTTAATCCCATAGACTCTCTATACTCCCTAACACTCTTGGAGTTCGGATCAACATAAGCAAGTAGGGCCTCGGTACTGGCATTGAGAATGTGAAGGACTGCTTTTGTATTTGTAAGTACCTCATACAGAATTCAGGGGCAACTTCATGATTGAGTCTCTTATGAATGTCTCGGTTGGATCTGATCATGCTTCTGATGATTAACTGAAGGAATCTTTGACAGGGCACAAAACTTGGCTTCTTGGATGTTCTCTTGAGCAACACTTTGTCATATAATTCAGCGCAAAAAGCAACTGAGTAGTCCACATGCAGATTGTAGACTATAGCATGAAAAAGTCTTAATGTATGCATGTTGGTGTTGTCTATGCCAGAATGCCTTGAAGTCAAACATCGGTTGATGATGGAAAATAGTTGATAATAGAATGGCGGTAGATTGTTCTTCTTGAAGTCACTGATCCTTGTGATTTGACTCACATATCCTAAGGCTCGGATGCCTTCAAAAAATTTTGAACCAACAAAATATGGGTCAAAAGTAGTTTTGTCTTCTCTTGAGTTGTCTTCCGGTAGATCAAGAATAAGTCTGAGCCTTCGGTAGGTCAACTTTGAAGTGAAGTTATCTATCCGGATGTCAATATATTTTTCGTTGTTACTGTCCACCACATAGTCAATGGTTTTCCATGCTTGTTGCAAATAGATCAGTGGCACATTTGCAGTGGCCGTCATAGCATAGAAAAGTGGATGGCCTTTCAGGATGTCTAAGACCAAGGGATTGATATTGAGATTATCAAGATCCACATGATGGTTGTTCTGAGACAGCAGCAAATATTCTGAAGGATTGATCAGTGCAAGGTCAGGATCACCACCAATTGCTGATTGATAGTGTGATCTGGATTAGGGCATTGGAGTGTCTTTTGAGACATTGGGATCATTCTCATCCATTTAAACAATCGGGTCAATGGAATTTTCACTGGCCATTGAGAATACCTGAAAAGATTAAAAGTATTGGATGGAAATCCAATATGTCAGTTAAAATCCAAAAACCTTGTTTTTCAGAAAAACTTTTTGTAACACTCTAGATTTTCAGAGTAATTTAAAATCTGGAAATATGGCAACAAGACATTCGAATTGGTATAAACCTACCATAAAGGGGATCAGTCCTTAAGACTGTATAAAACTCATACGGATATATAATTTATCAACAATACTAATCTAAACATAACCGTCTAGACTACAACACTTGACGAACCAGAATTCACTAAAAGATGGGACTTAAACAATGCCCAACACCAAAATACTAGACATCTCAAAATATGCCTCGAGTCCACGCTCGACTCTCAAAGATCCTGTGTAACCCACCGCTAAGGGAAACCTGTTATACATATCATTTGAGAAAAAGTGTTAGGCTTAAAGCCTAGTGAGAACATACAGTTTATTCAAAATCAGAGATATAAACATCAGTATCATAAAGAAATCTTTTCATAAAGGTTTAGTTTATAAAAGATAACATTTCGCCACAACCGGCCTCTTCGGTCCAAAACTCTTAAACGGTGATAAAAGGACCATTTTACCAAGGATAGTGGTGTAACACAAAGTAGGCCACAAATCCGAGTTATGAGCTAAACACTTGGAGTCCTCAGCAATGAACCCAGAGTCCGTGCTACGAGGTGAGATCGCGCTCCCAAGGGAAACCAATGTATACTCCTTCACTAGGATCACCATGAACCATGGCTAGTAACCGGGCTCACATAACCGTACCATAAACTCATCACGGAACATGTGATCCATAGCTACATATTTGGGGAATATAGCCTCCCAACAAAACAGTCTACTCCAAAACCTAGGGATCCACTAGTAATGGTAAGGACTCGTCACAACAACATATGTGACCAACCATAAATCAATATATGGTATAAGTACATTTTATAACCAAAATGCTATTCTCAGTTCAACTTCTGGTAAGAACGGAAATCATTAAAATGAGTTCATAAACATTCTTTTCAAACGACCACGTAATGTGCAAGTAAAACATCATTTTACTTCAATAAGGCGGAACCCGTCATTTTGGTCAAATCTGACCGGGAACCCCGAGATTTACCAAAAACTTCATTTATAATAAAATGTAGAGATCATAAAATCATACCGTAGAAATACTTCAGATTTCGCAAATAAGAGTTTTGACATGTATAAAGTTTGTAAAATGGTAGTAGGAACTCACCAAACAGGTTTATACGAAAACCCGAAAACCAGATATCGACCACGACGAAGAGGTGAAGCTTTATACACCGAAACCCCGAGCAGTGCACTTAATACTAGCGATCAACGGAGCTTCAAAGATCGAAGAAACCAAAGAAAAATCTTAGAGAGAGAGAGAGAGAGAATTTGAAGAGAGAGAATGAGATTGAGAAATGAGAGATATTTTGGGTGGAAACCCTTAAGTCGGCGAGGAGAGCTTCGCGGGTTATGCCGCGACTTCCACTCGCGGCATAACTCGCCCGTGTCCATAAAAACCAATACATCCAGAGGGTTTCGCGGGTTATGACGCGACCTCAACCTGCGGCATAACTCGCGTAGTTCACTATGGTTTGTCCAAAACAACCAAAGGCCAACTCAAACTTGGTAACAAACGCGGTGCTAACGACAAAAGCTTAACACTAGAATACCAAGGTTACATAACGAAATTCGGGGTGTTACACTTTTGAAATTTTTCTAAGTTCAGAAGTCTTAGACTAAAGAACTAGAAAATTGACAAAGTACATAAAGAGCTCAGATTGTTGCAGAAGACAAATGCAACAAAACACTTTAAAAAATTTGACATAACAAAGAATAGCAAAAACCTTGTGATTTTGAACTTTGGCCTCAAAATGTAAAAGATATCTCAAGAACACTCAAAGAACATGAATTTTTAGAATACTTTGTCAAGAACTCGCAGAGTGAGAAATTCTTGGCAAGAACTCGCAGAGTTCAAAAACTCTTTGAGTTCAAGTCAAGAACACTCACAAAGTGTTGTTTATGACAAGAACACTAAAAAAAATCACTGTTCATGAGTACAACTCTCAGAATACAGTGTTCACTTGAAGAACACTCAGAGAGTATACCTGATTAAAATTTGAAATTTCAAATCCACTGCTTTACTTGTAAGCTTTAAATTTTTTATTGAAATGGGTTTGATTTATTGAAATATACTGATTTAATATATGGATTTGAACATTTTAACATGATTTCAGTTCCAAAATTGATTCAACAGTCCACAAATTCATACGAAGTCCAAAAGTCCATAAATCAAATCCCAAGTCAAGGTAACCTGCAAACAAGTTAAAGATTGTATATTTGGATTCGATTTTGAAATCCCAAACATAAAATGAAGTTCCAATCGATATATCATCAACATTTGATAGTCCAAAATTCAAAAAAAAACACCAAAGGTCGGTTCGACAGGGGTTGAGAAGATGAACAATCAAGAATCAAAACCCTAATAATCGAACACAAATAGAGATAATCGATAATACAAACACAAATAATATGAATACAGTCGAAAATATGACCATGAAATCCAAAACCTACACTGAATCAATGAACACCAATTGAAAGTTTGAAAGACGCAAAGTAAGAATCGAGAGAAAATTTCTAAGTGTGAGAAAGCGCAAAGAGTGTTCTGAGACAAGTGAATGAGAAAAATGAGAAAACCACGAATTTATACTCAGGATAGGGTGGACACATGGCATGATTTGATTGGGCATCATCACTTGTCGCAGAGCAAAGAGAAAGAAACTTGTCACAAAATAGACAAGATGTGTGTGCACTTTGCGCAAGAAGCTATTTGCGCGAAGTGGTAATGATGAAAAGAACTCGCAGAGAGAGGCCTGCGTAAAGTCAGAACACGCAGAGCATTGTATGCACGTTCTTTACTTTGTGCAGCCTTTGGTGTGTGCGAGCTGAGAACTCGGAGACCAAGGCATGCGTGTTCTTCACTTAGCGAAGCCTTTGGCTTGCGCGAAGTAAGAACTCGCAGAGCACATGTTGCGCGTTCTTTACTTAGCTAAATTTTGACATTTTTTAAAAAGTGGAAACTTTCCAAAAATAACTTCCTTTCTTTCTAAAAATAGAAGCTTTCCACAAAATCTTTTTAAGCATAAAACTTGATATATTTTTCTCTTGAAAAACTTTTCAGATTTCAAAATTTTAACACAGACACACACACTTACAGACTTTGACATTAAGCTCCCCCTTGAAGTGTGCACATATCGGAATACTCTCCCTTGAATATTGCATTCAGATCAACATACTAAAGAATGAGTCCTGATCTGATGTGATCAGAAGTCAATCATCATGACATTGAAGACCGGGTTTTGAACTTCTTTATTCAAAAACCATTATTCTTTAACATTGAAGAACGGGTCTTGAACTAAATTATTCAAGAACCATTGCTTTTACTCCCCCTAAACCTGTGGTACCTGCAAAACAGATTTGACAGGTTTTGGTACCCACATGTATTTGTGTCCTGGTTGGTTAGATTTTGGAATCCACTTAAGATTGGATCCAGATATGTTAAAATCATTTTTATAGGAAGTGATTTTATATGTTCCATACCAGTGATGAGAAAATTCTTTTTGAACAAAATCATTCACACAACAGTAAGAACAACATATTTTTTTCTGTGCTAGCCTAATTAAATGATTTACAAAATAGGTTAAATCAGGCTTAGCAAAAGGTTTACCTTTACGTGTTTTGTTCTTCTTGGCTTTTTGAGTAAGTGCAGAAGATTTTTGAACAACTTTGTCATCAATAGAACCCTTGACAACCCAAACCATCTGATCTATCTTTGAAGCATGCTTTCCAAGAGATTTATTATAAGATCTAGTTGAGCCGTCAACAAATTTAATATAAAACAGATTAGTAGGACGAATCTGATTGGTATTAACAATTTTTGATTTGACACTTGTTCTTTTTGAAGTATTCTCATTAATAAAACTGGAAGCAGTTTTGAAAGAGTAAATTGAATCAGTTGAATTGTCAAAAAGTGATTGATTAATCACGTCTACAGAAATCTTCTCTGACAATTCAACATTTGCAACTTCCAGGTCCTTTATCTTTTTAGATAAAATATTCTTTTCTTCAAAAACTGTGTCAAACTTCTTTTGTAAATCAGACCTGGCCTTCTGTTCTTTTAAATATCTTTTTTTTTGGAAGGAGTATCCCAGACCACATTGGGCCCAGACTAATCTCCGGAAAACAGGCCTTTGGCCAGCGGGCATTCATCCTGTGGCTACAAGGATGACACCTGTGCCAATATTTGGCACAAATTCTACGTGTGAGGCTCGAACCTAGGCAACCGCTATGAAGTCCCCAGGCTCTTACCACCACACCATGATAGAACATATAGCCTTTTAGTGAGCTTAGATATTTCACTTTCAAGGTTTTGATTCTCTTGCTCAAAGTCTTTTTCTAAGTTCTTATTCTTTTCAGAAATTTCCTTGAAAATCCCAGCATTTTTCTTTTCAAAAACATTCTTTTCTGAATCAAAAGACTTTTTCTTCTCTTGAAAGATTTGTCTTTCCTTTTCAAGTAAGTCTTGTAAAGTAGAAATCTGCTTAGGAAGTTCAACAATCTTATCTTCAAGAACTTTTCTCTCTTTTGCAAATGTATCTCTTTCGGTTAGTAAAATTTTTTCAAATTCTGATGTTTGCTTTGAGAGTTTTATGCATCTATGCTCCAAATCTTTCTTCTCTTGAAAATCTTTCTTAGAAAAATCAGATAGTTTTTTATTGTAAACTTTCTCTAGATCAACTTTGTCTTTATTTGCATGGAGATTGTTAGTCCCAAAGTACGTAAACAAGGTTTTGTAGAAGGGGGGTTGAATACAAAACACAAAAATTTACTTAATTTTAATTCGTTATTGATATAAATATCAAGAATTATACTTAGAAAAACAAAGATTGTTGCGGAAAAGAACAGTTAAAACTACTCTAACAATTTAGAACTTAGAAACCTTTTTAACACAAAGACAAAAAGCTTAGAGAGAATACAAACTAACAACTTGCTAAATATTGCACTTGGAAATTCTTGAGATGAAAGTGTGTGTTGCATGGAGTCATCTTCATCCTTTATATACTATTAAATGCATTGATTGCAAAAGAAACTTGTCATGTGATGAATGGATCCTTGGATATCTTCAATAAATTCTTAGATATTTGAAATGACTTATCAAGATACAAAAGGTAACTTTTGTACTATGATAAGACAATATCCTAATATAATATACATTGTACAAATCTTTTTGAGATCTTCAAAAGAGAAAGTCTCAATCAAATCAGAACACAAGTGAATATCCTTTATGCAATAGAAGTTTACATTCCCTATGTCATAAGATCATTGGGAATGAGGAAGTATGTCTAATCATGAGGATTTAACATAATGAGGTTTTGCCGATCAAGAAGTGATCGGCAGAGAGAAACTCCACCGACGGATCGGTAGAAAGAATCCCTGCCAAAAGATTGGCAGAGTGATGCCAAAACAGGGAGTTCGGCAAGGTAACTTTATGTCGAAAAGAAGAAATATCAGTACAAGGAATGTCTGCCAAAAATATTGCTTCTTCGGCAGATATAGCTTAGTCTTCTTGAAGTTCATCTTGATCCACATCAGAGACTTCATGTTGAATTCGGTTGGTCTTTGATTCACCGGTCTTTTAAAGCATAACTAAGCTATTACAAAGAACCATAGAGTTTCCTAAGTATGAAAATGTACAAACATTTTACCGAAGAACAATTACAAGTTGAAAGAGAGGTCATCTTCAAATCTTAGATGACCCAACAATCTCCCCCTATTTGATGATGACATCTCATACTTAGATAAAAGAAGTAAACATGAATAATGCATTTTGATCTTTTCCATAATCTTTTGGGTTCTTTTTCACATAGACCATTCTTTTTGTTTCTTTTTGGATTATTTAGAGTATCCGACATTTACAAGTATAAACGAATGAAAGAATGAAAATTTACAGGATAATTACTTCAACCTAAAATTGCACATTGTATTAATCTTTGAGAAAGATTACAATACAAGTTCATAAGTAGAGAGAAAAGTTAAACAAAAGAAAAACTAAGGAGCAGAACTCCTTTTCTTCAATTCATCGGTCACAACCACATAGATGTCCATTGCATGAATAGGGATGATTTGAGTAATCCCATCAAGAAAGGTGGTGTTGGTAATGGAAATTTCCTTTGATCTGAAGAACCGAACTTAACCGTAGGAATCATTGAAGAAGATTCCTTCAATCGGCTGATGAAGTACTGTGGTGGAAGGATGAGGAACCAAAGTCGGTAAGGATAGGTCAAGGTTGGAAATGTTTGGAACTTTTCCTTCCTTGGCCATATGGGCAAACACATCTTCCCTTTTTTACTTCGACTTGGTCTTGGAGCGAGGAAGGAGGTTGGATTTCATGCTTTCTATCAACTTTTATTCGGCAGGAGTGTGTGTAATCTTGTAGGTTCTTCGGTAGGTACCGAATTTTGTTTGGAGATCAGTGATATATTTTTCAACTTTAGGTTTGAGAGAATTTCTGCTATTCTCAAGGCATATCATGATCTCTATCCATTCGAATACTCCATGTCGAACCAAAGAATCAAGCCTTTCAACCGACATGTTAAGATCATCCCTTGTGATGACAAGCCTAATGGCTTTACAATCTTTATAGGGTTTTAGGATCTTTACATCATAAATTTTTCCAGGACGTCTTCGGTTGTTGAGAGCCTTATGATACCAATCAATGCACATAGCTTCGATTTCCTCCTTCTTTTTCGCCGATTCCTCCAAAGCACTTAGTTGGCCAACTACCGGATCGGTAGAGCCCTGTGCCTTCTCGGCTTCCTCTTCAGCTATCTTTCGAGCAAGTTCGGAATCTCTGTCTAGAGTCATCTGAGCAATTTTGGCAATTCTAATTTCTTCTTCAGATAGACCAAGATCTGAGGAAACAATCTTCAGGGGAGGAGGAAGTTTGATTCCTCCTTCATCAACAATCTGTTTAATTTTGATACTCTTAAGTCGCTTTTCTTCGGAAGTTGCTTCTTCAGGAGTGAGTTTCTTCTTTCCTTTATCCTTTCTCGGCACAGTCTCCCCCTTAGACTCTTCGATCACTTTGAGGGAGTGATCGGTTCCTTCACCTTCAATGACCGGAGTATCATTGGTTCCCTTCTCTTTGTTGGTAGCCGACGATCCTTTTTCTTTCTCAATATCTTCGACAGATACCGAAACTTCCATTTCAACTTCAGTTCCCTCCCCCTTAGATGTAGCGCCTTTCGAAGTTCCTTCCTGATGCGCACTGGAAAGGTTTATCTGAGGAGTAATATGCTCCCCCTCAGGGCGTGCCAGGGAGGAAAGACCTGCTTTGGCCGACACACGGCCAATACGGAGATCAAGTCAAAGAAGAGTTCGGCGGTCATCAGGAGTGAATGCAGAATCCGTAATATCAATATCAAGAGACTCGGCAAATGTAATGACCCGGTTTCCAAAAATAACCACAATTACATGAAATCATCCAAATACGATTCGAAACGAATCAACTAAAATAATCTTCCCAGAATCACCTCAAGTAGAACGACGTAAAGAAATAATTCTAACCGCAATAATAAATTTTAACCGAAGATTTATAATTTTACCAATCTATGATTATCCAAACTGATAACAATAACATGATCAATACTAGCAAGCCAGTAATTGAATCCACCCTCAACTACCTTTTTCCCAAGCTAGCGATCCCAATATAAAATTCACCTGAAATGCATATTTTTGAAAACAAAATTGAGGGTTAGACCATATGGTCTAGTGCGTAAATCTGTCAGATAAATAATTTAGTAAAATCACTTTGACATAATGCCATAAATCATGTAGTCATAAAGTAGGCTCTCAGGCACTACGAACCAATATTTAAATAAATTGATTCTCAGGCACAATATATCACCCAAGTAACTAACCACAACAGTCGTCACAGTTTAATCGCACACACCCCGATAAGACCGCAATCAATATCGGTTGTGGCCCACCACACGAAACAAATTCGTGAGCACTATATATATATATATATATATATATATATATATATATATATATATATATAACCCTTGCTCGGACCATCACAGTCCTAACACACTCGACTTCTGTTGTGAAAGTCCCTTTATCCCAAAAATTTATAATCCAACCACATGTGTTACTAATAAACAACATGTAATGATAACCATTTTATCACAGTTAACGGTAATAATTCAAACATACCAGTCTGATATAACATCGAAATAATAATCATTTGATAACATATGCATTTCACTTCAAAAGGGGTTAAACGAAAACTCACCTTGGGTCCAATATATTCCACCCCGAGTCTTAACGGTTAGGACATTCTTAAACCGAACACCTCAACAAGAGAAGAAATCCATAAACCCACACCTCCATTCTTTAATTTATCTTTTGTTACTTTTTCTTCAATCTCTCAATCTTTCTCTCTAAACGAACACCCAGATGATAGAAAGAAAAAAACAGAAAAGAAAGAGTAGTAGAAGAAAGTAGAAGATACAAGTCGGTTAAATCAAAAATGAGGATAAGTCTTCACATTTATAACCTAAACTTACATAAATGGCCCCTTGAGAATAAGCCTTTTTACAAAATAATCCTTGAACTTTACACTAATGACAACCTGAGTTATTACAGCAAAGTACCGAGCAACTTCGGTTGGGAGAGTATCAAGCTTGGCATTAAGCTTAGAGATAGCATCAAGAAGCTGAAAGTTGACATGATCCTGATTTGTAGCCCGTTGCTGAAGCTTTGCAAGTTCCTGGTCGCGGGCATCGGATGTTGCCTTGAGAGTAGCCATAGAGAGAGTAAGAGAGGTATTTCTATCAATCAGTTTGATCACCTCCCTCAGGACAGCATCAAGATCATCACTGAGCGGGTTTCGAATACCCAGAATGTATTGTTCCATTGCATCCATGCACCGATAGAAATCCGAATGAACACGAAGAAGTTCGGTATTCTGCTCCTTAATAAGCCGAAGAAGTTCAGCAAGAGAAGCATTGTTGATGTCTAGAGATGCCAAAATCTCAGGATCACGGATGGAGTTCCTCAATGATTCGAATTGAGTGCCGAGAAATCGTTGTTGCCGATTGGTATCAATTATATCGGCAAGAACATCAGAGGGTATGGAGAAATGTGATTGCTGAGATTTCGACACAAAAGGAGTATGTGTCGAACGTCCAGCTCCTTCACTGATAGGAGAGGGAAGAGCATGATGTAGGCTGAGGTTGTCTCTTTGGAGGAAAACTAGGTGGAGAATCAGGGGATGAAGGATGGGAACCTCCATTAGGTGAGTTTTTAGTTAAGGTTTTGTGTTTAGGAGACTCAGGTTACTGTTTTGGTGATGTTTTCGGTGACGTTGCTTTCGGTAGGGTGAGTTGTGGAAAGGTGACTTTCGGCGGGGTAGATTTCGGTGAGGTTGGTTTCGGTGGGGAGACAATGGGGGAAGGAGGAGGAGATGGGGTGGCTTGATCTTTGATATAAGTGGTTGTATCGGAAAATGGGATATCCATAAATTTATTGGTGGTTCTCTTGGAACCGATATCTGGAACTATATGTTCTTCATGGAGCAGTGCAGAATCATCGGGTGCGACCCCGGGTGTAAGGCTGTGATGTGACGAAGCGGAACGTTGGCTAGGAGAGGATGCCAACTCATCTTCATCCCTCAATTGAAATTGAGGGGAAGGAGTAATAAGGGGCTTCTATTGTACAGCCAAACCCTGTTGGGAGGGAGTGGAGGAGGTGGCTTGTGGAATAGCAGGTCCCCGTGGCCCGAGAAGGGGAATTTCAACCTCATCCGATTTTTGAGAATCGGTAGAGGGAGTATGAGGTTTGGCCGAAAAGTACTTCCTAAGTCTCTTAGGACGAGACTTAGGTGGGGATTTGGAGCCACGTCGCTTTTCAGGGGAAGCAGTAATGACAGAGGTAGACTCCGAAGGTTGTTTCGGAGGCATAGTAATATAAGCGAGGGCGACGTTACCAGTGGCCTTTTTCTTCTTAATAGCCACCGATTTGGCTCGAGTACATTTTGGGGGAATTGGGACCACCGATTTGGATGAACGTTGAGAAAGTAGAGGCCTTTTGGTACCAGCTTCCAAAAGAGTACCCCAAATCGGATTGGGAGAAGTGATGAAAGAAATCATACCTACAGAAAGCGGAGTGTCGGTAGGCTTCACGGGTTTGTGAAGTGTTTGCTTGCTTATTTGAGTAGAGGGTAAATCGTACATCATTATTGGTTTGGACAAGTCAGCATCTGCACGTAGCGGTCCAGCAGTTTCTTGTTGATGATGAGAGAGAGAAACCGTGGAAGAGCCACATTGTGAGTACGAGGTGGGGAGATGGCAGTGACAATAGAATCAAAAATCACCTGAGCGAAGTCAATGCGTTGCATAAAGATGAGTGCATGGGCCAACCGAGTGATAAAAGCGGGAGATTTGTCCCACCCAGAAGTCTTGTGAGAGATGCAATAAAGGAGGTGTGAGAAGAAGAAATTCCATATAGCACCCATGTTCTTTCGAAGAAGAGTGACGGAACCCTTGCTTTTGCCTTCGTGGATGTAGTTTAGTGTAGCGACTACTTCGTCATGTTCCCGACCAATGGGAAACAGAGTGTAAGTCTCATATTCAGAAATCCGAAGAATCGAGCAGACATCCTCAACCCCAAAAGTAAGGTCGGGATGTTCCTCAGAAGAGAGAATGGAGGAGGATACCTAATGAGAGTCTGTGTCGTATTTGCAGGTGAGCCAAAAGCTACCAAGAAGCATTTTGCTCATCTTGGTAAAGGCAGTGAGAGCATGTTGAAGAGGAGATCTTTGAAGAAATATCGAAATGTGGTTGAACTTCGGGTGATCAATGTCTGCAGAAAGACGAGCGAGTTGGTTGCATGCGGGAAATGCTAGATTTTCCCGAGTCAGTGGAGTGTTCTTGCTGGTCTTTGAAGATTTTGAGGAAGCCATGGAAGTGAGATTTAGAGAAAATGTAGCAGGTTTGAGGATGATCGTAGGAGAGGGAAAATAGAAAAGAGGAAGAAGGCAAAAAGGAATATATATATAGGTCAGGTTTGAGGGGGAAATTCGAAAAGTAAATGGTAATGATGGTAGTAGAAACGTGGGGAAGTGGAACTCCCCAAAACGGCGTTTGCAGACCCGTAGGGTGACGCAAGTCGTTCTATTTCTAACACACTAGTCACATCGTGCCACATGGGATAAGTCCATTGGATAAAGCAGAGGTGTCGAAAGGGAGTTTCGGTTGGGGTTTTAGATAAGAAGAATGACTCAGCACATTTTCGGTAAGGAATGGTATACCGAAAGTGATATGGTAGATGTATTGTTCGGTAGAGAGAGGTACCGAAGACAAAATAGAAGATTCAGTATGGAAAGGTTCAAAAGGAGAATTCGGTATGCGTGAGGCTTACCGAATAAGGAAGAATACCTTCTTCGGATAAATTAGATCGGTAGGTGTGAGGCTCACCAAAAAGAGAAGAATACCTTCTTCGGTATGGATGATTTCGATAGGCATGAGGCTTCGGTAGGTGTGAAGCTTACCGAAGAGTGATACCGAAACGGAGATATGAAGGATCCGAAGGATGAAGGATACCGAAATCGATTGTTCCTTAGCAAAAGTTGAACTAAATTTAATACATCTCTAGTTTTTTTTACTCAAAGTTTAATATACCTAAAGATCCAACAAGGAAGTTGAATGTGGCCTCATCCAGAGGTTTAGTGAAGAGATTTGCAAGCTGAAGATCGGTAGGAATGAAGTGAAGTTCAATATCACCTTTAGAGATATGATCTCTGATAAAATGATATCGAATATCAATATGCTTTGATCTGGAATGCAACACAGGATTGTTAGCAATGGTTATAGCACTAGAGTTGTCATATAGTATGGAGATTTGAGAATAGAACTTGTCATAACCTGAAGTTGGTTCTTCATCCACAATATATGAGCACAGCAACTGCCAGCTGCAATATATTCGGCTTCAGCAGTAGAGGTGGAGACTGAGTGTTGCTTCTTGCTGGACCAACTAACCAAATTTTCACCTAGTAATTGGCAGCTCCTAGTTGTGCTCTTCCTATCCACCTTGGATCCTGCAAAGTCAGAATCTGAATAGCCAATCAGATCAAAATATGAATCTTTGGGATACCAAAGACCCAGATTCATAGTACCTTTGAGGTATCGAAAGATGCGTTTTAGAGCAGCCAAATGAGATTCCTTATGATTGACATGATAACGCGCACAAAGACACGTAGCATACATAATATCATGTCTACTAGAAATTAGATAAAGAAGAGGTCTAATCATCCATCTATAAATGGTGATATCAACTGGCTTACCAGCTGGATCAGCATGAATTTTGAGAGGTGGTGCCATTGGAGTTTTCATGGAAGAGCAATTTTCAAAATTAAACTTCTTTAGGAGGTCACGAAAGTATTTGCTTTGGTTTATGAAAATTCCTTCAGAAGTTTGTTTGACTTGAAGACAGAGGAAGAATGTTAGCTCACCCATCATACTCATCTCATATTTACTTGCCATGAGAGAGGCAAACTCCTGACAAAGAGATTCATCAGTAGCACCAAAAATGATGTCATCCACATAGATTTTCACAAGAATTATATTACATTTGGTTTTCTTGAGAAAGAGAGTGTTGTCAATTTTACCTCGGGTATATTTGTTGGAGAGAAGAAAGTTTGATAAGGTATCATACCAGGCACGAGGAGCTTGTTTCAGACCATAGAGATCTTTATCTATTCTGAACACGTAGTCAGGATGAGTTGAATCTTCAAAACCAGGAGGTTGTTTCACATAGACTTCTTCACCCAGTTCTCCATTTAGAAGGCACTTTTAACATTCATTTGAAAGACCCGGAAGTTCTTGTGAGCAGCATGGGCCAGAAAAATTCTTATTGCTTCTATTCTAGCAACAGGAGCGAAGGTTTCATCATAATCAATCCCTTCCTCCTATTGGTATCCTTGAGCAACAAGCCTGCCTTTGTTTCGAATAACAGTACCTTCTTCATCCATCTTGTTTCAAAAGACCCACTTAGTTCCAATGATGGTCTTTCCAGAAGGACGAGGTACAAGTCTCCACACTTTGTTTCTCTCAAATTGAGAAAGCTCCTCTTGCATATCAGTGATCCAACATGGATCGGCTAGAGTTTCTTCAATTTTCTTGGGCTCGATTACAGATAGAAAGTTTACGTAGAAACAGATATTTCCAACACCTCTTCTAGTTTGGACACCTGCTTGCTGATCACCGATAATTTGCTCAATATGATGATCTTTGGTCCATTTAAGAGTTGGTGGGAGAGGTGCAGGAAATGGGCTTGGAGAATATGAGGTTGATGGATCAGTGGGAATGGTGTGAGTATGATGGATAGGGGTCAAATGAGATAACGGTTCGACATTAGTATTAAGCTGAGAGATCGGTTCCGTGGCTGCAGGAGGTTCGGCAGAGGGTAAGAGTCCTACCGAATTATGGTTAGAAGGAGGTGCAGCTGCCAAAAATGGAATATAGAGAGATATTGTCGTCATAAGGTTTGAAGAATCTTCCCCCACACAAGAGGTGATCCATTCATGAAGTTCATTATCATCACAGGATAGGGAGGATGATTTGAGATTATCAAACTTCACGTGTATTAATTCATCAATACATTTTCTTTTAAGATTGTAGACTCTATAGTCTTTAGAAGAGGAAGAATAGCCCATGAAGATTCCTTCATCTGCTTTAGGATCAAATTTCCCAAGATGTTCTCGACCATTCAGGATAAAACACACACAGCCGAAAACGTGAAGGAAGTTGATATTAGGTTTTCGGCCATGGAAAACTTCATAAGAAGTCTTGTTGTGTCTTTTCACAATGGTTGATCTGTTTTGAGTAAAGCAAGTTGTGTTCACAACTTCGGACCAAAACTAGGTAGGAAGATTTGATTCACTTAGCATAGACTTTGCAGCTTCACATAGAGTTCGGTTCTTTCTTTCCACCACACCATTTTGTTGAGGAGTTCTAACAACTGCAAAGTTTTGTGAGATGCCTTTATCATTTAAGAAGGCATCTAAGGTAGCATTTTTGAACTCGGTGTCGTTGTCACTTCGGATAGATCGAACAAGTTGTCCATTCAGCACTTCCGACTTTTTGATGAAATTGATGATTTCTTTAGATGTATCACTTTTGTACCAGAGAAAAGATACCCAAGGGTAACGAGTAAACTCATCAATAATCACAATAATGTACCTTTTTCCACCTAGACTTGGTGTGCTGACAGGCCCACATAGATCCATATGCAACATCTGAAAAGGAGTAGTGATAGAGAAACACTGCTTTGATTTGAATGAGGACTTTATCATCTTGCCCTTTTCACAAACGGCACATAGTTTTTCTTTGGCAAAAGAAATTTTCAGCAGCCCTATAACCAGTCCTTTGTTGGAAAGAGCATTTAACATCTTAAAGTTCAGATGAGAGAGACGTTTATGCCAGAGCCATTTCTTCATTTCTGAATCTTTAGAGATAAAACATATGATATTTTCATTTGTTGATTTATGACTCATGTTAATGACGTATGCATTGTCCTTTCTGAAGCCAGATAGGATAATGTGAAAGTTTCTGTCAGTAATGAGACAATCATCAATTCTTAAGAATACATAATATCCCAAATCACATAGTTGACTAATACTGAGAAGATTGTGCATTACTCCTTCCACATAGGCAACTTTATTGAAGGTGATAGAGCCATTAGAAAGAGTTCCATAACCTTTAGTGGAACCACGAGAGTTGTCACCAAAAGTTACGGTTGGTCCTTTTTCATTCACATAGTTTATAAGAAGAGATTTGTTCCTTGTCATGTGTCATGAACATCCACTATCAAGATACCATGTATGATGATGTCCAAAGACCTACAAGCACAAACAAATCAGTCCTTTGGAACCCATTTTGAGGTGGGTCCTTTAGGGTTAGAAGTAGAAGAAGAAGAAGGATTATTTTGACCATATATGTCAATGCGTTCTTTTGGGAAGTCCTTAGCTAAATAAAAAGTGTCACCACAGTTATAACATTTTCGGTAGATGAACTTAGTCTTAAGTTCATGAGAAGGAGTTTTGACTTTTCTTTGAAACTTAGGTTTGAGAGTTTTGGAAGTATTAGGAGGCATGGGTGACTTGGAAGGAATATTAGGCATAGGTCCTAAAATTCCTTTTTCAGATGATAGAAGAGAAGAAATAGAGATTCCTTTTTTATTTCTTTAGGTTTACAGATCTGGGAATGAACTCTATTGGATGAACATGAGATTTACCTTTTGAAGAAGGTGTAATCTTTCTTTTTGTGGGAAAGTCAACAGCAACAGCCTTTCCTTTTTCAAGTAAGGAAGGTTTCTTTGAGGAAGAGGAAGATGAAGAAGCTTCTTCAAGATTCAAGGTTTTAAAGAGGTCATGAACAGGTTTAACAAAATCATTTGAGTCTTGATCTTCTTCAGGGAGAGGTTTGGATTTCTTGGCAGAAACAAAGATTCCAAACTTTCTGGAGTCACGAAGATCCATAGAGTAAACAGACCCAGAATTTCCTGAGTCGGTGTTTGTGCACTAAGGAGAGTAAGAGGGAAGTTTAGAAAAGGAAGGAGGATTTTGAGAAGAAGAAGGAATGTCTTGGGAAGAAATATAATCAGAATCTTCTTTCCAATAGCCAAGCCCAAACTTGTCATCACCCATTATTTGGTCTTTGAAAATCTTTTCCAAGTTTTTGGAGGAAGTGTTCCATTTATTAACAGTCTCCTGTTCCTTTTGAAGACGTTTGAACAGTTTATTCTTTTCTTTAGCCAGAACAAAATTAATGGTTTTTAAATCTTCTAGCTCAGCTTTCATTTTATCAAAAAGATGTAGTTTAGAAAGACAAACTTGAAGTTGAGAAGAAAAAGACTTGATTTGAGCATTGGCTCTTTTCTTAGCATCTTTTTCGTTATGATAAAGTACAGTCAATGAGTCATATGCTTCAATCTTTTCGTCGTCAGAGAGAGAGTAGAATGGATGTACCTGAGGGGAGGAAGAGGAGCACTCAGCTGAGAAGTTCATTCCAGAGCTGGAATCTTTGATCTCATCATCAAGTTTTGACATAAGACATTTACTTGAGATTTCTTTCTCACTGTCCGAAGTAGGCTCATCAGCCTAGTCAAGAGCTTTAGCCATCAAACCTTTCCCTTTTCGGTGAGAATTTACATTCCTTTCCTTTTCCCTTTTGTATTTAGCTTTGTACTTCTCAGCTTTGTCAAAAAGATCTTTGAAAGATGAGGAAGAGGAGGATTTTCGAGGATGAGACCTACCAGTAGAGATACATCTGAACTTTCTTCCCTTAAAAGAGTTGGAGGAGTTGGACTTAGATTTCCTAAGAGGATTACTTATACACTCAGAAGCGAAGTGGCCTTTCTTACCACAAGCATAGCATTCCTCCTTGGATTTGTCTACAGAATTTCTAGAGGAAGAAAGAAATTTTTTGTTGGCCATGAAACGGTTGGAAGAAGAGTTGTTTCTATATTTGGAGTAGTTAGCAAGCATGCTCATTTCCTCCGTCATTTGATCGACAGAGATATATTCACCTTCATCATCGGCTTCACTCAGATAAGCCTCCGAAAGGTGATCCGAGTCATCAAAATCATCAGAAGGATAAGTTATATGGGGAATACACACATATTTCTAGAAAACATCACTGATAAGAGCCATATAAGGGGATTTTATCTCTTTGATGATGGTTTTCCTTTAAATGCGAGTTTGCTCGTAGTTAAAGAAGGTTCCATAGAGAGAAGTAAGAGGAAGACTTTCCAAATCCCTGGTTGTCTTAATACAAGTATTGAGGTTTTCCTAGAAGTCTGGAAGACCGTCCATGAACTTGCACAAGATTTCCTCATTGTCATAAAGTTTTCCCAGAAGTTTGAGGTCATTAAGAAGACTATTAAAACGATTATAATAGTCAGAGAGAGATTCTCCCTTTTCATGAGAAAATAGTTCATATTTTCGAACAAGAGAAATTTTCTTACTTTTCTTTACTTCATCTGTCCTTCGTATAGAACACATAGGGTGAACCACATTTCCTTGGCGGTGTTAAGGTTTACCAGGGAGTGATACACTTCATCTGGAAGAGACTGATCTATAATTGCTCGAATCTTGGAGTCAAGCCCAATAATGCGCTTGTCTTCATCAGTGTAGTCCTTGGGCCTTTTCTGAACATATCAGCCAGTAGTAGAAGTTCTTTCCTCGTCAGAAGAGTCATCGGAAAATTCAAATAGAGATTCTTTTTCTTTTTCTTTGTCTTTAGAAGTTTTGACAAATTTGTCCCAGACTTTAGGGACAAGAGGCCCTTCACGAAGAACAATCAGATAATGACTGTCAACCCCTTCTAGGAATAGAATCATCCGTCTTTTCCATAAAGAAATATTGGTCGGATTGAACCTAGGGGGTTTGACGGTCGAACCATTGTCAAGGTGAAGAGAGTTTTGAGAAGACAGAGAATCAACTTTAGTGTTGGAAGGTGATGCCATGATGGATCTGGTTTATTATATTAAACCAACCGCTCTGATACCACTTGTTAGTCCCAAAGTACGTAAACAAGGTTTTTGTAGAAGGGGGGGTTGAATACAAAACACAAAAATTTTACTTAATTTTAATTCTTTATTGATATAAATATCAAGAATTACACTTAGAAAAACAAATATTGTTGCGGAAAAGAACAATTAAAACTATTCTAACAATCTAGCACTTAGAAACCTTTTTAACACAAAGACAAAAAGCTTGGAGAGAATACAAACTAACAACTTGCTAAAAATTGCACTTGGAAATTCTTGAGCTGAAAGTGTGTGTTGCATGGAGTCATCTTCATTCTTTATATATTATCCAATGCATTGATTGCAAAAGAAACTTGTCATGTGATGAATGAATCCTTGGATATCTTCAATAAATTCTTACATATTTTAAATGACTTATCAAGATACAAAAGGTAATTTTTGTACTATGATAAGACAATATCCTAATATAATATACCTTGTACAAATCTTTTTGAGATCTTTAAAAGAGAAAGTCTCAATCAAATCAGAACACAAGTGAATATCCTTTATGCAATAGAAGATTTCATTCCCTATGTCAGAATATCATTGGGAATGAGGAAGTATGTCTAATCATGAGGATTTAACATAATGAGGTTTTGCCGATCAAGAAGTGATCGGTAGAGAGAAACTCCGCCGACGGATCGGAAGAAAGAATCCCTGCCGAAAGATTGGCAGAGTGATGCCGAAACAGGGAGTTCGGCAAGGTATCTTTATACCGAAAAGAAGAAATATCGGTACAAAGAATGTCTGCCGGAAATATTGCTTCTTTGGCAGATATAGCTCAGTCTTCTTGAAGTTCATCTTGATCCGCATCAGAGACTTGCTTCATGTTGAATTCGGTTGGTCTTTGATCCACCGATCTTTTAAAGCATAACTAAACTATTACAAAGAACCATAGAGTTTCCTAAGTATGAAAATGTACAAACATTTTACCGAAGAACAATTACAAGTTGAAGGAGAGGTCATCTTCAAATCTTCGATGACCCAATAGAGACTTTTCATTAGATCGGCATTTTAGGCTTCCAATGCAGATATTTTTTCTTCAAAAACTTTAAACTTGCTCTGTAGATCAACTGATTCAACTTTAAGTTCTGGTGATTTCTTTTCAGTTGTCTTCAATTTGCTTTGAAGATTTGTTATCTCTCTCTCTCTCTCTTTCAATCTAATCTCTTTCTCTCTTGTCTTGATAATACCTGCAAAATCAGATTTAGAATCATTAATACATTTTGCACATTCAGAAGTTTTCTTAAAAGTTACAAATTTAGATTTCAACTCCTGAATATGATTTAGAAGATCTGAATTCTGAATCTTCAATTTATCCCGTTCAGCTTCTATAGCAGGTATCTCAGGCATGTACATTAATGCACAATCTCTATTTGATATTACAGTAGACATCTTTATTGAATTAGATGAAATACTGAATAATATGCTTGCTTGAAGTGATCGTCCAAAATATTCAGAAACACACTTGACTAGAAAAGTCAAACTTGGTGAACACAGGAAAAACTTTAAAAAAATTTCTAAGTCACAAAACTCGCAGAACACTATAGATACACTTCGCACAGACAGGGGTATGCACCTTCTTGATTCGCGCAAAACAAGGCGTGCGTGTTCTGAGGAGCTACTTCTCGCAATCACTTTGCGCGTTCCTATACTTAGAATATTTTTCCCAACTTAACAACTCGCAAAACACTTCATGCAGAACAAAAACTCGCAGATCAATGAGACAAACAACAAAACTCGCAAACAAGCCTGTGCCCGTTCCTACTTCTTGCAGACTGAGCTTTGCGCGTTCTGATCATGAACTCGTAGAAAACATAAAAGCATAAAAACACTTCATCCTACGCGTTCTTCACTGCTTACGTGTTCTTCGACGTGCGTGTTCTTCAATATGACCCTTGCGCGAATTCTAGATCTTCCGTGTTCTTTAGTAACACACAAGAATTTCGATCAAAATCTTTAAAACCTGCAATCAAAACTTGAAATTGCATAGAATTGATCGCACGATGAATTAGAACATCTTTCTAATACAATACTTTTGCTAAAAACAATAAAATTACAGTGCAATTGATCAATACAGTGTTTGAATGACTTTCAACCAAAAAATACACAAAAATTCAAAATTACATGTGAATTTGTGTGAATTTCGTGATCAAATCTAAACAAAAAAGATCCTAAATCATAAAACGAACACTAAGAACCCTTTTTCTTGCAACAAAATTGCATTAACAAGAAAATTTTGAATCCACAATGATTAGTCAGATACGGTCTGCGTGTTCTTCCAAGATTTGAAAAAATCGATCAAATCAATGTGTTTTTAGTCCTAACTAAATCATAACACAAGCTACCATTCCATCTATCATATCAGTCGAGTCGATCCGATTCGTTCTTATCTATAGATAACGCAAGAGAGAACTTATGATCTTGCGGATGGAGAGGGATTCGAACCCCCAGTATTCCTATCAATACTTCGGTTTTCAAGACCGACTCTTTCAATTGGTTTGCTCTGATACCAAATGTAAATCCAAGATTCAAGCAAGACACAATCAAGTACATATTTAAGATCAAGTCTAGAGAGAGAATGTAGAGAGAGAGTTTGTCATATATCTCACAAAAGTCTAATGGTTACAATGCTTACAAACTCTTACCAAAAACAAAGGAACAAACCTTTATATAGGGTCAAACAAGCCTTGACCTCTATACTAGGTACAATAGAAAAGTTAAAAAAATTAATGAAACTATTTGATCCAAACAAAGCATTAACAGTAAGTACTAGAAGCATAAACGGTTTGAGGATTGTGATGTCTGGTATGGCATGGGAACTAGAACCGGGATATGTGGTGAAATCCAATAACATCACGGGTGGCCCCATTCACGTGTTCTCGTCACCCAAGATGGTAACGGGTCTCCCCCGTCTTTCAAGAGCTATCTCTTGTGTATTGGTACAGGTAATGGATATTTTAATCCAAATGGAATGTTGGCATTGGTCCAACCTATGGGTACTCCGGTAACAATTATTTACACTGTACATACTTACATTATAAATTGTTAAGTCTTTTTTATATCTCTAGGATTTGGCCTAACACTTGTGTTCGTGTTTAATGGCTCACAGGTTCTGCTAGTGGTGTGCATAGGACCCCTTAATTCACCGGAAGCGCACCTAGGAACACCCATGGATCGGGCATTTTTGGGAATTTGAGAGGAGCATTTTGGGGACATAGCAACACCCACATTTAATCTAGTTGAATATTTGTTCTAGATTAACTAGGATTTTGTGTATTATGTTTCATTTTACCGTTGCTATAATTGTTACAAACTCCCTCATGTTGTTAGGTTCTAGTTGTCCGTACTCGCAGGGTTTTAAACCTTTATATTTTAGGCGTTACATTGTTGAAATTTTAAATTTTAAATTGGCCCAAATTTTAGGGTGTTACATCCTAGGAGGTCAGGGGTTCAAACCTCACCAAAGGTGAGGAGTGTATGTGAGTTTTTTTGTTGCATTTACCGTATATAAATATTATATACTTGAACAAAAAAATATATATAACAAGTTCATAAATACAAATATTTGATTAACCAAACCTCATTGACCATCTAGGCCAAACAACCATGTTCAATGACTACAATCTTAGTGGTTTTTAACTACTTGTGAGCTTATAATACATATCATATTATGTTGGGAATATAGTGGAATTGGAATCTTTGAATGAATTGGAATGCAATTCAATAAAGTTTGACCATATATCTGATTGGCCGGATTTGGAATTTGCATGTTTAATTGACAAAATGTTTTTATGAATTGAATGAAATAATAGTAAATGACCAAATAATACATTTTCATACTTTATTTCTTAAGTTATAAATACTATATTATAATAATAATAATTGGCGACGGCGGTGGTGGGGGGTATTGGGGGTGTTCATGCAACGGCAACTGTTAGTGAATGCTCAAAAGCTAATCATATGATGATTGTAATTTTAAGTTTTGTTTCATGAAATTAATAAATAAATAAAAGGCATTGCCCAATTTATTATGTCTATGTTATATTATGTGTTTTTAATTATTCATAATAAATAGCCTTTGAATAATGTATTATAATTAATGTCTCTTGTTAAATATTATTTTGGGTTTTAAGGTTGAAGTAATATGATAATGACTAGCATATGTACGGATTCATATAGAGATATTGAATCTGCATATGGGTATAAAATGGAGATTTTGTGAATCCGATGTAACTCGCTATGAGAACACTTCATTCGATGTCATGTAAGTGTCATAAGTGTTTCTCATGTGGTCAATGTACATGTAATTTTTTGACTTGAGAAATAATGAGTTTGTTATGTATGAATAATATTTTTTGACATTTGTTCTAATCATCCCGTAACTGTGTGACAGAATTATTGTTGAGTACGTTATAAATCACATGGTAGAACTAGCATGTATCGAGATAGGATTTGTCCCTACTTTATGATGGGAGTGATGTCTCTGGGCCCCTTGATAAATATATACTAAAGAAATGTGTGCATGCTCAGATAAATGATATGAGATATCAGTTTCTGTTTTTATTAGTATATTAGGGAATCAAGAAACTAGAGATTGGATATAACGAGAATGACACATTCAATGTCTCGTGTTCAATCTGGACATCAAAGAAAAAAGAATTAAATGTGTAAACTAAAATTGACTACAAACCGATAATTTGTTGTATCACCAATTCTCGTCAATTGGTTGATGTATTGCTAGTGTCGCTCATCGTTTATAACTATAAATATGATATTTATATTTATTACCAACATGTCGAGAACCCATTAGGTCACACGCTTTGAACATATCCGAATAAGGAGTTTCAATAATTAAAATGTTTAATTATTATATCTCATTTGTATTGATTTAATGTGATTAAATTAAAATTGGATATTATTTTGTTGGACATGAAATAAGTTGATAGGTATGGTTGTGTAAGAAAGTGATGGTGCATGGCCACTTTTACACTCAAGTAAGGTGTGGAGATGATGGTGATTTTTAGGCCATATGTCCATCACCATATAAAATGTATGACATTTTGCAAGAGTTTAGTCTTGCAATTCTCTCTCAAAAACACGTACAACTCCATGCTCCCTTTTCTTTCTAAGTTTTGAAACCGTGACTAGCATCACGAGAAGGCAAAAGATTCGGATTGTTTACGTGGATACCGTGGAGGCATCAAGCTTTGTTTGTTGATGTGATTCAAAGTCTCGTTAACTATGAGATATAATTTCGAAACACCCAATTTATTCCGGTTCATATGGGTCCTTGGAGGGTTATGGTTTTATTTTCCGTTTGGCTTGAGATCCCATAACCCAACAGCAGCAAGGGTGGAGGAGGTGGTGGTGTGCAATATGGCAGCGCAGGTGGCAGGGGCGGACTTACGTTGATAAAGATGGGGAAAGGCCCCCACTCAAATATCAAAACTTTAAAATAATCTAGGTAAAAAAATTGTTTTTTTTAACTCTTATATACTTAGTTCCCTCCAATCATTTTCGACGGTTCCCCCTAGTGGCCTAGTCCGTTTTAACGAAACCCCCCACTCTCTTGATTGATAGTCATTATCCCCGTATATTGTTACCGCTAGTTTTTTCAATCATGCTACAATGATAACGTTGGTTGATGATTTTGTTAAATATATATCAATTTCTTTTCTTTTAGTTTTATATATGTTCACACCAGTTCCTCAAGAAGGAAATTATAAAAATTAAATAATAGTATACTTTGTTATTCGGTTGTCTGATAAAGAGCAAGGAATATCCGTCTTTCTGCTAAAGAGGATGTATTGAACTCATAATTCATTAGATTAACCAATATGGTTAAAAAATCGAAATTTAGCTTGTTTGGTTAACCGAACTGTTTAACCCGCAAAGCGAATAACATGAAACCGTTTTGGTTTGGGTGAGTTATTCGGTTTCGGATTTTTATTTTTTTATATCCGAGGACCCCTAGTCACCTAAGTTTCTGGATCTACTATTGGCAGGTGGTGACGATGGCAACAATGGAGGTGGGGGTGACGGTGGAGGGGTGAGGTGGGGGTGGGGGTTATGGTGGTGGTGGTTGTGGTGTTAGCCATGTATATAGGGTTTTTTGTAGTTTTGTCTTTTCGAACAAATAGGTAGGAATGGAATTTAAGTCCATCACTTGTATGATAGAATAATAAAACCATGAAACGTGTAATCTACGGAATTCAATTCCATTTCATTTGTAAACGAAACAGTTGAACCATGAACCAAAATTTGTGTCCAAAATTGGCCATAACATTCGCAATAATTAACAAAGTTTTTAGCATACTAGTACAAATTATGCTTTTATAAACGGTTGTTTTGGGCTTTATACGCGGTTTTGGAACCGCGTATATGGCAAGTGTTTGTAAAAGTATCGGACTTTTATACGCGGTTCCAAAACCGTGTATAAAACTCAACTTTTATACACGGTTTCAAAACCGTTTAGAAAATGAATATTAATCGTGTATAAAAATCACAATCTTACATGGTTTTTAGATGAAACCGTTTAAAAAGTTCCTACTAACCGTTCATAAAAGTCTATATCTTACACGGTTTTTTGCTAAAACCGTTTACAATTGTAATAATTTTTCACGGTTTTTATAAGAAAACCGGGTATAAATTTACAAGAAACAGGAGCAATAGCGACGGACAAATTCGTAGCAAATCCGTAGCTGAAGGTCAAATCTCTAGCAAATCCGTAGCAAACAAGTGCCGCTAATCTACGGATTAGCTAGGGAACGAATTTGCAACGGATTAGCTAGGAATTGTATTTGCTACGGATTAGCTAGGAAACGTATTTGTTACGGACTAGTTATGGAACATATTAGCTACATTTTGATAGGAATTAACGTAGGATTTGATTCCATCGCCAAGGCATCACAAAATCTGATCTTTTATTAGAAAATATAAACTGCAATTTCCTATATATCTATACTATATTATAAAGCACGAATAAAAAACTCTTAAATACAAATTATTAGGCACAAGGTACCATTATTTTATGCAAGATTTTAAAAATCTCTTAATTTACAAGTATCAAAGCACAAATTACATATTACTATTGCAGCCTTCTAACACCCACCAATTTGGTATGTGCGGAGCCTTCCTTTTATGCAGACCTTTCCATGTATCACTATTAATTAATATATTATATTACTATAAATTTGTTTTAATTATCTATATCTATACTATATTATAAAGCACGGATAAAAAACTCTTAAATACAAATTATTAGACATAAGGTACCATCATTTTATGCAAGATTTTAAAAATCTCTTAATTTACAAGTATCAAAGCACAAGATACATATTACTACTACAGGCTTCTAACACCCACCAATTTGGTATGTGCAGAGTCTTCCTTTTATGCAGACATTTTGTGAGTCCGTGATCGTTACCAGATAATCAAAACAACAAACAATAGATAATAAACCAACCTATTTCGATATATAAACGCGGATTACACGGTTGAGTTCTTGAGTTAAGCTCTCTGTTTGTTTTCTCTCTTTACACCTTATCAATATGTGTTGTGTGTGTGTTCTATGTTATGATCGATCGATATTGAGAGAGCTTAGCATATATCATAATATCTAGATATATAATATCTAGATATTATATAAACTAATATAATAACTAAACTTAATATCTAAAACTATAATATCTAGATATTAAAACAACTTTGACTTTATTACAGAATAGACCCTAGACTATTGTTGAGAGTGACTTGTCAGCTTTAACTTCAGATTGCGATCTTCGTATTTGGATGATCTTGAATCCAATGAGACTGTGTCCTAACAATCTCCCCCTTTGGATCAAGATCATTACGAAAATGATTTAGCAATACGATCTTCTCTTTCAGCACAGAAGATGCAATCTCTTTCTCTAGCTCAGAATGCTTTAGCAAAGTATCTTCAAAGAAAATTTATCTGAAATCAGCATCTGTTCAGAATACTTTGATCTCGCAGTTCTTGGTCTTGTAATGTAATGGACTGAACATTTCTTCAAGCTTTAGATTCTCCCCCTTTTTGATGGAAAGTACAACGACTTCATCAAAACTTTGAGTAAGAAATGTCAACCACTTGGAGTCTCTGATCCGTCAATTCAATAGTTATTCATCCTGATCTTTGCAAATCTAGACAAAATAATCATGTAACACCTGAATCAACTAATGAATCAGTTAGAATGCCTGTCAGTAACACTAAGTCACTGTGTGTAACGAATACACATATGGAAATGAGCTGTTTGATGTTGACTCCCCCAGGGCTTCCATTTAATCATCGAAACACCACAAAGGTAATTTCTATAAACGTTATGACAAAGAAACTAATTCCTTGTGTGTTCGTGCTTGTGATAGAAAGAATTAAGCACTTGATGATTGCTTATTGGCTCGAAATTGTGTAAACCACTGAGACAACAGTAAGTTAAACACAGACTCAATGTGCATGATTGAAGTGCGAAGGTGGGGCAGACTTCCTTCTTTTCAATATCCAGATTTTCCAAATGAAAATCAGATAGCATATGTGTTGCGTCCCCTTTGAAAATGTGAAACACTTTCTTGTTGAGAAGGAAATGAGTAGATAGTGAGGTTTGATCAAAAGTTGGCATGGGTTAGTTTCCTGTTTCAATAATGATCACCAAAGAATTGTGAAACATTAGAATTGTGGCTACCCGGCTCAGAAAAAGTTGGTGTAGAGTTGTGATATTCTTTTAACTCTGTTCTCACATGCTCTTTCTTTTAAACTTTTTGCTTTCTCTAATCACACTCATATCTTGTCTATTTGCACACTCAATCACTAAGGATTAACTTCGTGAGTAGAAATCACTGGTTAAGGTGTTTTCATTGAAGTTGTGTTAAGTCCTAGCACAATGATTCTTGTTTTCCTATGATGCACGTGATGCTCAGATTGGTTTAACTATGTCAGTTAAAGCACAAAATTGATTTTGAAAACATTTAAAATCATACTTCCATAATATAAAATCTGTTTGAAAAAAATCGGGAAGTGGTTTGAACATTAAAAACAATGTTTTCTATGATTGAAAGTTGTCCTTCTTTCAACCATATATGAGATTAAGATAAAGGATAATACCTGAACGTATGATCTTACATCTCATGAAGCTAAGCTTAAAGTCATAAAGATATGATCTTTTAAGCTTCTCTCAAACTTCTGCAAAAGTCTTAAGTCAAGTCAAAGTAAAATTTATTCACTTAAATTGAAAAGACAAAAAGCGGTAAAACTTTTAAAGTACGAGTTCTGATCAGAAATAATCAGAAGTCATCACCTTTTTACTCCCCCTGAATTATGCATTTGAAACTTTATCATTGAAAAAGATATGCATTTAAAATTTCAGAAAAGTATGTACTCCCCCTTGATGGTTGATTTCCTCATTGGAGTATCTGAGTACAATCTTCATGTTCAGCACGGAGTAAGGTCTTTTGATCTTTGAAGTGCGAGTCTTGAACTGTTGTATTCAAGAGCCATATCTTCGTTGAAGTCCGGGTTCTAAGCTGATGTACTTAGAAGCCATCGGTTCTTCTACTCCCCCTTGACAATAGGTGCCTGCAACACAAGTTTAGTTTTCTTTGGTACCCACTGGTATTTGGGTCCATATGTGTTAGTTGCAGTTCGTATGGGGGTAACTGAGTAAGAACCATACCAGTAATGATCGCTGGTTCTGTGAACAGGATCATGTGTACGACAATAAGAACAATAAAATGTCTTACCTGATAACCTGATTAATTGATCTCTCGTGTAGACGAAATCAGGTTTACCTTTATGCGCATTGTTCTTCTTGGCATTAGGCGTATGTACACATGAGCTTTTACATTTCAGCTCTTCTCTAACTGGTTTCCTGTTCCAGACCAGTTCAGCTTCTTCCTGGAAGCTTCTTCTTCTTCTTTGATGTGTACCTGAAAAAAATTTATTTCTGTCATAGAAAAGATTAGTACTCCGAATATGATTAGAAGATTTCACTGACCTCTTTGAAGAAACAGGTTTCTGATATGAGCTTGCAGCTGACTTGAATGAACATTCTGAATCAGCAGAATCATCTCTAGGTGAGTGGACAATTGACTCTGGAGTCTTGCGCTCAGTCACCACCACCGTTGAAATAACCTTTTCAAGCTCTTTAACCTTTGAAGAATAGTTGTTTCGTTCTTTGACAAGAAGGTCAATCTTCGTCTCAAGCTCGGACCTCTTCTTCTTCTCTTTCTGTGCAAGCTTAGATAATTCAGATAGCTTTGCATTAAGCTTCCTAATTGCAGCTTCAAGGATGCTTCTTTCTTCTTCGAAACCCTTCTTAGCACCCTTCAGATCATTTGCCTTCCTCTCTTTGGCAAACTGATCTCTTTCCAGTATGATTACTTTCTCAACGTCTTCAACTTTTTGAGAAAGCATTAAACTTTGAAGCTCAATCACCTTCTTCTCTTCCACACCCTTCTTTGACAGATCTGAGAACTTCTTTTCAAACTCAGATATTTTCTTTTGTAGCTCAGCATTTGCATTCTCCAAATCTTTGGACTTCTTCTCATTGCTCTCAACAGATTCTTGCTTCTGTATTTGAGCTTCCAGATCAGAAATCTTTCTTTTAAGTTCAGAGTTCTTAGCTTCCAAAACTTTTCCTTTTAAGAAAACGTTTCGGTCTGAGACAATCCATTCCGAGTTTAATGCAAGATAGTCCCAAATCTCTTTCCCTAAAGTTTCGGGAATATCCATTAAATCATATATTTCCTTAGAAATACTCTTTCTCAGATAAACTCTAGCTCTATAATCAGCATGATTTCTTTGTGCTCCTTCAGACAAGGATAATCTCATGTCTTGACCCAGTTCATCACCATCTATGAAGCTGAAAAATTCATTTTCCACTTTTCGTATTCTCCTTTATTCAACATGTGAAAATAGGAAGACATTATGTTTAAAGTTCGAAGTCTGGAAAAACTTTGCGTTTTGAGAAGGTTTGCGCGAGAGGTTGATTGCGCAAAGTGAGGTTCGACCGGTAAGACGTAAAGAACCGATAAAATTTTCGACCGGTAAAAATTAATTGACCGGTAAGATACAACGACCGGGAGAAATGTAAACTAATTTGCAAATATGGACCGATATACAAATGATACTTTGCAAATTAATTTGCAAATGGAGGTGATTTGAAATGTGTTTTGCATGAAATTTGTTTTGCAACCAAATGGACCGATATAAAAATTTAGTTTTGCATGAAATTTGTTTTGCAAATAGAGTGAGTTGTGTGAGAGTGGACACGTGTAAATGGAATATCAACAATTCAAAGTTACCAACTAATCACTTGAGATTTCTTATGTAAATTTTGTGTGAGATTTAAAGTGGACACGTGGGTTTGCATGGGTTTGCATGAGATTTTAGAAGAGGAAGTTGGTATTAGATTCACAATTTTTAGATTGGTGGAAACGTGAAGGTCACGTGAGGGTGTGAGTGGAGTGTGTGTGTGATCGATGTGGACTTTGAAATGTGATTCGACCGGAAGAGAGGATTTGACCGGGGCTGTTGGTTTTAAATGGTTTGACCGGGGCTGTTGGTTTGAAATGGTTTGAAATGTGATTCAACCGGATGATGGGATTTGACCGGGAAAGTGTAGAAGACCGGGGAAGTGAGGTGGAAAAGTGGGATTTGATCGGATAAAAAAAATATACAACCGGTACAAAGTGGGATTTGACCGGAGAGTGTTTGACCGATACCAAAAGTTTGTGAGATTCGACCGATAAAAAATGATCTTCGACCGGTATTTGCAAGAGTCCGGTCGAATGCTTAAGACCGATAGAATGTAAAAACTAAGGTTCGACCGGTACGCTTAAGACCGATACGTCGTCTTCTCCGATTAAATCAACCTGTAACTCTAAAATTAACCTAGCTAGAGGTCGACTTACCACACCAAATTTTGACACAACGATCTCCTTACCAACAACAACAATACACAACCTTTTGATTTCGAAAATAACCGCAAAATCAAGTTTTGATCTATTGCACAGTGTTCTTCAAAAATGAAGAACACAGAGAGTAAAAATTTTTGATTTTGAATCTGGATCAGCTTTGATACCAATTGTGAGTCCGTGATCGTTACCAGGTAATCAAAACAACAAACAATAGATAATAAACCAACCTGTTTCGATATATAAACGCGGATTACACGGTTGAGTTCTTGATTAAGCTCTCTGTTTGTTTTCTCTCTTTACACCTTATCAATATGTGTTGTGTGTGTGTTCTATGTTATGATCGATCGATATTGAGAGAGCTTAGCATATATCATAATATCTAGATATATAATATCTAGATATTATATAAACTAATATAATAACTAAACTTAATATCTAAAACTATAATATATAGATATTAAAACAACTTTGACTTTATTACAGAATAGACCCTAGACTATTGTTGAGAGTGACTTGTCAGCTTTAACTTCAGATTGCGATCTTCGTATTTGGATGATCTTGAATCCAATGAGACTGTGTCCTAACACATTTCCATGTATCACTATTACTTAATATATTATATTACTATAATTTTGTTTTAATTATATTATTAAATATGTAATTGGTTATTTTTTTCTAGATTTCATTAAAATATATAAGATAATCATTGAATTCTAACAAAATACTTATTTTTTATATAAAAATCATTATTTAAGCCTAAATTAAACAAATTTATAAAAAAAATATTATCACTTTCTCAAAATCATCCAAAATCGTACTGTAAATCGACAAAAAAATAAAATGAAACATTAAAATCGTGATGTATCTCGCTGCATTGCGTGAGTACGCTTCTAGTACATTACTAAATATTTAAACACCCACCAATTTGGTATGTGCAGGGTCTTGCTTTTATGCAGATTTTTCCATGTATCACTATTAGTTAATATATTATATTACTATAATTTTGTTTTAATTATATTATTAAATATGTAATTGATTGTTTTTTTTCTAGATATCATTAAAATATATAAGATAATCATTGAATTCTAACAAAATACTTATTTTTTTATATAAAAATCATTATTTAAGCCTAAATTAAACAAATTTATAAAAAAAATATTATCACTTTCTCAAAATCGTACTGTAAATCGACAAAAAAATAAAATGAAACATTAAAATCGTGATGTATCTCGTTGCATTGCGTGAGTACGCTTCTAGTACATTACTAAATATTTAAAAACGCACCAAAAGAAGTTATTACAGTTGATCTTGTATTTATTCAAAAATAAAGTGTATTCAACATATTAAGGACGTAAGGGGTAGGGGAAAGGTGGATGGACTAGTCTACGAATAAGAGAGTGCAATGTTGCCTTCAGTGATATCGTTGTTTCCTCAAGATTTTTTCCCCTTTGCTCGCGCTTGGCATCCCTTGCCACGAGTTAAGCCATGGTCCGATCCACCTCATGCCTCACTCGTCTCTCCGACTCAAGGCTTCTTGTAAGGTGATTTCCTACAAATATGAAACATGCATATAAGGAATTATCAATATGGATGTGTTTACATGCAGGTACAAGCACATAAGAACTGAAAGTTAAAACCAGATGTTTGATTCACAGTTTGCAATGGTAAACTCAATTTGATTCATCATATTATATGAACAACCTAATATAATTAACCAAAATGCAAGTCATATATGTACATGAATAAACGGTTAAATTTTAGTTCGTTTAACTGTTATGAGAACTCAAAAATTCATGTTATGAGAGTACCTCAAAGTTACCAAACCAACAACATATTAAGGGTCTTGTTAGTCAATGTTTAGGTCTTTTGGCATTGCCATGGTACTGATAAAGGGATAATCTTCATATTCAACAAGATCTAATTGATATGCAAAGGTAATCTAACAATTATCCAATGATATTGGTTGGATCAATTTGCAAAGAACAAATTTTAGCAGGTCTATGTAGTTGGCTTCTGATTTGAAGGATGACTCACGTTCCAAGAACGAATAAAAAAACCATCAACATACAATATTAGGAATGTAAACTAGTCGAGCTTGAAACAAACTACTCGAGCTCGAGCTTATTGTGGTACCAAAACGTAATAAGCTAATAAGTTGTTATTTAAAGGTGTTTAGGATTGCTTATACATATAAAATAACCAAAAAAGTGATAAGCACTTTTCAAATAAGTTGATAAGGTAAAACCAAATGAGTTGTCAAAAAGTGTTTTTCAACGGTTTGGTACCGCTATACGACATTTTAATTTTTCCTCATCCAAACACTCAAAAGTGCTTATCTCCGGTGTCAAATCGCAATAAGCTAAAAGGCACCTCAAATAAGCAATCCCAAACACTCCTGCAGTCCACTATATGTTAAAGAGCCTTGACTTTTTAATTAACCCATAGATTGAAATCAAGAATACGAGATGGAACTATAATCTGTAATGACTACCGTGAAGTAAATTAACCAAATGATTTTACACTTTATATCGTAAATTCAAAGAATGTTAATTGAATCTCCATAACAATTTTAGGGATTTTTTCGTGATGTAATTCTCAAAGCCGTAACATCATCTGGGAGAATCAAAATGAGAATTCTAAAAGATCTTTTTTGAACCAAATTTCATAGAAGATACATCGCTATTCTAAGAAAACGATTAGTATGGTCTTACAAACATACTTTAGTACACAAACACACATACTTACAGCGTAGAGTGCAAAATTTGGAAGAAGGATTGTCTTGAAAAGAGGAACCTAGGGATAGGCCAAACCATCGATTGACCGGTGGGGAGCAGTTAATGGTTCATCTCTCTTGGAACCCTAGAAAATCTAATTGGGACTGAAAACCGATGGATCCGCATTTGAATCTCTATTAATTTGTTGTTCGTTGATGGCTAATTACATCCCTTTGGTTCACAAACTTTGCTCGAGAAACGTCCACGGTTCCAAGATGGGTTTTTTTGTTTTAACCTAGTAAAAGAAAAGGGGAAAAGGGGGAGGGCAAGGGAAAAAGAAAAGGGGGGAAAGGGAGGCGGGAGGGGAAAAAATCAAAAGGAATGGTGGGAAATTTCTTTCCTAAATTATATTTTATTAAAAGAAATCTATAATGATAACTTTTAATTAATAGATGTTGTATTTGAAGTAATAAGTTTTAATATTAAGTTTTATTAAAATTTTAACTTAATATATAATTAATTAATTACTACTCATTAATCTTAATAATTATCAAGCTTGGGTTGATCTCGAACACACATTAAATTTGGTTTAACTTAAAAGGTTGAATGTATAAGTATATACATATAACATATGTGTGGATATATTTATGTATGTTTGTATTAACTTAAAAGGTTGAATGTATGTTTGTTAACTTAAAAGGTTGAATGACTTTATATGCGTTTGTGTGTAACAAACCATGTATAAATGGGTTAGTTTTATACGTGGTTGTATATTAAAAACCGCGTACAAAATGTCACTTTTATATGTGATTTCTTGCTAAAAACCGTGTGTAAATGTGGCTTTTACACACGGTTTTGTTGGCAATAACCGCGTATAAAAGTGACTCTTTTGTACGCGGTTTTTAATACACAACCACGTATAAAAGGTAACCTTTGTATGCGGTTTTATCGATGCAATCGTTTGTAATTGTCGAGTATCCTTTCTACACGGTTTTTAATCCAGAACCATGAATAAAACCTTATTTTTAGCAACGGTTTTAAATTGAACCGTGTACAAAGTTTTCAGATCCATCCTTTATACACGGTTTTTATAAAAACAACAAAAACCGTGTATGATTAAACGCATATAAAAGTCATATTTGTAGTAGTGCGCAATTGTTCGTTCAATCTCTCTTATCCAAAATTGATGGTTTATGCCACTTAATTTGATAAAATAAATGTGTGATTGATAAAATTTTTAAATGTTTAATCGAACAAATATAAAACTACAATGATATTAATTTTAATCTATTTTTGCTATCGATCATTCCGTCTTTTATTAAATTATCAAAAATTAGATTTTGTCATTAAAGAACCATAATCATTACTCGATCATCAGCAACCAACCAACATTAGCAACAAAATGTATTCGTTAATTATTTTGGTCCTTAAGACTGGTTTGTTTTTGGCATTAGAAGGCATCAGCAAACGACCAAAACTCAATAATGTTTTTACTATTAACGAGCTAGCAACTTCAATCGTAAACAATATTTAAACGTTGGTTTTTAAACCTCTATTGTCTTATTACTTTAATCACCAATGTTTGTATATCATGCAGTTGTATATGTTGTTGCATTTGATAGGGTTAATCGCTTTGGAAATTAATGGAATCTAAGAATTAGATAGTAATGAATCAAATTTATTGCAAACAATGTATCTTACTCTGACTTAATTTGTATTACATGTTAAACATTGCAGATAAAACTTAATTATTTAAAATACTAATTGGTTTGTAGTGCAACATCTGCGATATTCATAGTTTAGCCAGTTGATGGCTCTACCATACTACGTTCGGCAGTTGAGGACGAGGATGTCGAACAATCTGCCTCATGAACCGTTGCCTGATCATCATGTGACCCAATCAAGTGGGGGAAATTAACCTTTGCTCGTCTACCATGAAACTTAAAAGCCGCTTTATCGTAAGCTAATGCAGCTTCCTCGGGTGCATCAAATGTACCAAGCCATAACCTCGTATTTTTCTTCTTGGGAATCCTTATCTCGGCATAAAACTTCCCCCACGACCGCCTCCTCACTCCTCTATACTGCATCCATTTCTCTGACCCACGGTCCTCATTCGCCACCCGACTTTTCCTTTTCTTTGAACATTGTGATTCCGGTTCACGATCACCAATGAAATTTGAAGAGATACCACCTAGGTCTTCAATTTTTTCAAGCGAGAAGAAACTATTTTGACTTATTACATTTGAGTTCTTGCTCTGGCTCATCTTAATCGCTTTGATACTCAAATATATGAGTGGATTATAAAGGGCTTTTCAAGATGAACATGTGCTTGAATAGTTAGGGTTTTTAATTATCCATGTTTATAGAAAGATATGTTATTTTAATTAACCAACAACATATTCAATTTGTGGGTGCTTCCTTGAGGTTATTTATTCTCCTAACCACACACACATGTAAAGGATTGAAAATTTAAGAAGAGTGAATTATGGTTTTTTTTTTTTTGATGTTTTTTTTTTCTTATTAAGGTCTTTATGGTGTGTTTATTATGGTTTTGCTCTTTGTGGTATTCAATGTGTCTTGTTCATGATCCCTCTGACTTAAACCGTTAAAATAAATTTGTTAACTCACTTAAAAGTATTTTAGTCTTTTTGCCTTTTTCTATTAAAAAAAAGTAAAAACAATATTTTTATACACACATGTATATACATATATATATAGAGAGAGAGAGAAAGGTTCATTTGAGAAACACTAAATATATGAGAAATAGATAAGTGGTCATGGCCCTTGGTTTAAATGATCAAGGGTCATTAATTGAGGGTCAAATGTGTAACACGGGATAAATTCGGTCGCACAATAACAAAAATAGGACAGCATAAGGGCAATTTGGTAAAATGCACAACTAAATCAAAATAGGCGACAACTTAATCATAACAGTAATATGCACGATCTTTTTCATCACAAACCATCGAGACTCTCCAGATTCTTCTCCAGAAACCCTGATTCATCAACAAAAACATCAAAAAATTCATCGCTTATTCATCTTGAATCTGAAGTAATGGCAAAACCAAGTAAGAATACTCCGATTCTTCAAGAAGAACAATCAAAAAGTCGATGGTTCATATTCGATGGTTCATATATGAATGTTGAATATAGAATAGTTCATATATGAGTTTTATGAATTTAGGGTTTTTAATTTTTGAATATAGAATAGTTCATATATGAATCTTTTGAATGTTTCTTCAATTATTTATTCATATATGTATGTTCATAAATGAATCTATTGAATATTGTATAGTTCATATATGAATCTGTTGAATATTGTATAGTTCATATATGAATATATTGAATGTATATGAATGTTCATATATGAATCTGCTGAATTTAGTATTGTTTATAAATGAATATGTTGAATATTGTATAGTTCATATACATTCAACAGATTCATATTGTATTGTTCATAAATGAATCTGTTGAATAATGTATTGTTCATATATGAATGTTCAATAATGCAAAGTTCATATATGAATTTGTTGAATATATATTCATATATGAATGTTCATATATGAATCTGTTAAATATTGTATAGTTCATATATGAATATGTTGAATATATATAAATGTTCATATATGAATCTGTTGAATATTGTATAGTTCAAATAAAAATCTGTTGAATATTGCATAGTTCATATATGATAATATGAATGTTAAATAATGCAAAAATTCATTATGAATTTGTTGAATATTGTATAATTCATATATGAATCAGTTGAATGTATATTAATAATCATATACATTCAACATATTCATATATAAATCTGTTGAATATTGCATAGTTCATATATGAATGTTCAATAAATCAAAGTTCATTATCAACAATAGTTTCTGGATTCGACAACTTATTAAGAAGAATATGATTTAAAAACCTAAATTTTTCGATAGAAGAAGAAAACGAGAATCATCAATCTGCAAACGATAACTGAATTGGAAACATCTTAATGATACGATTGACGCTAATTTAGGAAAAGATACGTTTAATTTGATTTTTATTGTAATCGACATGATTGACCCTAATTACAATTTTACCCTTCCGCTAAAAAAATCATAGTACTTAATCCAAGGGTCGAGATCACTTCTCTATTTCTCATTGATTTGGCATTTCTCAAATGAACCAAACACTATATATATATATATATATATATATATATATATATATATATATATAGGGGTTGTTTATTTTGCAACCCTTAAAAAGGTTGCAAACCTTGCAACCCACATCTTAACCGTCGGATTCATGATCGGCGGTTACAATAGATATGGGGCCCAATATTTTTAATTAAAAAAAACAGAAAAATAAAAATAAAATAATCGTCGATCATGAATCCAACGGTTAAGATGTGGGTTGCAAGGGTTGCAACTTTTTTCAGGGTTGCAAAATATCCTTCCACTATATATATATATATATATATATATATATATATGTATATATATATATATATATATCAATAAAGATATCAAAATAACTAAAATAAGATATTATTATGATTTGATTTGTTTAAATTACAAAGATTGATTAAAAATGAGAATGGTGTCTTAGGCTATGCATAAACTAATCCCTTGACAAATTTTGACCCTAAGACATCAGCCCTGATTAAAACTCAGTGGTCACAATTGTTGTGTATGCCTGGATTCAAATCATGGGCAGATGGAATATTCCACCACATCCCTCGGGGCCTTAATTAAATCGTTTTTAATATAATTAATTTTTTAATTTAAACAAATCAAATCATAAAATAATATTTTATTTTTATTTATTTTGATATCCTTATTGATATATATGGCAAAAAAGACTAAAATGGCACAAATTTATTTTAAGTAAGAGAGAACATGAACAAGACAAATTGAATACCATAAAAAACAAAATCATAATAAACATGTACCCATGACCATTTGAAGCCTAGTCATAATTCACTTATTTAAGACTAACGATCAGTTTATTACTAATTTATATTTAATCCTTCATAAATAAAAGTTCATTTAAATTACTGTTTAATATGCTAATCTTGCTCAAATTAGTCAAATAGACGTTGCTCCAATTGAAATGTTGTCGAATATTTTTGTCCTTTGAAGTAAAATATTATTAAAATTTAATTTATTTGACACTCCAAAATTAAAATAATACTTTTAAATTTCAAACAAAGGGAACATTTGATTTACAAATGATTTATTGGGTCCATTTAAATTAACGTTTTCTTTTTTTTTTTATTTGCATAACGCTTTTTGTTTTATAAAATTGCAAATAAAATATGAAAACCATGTTTCAAATTATAGTTTAAAAAAGTGAAAATCAATTTATAAAATCGTGTAAACATGAATTATGAGTTACTAGAAGCGTACTTGTATAATGTAGCGAGATATATCATCATTTTATTTTTTATTTTTTGTCGATTTAGTTTTGAGAAAGTGATAGTGATTTTTTTATAAATTTATTTAATTTAGGCTTAACAATATATTTTTTTTATAAAAAAAGATAAGTATTTTGTTAAAATTCAATGATTATATTATATATTTTAAATTCTTTATATTTACATTAAGATATTTATCTTGTTTTGATTATGTTTATCAGTTAGTTATGAATTCAAACATATATATAGCTTTAGAAATTTGTACTCATCATCATGACTTATAATCCTAAATTTTAAGTAATGTTTATTAATAAACATAAAAGCTTGTTTTTTAAAAGTTTATTCGATAGTTTAATAATAATATAATTTTTTTTATAAAATACACATTAAATATTCTGTTACATTTTCTTAATTATATTTTAGAGTTTATATATTTAAAATTTTACGCGGTGAGTAATTTTAGAGGAGTTGAAATGGTTAGATATAATTATTGAAAGTTAATAAATAACATTAAATATAGTACATAAAGTTTTAAAGGTTGTTTTTAAGAGATTTTAAGTAATTAGCAATAAATAGCGGTACATTAAGATTTAACAGTTGTTTTTAAGATTTTTTTATACATCCTTTATGTAACATCCCAAACTTTAATTACATCAAAATATAATATTTCCAGCCCAAAAACGGCCCTAAGCCTACAATTCAAAAGAATAAGGTTTGCAACTACAACCTATTACACAACTGAGTCAAAAGGAAACTACTACAATAAGTCTTCTAGCTCCTGGAAATAGCTCACATCTTCTCCTTACCCTTACCGGTACCTGCTACCTTGCGATAACCTGAAACAGGATTATAGTTTTGAAATAGCGAGGGTTAGACCGATGGTCTAGTGAGTCCCCTCTAAGCTCGCACTTTCCCCCGAAGGTCGTCCAGTTTCGGGACCCACACTCGCCCACTGAAACATCTTATTCTGCGGTTATCGTCAGTTAATGAACTCACAATTCCGACTATTCTTTCGTTCTTCAAATTTTCTTCTAAGAGCGCTTCCCTTTGAAAACCCTTGACTTCTTCCAAAAAGATAGATGTGGCCTCGACTCTAAATGCCACTACCCTTGTTGTGTCGTGCTCTTTTCGACTCAAGGCATTGGCCACCACATTTGCTTTACCCGGATGGTAAAGAATCTCACAATCATAATCACTTAACAACTCCATCCATCTTCGTTGTCTCATATTCAACTCTTTCTGATTGAATAGATTCTGAAGGCTCTTATGATCGGTATAGATTTGACACTTAACTTCATACAGATAATGCCTCCAGGTCTTCAACGTGAAAACCATCGCTGCCAATTCTAGGTCGTGCGTCGGATAATTCTTCTCATGGTCCTTCAACTGACGAGATGCGTATGCAATCACCTTTCCATCTTGCATCAGCACGCACCCTAGTCCCAATTTAGAAGCATCACTATAGATTACAAACTTATCTGAACTGTTGGGTAAGGTCAATATAGGTGCACTGCTCAAGCTCTCCTTCAATTTACTGAACGCACCTTCCTGAGCTTCCGACCACACAAACTTGACGTTCTTCCTTGTCAAAGTCGTTAACGGCGTGGCTATCCTCGAGAAGTCTTGAATGAACTTCCGATAATAACCCGCCAATCCGAGTAAACTCCTCACTTCCGTTGGTGATTTCGGCACCTCCCAATCCTTGATCACAGTGATCTTTGTTGGATCAACTTTGATCCCATCTTCCGACACCACATGCCCTAAGAATTGCACTTCTCTTAGCCAAAACTCGCATTTCAAGAATTTGGCGTACAACTTCTCCCGCTTGAGTAGCTCTAACACGGATTGTAGGTGCGATTCATGGTCGTTCATGGATTGTGAATAAATTAGTATGTCGTCGATGAAGACAATGACACACTTGTCCAAAAGTGGACTACATACTCTATTCATTAGATCCATAAACACTGTCGGCGCGTTAGGTAGTCCAAAAGGCATGACTAAGAACTCTAAGTGTTCGTACCTCGAGCGAAATGCAGTCTTGGGTACATCCTCTTCTCTTATCTTTAGCTGATGATAGCCCGATCGCAGATCTATTTTCGAGAAGTAACTCGCTCCTTGTAGCTGATCGAAAAAATCATCAATCCTGGGAAGCGGGTACTTATTCTTAACAGTTACCTTATTAAGTTCTCGGTAATGTATACATCTCCTTAAAGATTCGTCCTTCTTCTTAACGAATAACACCGGCGCTCCCCACGGTGACGAGCTGGGACGAATAAAACCTTTATCCAACAGCTCTTGCAACTGAATCATTATTTCCTTCATCTCGGCCGGAGCCAAACGATAAGGTGCCCTTGTGATGGGTGTTGCTCCGGGCATCAGGTCTATTTGAAATTCCACATGACGGTCTGAGGGTAAAGTGTTTAATTCCTCCCGAAACACCTCCGGGTATTCACTCACCACTGGAACCGACTCCAACCCCTTCTTCTCTTTCTCAGCGTCTATTACATACGCCAGGAATCCTACACATCCCTTCACTAAACACCGCCTAGTTTTGATCATCGAGATCAAGCACGACTTCCTATCTCGACGGTCACCATAAACTACTACTTCCTCCTGGTCCGACAAAGCTATACGAATTAGCTTCTTGCTACAAAAAATGTTGGCATCGTTAGACGTTAACCAGTCCATCCCCACAATGATGTCAAATTCCCCCATACCTATCGGGTATAACCTCAAAAGGAAGGAATGACCGTCAATGTCTATACTACACCCATCATATACTTCCCTCACTAAGACTCGACTATCATAAGCCACTTATACCTCAAACCCATGACTAAGCTTCATGGGCTTCACGTGCAATTTATGCACGAAATTTAGGGACACAAAAGAACGGTTTGCGCCTGAATCAAACAAAACTTTAGCTAAGATCAAATTTATAGAGAAAATACATGTTACCACATCCGGTATCTCCGCCGCTTCCTCTACCGTCAAATTAAAAGCTCTGGCCCATACCCGAGCTGGCTCCACCTTCTTCTCGCCTCTCTTATCCCCGTATCCTCCGACCATTCCCTTCTTCAACTGTGGGCAGTCAGTCCTGATATGATCAGGGGATCCACATTGGAAGCAGGACCTTGGCCCACAGCAGTCCCGAGCCCTATGCCCAATCTTTCCACATTTGTAGCAGCCTTCTCGTTCAATCATACACTCCCCCTTATGCATACGGTTACACTTGCTGCACGGTTTACTCTCAAACTTATTAATAACCCACTGATCGGATTTTGCAGATTTAAACGTTTTGGAGTCACGGACAACTCCGTCCCATTTCCTCTTGTCTCCACTTCTCTCGGTAGTCTGACGATTCTTTTCTTTCTCCCTCATCTCAGTTGCGTTCACCGCCTCTTGGAACATAGCTGGTTCTTTGTTCGAGACGAATTCTCTAATATTGCTTCTCAGTCCAAAGATAAAACGTTCTACTCGCCTTCCCTCATTAGGCACGAAAACTTCTGCAAACCGCGATTTCTCGATGAACCTTGTAGTATACTCACGAACTGACATGTCCCTCTGTTCCAGACCCAGAAACTCTTCCACTAACTTTTTGACTGCCGCCAGAGGATAAAACTGCGCTCTAAACCTTTTTACAAACCCATCCCAAAATATTTTCTTTAGCTGTCGCCGAACCTTGCCCTCCTGACTCGACATCCCACCACATTACAGATTCGTCCTTCAACATCGACAATGCATACACCACTTTGTCCTCCTCAGAACACTTACTGGTGTCGAATGCCAGTTCCATCCCCTTTACCCATTTCAGCGCTAAAACTGGGTCGCATTCTCCTTTGTAGGTAGGAGGCTTGCAGGCATCAAATTCTTTGAAACTACATCCTCTTACAGCTACTGCTTTAGCTGTCACAACGGGGGTCGACTGAGTATAGCTCCCCACCACAGTCACTGGCGAGTCAGATACCTCAGTCACCACCCTTTCTTCACTCCATTCCTTACTCGTCGAGGCCTTATTAGTTCGTTGGGCCAACAAAGCATTCAGTGTTTCCTGTAATTTTCCCATTTCCGTCGCAAAGGTTTCTTGGGTAACAAAACCTTGAGTTCGACCTCCACCACGGTTTATTGCCTGCTTTCGAACCCTTACCGAAGCTGAACTCTCCTGAAGAGAGGTTTCTTGTTATGATCTCACCTCTATACTTCTAGCTCGACGAACAACACGAGTCGCCTTCCCCCCTCGAGTTCCCACAGATGGATCCCTTACTTGAGTGGTCGCCTTTCGAGTCGTCTTCCCTTTACCTTTAGGTCGGCCGCGACCCTTTCCTCGGTTGGTCGCCGGGTTAACAACGGACGTCCGTTCCTCAGCGACGACTTCATTAACTGCTTCGACCATAGGAATCGACGCAGACCTACTTCTTGTTACTCGCTCAGACATGATTCTGATAAGAATAAACATACAACATTCAATTCAACATGCTAAACACGATACGGCAAGTTAAGCACAAGCATGTACTTGTAAATTTGCAATTACACTGGCCAGATGTAATTCCAAATTTACCTTACATGTTACCCTAATGTTGACTTCCTACGGTCTTCCTACTTCTCAGTTGTGCTTCTACTCTCTCAGTTTAAGTCTAGGCCCATCCGGTCACCTAGATCCCTTAAACTATGGCTCTGATACCAACTGTAACATCCCAAACTTTAATTACATCAAAATATAATATTTCCAGCCCAAAAACGGCCCCAAACCTACAATTCAAAAGTGATAAGCACTTTTCAAATAAGTTGATAAGTTAAAACCAAATGACTTGTCAAAAAGTGTTTTTCAGCGGTTTGGCACCGCTATAAGACATTTTAATTTTTCCTCATCCAAACACTCAAAAGTGCTTATCTCCGGTGTCAAATCGCAATAAGCTAAAAAACACCTCAAATAAGCAATCCCAAACACTCCCGCAATCCACTATATGTTAAAGAGCCTTGATTTGAAGAGAACGGAACGATCCTTCGAGACCTAGTCTCCCCTTCTCCCTGCTCTGGTCTCCTTCAGTCGCTCCACAAAATATCAGGAATGAATTCCGATAAATATCTTATGGTTAAGTTCTATATATATAACCCAAGTTTCATTTGACCCCCTTGAACTTCAGGTCTTGCTTAACCTTTCACCCAACTTTCCAAATTAATAAAATTTTCGAACCCAGATATTACAATTTATAATATAGTATAGATAGATAGATATTATTTTTATTATTACAATTGACAAAATAAATCTTTTGCTAAGTTTCATATCCATGTATCTATTTAATTTATATATGATATAAAAAATCAAGCCTTAGATTAAACCAAACCATCACTATTTTTAATTCTTTTTAAACTTTCAAGTATGAACCGTCACTATGTGATGATCTAAAAATCGAATTTTTAATGCTTGCAGTTACTGTAGGACTTAAGAGTACAGCCTCAAACCCATAAAATAATTAGAATATTAGAATAAAAAATTTAAATAGAAAATTGGTTTTCTAAGGTTTTTACAAGTTAAAAGTTGTGGAACTGTCAATAAATTTTATTATGATTTTAAGTTAATTTAGAAGTTATTGGCACTTGAAATCCATCGATGTTCATGATACTTGAACCCTTAACTTTAAACATCATGCTACTCCTTCTCTTTGACACTGATTTTAACTTTATTTTTACATTTTTACACGATTGTTACCCTTTTTCTGACTTTTGAAATGTTACATGTAGTCTTGAACATAAATGGTAATATTCGTTATTTTGTGTGAAAAAATAAATTAGAAAACAACAAATATAGAATCAAACTGGAGTTTGTAAGCTGATTAGTAGTTTAGTTGGTGTAAATAAAGGGCAGAAGGTGAAAAAGAAACATCAATCAATTTGTTCTTTCAAGATTGGTGAATGGTGAGAGCCTTGGTAGAGATTAGGGATGGCAAAAAAAACCTCTCCTGATGAGGAATCGGATACCCGAGGTTTGATCGGGGATCCCCGAGTTGACCGGGGATGGGAATGGGGAATCCCCGTCCCCGGATGGGTTCGAGGTTGGGGATACCTCTCAAACCCGACCCAACCTCGAGTATTTAGTAGTAAGTTTTTGTACATAAATATATGTGTATGTATAATATAATAAAAATGATAAACCCAAGGAGTATGATATATATATATATATATCTTCGATGATGAGAAACGTTTAAATATATTATTAGTATTGGTTTAATTGTTCAAAAAAACTTTTACAGATATAACAACGTGAATATATGTGATATCAAGTATTAAGTATTGTAATTTGATATATTTATTTTTAAACTACCCTTATATAAATGCAACCGTTATAAATTTGGTTAATTAAATTTTAATTTTAGAATAATACGTCGTTTAAACGTGAAATTGACATTTATAAATGTATTATATAAAATAAAACTGTAAATGGGGAATATCTCGATTCCCCGGTGGGGGGAAGGAATTTTGTCTCCCGACGGGGATGCGGATGGGGATTGTGATCCCCGGTATCCCCAACCCAGTTGCCATCTTTAGTAGAGATGCATAAGGCCCAGGACTTCCCAATCCTATTTTCAGTAAACAAAAAAAAACAGTTTGGACCTAGACCTTCCAATCCCTATTTTCAATAAGCAAAAAAAAAAAGTTCGATACTTTTTCCGGGTATGAGACAAGATTTGGAATTGAAAGACGGCCCGAACAGGCTTTTTCAGGCCAAGTTTAACCCGGTATTGAAAAAGAAAGTTGGCTTGATCAGGAGTTTGAAGGGCTTTAAGGTTGGTCCCAGGCCTGGGCCCAGTCTTTTCCGTCAGGCTTCTCCGAGTCGGGCCAATGCCAAGCTTCGGGCTTGTGCTTTTTCATGGATTTTGTTAAAAGGTTAAAAAAAATTGTGCAATCTTGTCATTGTAAAAAATAAAAAAAATTAAACCTTGTTATGTTTTTTTTAGTTATTTGTGCAGATAATGTAGATAAATAGTTGTTGGGGCCTTGTGGTGTTGTACTTGTACAAAGTTAGGACTCCACATCATAATTCCAGATTTATGAAGGTTGTTGGAGCGGATAAAAATCTCCTGTCCTAAATTATCATGTCTCATTTATGTCCACCAATCATATGAATATACGAATATAAACTTGAATTAAATAAAATCAAAAATATATAAAATCTGACGTGTCTTAATTTCATTGGTCGGACAGGAATGGGACATGGGATAGGAGATTTTTATTCGGTTGGAGCACATGTACTGCAAGTTATCTTGGAACGGTGTTAAATAGTCTGAAACGTCCATCTTGGGAAAACATCAATCACACCGATTTAGTTCTTCAACAAATTAAATCTCTTTCTCATATATACTTCTTACATCAGGTTGTATTTCTAGAGTGTTATTCAATAATAATCAAAAAATCTCAGTTTAACACATTTTTACTTCAAGGAGAGATCTCCGCCCCTCGAAAGCTGAGACGCACACTTTACGGTCAAGGTACATTGCATAAAGTCCCATCTTGCTTCGTACCCGTGTTTGCTCAACACGCATTGAGCGTGCAGCGTCCTCGTAGCAAAAACAGCCCCCCAAAGTACCCTTTATACCTGGTCCACTCCATAGGAGCGAACGACCTCGTGGTTTCAAACACATAATCGAGGTCTCGTTCTAAACCATTATATTGTGCCCATTCCAAGGTCTCTGTCTACCTGTCATACCAAACGTTAGACAACAAGTTTTTCTTCAATCATATCCTATATCGTCCTCGTACCAAACAACCACCTTAAGAAACAAGGGAACCATCCCTATCGACATAGAAACAACTCCAACGAGCACGTTGCATATTAGATCTTGAAATAACAAGAGAAAGAAAACGACAACACACACCAAGTCAAAACCGTCACGAGCAACGATCATTTCATCAAAATGTAGCAGCTCAAAAAGCTACACAGAGTTTGATCTAATTACATAGCCAAAAACAATGTCAGATATCCTGGAATCTGAATTAGGATTAGAATTAGAATTTCATAAGCCTAACTCCAAAGTTTTTCACTACTTCAAACATGTTCATCCCTCTCAGAAACCAGCAGCTCTATCATTGGTGGTTGTAATACCATCAAAGACAAGAAAAAGAAAACTGGCTAGCCTGCCTGCCTGGCAATCCTCATTCTTTAAAGATTTTTGCTAACCCTCTTCAGCCCATCGGATGTCGTCTCCTGCAATATAAAAGGTTAAAACGAGCATTTTATTCTAAACTTATATATGTAACAAATGGTTCCCTTTGTACCGTGACCAATTTAGAAATGGCAACGGGATCGGGGATACCGAAGATCACCATCCCCATCCCATCGGGGAACAAGATTCCTTCCCCCATCCCCGCAGGGAAACGGGGATCCCCATCGGGGAATCGGGGATTTTTCCCGTCTACAAAATTTAATTTTTTTTCTATAATAATTTTATAAATGCCAATTTCACTTTTAAACGACGTATTATTCTAAAACTTTAATTGTTACATTTGTATGAGAGTGGTTCAAAAATAAATATATCAATTGCAGTACTTAATAATCGATATTTTATTTATTCACGTTGTTATATCACCAAAAGTTTCTCCAAACAATCAAACCAATACTATAACATCTTTTGAAAGTTTTCTCTATCATCAATAATTTATTATATTTATGTGTTGTATATACTCCTTGGGTTTGTCATTTTTGTGTCTCTACAACCCTTTGGTTGTGAGTTCAAGTCCCTTGAGAGACATCATATAATATCATTTTGTTCACCATTTCACGGACACCACAGGATGGATCCCATTTGCTACAAGGAGAACTGAGATAAGACCCAAAAAACGAATAGATGGAATGCACAATGGTCCATGCACATAAAGATGGTGGAAGATTACCTCTTGGATCGGCGGTCTTCATCATAATCCATTACTCCACCAGGTTCAGAGAAAATCCCGTGCCCTCGGAAGTCCATGTCAGCCTGCTCATAGTTTGTAACTTCTGCCACAACGTAAGTAAGACATATCGACAAACATATCCGGTATGAAATGATCCCTAGTTCACTTTCTCTCCGAGATAATGAATGTTAGCAACTTGGAATTGCAGGGAATTATCCACTACAACACAGCTTCAGGCAGAAGCAATCAAGATCATGCACTGAACTATTTATGTTCTTCTACAACTAACTGGACTGGATAAATAACAAAGTTATAATGTTGCCAAAAAAATTCTCTTAATACATCTCTCAGTTTTAAGGGATATCATCTGAAATCTGAAAAAGGGGGTTGTTACAAAAAAAAACATCTAGCTTAATAGACCATATGCCGATTTAATAGTGTACTACATCTTTAGCTAATTTGACATTCTTGTCTCTCTTCTCCGATCAACGTCAGGTCAAAGAAATTTAAGGAGGCCTAATGTGTAAATGTAGGGGCATAATCGAATGGAAACCTCAAAAATGTTGAGAACCACTTGCAAAATTCAATTTTCTGTTGTATTTGAAATATTTTAGATAAAAAAAAATGGTCTTCTATTTTAGATTAAAAAATGAAGATTTATTATATTTGTATTTATGAAATGGATGTGTCAACTTCCCTCTTTGCCCTCTCAACTTCCTTATAGAATTAAAATTGGTTAGAGTTTTCCCATTTGTTGCAAAAAAATGCCACCTTGCATAATATCCCTTGATCAATTTCTTTGAACGGTTAATATTGGTTCTCGTAGTTCTCAACATTCTTTGAGGTTCTAATTTGATTAGCCCCCGTATATGTATGAATGTGTGTGTGTGTGTGTATAAGCATTAGGGGTATGACAGAGAAGCAAATCTGGCACCAGAATGCCAGTTAATTTAGAACAACTCAAACAAGTATTTGTCAAAATAGATAACAGTCATCCTTGTTTGTCAAACTCATGATTGGTTGAGACTTGAGAGTACATTTTGTCTTTTTGATGCTTACACTCCAGAACTTTATTTTAAAATATCCTACCAAATGTTTACGTATACTTGCATAACATCCTAAACAGAACATATAATCAAGCTCTAGAAAACCAAGTGGACTAGCCCAATCTCAACCCAAAAATTTACCAAGACCATGTGTAGGAATATACATGCTCAGTATCGACAGGTCAATATTATCTAATAAGAAGAAATACATTATCTACAAACAAAAGTTAACATAAAAAAGGAATGGTGCTGACCTTGAGGGAGAGTGCATTCTTCACTTCTTCAAGCCTTTCATCATTTTCCTTTTTATGTTTCTTGTCCAGTTCACTCATGGTGTCTGCCCATTTTATCTTCTCTTGAATTGAAATAAGTAAATTATCTGATGTACCCAACCTATGGAATGCCACAAATGTCACTGATGAGAACCAGAATAAGTTCTCAATAATGGATATTGAAGAAAACTTGCAAAAGATGATTCTTTTTACATGTTCAGCTTCATCACAAACATGAAAATCTAGAAATGGAACAGATAAGAAAAAAAATTAGGCAAACTTATGACGTCATTTTCAAGAACAAAGTTTTTATTAATTGATTGTCTGCAAGGAGTGTATATTAGCGCCATCTTTAGTTTCATGGGTGCTATGCACTTTTGAGCCACCCTCTCCCTCTCATGATAATTACAACTTCCCATTTGGGTCCAATTTGGGATGTCCCATGAAAATTGCATAAGTTCCCTACCCCGGAAAGTTTGCAAGTTAATTTACCTATTTACCTCTTAGTCACACCTTTTTCCTGGAACTACAGATGAAGTCAAATGTTGCAATATTCATTGGAAGAGGAAGTATACAGCTACATAGACCCCAACTCTTCTTGAGAGAGAAGATCACTACAACTTCGATTTTTTAAATTATCACTAAAAATGGTGAAGAGGCAACCTTCAAGGACTTGAGAATTATTAGTGTCTATTTTCACAATCGAATACAAAATTGCATAATGAACTAGTGGCAAAATCATAATAACATAATACTATTTAGTAAAACAATGACCTGGACAAATTTGAGGGCATTAGAATAAATACCTATTTTCAGGAAAATTATCAGAGCATGAATCTGCCCCATTTTTCTCTTGATATAGCCAATCATTGACTCCCACCCTCTACCAAGGTTTTAAAAAACGGAATCGTGCCTCGAGGCGTTTTCCCTCAATGAGGCGAGGCGTAAGCCTCGAGGCGGTCCGAGGCGTAAGCCTTGAGGCGGAAATATATACACTGTACACAATATATATATACACACCAATCTGGATTCCACTGCTTCTGCTCATAAATATATGCAATATATATACACACACTTGACACTTGAGTGCTAGACAACAAAATATATATCATACTAAATTACTAAAAGAATTTACATATACTTTTTTCAATCACGAAATATAGTTGTACATATAGTAACAAAGAAAAAAATTATTGATCTATTCATCACACACACACACACACACATATATATATATATATGTATATATTAATATGCTCACAACTCATAAAGAAAAAATATTAAATATCAACAAAGTGTGAGAAGAAGTGTGACTGTGACCCTCACACGTAGTAAAGACTAAATATAAAAGAAATGTATCCAGTAGATACATATACATAATATTTTTGTGAACCGAACAAAATCGAAGAAGAAGATGCAAAGAAAACGGGAGAAAAATGGAACTCACGAAAGACAATAGATGAATGCGGATAGGGCTTAGGAGAACCGGAGAAGAACAAGGTTTTCAAAAAAGAAATAGAGGAAGTTTTAGTCATTTTTTAAAATAATTTAGCCTCGGTATTGAGGCATACGCCTCACTACCGCCTCACGCCTCAAGCACCGCCTTAGACAACCGAGGCGTACGCCTCGTCTGGGGATTGAGAGGCGCCGCCTCAGGTGCGATTCTGGACCGCCCCGCCTCGCTTTTGAAAACCATGCCCTCTACTCCTTCAACCTATTCGCAAATGTTGTGTAGTGCCAACAATCTCCCATCTAACCCCCTATACTTACTAATGTAAACTTCTACATGTATTTTCTTTAATCATCCAAACAAAGTGTATACATCCTAAAAGATACATTCTATTAATTTACTTGATCACCTCAAACAGATTCAAGAATTTAAACATCAAGACGAAAACTTGCCACAAAAATGAAAATTACATGCAGGTTGACGGAATTGCCTTGCTAGTTCCAATAAATTTCAGGATAGACATAAGCCTAGATGAAAAACACTAGAGTAGTGGAAAGTGCCAAGATTGTGGCAAAAAAGAGGTGAAATCAATAGACACCAAGCAGTCAAATGCATAATAGATAAACAAAAATTGTAAATGTCAAAAGTACCATCCTAGATGGTACATATCGTTATTGTACGTGGTTTAATAGTGTAATGTCATATAGTGTTCTATTTTGATGTGATGCCTGAAATATGTAAATTCAATACAATATAAGTACACACACATGCCAGGATGTTAAATAAAAATATTGGCTATCTGCTTCATACACAAGGTTCTAAATGGCGTGAGGCGTGGCATGGCGGCGAGGCCAAGCCTCAAGCCATAGGACTTATGGCGTCAAATTTCTAATTCATATATAATATTATATATAAAAAAACGTATGTTTTGTAGTGTTACTCAATGAGTCAATAGTAATAAGCAAGTTAAATTAGGTTATATATTTAAAACTTGCACATAAGACATTAAAAACATAAAGAAAAATCAAATATCTCATTACGATAACTACGCATTAGGCCATGGCGTGCCATGGGCTTAACGTGGCGTGACACACAAGCCTTGGTGCCATGGCGCACCATGGTGGCTGTGCGGCGAGTTTTTTAGAACAGTGTTCATACATGTGTCTAGACTATACCAATTAAAGACAAACTTGGTAATCAACCATTTTTCAAATGAAAATGAAACAGGAGAAAGTACAAGTAGTTAAGCCTTGTTTTCTTCCCACCATGTTATGGTGATGAGTAATGTGGCCTCTTTGTGGAAAAAGCTCAATAAAAAAAATAGTTTCCCACACAAGTTACAATGGGCCCCTTGATTCTTCTAGTTCTTACCCACTGTCACATTAAAAAGGTTGTCCTCAAATGTAAATTTGCACTTGTTACCTATTTATCAATTTCTTGTTCATGGTCTTTTCTAGTACTTTTATTTTTATCGTGGCATTCATTTGGGCTTGTATTATCCAAACTACATGACAAGGCACTTGAAACCAGAAAGTGTGGGCTTTTAAAAAAAATAAATAAAGCATTAATAGTTTATCTTCCTGTCTACAGATGAAGAGTTGTGTACATATTTCTCTCACATCACCACCTAATTTTCTCCCTCCTAAAGCCTAAAATGACTGTTTGCCACGCCTCACCAGACCTCTGTCAACCTCCTACACGGCTCCAGAGCCCCAGTGTGGCTTCATAGGGCTCTAATATTCCTAGCTCAAAGTTGAGTTGACTTCCTGGGGTTTCCAATCAGGTTCAAAACCACTATCTATCTATTATATATATATATATATATATATATCAAAGTTGGGTCATCATTATAAGCAATTAGGATTGTGTTGCTATTCATTCACCCTAAGCTAAACTCCTCATAATCTCAAGCCTGCTTATAGGTAAAAAGTAACATTAGATATTCAGGTGAAATGTATGTCTTTCAGTTCCCACACTCCATACTGTTTTCAGTTAACAAAGAATCTAAATGCTTCAATGCTGAAACCGTAAATGAATAATATGCCATGAACCAGTAACCATCTCAAAGAAACAATATGGTAAATTCAATAACAAAATGCAAGAAACAGTCACATAATTTAAGATTACCAATCTGATAGTGTATGTATCATATTCCCTAATTGTCCAGGCCTGAGATCCCTGCCTGCCGCAAATTGCACCTACAATGACCCACAATATCAAATCAAATACAAATTCTATGAAAAAGGTAAATATGCATATGCTACCTTAAGGAGGTAAAACAAAAGAGTAAACCATGCAAGGATAGATACGAGGTCACACCTCAAAACATCTTCGCAACTGATCAAGCTTGCCCCTTACTATACCCTACAAAGAGGGGGCAAATGAAATATATAAAGTTAGTGAAGTTAGTAATTGGCTAATTGCATACATACAAGTTAGAGAAATTCAAAATCCATGACAATAAGAGTATATGATCAAATCAATTACAAACTTAAAGAAAACAGAACTTACAAAACCGCAAAGAAATGCTAAATGTACAATTCATAGAACTAATAAAAAGACAAATGAGTCCTAAAAAAGCAAAAAGGTTTTAATTTTACTATTTGCAAGTGATTCCCTCAAGTCTGCAAAACCATATAATTCAGAACATGCATTATAGTCATCGGATAACACCTACCACATACATGCACTCGTTGATAAGAAAATCTTCAAGCTCACGGACATTTACCACATCCAGCTCGTGCATCAGTACATCATATGAGAGTACCTGAAGGTACCCAACATCAGAAACCAAAAACAGCATAAGCAGGCAATGTAGCATAATAAATATGGTTAGATTCCTTTGCATCCACATTAAGCACCCCCTCCCCATACTTTTCCCTAACATCATCCAACATTCCATTCCTCAACGAAAGAAGTACTCCTTCCAAATTTCCAAGGTTGCCCTCTAGTAATAGATGAGAAAAGTCATCTAAGAGTTCCACCGCTACAAGAAAAAATATGCATATTGGTTCCCCACCGCAATGGAAAACAAATACAAAGACCAAGGGCACTTTGGGGTTAATTGTAAATACTAATTATGTATGGGATTGTTTTCACTTGTTTTCAGTACTTCTTTAACAGTCTCTTCCAACATCAATGTTATCAATTGAATACTTAGGTAAAAAGTGGTCTCACATAGTTATATGTTCAATTTAAAGAGCTAAATGGAGAGGCATTAGATACATTTAATTGACTGAATTCTAGAGGGTTCTAACAATATGGTTAAAATACTAAATATGACAAATAAGTGATCATGTTTTGAGCCCTTTTAAAGTTAGGTGAATGTCACTACAATCTGTTAAGGAAATGGATGGAAAAGTGATGTAGCACTTGAGTGCATTTTTTAAACAATGCTGACATGGAATTTTGAATAAAAAGTCATACAATGAAATAGGCAAAAATATATTTTACGTTTTTCTTGTTAATAAATCAAAATTAAATGACATGTATAAGTGCATTAAATACATGTTGACCACTAGAAAAATCAAAATTAAATGATGTTGACCACTAGAAAAATCAAATATGAAAATGATAATGTAATTTGTACAAACTCAATTGAGTACCAATGTGTTCAATATAATTAATAAAAACACTTTCACCATATTCATAAAACTAATGTAAATATACAAGTACCAAATAATTTAATACAAACAAAGATGTACAGGCTACAAGGCATATGGTAAAAATTAAATAGAAGCAGCAGATTTGTGGTACATTTTTATGATTTAAATTTGTACCAAGTGCTTTGTTACGGTTACATTTTTATTAAACTAAGCCAAACCAAATGAACCCATTAAATTCCCGAGAGGAGGGTTTGGGGAGGGTAGTAAGTACGCATACTGCATACTAAGACCCCTAGTCCTGCATCTCCACTTTTACATTCTTTATTATTGTTAAATTCATTGGTACTTTTATGTTTACATCAGTTTTTTCGGTGAAGTTATTGTTTTTTAAATGTATTAAACACATTAGTACTTAGACATCAAAGCTGGGTATATAAAAGTTGCATTTAATATTTGTACATTTGATTTTTTTGTATTAGTCAACATGTATGTAATGCACTTATATTTGTACCTTATTCTTAATTATAAATGTCAGAATAATAGTGAATTCAAACTTTCCTTGAGTATTTTTTTTAATATTAACCAATTTTATATAAAGATTCTTTATTAAAAGAGCCATGTCAGCAAATTTTGAAAAATAATTTGCCACTGAGATACCATATCAAGCATCTCCAACAGACTCTCTATAATTTCTCCAAAATGGAAAAGCAAATGTTAAAATCTCCAAAAAGAGAATTTCATTCATCTCAACAGCTTCTCCATTTTGGAGATTTCAACATAATTATGTTATTAAAATATTCAAAACTATACATGTTTATCCTCTCTCTCTCCTACTTTCTCCGTTTTGGATAAAGTTCTGGAGAACCAGTTGGAGCAAAATAATAGGTTAAAAACTCCAAAATCTACCTTTTCTCCATTTTGGAGAATCTGTCAGAGATGTTCTTACTTCTTAGTTGTTAAGTTATGTTTCCATCCATTTCTTTAACGAATTCTTTGGGAAGCCGTTTAACTTTATAAGTGCAATATGATATGATCACATAACCTATTTATTTTGACTACTTTCTCTTATTCTAATCATTTTTATTCGTTCCCATTACCACTTCTTTTTGCTATGCCTTCTTTTTTTCAGTTCATGCAGAATTGCAGCATGTGTGTGTTTGTGTGTGTGTGTGTGTATATATATATATCGAAAAGAACATGATTATAAAAAGCATCTATATACCAATTCTAGCAGCGCTTATAATGTACTGAGTTGATCAAACTATTTCAGAGTAGTGACCCTCTCTGTTACACAATACATGCAAGGTAGAATACCTTGTTAGCCTCAGCTAGTGTGAGCATAGTGAGTTGCTTTAACTTGAGAACCTGATCACGTGTCAACTGCGGAAGATTACTGGCATTACCTACATATCATAACACAAAGGATAAATGTTTGAATCCCAATATCACATGAAAATAAAAGTAATGGTGATGGATAATATGGATATAATGCATGGGCACACTTCCAGTCATCCATAAAAACACAATGGTCAGTAACATGGAAGCTCAATAGTTAACACCCCCCCCCTCAAAAAAAATCTTGAGGAAAAACAAAACCCAGTGATGCATGTAAGATCTATTTGGTTGCTTCAAGATAATTCATGGCTACTACATGTAAAGTTCCACTATACTGAACTGCAACGATGCTAGTTAAAATTTGATATCTATAACGTCTCTAGCAGCAGTCGTATCATATATTATGCTGAAATGGAACTTCTAGAAAATATATTAGTTTGAGACCAATGAGAAAGAAGCAAATGTTTTCTTTCCATCAATTAACCTATATTGATAAAAACAATCACTTTACGAAAAAGTTTTTATGAGTAATTAAAAAAAATGCACTCCATATAAAAGCATGAAGCCCTTTGCAGGATTTAGATTTAAATCTTTTCTTTCCATCAACCGACCCATATTGATACTTGTTTAATTTTACTTTAGAGTGTCCTCTTTTGCAAAGTCCTTATTTTGATAAGAGGCATATATGTGATGTTATAGAAGTTTAAAACTTGACTATTGATGTTTATATAGTTACACTAATCTTGCAGTCAATAAGCACAATATAAAAATTGTATTTATATGCATATTAACTAAAAATAAATTATCAAAAGCAATTTTCTAAATAATAAAGGAAATATGGTGTGCGGGTGTGAGGGTGTGTGTGTGTGCGCGTGTAAATATGTGCATCAATGTATTTAGTATTTACCATATCCCTGTTACTATGAGCAAACTAATTTTTTTACTTTTCAGAAAAAAATATTCCTAAATAATAAGTGGAGTTTATTTAAATAACTATTTATAAATAACAATGTGCAGCGCTCTTATTGCAAAATGTTATAACAAAACAAGGTGGGGAACCTACTCTTGTATTCACTCCATGTTCCATGAGCAAACATCTGAAGCAAATCAAGGTATATAGAATGCTCCGTTCCTTGAAGCTGCATAGAAATTGCTTGATCAGAACATGAGAAAAAGAGGAAGAACATCAAGAAATTGCAACGGCACTCGTAAACCAAAATGGTGGAAGAATTGGAAAACCAAGTCATTTAAAGTTATCCCGACACCCTTTTAGGCATGTCAGCCAGATTGCACGACACACGCCTGCAAGATTCAGGGACATTGATTTTGAATGACAAGATATCCTTGATTCAAATAATAGATAAAAAAAACTCGGTAGTTATAACAGTGAGGAGAAAAGACCATGCTAGAAGATCGAATAAATTTCCCTTCAGATGTTAATGCAGCAAAAAAAAATTATCAGCAAGCTACACTACATAAAAGATATACAAATATAGAAAATAAAGGAATCCTGTGAAAATAAAAACATCTAAAGCCATTCGGATAGCCATCTAGTGTATGATTGTCTAACACAATTATACAAACTTAAGAGGAGATGGTCATTACAGAGATACACATTGTGCATCTGTCACCAAAAGAAGCAAACAATATATAGCAGTAGCCAGTAGAGAATGATCAATAGTCCAGATAATGCTAGTTTTTTTTTTGTTGGGTGTATGTGTGATAGACATGTAATACAAATACAATCAGCCAACCACTAAGAGGTAATGCACTTTTTTTGAGTAAGGGACAAATCTTGAAGAAGGGAACCTATCAGAGAAAAAAGTGTTGGTTGTAGCGCGCTAGAGCGCATTTGACTAAAAACATGGAAAGTCAAGACTCTGGGCAACGGGTGGACAGGAGCCTTGACTTGAAGCATTCTACAAGTGCTTAAGGCTCCATCAGGCCATGGCCACAACTATCATATAAGGCAAGGCTTGGAAGCAAGCTACCAGCCTATCAGCGGGATGCTCTGCCGAATGGCCTGTTCTCCCCGGTCGGAATAGGTGTTTTAATTCCTTCCCTTAGAACCATACTTCAGAGTCTCTTCTTATATAAGTAAACTCACATTTTACATGTGAAATTTGCAAATCACACTGTCGATCCAACTACAAAAGCTTATGGTAGATGGAATAAATATCAATAGTTGCTCAATTGGTATCAGAACAAATCATTATAAAATGCCTATGATAGGAAGTCAATAGCGTTGCTATAGCGTTTGGTAGTCCTCTACCGCTACATAATTGCATTATCGCGGTACTGCTATTAGCAACATAATTTGTAATTGAAATAGCACTGTATTTTGCGTTTTTTTCCTAGCAAATCCGTCGAACGTTAGAAGCCCATAAAAGTAAAATGTTGCATCGATTTGATGGCCCCTAATCTCATGAAGAGTAGAAGGATGTGTCGTTGTCGTCGATAGAAGGAAGAAGGATATGATCTAATGATCTCCTGAAAAGAATGATATGGGATCGTCTTCGACCTGATACAGTGGTCGGTTTTCTATCCCTCTCGTTATTTCTGTCTTCTACCCCTCTAGTTATCATATTGTCTTTGAGTGATAGGTGTACTTGAAGAAGAGGCACAAAAATGGTGACTCTTAGAATTTAGATTGAACTTTAGCCGACTCCATATTGGCAGCAAACCTTTTGACTTTGCTATATAACATGAAGCAATTATCTATACTGTGCCCAATCCTTTTGCAATAACTACAAACTTGATAATTTTTCTTATAAGAGAAATCCATTAGCTGACATGGTTGATGAGCCTCGATTATTCACCAATGCAAAATATTTGTCCCAGAGTTATTTCATTTTGGTGAAATATGCAGAAACATACATATTAAAATTTACTATTAGATAATATTTACATATATAAATACTTATTTTTTACATGAACTGCTATCATTTTCGGCTTTACCACGGCCTATTTCCGGCATAGCAAACCAAAGACCTGATCGTGTTTCCACCTTAGAAGCGCATAACTGCTTAGTGCCTATGTTAACTGTAATCAACCTTGATTAAAACAAAATATTACTGAAAGTTTGTGCTTGATACTAGATGCATGTAAAAGACAGCCTATTTACACCCCTTCAATTGTTCTTGGACAATTTGACTCATGTGAACAGTTTCTGGTTCTCTGGGGCCTGGATTTATTCACTCAAGCCATGGGTTAACTACTTTTCATATGAAGACATGTGGGTATATATTGCATTTGGTTCTTTTTAATTGGACTCAACCCTGCTCAGAAATTTTCTTTCAGAAAAATCCATAACCCTTGCAAATCATTAAGGCGTAAAAAACTCATACATGGTGCATGTATGAAATTCTTGTAGAGCAACCCTTGCCTCAACTCTCAAGCAATGTTATCCGGTTCTGGTATGGATTGATTTGCTGTATGGAGTGTGATATGGGTAGTTCACTACAGAGTTTGACAGGGGTGAGACAGTCCATATGTGATGGTAAACTGTGTTAGTGTGTAGTTCCATTCATGTGTAATGCACTGCAAGTGTTATGAAATCTAAACAATCTACGGAGTCTTAATATGACGTTACCATAATTCAACTAAATTAGAAATTTGATTACTAGTCTATTTCCATACAGAGAGAGTAATTCCTGCAAGAATATAGGGTTACTTTATAGTTGGGATTTGGGAATGAATTAAATAAGATATAAGATTTTGATTCCAACTCTCAATCTTACTCTCTCTGCATCTATATTTATACACCTATTAACCTATATGTTGCTTTTATAATGATAGTGAAAAAGATCGGATCAAAAACATTGAATGATGGCAGTTACGTGATACGTGTAAGGATATAAACCCTAGCTTTCAACCTGACTCAATAGCCTGTTGTTTGTTCTTCCTGTTTCTGCCATTAGTTTCATGTGATTTCCTCTTTAAAAACTGTCACTGTTGTTGGTGATCTGGTGCACAAAACGTATCATGATCTGGACTATGTGATCTGGATCGTGGTGCAGAAGAGTTGCCGACGTTCTAGAAACTTAAGCATATGATACCACATGATCCCAAATTCACAAAGAAGTTTCTTTAAGCAGTCACTGCACTTTTCACTCTCCAACCACCTAATCTTCTCATAATACACATAACATGTGCATGAAGCAATATTGTAATTACTGATAACTAGTTAACTACAAATCACGAATTCATGGTAACACAGAATACATGGAAATTAATAAAACTTAAGAAAGTAACAGTCAAACAGATTATTGGTACCTGATATGTGGCACACTTTGATACACGATATAGGTAGAGATACAAATTGAAATACATAAACAACTAAGCTACTAATTCGCAACTCAAGTGGGCATGCTGGGTCAGTACACTTTGTTTTCACAGGATGGCAGTCTGACTGGCTTGAGTTATACTTGCATATTTTTTATGATTAAATCTTTTTTGAACAGGATATACTATTTCATAGAGATTCATTGTCTTGTATTCAAAGGTTTATTATCTTATATTGCAACCAGTGTGAGACTTACCTATGTGAATTACATATTAATCTTGGTTGAACAAAAAGAGTATAATTCAGGACACAGACCATATGAATTTACTAACCAACAAAATTGCCCCAAATAGTGACACAAATAATTTTAAAAAGAATATCAGAAATATCAAGATACCTAGACCTTAGAAGACAAAAAATATTCAATGCAACTTCTATATATCGATACAAACATAAATCCCTTCAGAACATGCTTCACTGAAGTCACCAAACACGAATTAAATAGCAAATATCAGATGCACCAAGTGCATTAAATTTATCATACAGAATGGTGGAAATCAAGCATCAACTACGTTACAAAAAAAATAGAAAGAATCTCAAGTAAAAACTATTAAGTAGAACTAATCAACAAACTAAGAACCCACCAATCGTGGTCATATCGATGGTAGTCTGTATCTTCATTCCTAGTTCTTGAAAGATATACATTTGATACAAATATTGAAAATAAATTCCTCTCATAAATCTATGCAAACAGAAACCGATGTAAGCATCATTACAGTACATAAACACAAAATTGGTAGCGAAAACCTAAGCATATTTCTAATAGCAAAATATACAGAACAATAACAAAAATTCAGACCTCAAGAATATTAGGGACAGCAAGAATCTCGGAGAAAGCGAACAGAGAAGGATGTGAAGTGGCTTCAACGATGACATTTGCGAGAGATGATGATGAACCCTTAACGATGGACGCTTGTTTGACGAAGTGATCGATGTGTTCTGCTTGCTTTTGTTCGATATCCATCACGACGACGATGACGATCTCCAAAGTGCGAGATCAAAACTTAGCAGAATCAAATTATTCGCAATTCTGAAAATTTCAAATTGTTTTACAAATTAGGGTTCGAAATCAGAAGGGGTTTTAGGGGGTTTTGAGGGATCTTTTTTGGTGCCCTTTTCACTCCCTTCTATTTACAGTGCCTATTCGTATTTTCCTCTCTGTGTTCGCGACTGTATGTAGAGGTTGCAAAAGCAGCCCTTTATGGGGTAATTACAATAACCATCCTAAAGTGTAGTAGAATGACATATTGTACCCTTAGGAGGTGTTTGGTTCACATAATGGAATTTGATAGAATTTGAATCCATCGAAAAAATTTGACTTTGAATGAATTGGAATGGAATTTGACCATGTGGTTGGTTGGTGGGAATTCAATTCCTTCACTTAAGGCAAGGAATGATGAATTCCTTAAATTGTTGAATTCAATGGAATTGGAAGGATTACATCGCTTTCATTCCATGAACCAAACATGGGCTTGAAATTTCGTCAATGGAATTGGCCATTCCAATTCCTTCAAATTCCTTCCAATTCCATGAGTCAAACAGCCCCTTAGATTTATCGAGGGGGCAAATCATATAGAAACCATAAAAAACTTAGGTGGTGTTTTGTTTATTGGAAAAAAGTTCTTATTTGCTTCTTATGTCTGATTCGGTCAGGCATAAGATAATTCAGATTGTTTTTTTTTATTTTTTAGAGCCACTTATGTCTTACTGTGTTCTGAAAAATAAGCGATGACCTAAACCCTTATCGGCCTCTTGTTTGCCTCACACTCTCACCAGTTGTCCATCTCGACCCAATCTTCTCCAATCGATTAGATCAATCTCTACTCTCTCCTCATTTGTTCCAGACCGACCCAATCTGTGAAGCATTGATCATCCCAATCTCTACAATTAATTGATTGTAGGATATTTGTTTCCACTTCTCCGCTCAAAATCCTATCGATTTCAGTCGAAAATCTGTTAACAATGGCGGATTCAGTGGTGAAGAAACTTCTCCTTTCTTTGGTTTTCTTGGTGTTGTTGCTGCTCTTGCCTTCTCTTGTAAGTGATCAAATCCCTAATTTCATATACTGTTTCAGTTCCTTGAATTATCATCGATTTATCCATTACTTATGCATAAAGATATATGTGGTATTGATCATGAAATGAATGCGTACAAAGAAGAAGAGAAGGATGAGGATGTTTGTTTTATTTGCTTCGATGGTGGGAGACTTGTGCTCTGTGATCGCCGGTTTGTATTGTTTATTTGCTCTTGTCTTGAGGATAATTGTTGTTTTATTTGGTGTAAATGATTTAGGGTGATGGATTTATTTGAAATGCATGTGATTGTTAGTTTCATAAAAGGAAGTGAATTTTCATGGTTATTGATGAGATACAAGTTTTTGCTTTATATATTATGTGTAAATTTTTGTAGGAGTTATGAATTGGTGAAGCATTGAATCATCTGTTATCTTTATATAATTTTATTTGGTGTAGGGGTTGTCCAAACGCATACCATCCGACATGTATTAAAAGGGATGAAGCATTTTTTCCAATCCACAGCTAGATCGAACTGTGGTATGTTCTCATTGTGATATTGTCATTGTTTTTTTAAGAAGTGGAATCAGAAAATATCTGCACCAATATACGTGGAAAAAAAAGCAGGAATATATCATGTCGTCTTGAATTCCTCATATGAAATCAACAAAAACCATGACTTGATTCTTGGGCTTGTAAAAATTGGTGTCACGACACCAACACCTTCGTGTTTGTATGGGAAGAAATTGCAATCACTTTGGAAGACATGATGGTTCTTGAAGGATACTATGTATTAGGTGAATATGTTCTTAATTATGTTGAAAACAAAGAATCACAAACAAGTTTAATAAAAGTGGATGAAACATGGGTAGAGATTTCAAGGAGTAGAGCAAAAAAAGTCGATCAGGGTCATTCGTTAAATTCAAAGACGACAGTGAAAGTGAACTTGAAAATAAAGCATTTATTGTGTTGTGGTTATCCAGGTGTGTCCTCCCTTCATCATACTCCATTGTTGTGAAAAATGTTTTCACCATTGTTATTCGTTTAGCTAGAGGCGTCAGAATTGTTCTTGCTCCTGTTGTTCTTGCCACCCTTTATAGAGATTCAAGCATGTTAAGATATGAAATTGCAGACTCCATTAATGATGATTCCAATGATGAGATATTTGTTACAGTTTGGGCACCTTTACAACTTGTTCAAATATGGATTTAGGAGATATCACCCTATCTCATGCAATAGGTATGTAATGCTGGAGATAGTTGCAAGCCAAGGTTTGTTGGATGGGAAAAGAACTTGCAGATAGAAAATGTTGGTTCACTAGCTTTTAGATTGTGATTTACAAAACTTTTCTTGACGACCATATGAAATCGTTGATTTTTTTTCTGGTAAGGCTTATCAAAGTGAATGCCTAAAAACCAATCATACGATGATTGTAATTTTGAGTTTTGTTTCATTAAATTAATAAATAAATAAAAGACATTACTCGTTTTATTATGTCTATATTGTATTATGTGAATAATGTATTCAAAATGTCCTTATTATTTTGGATTTTAAGGTTGAAATAATATGATAATGACTAACATATGTAGGGATTCGTACAGAGATATTGAATCCGCATATGGGTACAAGATAAAGATTTTGTGTATCGGACGTGACTCGTTTTGAGAACATTGCATTGGATGTCATATGAGTATCATAAGTGTTTCTCATGTGGTCAATGTACATGTAATTCTTTGACTTGAGAATATGGAGTTTATTGTGTGTGAGTGATGTATTTTGACATTTATTATAATCATTCTATAAGTGGGTGACATAATGATAGTGGGTGTTAGTCCCAACAAGAAATGGCAAAAGCAAACAAGTATTGTAGAGGGGGGTTGAATACAATACTCAAAAATTTTACTTAATTTAATTATTTATTGATAATAAAATCAAGAATTACACATAAAAACTTTTTAAGATTATTGTGAAAAAGAACAGATAAATATATTATAACAATCTTTCACTTAGAAAACAGAAAACTAAACACAACTTGTAAAACACAAAGAACAAATCTATGAAGTACATCATTCGCTATTTCTACCACTATAGCATCTTCTAAACTACTCGTAGGAATGACAAGCTTTTGACAAAGTACATCGGATTTGAAAGAGAAGCTAGCACCCGAGTCAAATAACACACGCGTAGGTACGGAGTTTAGGATAAACGTACCCGATGTAACGTCCGTAATTTTCAATAAGTAAATGTCGCCCGGACGCTTCTGTGACTTGTAAACAATGGGGTTTTGTTGGGAAATGTATTGTTTAAAGTCCCTCGGAGTATCGAGAGTTTTGGCAGTGAAAAAGTCGAGTTTCGGGGCTCCAGAAAGGTCCCGCGACAATGCCCGACGACTATGACAAGTCACAGTCGCGCGTGACACAGTCGCAGAAGAGAAACAGAAGCCTGGGGCATACTGGCGACTATGCCAGGTGACATTGCCCTAGGCATAGTCGCTTGGCAATGTCGCCAAGGCAGCCCAAGTTCTTGTTAAGTCGACTTTCAGCCCCTTTTCTCATCCTTCACTTCTTATTTCCTTCCCAACTCCCTCTAAACTCTCTCAAGACCTCCCAAACCCATCCATGGTGATTTTTATCCATCAAATGCCTCCATCCTCAAGTATTGAAGTGTCATCAAAGGGTAGAATCTAGACACCAAGAACCTTCATCTTCATCTTCAACCTCAAACTCCATTTTTGGGTTTTCTAGGTTTTCATCAAAACCTAAGGGGTAAGTTCATCCTCTCCATTTCTAAACCTTATTAGATGATATAAATGCTCCATTGATGATTTCCTAAGTATTATGTTTCTCCATTTTCGGTTTGGAAGATTTTGGAGGAGTTAGGTCAAAATTAGGGTTTTGGGTATAAGTTGAGGTTTGATGTAAAATGTTTGGGGAATATTTCTATATGGTTGGATATGTTTATTTATAGTTGGAATTTATGGATCTAGGTTTTTTGGAGGTTTTGGCTTGAGAATCCAAGTTTCTTCAAGAAAGCTCAAAGTGGGTAAAATCTAGATTGAGCCTAAATCTAGCAAGGTGAGTTCAAGTTGATTTGTGAAAATGGTGTACATGCCAAAATGTTTATTTTAAAGTGTTTCGTGTTTTACATTAAATTGTTAACTGCTGATAAGTTTTGTGTATTTTGAAATAAAAATATATTTCACTTGGTAATTGTCAAAGTGTGAGTATTTTAATAAGTTTTTATATTTGGTAAACTTGGGTTGTATTAATCTCATGAAATGCTCATATACAGGTTTTGAATATTTCAACAAGTAAATAGCATGACTTATGTATTATTGGTGATCTTGTACAAATAAAGTCCATTTTATGATTTATGCATCTTTGGTGATTTTTGTACAAATGAAGTCTAATTTATGATGTTCGGCATTTTGATGTATTTGAGTTCATAACCCATTTGGGAAAATCCTTGATTCCAATACGTGACGAGTTTTGGGTTAATCACATCTTTGGGTTATGTGTATGCATAAACGTCGTTTAAAGGCACTTCATTATTTGGGGGTCCATTGTTTACTAGTCAAATGGATTTTTGAACATTTTAGCTCGGCGTTGACTTAAAAGAGTCTTGAGGACATTTGTACGGTTTTAATGGCTCGATGTAGAGTCCAATCTATGATTTACATACTAATGCATTTTATTGCATATTTATGATAATTACATGCCCGAGTGCGTTGGTCATTCATGGGTTGTCATGTAATGTTAGACTGTGTTGCATTAGATCCATAGGCACGTAAGTCAGTCTTATTTGATGGTCAAGTGGGTGGTACGGGGTTGGACTCCGGGACTCGTGTTTTATGATCTTGTCCTTTCAAGTGTACACTAGGGGGCTGAGTCCGGTTGTGCTATTGTGACGATGGGTAGTTCGTGATGGGCGTTTGGGACCTCCGCCATGTTGGGGCAATGCCATGGTTGTATCCCCCTTGTGCCGACCCTTTGGTGGTATTCTTGATAATATTCACTAAGGTCAGTTGTTTCTTTTGGTGTAGCTTGAAGGGAGTCGTAGGGACACTTGGGCTTGTGTGTCGTGAAGTGTCATATGATTAACGTTGTATAAGTGACATACTTTTGTGTTTCTCCACTCTCAACGGATGCGGGTATCCCCCGCTGTCGGCCCGTAGTATTTTGGGATATTTAATTGTACTTACTTAAATGTTTGGATTTCATTCCATTTTATGGTCGCGTGAGTATTAAGTTTCAGTTCCATGTTTTCGATGACGTATCGTATCTATATGGATTGTTTTCCGTTATTTAATGGTCGAGTATTATGCCCCGCCCGGGTTTTGGGTGTTTTGGGGTATGAAGTGTCATTCACGTTTTTACAAATCGGGTGTCGAATTATAATCCCGTTTTTGGTGAGTTATGGGCTGCATCATTTTATAAAGAATGTTTGTTTTGAAGCGTTGTCTTTAAAGATGCATATTATGGGGAAAACAAGTCGTTTCCATTTCTAAAGTAAACCATTTCTAAGATCTAGATTTGAACTGAATTTCTTTCTTTAAAGTTATATTCATTCATGTTAAAACTCTTGAGCTCACTAGGCGTTAAGCCTAACCTTTTTATTTGTCGGCATGTGCATCAGGTTCCAGTTGGGGGTTTGGATTCTAACAGCTCTATGAAGAGTTGAGCCTTAGCTTCACACAAGTGTAAGTAGTTGGTGAAGTCTGTCGTGGCTTGGAGATAGTATCTATTATTGGGTTTTAGTAACACCCGTCCTTATTATAAATTGTACGTTTAGAATGATACGTGCGTATCGAGGTTAAATCTTAAATTGTGATTGTGGATGAAACAATTATCGATGTATTTAGAAAATTTTAAATTAGTTGTTATTTTCATAATTGAGGGTGTTACAAGTTGGTATCAGAGCTTAAGTTTGAGAGAATTAGGTATTGATTTTGGATGCCTAGACTCAAACTAGTACTCTTATAAGTAATTGTATGTGAAGTTGCACATTAGGTGCCTTAAGATAAGATATTTTGGGGTTAATTGAGTCGCTAGAAACAAAAAACTTGTCGAGGGTCGCAAGAATGATCATGTACAGTACGTTCATAATGGCACCTGACCAGTGTTATGGTGAACCTACATGCTACATGTGTATACTTGAACTACCTTGGTATGATGACCATTGGGGTAGTGAGAAAGTTTCTAAGCGAGTAATCTAAGTAAGGATTGATGTTTATAGCAATGTCACTTTGGAGTGATTGTTAAGCGCGATGACTGCATTACGTTGATCGTCTTGAGTCAGAGTTATTGGTTAGAGCAGAACCTTAGACTCATGGAATGGACGTTATTCGAGGAGAATTTATAAGGTGAACCGATGAAATATTCGAGTATTGTTTTAAGATGTTGAGCATCCGGATGACAATGGTAGGAAATTGAGGAGCGTGACTTCGCGAGGTTAAGTGCCGACCAAATACATGCATGAAATTTATTTCTAAAATAAGTTTGCATCAATTGTTTCTCATGTTTTCGAAGCATGAAGTGTGTTATACTATGAAGTCTTGGTAAGACATTTAGCACTCATCAGATTTTAAACCATGAGCTCAAGCATGCATGAAATTTTTTTGTTACATGTGATTGCAATTTATATGGAATATTGTTTTGCGACAATTTGAGCGCGTGAGTGTACCTTGAGATGCGTGTGTTTTAATTTTATTGCGTATAAATTTACGAGTTTTTGGGGTGTAGTATCTCATGGGAGTTTTGTTGAAAAGGGTCACTTTATCTCACGTGGTGGTTTTAGAGTTTTGACATTTTTAGACTTATTGTCGTTTTACGTTTTTCATGTTGAGAAATAGAAATTTTGACACCGCTTGATTTTACCGTCAATGAGTTTATGAAAGTTTAGTTGGGTTTATGGCGTTTTATTTTATGACAGTTTGAGTCGCGTAATAAAAAGAAATTTTAGGACGTGTAGACTTGCATTATTGTGTCCGTTAATTTACGAGTTTTGTTTAATACTTTGTCTCATGCCAGTCTTGGACCTATATTTTTGCAACCGTAAGAGGCACCTTGAAAATTTTAATGTCGCATGATTGCATCTTGAGTTTTACACGAGTATATGTGCATACTTTTGGGTTGAATTTGATTTTCACTCGCGTGAGTAAATATGTGAACGATTTATGTTGTCTCGTATTAAACTTTAATCTAAGCGTGCTTCGGTTGTTGACCTCACTGTTATAAATTTTCCGCAACGCATGAAATGAGTTTTCGGTTTGCATGTCGTTGTAGTTACTATCTTGGTCAAATGTGTTTTATCGGTGCGGCTCAAGGCTTTAAACTCGATTTGAAAATTTATTTGCGTTCCCATTGTTCTACAAAGTTTTGGGGAATAAACTGATGCATAAGAGGCTTGTTGAAAATCTTATGCCACGACGTCTTGCGGTTAAAGAGGAAGAATTTTAAAGTTAAAATTGTGAATTTCTCTTTTGGGGTTGTACAAACAGTTAGTACACGTGTTGTGGTATAGGAATTTATTTTCATGTTCATAGTGTAAATTTTACGACACATCTTTTGTTGCCATTTTATTAATGTAAGTATCGATTAAACAAATTTTGGGAATGGTTTCATATGTGTAGCGTAAGTGATCAATTTTCAAACCTATCGAGTGAACGGTAGTGGATTTTTACCGCACGATTAATTGCTATAAGACTTATGTATTTGAAAATTGTACGAATTTCAAATTGGTATACTGGTTGAAAAACCTTGAACTCATTAGGCCTATAGATTAAAACCCTGTCGTGAAAGGAGTTGTAATTAAGGAACTAAGGAGTCCTTGGGATTTGAAGCGTCGGATGATCCGACTTGTAGTCAATCTTGAATTTGGGTTTCAGTTTTTGAATCGGGTCATGCATGAATAGTTGAGGCATTAGACTTTGTTCCCCAATTGATTAAGAGATGATCTTTATGTTTCGGTAAGCCTGTAGATAAGATCTTGTGTGGTTATTTACGCCTGGTTGGATTTGACTCGTTGGATGGGTGACCAGTTTGTTAGAAATGTAAGATTTGGAATCTTAGTCCCTTGTTAAGTGTTATTTTTACCATGACAATACGTCTGGAATGAAATCTTGGGCGGGATGTTCATGTGTTCGATATCTCCATTTTGGCTTTAGGCGTCGACTTGTTTTCTTGAAATCAATGAATCTTGGAATGTTTGGAAGTTTCCCCGTTGGATCATGAGAAATGTTGACCCCCCGGGTGGTGGAATTTAAAGGAAGATTTGAGGTTGGTAAGTAAGTATTGACGTGTATAAGTTTTCTGAGGTGGTAAAGATCTCATTGGAGGAATGCTTTAGGTTCGAGAGTAAATTAGAGTTGTTTGGTATTCGGATCTGCACTAACCAGCTATCCGAAGAGCGTGTTGGTACGCCCTTGGAGGGACAGCCTTATCAAGATCAAGAATGGATCGTTAAGAATATTGAGAATTCTTTGGGGTTTGATGTCGATCCTTGGTTTTGGGTTCGAAAACATGTGGATCTAAGGTAAATTGACCGATGTGAAGTTGAGGTCACAAATTACCCTAGGGGTAATACGTGTCGCCCAAGGTTGGGAGACAACCACAGTCTCATGGGTAAAGGCTACGGTAGTCAAATTAATTGTTCATTCAAATATAAGTGTGAAGTGCCCAAGGGGACATTTATTGTGAGGACCATCACGAGGATACGGGAGTGATTCTGGCAAGCGGAGTAGAGTCTATCCAATCTGTGGGGCAGCGTGGTATGAAAATCTAAGATTTCGAGGCCGAAATCTCCTTTGAGGTTGGGAGGATTGTAGCGCCCGTAATTTTCAATAAGTAAATGTCGGTCGGACGCTTCTGTGACTTGTAAACAGTGGGGTTTTGTTGGAAAATGTATTGTTTAAAGTCCCTCGGAGTATCGGGAGTTTTGGCAGTGAAAAATTCGAGTTTCGGGGCTCCGGAAAGGTCTCGCGACAATGCCCGACGACTATGACAGGACACAGTCGCGCGTGGCACAGTCGTAAAAGAGAAATAGAAGCCTGGGGCATACTGGCGACTATGTCAAGCGACATTTCCCTGGGCATAGTCGCTTGGCAATGTCGCCAAGGCAGCCCAGGCTGCTGTTAAGTCGAATTTCAACCCCTTTTCTCATCCTTCACTTCTCATTTCCTTCCCAACTCCCTCTAAACTCTCTCAAGACCTCCCAAACCCATCCTTGGTGATTTTGATCCACCACATGCCTCCATCCTCAAGTATTGAAGTGTCATCAAAGGGTAGAAGCTAGACACCAAGAACCTTCATCTTCATCTTCAACCTTAAACTCCATTTTTGGGGTTTCTAGGTTTTCCTCAAAACCTAAGGGTTAGTTTATCCTCTCCATTTCTAAACCTAATTAGATGATATAAATGCTCCATTGATGATTTCCTAAGTATTATGTTTCTCCATTTTCGGTTTGGAAGATTTTGGAGGAGTTAGGTCAAAATTAGGGTTTTGGGTATAAGTTGAGGTTTGATGTAAAATGTTTGGGGAATGTTTCTATATGGTTGGATATGTTTATTTATGGTTGAAATTTATGGATCTAGGTTTTTTGGAGGTTTTGGCTTGAGAATCCAAGTTTCTTCAAGAAAGCTCAAAGTGGGTAAAATCTAGATTGAGCCTAAATCTAGCAAGGTGAGTTCAAGTTGATTTGTGAAAACGGTGTATATGCCAAAATGTTTATTTTAAAGTGTTTGGTATTTTACATTAAATTGTTAACTGCTGATAAGTTTTGTGTATTTTGAAGTAAAAATATATTTTACTTGGTAATTATCAAAGTGAGAGTATTTTAATAAGTTTTTATATTTGGTAAACTTGGGTTGTATTAATCTCATGAAATGCTCATATACAGGTTTTGAATATTTCAACAAGTAAATAGCATGACTTATGTATTATTGGTGATCATGTACAAATAAAGTCCATCTTATGATTTATGCATCTTTGGTGGTTTTTGTACAAATGAAGTCTACTTTATGATGTTCGGCATTTTGATGTATTTGAGTTCATAACCCATTTGGGAAAATCCTTGGTTCCAATACGTGACGAGTTTTGGGTTAATCACATCTTTGGGTTATGTGTATGCATAAACGTCGTTTAAAGGCACTTCATTATTTGGGGGTCCATTGTTTACTGGTCAAATGGATTTTTGAACATTTTATCTCGGCATTGACTTAAAAGAGTCTTGAGGACATTTGTCCGGTTTTAATGGCTCGATGTAGAGTCCAATCTATGATTTACATACTAATGCATTTTATTGCATATTTATGATAATTACATGCTCGAGTGCGTTGGTCATTCATGGGTTGTAATGTAATGTTAGACTGTGTTACATTAGATCCATAGGCACGTAAGTCAGTCTTATTTGATGGTCAAGTGGGTGGTACGGGGTTGGACTCCGGGACTCATGTTTTATGATCTTGTCCTTTCAAGTGTACACTAGGAGGGTTGAGTCCGGTTGTGCTATTGTGACGATGGGTAGTTCATGATGGGCGTGTGGGGCCTCCGCCATGTTGGGGCAATGCCATTGTTGTATCCCCCTTATGTCGAGCCTTTGGTGGTATTCTTGATAATATTCGCTAAGGTCAGGTGTCTCTTTTGGTGTAGCTTGTAGGGAGTCGTAGGGACACTTGGGCATGCGTGTCGTGAAGTGTCATACGATTAACGTTGTATGAGTGGCATATACTTTTGTGTTCCTCCACTCTCAACGGATGCGGGTATCCCCCGCTGTCGGCCCGTAGTATTTTGGGATATTTAATTGTCCTTACTTAAATGTTTGGATTTCATTCCATTTTATGGTCGCGTGAGTATTAAGTTTCAGTTCCATGCTTTCGATGATGTATCGTATCTATATGGATTGTTTTTCCGTTATTTAAGGGTCGAGTATTATGCCCCGCCCGGGTTTTGGGTGTTTTAGGGTATGAAGTGTCATTCACGTTTTTACAAATCGGGTGTCGAATTATAATCCCGTTTTGGGTGAGTTATGGGTTGCATCATTTTATAAAGAATGTTTGTTTTGAAGAGTTGTCTTTAAAGATGCATATTATGGGGAAAACGAGTCGTTTCCATTTTTCTAAAGTAAACCATTTCAAAGATCTAGATTTGAACTGAATTTCTTTCTTTAAAGTTATATTCATTCATGTTAAAACTCTTGAGCTCACTAGGCGTTAAGCCTAACCTTTTTATTTGTCGGCATGTGCATCAGGTTCCAGTTGGGGGTTTGGATTCTAACATCTCTATGAAGAGTTGAGCCTTATCTTCACACAAGTGTAAGTAGTTGGTGAAGTCTGTCGCGACCTGGAGATAGTATCTATTATTGGGTTTTAGTTATACCCGTCCTTATTATAGATTGTATGTATAGAATGATACGTGTGTATCGATATTAAATATTAAATTGTGATTGTGGATGAAGCAATTATCGATGTATTTAGAAAATTTTAAATTAGTTGTTATTTTCATAATTGAGGGTGTTACACCCGGCACCACATCGGTAGATGCTTTGGCTTCTTCCGTTATCATCTGAAAAGCTCTTCCGAGAGATCTCCGAGGATCCCCTTTCTTCCCGCCGGCTCCTGCGGCCTTCAACTTCGGGAATTCCGCCCTAACGTGCCCCGGTTCTTTACACTCAAAATACATTTCCCCCTAACGAGACAATCTCTGAAAGCATGACTGGGCTTCTCGAACTTAAAGCAAGCACCAGGGACGAAGTTGTATGGGCTGAGATGCTTGCTTCGACACTTGGAACACCACCTAGCCTCGCGCCAAGGATCGGCTCCACATTGGTAGTTGTTGTTGTTGAAAGGCCTTGGTTTCTTGGAGGCCATAGAATTTCCCTCCCATTTCCTCTTCTCGACTAGCCAATTACTTTCTTCTTTGTCGCAGTTGTAAGCGTCCTTCATTAGTTTTGCCTCTTCAATCGCCTCCCGAAAGGTGAAGGCTTTCAACACTCGGACCGTTGACATCATGTCCAATGAGAGGGCTTTGATATAAGCCTTGATCTTTTCTTTCTTTGTCGGGACCAGATGTCCCACCAACCCCAACTTGTCCATGAACAATCGGTTGTAATCCTTCACCGACAAATTACCTTTCTTCAAATTCCAGAACTCTTCCTCGATCCGGTCAATCGATCTCTTGTTGAAATACTCCTCTAGCAACTACTCCTTGAATGTAGTCCAAGTCAGTTTGTCCAAGACAATAGCTTCGATAGAAGCGGAATACACATTCCACCAAGTAAGGGTCGCACCCTCAACATCTGAGACCCGAATACACAATAACTCTTGTTGTTGTGCCATGGCTTTATTCATAGCCATCCTCATTCAATCCATCATTCGGGTTTCCGTCGTCACCTCTTCCATGATAGGTTTCGACGTCTCGAGATTACATTGGGGAATTTGTTCGATTCTTCCGCCCAACACATTGTTCAAACATGAAGGCTCTTTCGCCACAGTCACCCGTAGTTGGTCGGCTGTGGATGACGTGGCTTCGTGACCCTTCGGTATATTCCAGGTGTTAACCATTTATTCTGCCATACACATGCAAGAACATGAGTAAGAGATGGGCTACAAGAATTAACACAAGGAAACGTACTATTACGTTCATCAATTGTTATTAGAACAGTAGTCAAGTATACTTACATAAAACACCTTCATAATAACGTTAGCTAAATGAAATTATGAACATATGATACGTAAGAATTTCCGTTACCATTACCATAACTCTCAATTAGCGTAAGTTATGTCGACTCTAAGACCATCCTATCTTAAGAGTTCTACCCCATCTCACAAATTGTTGCTTAATAATCTCAATTTAAGTCTAGGCATCTTACATTCATACCTACTTCACTTAAACTTGTGCTTTGATACCAACTTGTAACATCCTAAAATTTGGAGTGAATTTAAAATTCGAAAATTCGTCAAAATAACGTCTATAAATAGAGTAAACATGTTCACCCTAAAATAGGAGACAACCAAACATGCATATTACGGTAGTGACATTCTAAACCAAGGTGTCATCCCAAAACGGGGAAGTAAAGTATGACATAAACAACCCAAACAAATGAAGAAATATAATTCAACAACCTAATAATCTAACTTTATCATGATAGATTATAGTCGGGTGTCATTATTCTTCCAAAATGTGTATTCTCTAAAATCAATGTGTTGGTCACTAATTCTTCAAAAAGACCGCTCTTGACCCAAAGGTCGTCCGCTCAATCCCGACGATCCCCACCGCTAGGCTGAGCTGCCAAACACGACAACCAAAGAACAAGCGTTAGGCTAAAGCCTAGTGAGGGCAATTCAATGAAGTAGAAGTAATAACCTGTTTGAAGTCGTATGGCGTATATAGCCGCGAGCTAAATCAAAACAACCAAACAAACCATTAGTGATTATAACATGGTACAAATACACACCAATCACGTAGTGAGCTCAACTCCTCTAAGTCTATTGCTTGAAAACATCAAGTCAACCCCTCTAGGTCTATTCTTGAGAGTTCCAAAACGGGAACTCATGCACAATGGAATTACACCTTACTGCCCATGGGAGGCTGCCCGACCATATAGGTTCACACCTTACTTACCATGGTGACCCGATGCCTATTCCGTGCCAAAGTAGTGAACCCAATGTCCAAAACGGGACATAGAGAACACCGTGCCTATGGATCCATTGCACTAAGACCAAATATCAAAGCATACTAACACCTTTATCGTTGGTCATGTATGAAAGGATTGAAACCAAGTTGCACATGTATAAAGTTACCATCATGGAGTCTTGACTCCCATCATTAAGGAGACATTGATAGCACAATTCCATCAACAATAATATCATAGATCCCAATCCAAAAGTCAAGATTAACATTAATTAACCCAATACTCTCACCAAAACCCTAGTTTTCACTTTGGGTTTACCAAAATCCCATGGAACAGGGGTTGGCTACCAAGTAAGTAGGGGAGCATAAAAGGCCATAAATCTTGGTTTAAAATACATTCTCAAACATTCTTGTTTGGGTTATAAACCCTAATATCTCTAAAACTCATGTTTTAGGTTAAAATACAACAAATCCACAAACAATAATTAAGAAACATAAATGAGGATTTAGGATGTGTAAAATCTAGCAATGATGTAAGAATGGGGGATGGATGAACTCACCTTTATAGTTTATAAAGTATAAACCCTAGATGATGGATGTAGAAAAGAAAAGAGTAGGAGGTGAGCTTGAAGCTTGAATCTCTAGGATCTCACAATAAATGTCAATAATCCCTAATTTCTCCCAAATATTGGCTCGAAACAAAGCAAGAATGAGAATGTGAGGCAAAAAGGGTCGATTTTAAGCATTTAAATGGGTCTGACCCCGACCGCGACTATGCCTCGCGAGATTGACATGGTCATTCTCGCTTGGCATTGTCGCCCGAGCTTAGTACCTTACAGTACACTCTCGGCGACTTTGCCCGACGAGAGTGACACATGTCATTCTCGCTTGGCATTGTCGGCTCCATCCCACTTCACGGTACACATCTCGCGATTGTGCCCCGCGAGAGTGACCCTATCACAATCGCGGGCACAGTCTCCCCGGACGTACCGCCCATTTTCTCCCATTTTCGACCCATATAACTTCCGATCCCAACATTAGATTCGATAATAGAATTTAGGATCATATTAAGGGTTATTCTAAATGGAGGGGTACTCGATAGGGACGTACCAAAATCACGGGTGTCACATTGGGACTGAATGTCAGGAATGTCCTTCTAAAAGAAAAATTGTCCTTTTTGTCTCTTCATGGGACAAAGTTGACCTCAGACCTTGTTGTAGACAACTCCTAAAAAAGGTAGAAAAGACAAATATCATTTTTCAGGTTCATCAGGGAATGTCTCTATCAGGTACAAAAATGATGTACTTTTGTCGAATATTTCCTTAACAAGGGACAAGATAGGAGATATCCTCTGATGTAGAGGATCTACTGATTTTCCATTTTAAAATTTGGTCTCAACAACAAAAGAGAAATCTTTTGATTTTGAAGGTCCCTGATTTGTTCCAAAAAATCAACAGGGTAGCTTAGTTGAATATTGGAGGTTCATCTTTGATTCGCATCTGAAGATTTACTTCTTGTTGATTTCGGCTAGTCTTCAATTTTGCCGAACATGTTGAGTATGACTAAGCTATTACAAAGACACCAAACTTTCTAAATGTAAAGATCTAATCTAAAGATTTCATAAAGGAGATCGGGAGGTCATCTTCAAATCATTGGTGACCCAACAGTTGGGTATGTTATAAATCGCATGGTAGAACTAGCATGTATCAAGATAGGATATGTCTCTCCTCTATAACGAGAGTGATGTATCTGGGCCCCTTGATAAATATACTTGAAGGAAATGCATGCATGTTAAGATAATTGATATAAGATATTATGATCTTTTTAATCAGTATATTAGGAAATCAAGAAACTGGAGATTGGACATAATGAGAATGACACATTCAATGTCTCGTGTTCAATCTGGACATCAAGGACAAAAGAATTAAATGTGTAAACTAAAATTGACTACAAAACGGTAATTTGTTGTATCACCAATTCTCGTCATTTGGGTTACTATGATGTATTGCTAGATACCGCTCATCGTTTATAACTACAAATAGAAGATTTAAATTTATTACTAACAAATCGAGAACTCATTGGGTCACATGCTTTGAACATACCCGAATAAGGAGCAATAATTAAAATGTTTAATTATTATATCTGATTTTTATTGATTTAATCTGATTAAATAAAAATCAGATATTATTTGTTGGACATAAAATAAGTTGACTAGGTATGGTCTTGTAAGAGAGTGACGATGTACAACCACTCTTACACTCAAGTAAGGTGTAGAGATGGTGTAACACCAGTGATTCCAATTAATCCTTAAATTACACCTCTCTGGTTAATCCGTAATTAAAAATCTTACCTGGATTGTGCTTGTGGATTTGGGGTTTGGATTGAGAGCACTTTGGGTCGAAAAATAGGATTTCAGACTCTGGTTTGGGTGAAGCACCATGTCCGACGACTGTGACAGTGTCACTGTCGCCAAGGGCACAGTCGCGGGGAACATGCAACTCTCAATACATGTCGTGCGAGAGTGCCCGGTGATTGTGACACTGTCACTCTCGCCGTGGCACAATCGTTGAGAAGGGAGAACTCGCGGTACCTTTGCCGCGATAGTGACCCACGATAGTGCCGTGGGCACTATCGCATGGCAAGGTCGTCGTCGGGGTCCAGAGTGAGATAAATTCGATTTTTAACCCTATTCTCATCCATTTCTCAACCTAAACTCTCAAGAACACTCTCTTTATCCCTCTCTTCATTCGTTCAAGGAGCAACTAATGCTCCATTCCCACTATATTTCAAGAATTCCAACATCAAGTTAAAGATTTGGAAACTAGGATCAAGGGTTCATCATCTCCATCAATTTCTCCAAGGTTGTGGCTAAGGTTTTCTAGGTTTTCACCAAAACCTAAGTGGTATGTTCACCCCCCCCCTATTTCCAAAGCTTCTTCATGAATTATAAATGCTCCATTGGTGACTTCCTAGTGATTGTGTTTCTCGAATTTCAGATTTTGATGATTTTGGAGAAATTAGGTCAAAATTAGGGTTTTGGCTAAAATGGAGATTTTGATACAAAATGTTTGGGGAACGATTCTAAATGGTTGAATATGATTATTTATGGTTTGAAACTTGTGGATCTAGGTTTTTTGGAAGGATTTGCTTGTGGATTATTTAGCCTAAATCTAGCAAGGTGAGTTCAAGTTGATTTGTGAAAACATTGTACATTCCAAAAATGTCCATTTTAAAGTATTTAGGTGTTTTACATGAAATTATCAAATGTTGAACTAAGTGGTGGGTATTGATTATTTAAAGTGTTTAATTATAAACATTGTAAAACACTCACTTTTGGAATTTTGGGATATTGATAAATAAATCATATATTTTGGGATTTTAATGATTTATTTCATGGAAGTAGATTTTTGAGTATAAATGTATTTTATTGTGTGTTTTGGAGAAATGCTTGATTTTGTGTTATGAGACGTTTTGAAAGGATAAATGTTATAAACTCACTTGGAAAATGTTTTGTCCCAATCTAAACTATGTTGGAGTTATCTTTACATTTTGGAACATGGGTTTGCATAAATGCGGGTTGTTTACGTTTGGTTTCATTTTATGATTTTTAACAGTTGGTCTTTCGATTTGTTGAGCCTATGGCTCGGTTTGGACTTTATTGGGTCTTGGGGACGATTGTCCGATTTTAATAGCTCAATATAGAGCATTTGGTTATATATGATTTGCAGTTACTGCATCTTATTTGGCAATTACATGTTTTGAATGCACTAGTTCATTCATTTGGAGTAATGTAATGTTTTTTACTAATACAATGGATCCATACGCACTTGAGTTGTTACGATCAATGTTGGGACGAGTAGTTTCTCTCATTGTAGCACAAATATGCATCGGGATTCATGATAAGTAAGATGTGGACCCACGGGGTCTGACATTGTCCCATGAGCAGTAAGGTGTAATCCAAATGTGCTTGTATGTTTGGTATGGATTTGGTTATCTCAAAGTATAGACCTAGAGGGGTTGAATTTGAGTCTCCATGGGCAAAAGATCTAGAGGGGTTGAGCTCGATATGTCTTATGAGTATAATCCATACGTTTTGGTTTTATTACATAGTTATGTGACCTACTTTTGTGTTTCGTCACGTGCAATGTAATCGGGCCTCCCTTGTCACCGAAAGGTGTTGTTTTGGGTATGGAGTTTTATAATCCATGTTTTCGGTGACATTTTAAGTATGGGTTGTTATCCATGTTCTAAGGTTTTGAATATTGAATCTTATTCATGTTCTTGGATGTTTTGGATGATAAAGTTTATCCACGTTTTCAGTATTTGGTTATTAAAGTATAAGTTATGTTTTGCGTGAGTTTTGGGTTTTGGATTTATATTCGAAGGAACGTTTTGTATCGTGGTTTTAATCACGAAGATGGTGAATGTTGGAAAAGAGATTGCTTTTAGACTTAATCTATTTTATTTTGGGAAATCACGTTTTAAATAACATTCTTAAAGTTATTGTTTTACATATTTATGATGAAAACTTTTGAGCTCACTAGGCGTTAAGCCTAACCTTTTATTTGTCGACATGTGCATCAAGTTCTGGTTGGGGAATGGTTCTAGCAATACAATGAAGAGATGAACACTAGTTTTACACGAGGGTAAGTAGCTTGGTGAAGTCTTCTACACTTTTGGAGATAGTGACGGTTATTGGGTTTTTAGTAACATATGTCCCTATTATAGATCGTGTATAAGGTTTGAATTATGATTATTGAAGTTAAACCTTAAATTTTTGTTTTAGATGAATCGATTATCGATGTGTTTAGAAAATTTTAAATTAGTTGTTATTTCCAGATTTGAGGGTGTTACCGATGGTGGTAATTTTATGTCATACTTCCATCACCATATAAAAAGTATAACATTTTGCAAGAGTTTTGTCTTGCATAATTCTCTCTCAAAATCACCTACAACTATATGCTCCATTTTCTTTCTAAGTCCTAAACCGTGACTAGCATCATGAGAAGGCAAAAGGATCCGTTTTGTTCGCGTGGATACCGTTGAGGCATTAAGCATTTATTTGTTGTTGTGATTCAAAGTCTCTCAAACTTTGAACCACCCGATTTATTCCGGTTTGTATGAGTCCTTGGAGGGTTACTGTTTTATTTCCGCTGTGTGCTTGAGATCCCGTAAACCAACAGGGAAGGTGGGTCGTAGTTGGTGTTGGATGAAGAATTGGAGTCATGGGTTATATGTTTGAGAGTTTCTGAACTGGTTGGGATATATCCAAATTGTATCAAACAATACCTACCCCTTACAATTGCAATGCAATTTGGCATGGACCAAGATGTTCGTGGTTATGTGCCATGCACAAATGTATCTTCTGAAATTTCTTGGAGCTTTTACTCGCGGCCAATTAGGGATGTTGAAGTGTATCTTCCATCAAAACTTGTGCCTGCTAGATACTTGGAGTAGTGAAATGAGTCAGTCAGGGTCGAAGCAGAAAGCCATTCGATAGGTGACGATGAATCATTGAAATTTTTGAATCAATAACTGAAAGTGAAATGGATTGTAGTATATGTGACAGCTAGATTATTGTTCCTTGTTTTTGGTGATCGTTGTTCAAGAATGGTTATAATAATGTAAAACATTTGATTCATATGGTACAAGTAATTAGACAATGGTGATATGTTTTATAGAAATAGATGTACTTCTCAACTCCAATGGATGTACTCCTCAAATCCCATTAAAATTGATGGTGGTATATTTTATTTTAAAATGAATTGATGGTTTTATAAATTCAACAGTATAACATTTTTAGGGATAAAATAGACAATTAAACATATTCAGATGTTGTTATTTTACAAAAAACAAACAGTCTAATTAGTTCCGATTTCAGACTTCAACACAACCTTTTATTAATAATAAGTGAAATAAAAATTCAGACTTCAGCATGTAACACAACCTAAAAATAGGGGAAATTTAAACCTGAAAATAGCGGATAAATGACGATTATATAAACGAGATCACTCAAGAAGGGGAGATAGTAAGAGCGTTTACAATAAAGGAATGAAGGCGATACATAAAAACCTACTAATCTAAGTTATACTAAGCCAAGATTATAGATGGGTGTCACTATCGATTTCCAAAAAAATCTTTTAATTAACTTGTACGCCAAGCTAACCCAAGTCGTTTACCACAAAAGAACATCTACCGACAACCAACTCTCCACTCACGACCTTGGAGCCCCGCCGCTAAAGGAACATGTTATACATAATGGGAACATAAAGTTCAAGTAAACATCTTACGATGACGGGGGAGACCCGATTTCCAAGGAGAGTGACGAAACACAAAAGTAAGCTACCTTCCGAGTTAGTAAGTTCATACTAGGATCAATGGCCATGAGCTCGTCGACTCGCACTATAGATGTGGATATGGGCCCCCGATGATCCTAATCACGCTCTTTCACTAGAATCACATTCATGGTCAATGGCTATTAACAGGCTCCACACAACCGTACCAAGTTTCCCTCAATGATCCAATGTCTTAACTAGCTAAAACGGGAATTATCTCAATAAATAAGCTGACTTTTATACCTGTGGATCCATTAGATTTAGTTTAAGGCTCGTCACATTCACATTGAGACAAAACTATAATCACACATATAGTTGACATAGTCATTTCTTTCCAAATAATACTTTTCTTGACATGAATAATACCATGTCAATATCAACCACATAAGAGTATCCATTAAGTAACCAATTTCATTCCAAGGTAGAGTGCTTACAAAATAAGTTTCCAAAGATTTACATGGTCCAAAAGAACCTTAGTTGCATATGGTGTAATCCGTTCACTTCATCTCAAAATCCCACTTCTATCAAAAGTTTATTCAACAAAAATAAAATTTGTAACACCCCACAAATGAGGGTAATTTAAAACCTGGATTTAGCAAACACAATCCTACAAAATATATAATCGTCACCCAAAAAAGGGGAAATGTAAAAGCGTTTACAAAGTTAATATGAATGTTAAACGATAACCTACTAATCTCAACTAAACTAGCTAGATTACGGACGGATGTCGCTATCATTTCCAAAAGAATGTTGTCTCCAAATATCACTTGCGAACCAAACCTATCAACTCCAAAGTGCCCAAGGCGGCAACATACGCTCCCCTCAAAGATTAGAAGCCCCACCGCCTAAAGAACCTGAATATATATGTCATTTAAGAAAACAAGTGTTAGGCTTACGCCTAGGGAGTTCAACATATATAAAATGACATTTAAGAAAATATTTGATGTCAATACATATTAGTAACCAAAGTTTATGTATGGATTCAGACCTTATTCACCCTTGGGAGGGAGTAAGGTTTCCTAAGTAACCGGGGAGACCCGGTTTACCATTGAGGTGAGTGGTGACCTCATGAAAAAACTGGGTATTCCTCAAAATCTGGTTATTGAAGAGGGGAGTAAGGATGGCCAATATAGGCCCTCTAAGGATTGTGAAACCTAATCCACCCCTTGTTCCTCTAAAAAGAAAACAAGTTTGGGGAAGAGGTGCGCCTCTAAGGACTTACACAAGGAAGGACCATCTAAAAAGAAGGCAAAACATGTATCAAAGGGTAAAGGGAGGGTGAAAGCTAGGACCACTAGAGCATCCATGAAGAAATCTTTGCAGGGAACACAAACAACCCCCACAGCATCTCCACAACATCACAGGGCAGAATCTTCAAGGTCCTTAATCGTGACAAGACCAAAGCTCCCCAATGATGGATTCAGTTTCAATAATACCAAGAGGGTATTTGCCAAACTGAAAAACAAGCCAGCTTTGCCGGAAAGAGGATTTGATGATAGGAGTATGGAGGACTACGAAGACTTAAACCCTCAATTACACAGTAAAGCAAGCACATCCTTTCAGCACCTATAGAACAGTCGTGGGTTGTGGGACTTAAAAAGTGTCTAATAAAGTTCATCCACACGTTGGCGTTGGGTGTGAGTTGGAAGCCCTGAAAGTTCTTATCATGTAATTATTTATCATCATGATGATCCTAATCTGTGTTAGGCTTTCCAAGTGTTTTCACAATCTCGTTCAACTTTGCCTCAGTGGCCTTGCTAAACAATTTTTCAAACTTAGTGTATCTCGGGGGTGAAAACCCCAATAAAGTGTTTATGGTCGTGGATGTGAAAGTGAACTCAATACCCTTAACAGTGATAGTCTTATCAGTGCACAATCTTGCCTCCGCATAGAATTCCCTAACAAGTGTAAGGTTATAGGAATGTTGTACCTTACAGAACGTCTCCCATTCGTGTGCTTGAATTACACTTTTGATGAAGTCGTAGTCCTCCATACTCCTATCATCAAATCCTCTTTCCGGCAAAGCTGGCTTGTTTTTCAGTTTGGCAAACACCCTCTTGGTATTAATGGAACTGAATCCATCATTGGGGAGCTTTGGTCTTGCCACGATTAAGGACCTTGAAGATTCTGCCCTGTGATGTTGTGGAGATGTTGTGGGGTCTGTTTGTGTTCCCTGCAAAGATTTCTTCATGGATGCTCTAGTGGTCCTAGCTTTCACCCTCCCTTTACCTTTTAAGGCATGTTTTGCCTTCTTTTTAGATGGTCCTTCCTTGTGTAATTCCTTAGAGGTGCACCTCTTCCCCAAACTTGTTTTCTTTTTAGAGGAACAAGGGGTGGATTGGGTTTCACAATCATTAGAGGGCTCCTCTTGGCCATCCTTACTCCCCTCTTCAATAAACAGATTTTGAGGAATACCCAAATTTTTAAAAGGCGTCGGGGTCCTTGGAAGGAGGTTCATCATTTACAATCTCCTTATTTTCTCAGAAATCTTTTTTCTTTATAGCCTCAATATCCACAGATAAAAGTGTTTCATTATCATCCTTTTCAGTTGCATAACCTCCTCCTCTTCTGGTTCGGAGGTGATTTGGCCCTCAAGAATAGTAGAAGGGCTAGGAGGATTTACCTGAAGTTGGAGTGGAGTGATGTCTAGTTCTTCTTCACACTCCAAGGCTAGTTCATTCAAGTTCAACCCATGAGATGATTCTCCGGTGGTGTTGATTTCAGGCACTTGAAGTGGTTTCTCGGTGGCTTCAACATTTGGGTCGACTTCTTAGGCTTCCACAGTGGTTGCTTCGGTGGGGGTGGTTGTTTTATCGACGATGGCCTCGGTGGTTTCGACGACTCTAGTGGGTTCAAAAGAGGGTTTCTCGACAGTGGGTGGTTGAGTATCAGTGGTTTGTGGAGGTGGAACGTCGGCGGTTGGTGGAGGTGGAACGTCGACAGTTGCACCGACTTCCTTTGGTTCTTTGGTGGTCGATACGTTGGTGGGTGGTGGTGGGTCAACGACGTCGAGAATCACAGAGGAGGGTTCGACGGTGGTGTTGGGTGCAATCACAGTGGCCTGTCGTCGACCACTTCTTCTTGCCGAAGCAGTTTCACCGGCGGTGTTTCTTCTCGTCGATCGCTTTACACGGGCCATGATTTAGGGCTTGATTTTAGGAGCAATGAATTAGGGAGAGTGGGTTTGAATGAGAGGTGATGAAAAATTAGGAAGTTAAAGGATTCTTTTAAAGAGAAGTTAACTTGGAGAAGGAGGTTTTTGTGAAGTGATGTTTTGGGTTATACCTGTTGGAAAGAGAGAGAGATTATGTAACACCCATTTTTTGCCTTGATAAGTGTTACTTAATCTAAAACAATTCTCCAAAATACTCCAAAATAACGGCGAAATTAAAACCGTTTACAACGGAAGACTTTTAAATAATAAATATGTAACTTTAATGCTAACCCGTCCTATACCGGATTGCGTTACAAGTTTATCTATCATATATATATATCTGAACATAAATGTTGAACTTAGACGGGATAGGCAAGTCTCTATGTGTGCACTTTTCTTCTGTCCAACCTGAAACCTCTTGTCCCTGAGATGCATACTATAGTCAACTTATAAAGCTTAGTGAGTTCATGGTTTACGTGAATAAAAATCATTTAACATCATACATATCAACTTGTAAACTCTGTACCGAATAGGATGCGTTTTCTTAAAACATGCAACATTGAAAGAAAATAGATCTCATAAGTTGTCTCGCCGGGTAAGGGTCATTTTGTCACTGACACGCCCTGGGTTGAACTTTCTATTCTGTTCGATCACCCACTTGACTGGGTCGTGCCACTTGTCCGTGAGTTACTGGTCAAATGCCCACGTGCTAAAACTGCTCGTCGGGTATGAGTCATTTTGTCACTGACACGCCCTGGGTTGAACTTTCTATTCTGTTTGATCACCCACTTGACTGGGTCGTGCCACTTGTCCGTGACTTACTAGTCAAATGCCCACCCATTGAAACAGTCCGTAAAATTTGTGTATGAAATAACATGCTAGAGTTATTTGAAAACAAAATAAACAGATAGCATGTAACTGATCATAAATAACATACATGTAAAATATATTGCATCATGTATGTAAACTGAAACATCAAGCATAAGTACACATCACCATATAAATCATATAATGCTGAAAATAAAATTTGTACATAGGTATGCATCCCAGTGTAAGTTTCATGAAGACTCACCTATTGTGTTGTAGATTGAATACTGATAGCTCTTGACTGAAAATCTACACATTTCATACCACCATATTCAATTAATGACTTAATTTCTCCAAAAGTAAACAAAAGTCAACTATGGCCATCCCGACTCGACCTAAAGTCAAACTCTATATCTGAGCATCTTAATATATCTCAAATAACTCAATTTGACCCCACCATTAAAACCCACATGGGTCAAACGAATCAAAAGTCAACTATTGGTCAACTCGGTCAACATCGACTAACTTTAATCAAACCCCAAGTCTAAAACTCGATTTACTTCTTAAAACGTCAAAATAACCATTTTATAAACTTATAAATCCATCTCTCCAAATTAAAACGTCCCGATCAAAACCTAACTCAAATTACAACGCTTTAATACCATTATTAAATCACCGAAATGATTTAATAAAATTTCAAGTGTTATGCTTGATAACGACTCGTAACATCGATTTATCCTTTTGACAACTAAAGGAAATCCGTCCCCGACTTAAAATGTCTCGACAATATTTAACCAAAATATGACACTTAAAGCCCGTCATTTAAACTTAATTAAATAATCTTATAAACACTTCCTTAGGAAATAATTAATTAATTATTATTCTAAAATAAATTAAATAATAATTTAAATCGACATATTAATAAATTTTAAAGCTGGAATAATTAATTAACATAAACCATGTAATTATATCTTAATCACTTTAAACTCAAAATAAATTAAGTATCCACTATAAGTTAGTGGACCCCAAATTAATTGTTATTTCACTTAAGTCCAAATCTGATATTAGCCCAAAAGATAAATACACAAAAATTTAATTGTAGGTTGTATTAAAAAAAAAGTCCAATTTATACCAAATAGAATAGGTTTGTCTTACTACAACCCATATCCAAGCCTATGATGTGTGGATCTGACCCGTTGGGTTCCCGAACACGGATCCAGACCCGTCTCACTGCCCTGCGTTAGTTCTGTCGTCGACAACCAAGTTTTCAGGCCATTCGGCCTCGTTTTTCCACTGTTTTCTTTGATTATTCTTGTAAAAACTCTAGAAAATGATTTTCCTCAACCTCAGGAACAAGAATCAATGAAAACCATCAAGTATTGAGTCTCACACACTCATTTATAGTTTGGGTTAAAACTCAACTCGAAAATCAGTAAAAAAAAATGCAAAATCGGACCTTCTAAACCAAAATCTGAGACATAAGGCTATTAAGGTTCGATAAAGGACTTAAAAATGAAGCTAACCATATCAAGAACTTAAAATTTGGTTGAGTATTTTACCTCCAATCGTCGATAAACGGAGCTTTTCGACACCGAACTTCAACCTCCGATTTCTCCTTCTAAACTCGACCAAATCTCTATTTTCTTGAACCAAAATGATCATTAACCGGTTACCTTCATTTATCTATGATTTTTTTGTCCTAATAATTGACAAAATGAGCCAATAAGAAGCCTTCAAGAGAGTTGTCGTTTTCGTTATCTGAAAATCTGCAGATTTGTCCTATTTACAGAACAGGTCCTTAGACTTGTTAAAGTCTTACTTTTGGCCCCCTTAACTTTCTGAAAAATACATTCGCCCCCTGCTCTCACCATTTTGGCCAACATTACATTTTCACCCCTGATTTGATATGTTCTTTCCTTTTTAGTCCTATTGAAAATAAATTCATTTCTTCACTTCTCGTTTTCCTTAAAATGGAATAAATGGTCGCTTTTACGTTTTTTTCTTCACATTTTTGGTCCAATAAAATATACTCATTTTATTTTATTTTCCTTTTCTTTTTATATTTATATATATTTACCCCATTTTGGGGTGTTACAGATTAGATGGGCTGGTACCTTAATGATGACTAAGAATTTGGAGAGTGTGTCAAAGTTGTACTTTTAAACATGATGTCATTTGATACCTTCTTATCCCTTAAAATCCCTCTCTTTTTTCTTTTTAAAATTGCCGCCCAAAAACATCATGGATGAAACAAGGTTGCATGGCTTTCTATTGAAGCTTCCTTAAACAAAAAACTACATAAGAAACAAAAAGAAATAAATATCAGATATATTTTCCTAAGAATTTAAAAATAATGCATAAAAAATACTAATATTTACAAATACTAAGATATGAAAATTTCCTCAAGGGGTAGCAGATTCTGCAGAGCAATGCTCTGGGAATGCTATAGGTTCATGGTACACTTTTACACGTTGTCCATTAACTTTAAAAATACTGTTGTCTTCAGGGTTAATCAGATTAACTGCCCCATATGAACTTTATGGATTTGGAAAGGTCTGGACCAACGGGACTTTAGCTTTCCTGTGAACAGTCTTAACCTTGAATTAAACGGTAGAACATGTTGTCCTTCTCTAAGCTCTCTGTGATGGATTCGTTTGTCATGCCATTTCTTTGTTTTCTCCTTGTAGAGTTTAGCATTTTCATATGACATATTTCTATTTCTTCCATCTCACATAGTTGTAATTTTCTTATATTTCCAGCAAGGTCCAAAGACATGTTCAACTTTTTAATAGCCCAAAATGCTCTATGTTCCAGTTCCAAAGGGAGATGGCATTTTTTTCCAAAGACTAACTTATATGGGGACATACCAATTGGTGTTTTAAAAGCAGTTATATATGCCCATAAAGCATCATCTAACTTGAAAGCCCAATCTTTTCTGTTAGGTTTTACAACCTTTTCTAGAATTCTCTTTATCTCCCTATTAGAGAGCTCAACCAGTCCATTGGTTTGTGGGTGGTATGCGGTGGCAATTATGTGTTTAACATTGTATTTTTCAAGGACTCCATGCAACATATTATTCACAACGTGGGTACCCTAACCACTGATTAGTGCCTGGGGGTACCAAACCTTATGAAAATTTGTCTTTAGAGGAACTTAATCACAGTTTTTTCATCATTAGACACACAAGCCACAACCTCAACCCATTTTGACACATAATCTACAACAACAAGAATTAACTGGCATTTGTTTGATGGTGGAAAGGGACCCATAAAGTCAATTCCCCACACATCAAACAACTCCACTTCAAAGATCCCATTTAGTGGCATTTCATTCCTTTGGGAAATGAAACCACTCCTTTGACATTCATTGCATCTTTGTGCAAAGCTATGGGAATCTTTGAAGAGAGTAGGCCAATAAAAACCAGATTGTAAAGATTTTGCTGTTGTTCTCTGGCCTCCAAAATGTCTGTTAATCAATAAATCCCAATATATCAAGCAATTACTCAAGAATATTACAATTTAGATCAAGAACTAGAGAGAGAAACTAGATCTTGAATTCCAAATCATAAGTCTCACAAATCTGGTTCTGCATTGTTACATGATTACAAGGGAGAAAACCTATTTATACTATCAACTAAACAAGACTTAAAGGCTAAGTAAAACTAATACAATCTTTGACAATTACAAGACTTTGACTATGTTGACTTTTACAACTTTGACTTTCCATATTAAATATTGGATACAATATTTAGACTTAACAATCTCCCCCTTTGTATTCAAGATTTAATAAAAATTTGATACAGATCTTCAGCTCTTGATTCTTCAGCTTTTGTCTCTTTATCTTTGAACTTTGACGCTTTCATAGTCTTCAGTCTTTCAGCCTTTGAAGAATCTTTGGAAAGTCTTTTTCTCTTTGAAGCTTTGAAAGTCAACAAGCCTTGAACGAGAAACATAATTCTTGGAACGTTTGAAAACTTCTTTGAAGAGACTTTCTTTGGAAAAACAAACTTATTTGTATCTTCAAACTTCTTTGTATCTTCAAACTTCTTTGTATCTTCATCACTTTGATCTCTAAACCATCTTTGGAAAAACAAACTTTCTTGAATTTTTGAATTTTCTTTACAGAAACTTTTCACTTTGAATCAGCGGAAGCATTTTGAATTTCTGACTTGAACTTTGAACTTAAACTTTGAAATTGAATCTTTATAATTCTCCCCCTTTTTGATGATGAGAGCATCATGATCATCAAAACTTCATCAATTTTAGCTCAGACTTTGATTTTCCCCTTTGTGATCAACTACAATCTCCCCTTTGACAGTTGTCGTGCTTTGATCTGAGAGCCGTCAATCCATGAAAGATATATATCCGAATCTTTTCAAATTCAGACATAATGAACGTGGTAACCCTGAATCAACAATTGAAACAGTTAGGAATGCCTGTCAGTAACACAAAGTCACTATGTACAACAAATATACAATTTAAGGAGTTGGTTTGATGTTGACTCCCCAGGTCTTCCATTCAATCATTGAAAAACACAAGGTTTATCTATGAATGTTCTGACAGAAAAACAAATTTTTTGTGTGCTCGTCCTTGTGTTTTGAAAGAATTAGCACAATGATTGTATTTCATAAGGCTCGAATTATGTAAATCACTGAGACATCAATGATTGTACATGGACTCAATGTGCATGAGAAAGCGTCGAAGGTGGGGCAACTTTCCTTCTGTTTCAATATCAGTATCTTCCAAGAGAAGAACCAATAGATTATGTGTTGCTTCCCTAGAAAATGTGAAACATTCTCTTTTTAAGAAAAGAATGAGTAGCTGGTGGGGTTAATGCAAGAGATGGCATGGGCTATTTGCCTATTTCAATGATGGTCACCAAAGAAATGTGAACCAATCAGTAATGTGGCTGTCCGACTTAGAAAGATGTTTGGTGCAGAGTTCTGATATTCTTTTAACTCTGATCTCACACCCTCTTTCTTTTAAACATATAAGCTCACATCTAACCAATCTCTCATTTTCATTTTACCTCAGATCACTCCCACACTCAATTCTTTTAGACCCCTCTCCTCTCAATCACTCAAAGGATTTCTTCCGGGGTAGGAAACACTGGTTTATCGTGAATCCATGGAAGATCTATTAAGCACTCACAATGAATCCCATGTTCCTAAAAGTACATGCTGGTCAATGATTTTCTTGAACATTTAAACACAAAAAAAATAATATGTCAGTGTATGTATGCTCATTTAAAAAAAATGAATGAAATTTGAGCATTTGAACGTTGAAGATTTCTCAAAACAAAGATATTGAATGAATGAAATGAAATCAAGAGAATTGTTTTGAGAATCTGACAATTTATCAATCAGATCAAATCAAATGGTTAGGGTATCAAAGAATTGGAAATTTGTTTATATGAACGAATATAAACAATTTATCAACGAAAGCACAAAATTGAAAAGATGAATGATGCTTAACAACTTTGAAATTCAAACAGGGGTATTACCATCAAAAAATTGGTTCGTTTAGAGACATGGTAATAACAAATTCAAATAAAATACTGAACCGGTGTGTGTGAATACTTGACAATATATGGACAAGATAATACACAAGTATTGATCTTTGGAAACACACGGTCAGTTAAACATTAAGCTCAAAAATCAAAAACATTTAAAATCACACTTCTGAATTCATGAAATCTTTTGAGAATAAGAAGTGGTTTGAACATTTAAAGAAACTGTTTTTCATGTTCGAAAGCTGTTCTTCTTTCAAACAATCCGAGATCTAGGATCAGAAGATATTTACCTTTTCAGCTCCCCCTCAAATCATGATATAATGATTTAAATCTTTGAAGCTCCCCCTGGATATTAGCAGAATATCCTTCTCTGATCATTGAAAAACGGGTCCTGATCTGTTATGTGATCAGAAGCCATCACCTGTACTCCTCCTATAAATTAGGCATCTGAAATATGTCAGTTAAAACAGGATAGAGATCAGACACTCCATTTTGAATTGTAGACCATCATATCAGTAAAATCTATCAGTGAAAAAGTACAGGATAGAGATCAAATCAATTCTCTTGGGATGTAGACCATCATATCCATCGGATGCAAAAACAGGAGTAAGGTCTTTTGATCGCTGAGGTTCGAGTCCTAAACGTTTGTCTTTAGAAGTCAAACTCCATTGAAGAACGGGTCCTAAGCTGATGTGCTTAGAAGCCATATTATTGACATTGAAGTCCGGGTTTTGAACTGTTGTGTTCAAAAGCCATTGTTCTCTTACTCCCCCTTGACTTGAGGTGCCTGTAATACAGAATCAGTTTTCTTCTTTGGTACCCATTGGTATTTGGGTCCAGAAATGTTAGTTGCAGTTCGTGTAGGGGTAACCGAGTAAGAACCATACCATAAATGATCACTGGTCTTGTGGATATGATCATGTGTACAGCAGTAAGAACAATAAAATTTATTACCTGAAAACCTGAATAATTGATCTCTTGAGTATATAAGGTCAGGTTTACTTTTATGCTCTTTGTTCTTCTTTGCTTTCTGTGTATGTACACATGATGTGTTTCCTTTCAGCTCATCTGTCTTGTCATCTTTAACTGGTTTCTTCTGCCAGACCAGTTTCTCTTTCTTGTAACTACTTCTCCTCGGATATGTATTTGAACCATCTAGATATCGATCATAGAAAATGTTAGATCTACGAATCTGATCAAAAGATTTAATTGACCTTTGTGAAGAGGCAGATTTCAGATTTGAACTTGAAACAGATTTTTCAAGCTCTATCACTTTGAAGCAAAGATGTCTCTTTCTTTCACAAGCAGGTCAATCTTTGTCTTGTATTCAGACTTCGTTTTCTGCTCTTTCAGCGCAGTAGCAGATAGTTCAAATAACTTTGAAGTCAACCTTTAGATTTCAATTCAAATCTTTGATCAAATCATTTCCGAAAAGTTTGGTTCAACTCTGATACCAATTGATAGTCCAAGATCAATGAATTTGTAGAGAGAGAAAGTAGAGAGAGAGCTTTGGAAGCGCAAAGTGTAAATTGTATTAATGTGTGCGTGAGAATTCTTACAAGGAACAAGACCAAAGGGACTTAAATACCCTTGGTCAGATACAACACAAAAAGACTCTAAACACAGTATTTGACCAAGCCCTATAAATACAATGATTACTATAAAATCAGACCTAACAATCTCTCCCTTAGTAATCATTGACGCTTTGGTCTTCAAAAATATCTTCAAAAACAACACGGACCAACAAAGCGACTTTGAGAAGCTTTCTGACTTTTAAGAAAAAATTTCTTCTCAACATCTTTCAGATTAAGTTGTCTTTGCTGCCTTGAGCTCTAGACGACACGCCTTTTTGAATGGTCTTGAATGAACGGTGGTGGTCGGAGCAGAAACAACAAAAGAATTAGTTGTAGCTGAGAGAATAGAATCTTTGAGTGAATCTTGATCAGCAGATAAACGTTTGTGCTCTTTGTCTCTTTATCATCTCCTTAACATCTCTTAAGTCCCCCCCTCATGACCTTGATGATCAGGATCAACTTGGTCATGCAAATGTTGGAGACGAGACAACTTAAGATCTGCAAAATCAAAGAAACAGAGAATACAGGGAAGGTTTGCGCATCACGTTGGTTGCGCAAAGTGAGGTTCGCGCGTCATGCTAGATGCACAAAGTGAGGTTTGCGCGTCACGCTGGATGCGCAAAGTAAGGTTTACGCGACCAACTGATTGCGCAAATCTGACCTGGAGTCCGAAATTTTTTACCTGATTAGCTCTTTGACTCCCCCTACACAAATGCACTAAATTTGACAATTCAATTTAGCATTCATATAAAGAATCAGATACTCCCCCTCAAAAACATATATAAACTTTGAAAAATATTCTCTTTGTTCACTCCCCCTTGAATAATGCATAAACCCATTAAAATATATTTATGAGAACACAATGATCAAATATTAATGTACAAAGAAAAAATATACTGAATATAAATTTTGAAACGACTAAACATATAAAATTTTAAACACTAAACAAATTAAAGTCTACTTAGTAAAATATCACAGATTTATCAATCAGTTGAAATCAAGCGTGTGTTGTTGGATACAAGAACAAGTTTTATTGCATATCAAGTTAAAACATGTTCAGTTTCAAAAACTTCCAGCAATCTATTCAGTGTGCTCGCATGTGAACTTCGATTATCTTCAAGAAAAATGCAATTCTAAAAATATTATATAAAACTTTGCATGTACTAACACTAAGCCATCAAAAATTAAGATTTTCACAAATTTACAGGTTTATCGCAACTCAAACATATCACCAAGTATCATGAGATGTGTGCTCATTGGCATCTTTTTAGCAGTGTGCACATTGGCATCTTCACATGAGTGTGCTCTTTGGCATCTTTTAAGCGATGTGCACTTTGGCATCTTTTAATCAAAGAGTTCATTAAGTAAAGAACATGCCGTAAACGTAACTTTCTATCTGACCCTATTGCAGGATTTGGGTCAGCCGCTCCCAGACCAGTTGGCCTTAGGAGACTAGATGTCAAGCACCCCTTGGAACTTACTTTCCCGGATCAGAAAGGCTACATCAACATATCCTAAACTCATTCATACCAGAAGAACATGACTTTCGATCTGATTCTATAGAAGGATTTGGGTTCGATCACTCCCAGATCAATTGACCTTAGGGGACCAGATGACGAGCATCCCACGGAACTTACTTTCCCAAACCAGAAAGGTCACAGGTACAAACTTTTAAACTCAGAGATTTCTGTATTTTAAGAATTTATTATTCATCTCAATCACTCAGATCAACGTCTAAATGCTTAGCCCATATTTTCATTCCGATCTATAATTCTAATCATTTAGGTAGTCTAAGCAAAGTAAACTATAAAAATTCCGGCTCACATATCTATAAAGTAGTATCAAAAGCTACAAACATGTTGCTGACTTTTCGACTTTTATAAGACTTGAAATTTGAACATATAAAACTTTAATATAAACAAAGAACTTGTAAAAGATCCTATACATACATTTTATTCAAAAGAAAGAAAATCTGTAAAATTTTACTTTATAGAATAAAATTTGTAAAGATTTAAACTTTTAAACTCAATATGCCGATGTTAAAATTTTTCATTAAAGACAAAATGTAAAGAATTCGGCAAATTGATATTTAGTTGGAACAAAATAAAATTCAGTTATTTCATCTTTCACATTATAAAAATAATTTGTGTCTCAAATTAAAAAAAAATTGGGTTATACAAAATTAAGAAATAGTTGAACAAGATCAGATTCTTGAAAAATAATGAGAAAAACCGGAACACATCATAATCAGAGATAAAATGCAGCGGAAATAAAAATGATGTACTCACAGTATCTCATTTAGTCAGAAGCTTAAATCATTGAAGAACGAGTTCTAAACTGATTTGTTTAGAAGTCGTAGTCTATGAAGTACGGGTCCTGAGCTGAAGTACACAGAAACCAATTTCCCTTACTCCCCCTTAACATGTGATGCCTGCAACTTTAAATCAGATAAAGATTTGGGTACCCACTTAAATTTGGGCCCATGTTTGTTAGTTGCAGTTATTATGGGGAAATATTTGTCAGACTTGAGAAGAGAAGCACGAGAAAGATAATCAGAAAAATATGCACAATCATCAGAAGAGAAAACATAATCATCTGAACTAGAATCAGAAGACGAATATGAGACATTTTTGGAAATTTGAATCATTTGCTTTCTAGAATATTTGAAATTTTATTACACACAACAAATGAATTACTTTCATAATATTTGTCTACATATAAATCCTCATCAATCATAGAATCAGTAGATGTCTGCTTCATTCTCCAGATCTGCCTCTTTGACTTGCTCAAAGTCCTATCTTTAAGGATTGAATCGGAAGAATTAGAACAGTCAGAAATAACTGTATCTCGTTTCTTCGACTTCTTTGACCGTCTTCTTTTACGCTTAGGTTTATAATATTGATCATTTAGCGTAAAAGAATCATCAAGAAGTTTAGACGAAATATTTAAATCAGAAGAAATAAATTTATCCAAGCAACCAATCAGATCAACTAATAAATCTGAATTTGCCTCGGAGTCTGAAGAATTTTGAGAAAAGATTTTAAAATTGGAAACTTCCTTTTTATTTTCCTTAGAGTCAGAGGAAATGATAGAAATAGAATCTGATTTTTGAAAAATTAAATTTTCTTCAAGACTAGACGTCATAAAAGAAAGAATAATATCAGATTCAATTTTCTTCAAAATATTTTGATCTTCTATCTTGTCTTCAAGATCGATGATTTTGCCTTCTAATATTAAAGGAGGAGTATATTTCTTCGAATCATAAATGATAGGAGAAATATTTTCTTTATCAGAATCAGGGGCATAAGAAGAAACAAAATCATCAGATACTGAAGATTTAATAGAAGATATATCATATAAAATTCTTCTTCCTCTTCTTGATTTTTCAGGAAAATATTTTGCATTCTCGCTTGTGTAAACAAAAGGAATTTCGATTTTCTTATTATTTGTCTTTTTCTCATTTTCGAGATCTAACACTTCCTTTTCACTAGTCCAATGAAATTTGAACTGAGGAGCATAGTGTGCAAGAGTTAGATAATCGTATTTATATAAAGTAGGAACTTCGTTTATCACTTTGTTTAAACAATGAGGATTGTCAAAACCAAGTCCCCACCTTTGTTTTAAAGCTTCTTCACTCCTTGGCTTGTTCATAAAAATTGTTTGTTCAGATTGGTTTCTTCGATAAAGTTTTTCTTCTAACTTATTTATTTTATCTGAAAATTCATCTTTTAAATTAGTCATAGACGTCAAAGATTCAAGATAAGATTTATTTGAATTTTCCAAATCATCCAATTTCTTTTGAAAGATGTCTTTAGTATTTTCTAAAATAGATTTTTCATCTTTCAAAGAAATTTTCAGTTTGTCAATCAAATCTGACTTTTCTGAATTTAAATTCTTTTCAGATATGAGTTTTGCACGAAGATCAGATAAAGCAGAAATAATAATATTCATCTGAGAGGTAATGAAATTGTAGTCAAACTCAGAATATACCTCATCAGGATCAGTGTCAGAATCATCTGACTGATCAATTCCAACTAAGCACATATGAGCGATCTCGACATTTTCTGCTTCATCAACAGAGTGATCCAGCCAGTACTCCTCTTCTACCAGCAAAGCAGTTCCATTCTCTCTTTTCTCAGCTAGCTCCATTTTCTTCCGATAGTAAACTGAATACCGAACCTTCTTCACTTTACACTCCTTAGAGATGTGACCGGGCTTTCCACAATTGTAGCATGCACTGGCTTTCTTAGCCTCAGTCACTTGTACATTCTTTGACCCAGAAGTGAAGTGAGAAGTGTTAGACCGAGGTTGGAACTTTTTCTGGTAGTGCTGAGAAAGAAGGATCATTGCTTTCTGAAGAGCCTCACCATCATCTTCAGTTGACCCATCATAAGCATTATCAGACAATGCTTGATTAGCCAGATGACTCGTTAAAAGTGCAACAGGGTCCACTGATTTCTTCTTTTTCTCAAGTTTTGCCTTCTTCTCTATCACCAAGCTCTCATCAGTCATAAGAATCTCGTATAGTTCTTGGATTTGCATAGTGGAGATTCTGACATCATTCCTCAGTATATGGCAAGATTTGTTCCATTCAGGCTGCAATGTGTTAAGGAACTTCAGATTTGTCTCAAGCTCGGTCTTTTTAACTTTAATTTCCGAAGATCATTGATCATGACACATAATCGGTCAAACACAGCTTTCAGTGGATCCCCATCCTTGGCTTTGAATTCCTCAAAATTATTCATGTAGCGTGTATGCCTGAGTTGAGTTGCTACTGAAGAACCAAGCATAATCTTCTCAAGCTGTTGCCACATCAGATTAGGATGAGTTTTGAAACAATCAATCCTGTTGTATACAGAGTTTGGCAAAGCTAGCATTAGATTTGCTTTAATATCCCGATCAGCTTGATAAGCAGACAACTCTTTATGTGTGTACTCTTTAGTAGGCTTATAAAATCCAGAAGCCAATTTGGGTCTTTCGAACGGTCCTTCAAATAGAATGATCATCATGTCGTTTCCATTCTTTTGTCGTTCAATGAAGTTCAGGAACTGATCTTGCCACTGAGTAAATTCATTTTCATCAATTAGTACCGGTGGACGATTTTCTGTACCCAATGACATCATAATGTCATTTTTGTAGAACTGAGCTTGATAAGCAAACTGTGTAGAATCCATAGTTGATAATCTTCAGGAATTTTTGTTTTCCAAACTGAGGTTTGCGTAAGTTTCCAAACTGTGTAGAATCCATAGTTGACCATCCATTTTTTTAATCGTGAGCAGAAGGTTGCACAAACTGAGGTTTGCGTAAGTCAAGTGATACGAGAACCAAGCCTTTCGGAACAAGAAGGATGCGCAAACTAGGCTTTGCGTGTGAAGGCTGATGCGCAAACTAGACTTTGCGTGTAAAGGCAGATGCGCAAAGTAACTTTGCGTATGTTGAATGATACGCAAACTATACTTTTCGGAAACCACAGGATACGCAAAACGAACTTTGCGTATATAACTCGATGCGAAAACCTGAAACAAATGAACAAAATAAGTAGAACATGCAAATCCAACTATGAACTTGCGCAAAGTAGGAAGAACTTGCGCAAAGTTGAGATCTTGCGCAAACCGAAGAAAAAACACAAAACTTCTAAAAAATCGATTTCAACACCGATTTTGATGAAATTTTCTTATACAAATACGATCAAAAACACCTTTTCAACACATTTCAATCAAAATTTTTGATTAAAATCCACAAAATCTATATTTCGTAAAATCACACAGTTCGTTAAAAACGGTTTTTCAGAAAATCACAAAACCTCAAAATCAACCTTCAAAACTCGAATTTCTTAAAAAACATTGTGAATCAAAAGTTTTCTACTATCAAAATCGAATCCAACAAACTGATTTTCAAAGAAATTCGTTCAAAAACACATCCGAATTTGATGAAAATCAAGAAAACGAGATTTTCTTGAAAAAAATTCAAGAAAATCGATCAAATTTTCGATTTAAACCACAAATTCAGATTCTAAAAATCAATCTCTCAATCCTCTCAAGATTCAGAAAGCTTAAGAATATTACAATTTAGATCAAGAACTAGAGAGAGAAACTAGAGAGAAACTAGATCTTGAATTCCAAATCACAAGTCTCACAAATCTGGTTCTGCGTCGTTACATGATTACAAGGGAGAAAACCTATTTATACTATCAACTAAACAAGACTTAAAGGCTAAGTAAAACTAATACAAGCTTTGACAATTACAAGACTTTGACTATGTTGACTTTTACAACTTTGACTTTCCATAATAAATCTTGGATACAATATTTAGACTTAACAATGTCCTCCATAGGATGCTTGGTGGAAATTTTGTAGGATTGCTGACACTTCAGTTTCAGGGATACATCTCCTTATGATTTGATCTGCACCAAGTTTAAACAGGAAAGGATCATCCCAAAAATAAGATTTAGTTTCATGAAGAAATTTCTTGAACATTTGGCCAGAGTAATCAGGGGGTTTTATACCACATGCCAGATAATTTGCTATGTCAGCAAACCATGGTAAGTCAGATTGTACCATAAGGATTCTCTCAACGGGGAAGGTCTTAGTGATGTCTTCTTCTTTTTTATCCTCACAAGGCTTCTCTAACCTGGACAAATGATCCGCTACTTGGTTGTCCACTCCCTTTCTATCCACAATCTCTAGCTCAAACTCTTGCAATAACATGACCCATCTTATCAATCTAGGTTTTGCATCCTTTTTTGTGATCAAGTATTTAAGGAAAACTCCTATTCTCTTAAGGCAAACTCCTCAACATCAATTTCCTCTTCTGTAGTCAAGTCCTCCTCATCCTCTTCCTCTAACATATAGGTTTTTCTTACTCCCTCTTCATGACACAATGATTCAATCACACTCAATGTTGAACAATCCTCTACATCATCAGGGTATTTCAAGGAATTGAAAACACTGAATGTGACTTTTGGGTATTGGAGTCTCATGGTCAACTCTCCTTTTTGAACATCTATTAAAGTTCTTCCGGTGGCTAGAAAGGGTCTTCCCAAAAGGATGAGAATATCCTTATCAGCCTCAAAATCTAAGATAATAAAATCTACCGAAAAGATGAACTTATCAAACTGAACTAAGGCGTCCTCAATTTCTCTCTTGGGGTAGGCAATGGTCTTATCAGCCAATTGGACTGTGACTTTGGTGGGTCTGGCCTCTCATATTCCTAAGTTGTTAAAGACAGATAAGGGCATGAGATTTATACTGGCTTCTATGTCACACAAAGCTTTTCCAACTTCCTTCCCACCTATTGAACAGGGAATGGTAAAATTCCCTGGATCTTTCAGCTTAGAGGGTATTTTGTTGGTCAAGAGAGCACTACATCCTTAAGTAAGGGAAACCATTTCATATTCATTTAACTTCTTCTTCTTACTTAAGATGTATTTGAGAAATTTGGCATAACTGGGCATCTGTTCAATTGTCTCAACAAGAGGTATGTTGATATGCAACTCTTTAAACCATCCAATAATTTTTTTTAATTGCAATTCTTCCTTTTGATTACTTAACCTTTGGGGGAAAGGTACATAGGGAGGAATTGGTTTTATGACAACTTTGCTTGAATGTGTTGAACAAGATGGGTCCTTTATGCCTTTTGGTGCACTCTCTTGTGGTGTGGTTGGACTACTACTTTCTACTGTCTTTTTCTTGAGAGTATCTTCTGGGAATAACAAAAGGTAGTCAGATCTAGAAGGGACATGACTTGTGACAATAGACTCTTGGTTTCCTAGTGGCTTGGGTGGTATTTCACCAACAGGGGGCAATGTTGTAGCATTGGGTTCTGACCTTATGGTCTTCTCAAAATATGTTTTAGTCATTGGTCCAAATTCTTTTAGCACTATTCCTGTTAATTCCTTACCACTTCTAAGGGTCACAACCTTCACATGTTCTTTTCCTAGGGCTTTTGGGACCTCTGTGTCACTAGGCAAAGTGCCTGCAACCCTTGCGTTTCGATTGAGTGAAAGTTAACTGACTTGAGTCTCCAAATTCTAGAGTGCAGTTTGGGTTTGAGTCATGAAACCCCTCATCATAGCTTCCAAAGAAGATGATGGTTCAGATTGTGCATGTTGTTTGTTTTGAAAAGGTGGTTGATTTTGTTGAAAACTTTGGTTCTGATGATGCTGAGAACCTTGGTTTTGATGGTGTTGAGAACTGCTTGCATGATGTTGGGGTTGAAAATTTGAAGTTCCTCGTGGTTTTTCTGCAGGTGGATTTAAACATGGACTATTCCAAGAGAAATTTGGGTGTTGTCTCCAACTTGCATTGTAATTGTTGCCTGTAGGGAGCAGATCTGTTATGAACATAGTTTACAGAATTAGAATTTTGAGGACAATGTTCATAAGAATGTTCCCCACCACAACAAACGCATTGCACTGAGAGGACTGTTGGAATAGGTGTAGTGACAGCCGGCTGCTATTCTTGGCCAAAAGAAAGATTTTTAAGCATGGTGGCCATGGAAGTGAGTTGTGATGTTAATGCAGTATATGCATCCACATCATGAAATCCAACAGTCTTCTTTTGTGGTTGAGCACGTGGATCAACCCAATGTCCATTGTTTGTTGAGATTTTTTCAAGAATTTCATACCCGTCATTGAAGGTATTGGCTGTAAAGGCCCCTCCTGATGTCGCGTCGAGCATTTGTTTAGCCATAGGGTTTAACCCATTGTAAAATGTCTCGAGTTGAATACAGTAGGTAATGCCATGGTGAGGGCATTTCCTTAACAACTCCTTAAACCTTTCCCATGCATCGGGAATTGCTTCACCGTCCAGTTGTTTAAACATGCAGATTTCGTTTCTGGACTTAGCATTACGGGTAGGTGGAAAATACTTTTGTAAAAACTTTTTTGCCATGTTGCTCCATGATGGTACAGAACCATGTGCCAATGAATTAAACCATAACTTTGCTCGATCCCTTAGAGAAAATGGAAATAAAATGAGTCTCAGGGCATCGTTAGATACCCCAGAGATCAGGATTGCATCGATGATCTCCATAAAATATTTTAAAATGGGAATGAGGATTCTCTGATGGAATTCCAGAAAATTGTCCATTGGTTTGTAATATATGGAACATAATGGGTTTAAGGTCAAAATGGAGGGCTGTCATATGGGGTCTAACTATCCCCAAGTTCAATTGCTCAAAATCGGGGATAACGTAGTCCATAATTTTTCCCTCTTTGGAATTTGCAAGATTAATGATGTTCGGAGCTTCATCCCTATTTTCATTGTTACCATATGATTATGTATCGTCATCATTGTGATTATTGTTGTTAACCCTTTGATTTGGTATATGTAGGGGTGTAAACGAGTCGAGTCGAGTCAAGTAGTAGGATAATCGAGTCGAGCTCAAAAAAATAATACTGGGCTCGAGCTCGATTAAATTTTCAATGTAGGGCTCGAGCTCGAATATTTTTTGAGTTATCGAGCTCGAGCTCGATGCTCGTTTATGGGTTCGAACTCGCGATCGATTAACTCGTTTATCAGCTTGAGCTCGATAATTTTTATATTTTTATTGTATGATTAATAAATATATGAGCATGTTTGGCTCGAAAAAGGGTATATGCTCGAATGGCTCGGCTCGACTCGACTCGAAAAAATTAATCGAGTTTTCGAACGAGCCGAGTCGAACATCGGTGTTATAAAGCTCGGCTCGATAAGTTAAACGAGTTCTATTTTGTGTTCGAGATCGGCTCGAGCTCGAGAATAATTAAGCTCGAGCTCGAGCTCGAGTAGCTCGTTAAAATCTCGACTCGTTTACACCCCTAGGTATATGTTGTTGAAAAGGGTGTGCGGGTGGATTTCCAAAATTGGGTGGTGCATCGTGGAATATTGGTTGTTGTCGTGGGGAATTCTCTAGTCTAGGTACCCTATTTTCAAAACTGGGTGGGGGTGGTTCCATGATTGGAGGTTCTATAGTCAATGAAATTTTTTGTGCCCTCTTTCTATTTTGGAATATTCTTTCAATGTCCGGATCAAACTCAAATAACTCCCCACGTGGTATTCTTGGCATACACCACTTCCAAAATGAGATTCAAACGGTATTAGAAAAATCAAATCTTTTAGAAAACTTTTACAGACTTTTAGCGAGCCAATCCCCGGCAACGACGCCAAAAATTTGATGCGGATGTTTACACACCTCTAAGACATGTAATAATTAAATCTCAAAGCAAGTACACAATGAGATCCAATATCGTCTTTCAAGTAATAAAGTGGTAAAATACCGAATATCGTCCCACATAGATTGTTGTAAAAGTGCAATAAAAGTGTAATAAAAGAAATGGTTTCAGATGGCGATTTTGAAGACTTTGTTTGGGTTGTGTTGATAATTAATTAAGATAACATAGAATAAAGATAGCAAGGGTGTAAGACTTTTGGTGAGTATTAAACACAAATTTCTGTGGACCAATGTTGTAGGGATGCTACAGCATTGTGCCTCTCAACAACTATTTCCACCATCTACTTTTAGAGTGATCCTCTCAGATTTTCACCGTGGCACTTGTATTTAGCTTCTACCAGACGTATCTCTGTGCAGTATCAGAACCAGTGATAGCGTCAAACGGTGTCCTCAAAGTATATGGATAAACAAAAATCTTTTGTTAAAAATCACTTTCTCGAGTCGATTCCCATATCATCCAAGTTGACGTGTTCCAAGTGGCTCATCTCTGAGTCCACTACACTTTAACACTTTGACTAGTGATCAACTCATCGAGAATATATAGATTAGAAAAACATAGATGCCAAATTTCTTGGTAAGCAACTTTTCCAAGTATACTTCCTATGTCATTCAAATTGACGTGTATTTATGTGGTTCATCTCTGAGTCCACTACACTTTACCACTTTCAAAGTGATCAATTAGTCAAGAAGTGCGTTTGGATTTATAAAACTTAGAATGAAACGGTGGAACATCGTTATTGAGAAACGACGTCCACTTTCTTTTGGTTTAAAAATTCACCCTTTGCCTCACACCCAAGCTAATGAAATTAGCTACTCATGACGAAAATTAAATTGCGAGAAATGTAAAGAGCGGAAATTAAAGGCATAATATAAATTGCGTAAAGTAAATGACAATAATTAATTGACCGAATGTAAGTGCAATAATCGTAAAGAAGTAAATACAAGAAAGCGATTAAAACAAGAAGTAAAGTAAATTCAAGACTTATATTAAAAACAACTAGAGAAATTGTAACAATCGGTTATGGAACCGATTGGATCTTGGTTTTCCAAAAGACCTACCAACTTAAGAACTTGCTACTACAATTTAGAGAATTGGAACTTAAAAGACTTGCTAACTTCTATTACTTGTCAACTTACTCCCAATGAGCACCTAATCCCATCTATTTATACAAAAGAAAATGGGTAATAACCAAAAGATAAACACAAGCTTGGAGCCTAAGGTTACACAAAAGTCAACATAAGTACTAATAAAGAAAGCAACATTGTCTTCTTCTTAAAACAAAAAGAAATCTGATTATTTTGTCTTCAAAAAGCTTTCCAAAATGATTCCCATGATTTTCAGATGTATGGACCAGTAGAGATAGTGACTGAATGTGCTAAGCCACCCAAAAAGTCTGTTATCCTCCAATGCTATGGTAATGTTGTTGACTTCTACTAAAATATCAAAATAAAAGGATAAAATCAGTATACCACTAAAATAAAATAATTATCATCACCATATTAAGCTTCATTACAAAAAAGGTGGAAAATAATATAGAAAAAGACTCAAATTAGGGATTTGAAAGTAAAATAGCTATCCTAAAAGAGAGAAAAAGAGTGATGATGCATTGATTTCTCCATGCATATCAGTGATGGAACACAAAATTAGTTCACATATCAATGTTATGGAGCTTCTATTATAGCACCAAAAGTTATTGAGTTCAACCACCCACGGTCTATAGTTCGAGCTCCCACTTGATCTAAGAAGGATTCACTTGCTATAATTCATGAATCATGGATCACAAGGTTATCGCATTCAACCACCCACAATCTATAACTCGAGTTCCCAATAATCAATCCCATGTCTATCCAATATATAATACAATATCCCAATTCATACAAAGTGACTAGTGCCTATGGATCCATCACACTATAGTCCAACTCAATGATATTTTCAAAACATCTCATAATATATAGAACATGTTAACATTTGCAAATATTGACCATTCAATGAGAGAAAATCCCTACTTGTCAAAAGCCCATAAATATGTCCATTTTACTTTTGTTCACCAAAACCCAACAAAGTCAAAAGAGACTATTATTTATATAAACAAAACCATTATTCACAATCATTTCATCAAAATAACAAGTTTGGCCAAAACCCTAGTTTTTTACCTAGGTTTCCAAAACTACCAAATGAGGGGAAAATGAAGTAATATTTTAAGATAAGAAATTTTATGACATTAAGACATGTATTTAAAGAAGGAGGTTTGTAGAATGACTCACAAATATAGGTTTTGTCAAAAACCTAGAAATTTCTCAAAATGTAGAACCTTGGTGAAGATAAAGATGACGAGGTGAAGGATCTTGAAGTGGAGGTTCTTAAACCTAGCCTTGAAGGAGTTGAACCACACTAGGATTCGAAATCCAAGCTTTCAATGCTTTCAAAAATGTAATAAATGTGTAGGGTAGTCTTAAGAGAGAATGGGATGAAAGATGGTAACAATAAATGAGAAAAGCTACCCAAAAATCGGATTTATGGAGGCATGCACCCCAACCGCGACTGTGTCGGGCGATAGTGCCCTTGGCAAGGTCGTGGGTCACTATCACCACACATGTACCACGGCCTCCTCGGCCCCCGTGATTGTGCCATGGCGAGAGTGACCTTGTCACAATCTCCGGGTATTGTATCCCCGAATGTACCGTGAGTCATCTCGACCCCGCGATTGTGAGTCACCAGGCATAGTCGCTCCACATTGCCAGGCTCCAAAATTTTGATCTTTTCACGCACAAAGGGCATTCGACTCAAATGGAAGTATATTTAGCCTCGTTCGACCTAAATTACAAGTTATAATTAACATTTTAAGGTAAGAGGAGTTCGTAGCTTACTTGGAAACACGGGTGTTACAATCCTTCCCAATTTGGAAATGATTTCGTCCTCAAAATCCCAATTCATACAAACATATATTTTCTTCATGTCTTCCTCGGATTCCCAAGTCACGTTGGCCCCGCGATGGTGTTTCCACTGCACCTTGACCATTGTGATTTCCTTGTGACGAAACTTCTTTCATTTTCATTCCAAGATTACGTCGGAATCCTCTATACAACCATTTCCCTCATTGACTCTTATTTCCAAGAGGGGTATCATGCTTTCTTCTTCTACTAAACATTTGCGTAGATAACACACATGAAAGGTGTGATGTATCCCAGCCATCTCAGGTGGTAATTCCAACTTATAGGCTTGGAGTCCTACCCTTGCCAAAATGGTGAATGGTCCAAGGAAACGGGGACTTAGCTTCCCACGTTTTCCGAACCGTATAATGCCCTTCCAAGGTGACACCTTTAACATGACACGGTCACCCACCAGGAACTCAATTGGCCTTCTCTTCTTATTGGCGTAGTTCTTTCTGTCGATCATGAGCCGCCTTTAACCGCTCGCGAATTCCTTTCACTTGGTCGGCAGTCTTTTGAACAATCTCAGGACCGGCAAACTGTTTCTCTCCGGCTTCGAGCCAGCACACCGGAGTCCTACACTTCCACACATTAAAAGCTTCGAACGGTGTCATCCCGGTACTGGAGTGGTAGCTATTATTGTAGGCAAACTCCACCAGAGGTAGGTAAGAGTCCAAACTACCACCAAAATCAATGACATACGATCTCAACATGTCTTCCAGTGTCTGAATCGTTCGTTCACTCTGGCCATCAGTCTGGGGATGATAGGTCGTACTCAATTTCACTCTCGTACCTAACTCTTTCTGTAAACCATCCTAAAAGTTGGAAGTGAAACGACTGTCTTGGTCTGATACGATTGATAATGGTACCCCATGCCTCGACATGACTTCGCCAATATACAACTTGGTAAGTTTATCCATGGGCAACGTCTCCCGCATTGCCAAGAAGTGGGCACTCTTCGTCAATCGGTCCACAACTACCCATATCGTATCGTGCCCTCTCAACGTCTTTGGCAATTTGGTCACAAAATCCATCGTGATGTGCTCCCACTTCCACTATAGGATTTCTAAGGATTGGAGGCACCCATAAGGTCGTTGGTGCTCCGTGTGACATCCTGATTTTTTTATCCCAATTGAGTACAAGTGTTGAATTGGTGAAAGAAGAACCAAATATGGAGTATGACTATAGTGACATGTGGTTGTGGCATTTGTCACAATGGCACCAATGGTACTAAGAGTATAGTCGTCTCGGCTATAGTACCATGTGGCTATAACATATGTCACAATGACACCAATGGTACTGAAAGTGTGGTAGTCCCGACTATAGTGTCGTGCACTTGTAACATATGTCACAATTACACCGTCATTATCGAGTGCTCGGTCGTTCCAACGAATGTGACATGAAATTATGACAATGGCACAATATTTAACATAACATCATCAAATGTACCAGGAAAACAGTTGAGGAACGGCCGAGAAAACGGTCGATAAACTCTCGGTACGAGCCTAGCTACAGTGCCCAGCGACAGTGCCCTGGGCACTGTAGCATGGAAGGTTCGCAAGAGGTAATGAGGCCTCAGTACATCTCTGGCGACAGTGCCCACGACAGTGACATAGGGCACTATCGCATGTCAGGGTCGCGCCAGACCTGCAGTGTATAAAATCGGGATTTTCTTCATTTGGTCATATCTTGCTCATTTCTACTCCGTTTTGAGCGATTCAAAATTCAATGGTTTCGTTTTGAGATATTTTCAAGGTTATATTGTTAGTTTTGGGAAGATTCAAGAGTATTTGGTGATGGATTGGAAGCAAAGATCATGAGCTCACCATCATCATCTCCATCTTTAAGGAATTTGGGGTTTTCTAGATTTTCACCAAAACCTAAGTGGTGAGTTCATCCTCTTAGTTTCTAAACTTTGCTATAAGTTATAAATTCTTCATTGATGATTTTCTAATGTTCATGTTTCTCAAATTTCGGATTTGATGATTTTGGAGAATTTAGGTCAAATTAGGGTTTTTGGCCAAAATGAGGATCTTGATATAAAGTTTTTGGGGAACGATTCTAAATGGTTGAATATGAATATTTATGGTTGGAAACTTATGGATCTAGGTTTTTGGAAGATTTGGCTTGAGGATTCAAATTCCTTCAAAGGAGCTTAAGTTGGGGAAAAATCTAGATTTAGCCTAAATCTAGCAAATGAGTTCAAGTTGATTTGTGAAAACGGTGTACATGCCAAAATGCACATTTTAAAATGTTTATATGTTTTACATGAATCTATCAACTGTGGAATTATCTGGTGGGTTATGTTTATTTGAAGTGTTTAACTTTATAAATTGGTAAAACACCCACATTTGGGATATTTGGTTTTATAAATCTTGTGAAACCCACACATTTGGGATTTTGGGCATTTTGATAAATAAATCATAAGTATTGGTATTTCAACGATTTTTTTATGGAATGAGACATTTTAATTGTAAATGCACTTTTAGTGTGTGTTTTGGGAAATGCTCAATTTTGTGTTATGTGACGTTTTGAAAGGATAATTGGTATAAACTTATTTGGAAAATGATTTGTCCTAATCTAAATTTGTGTTGGAATTTATTCATGTATTTTGGAGCATGTGTTTGTATAAACGTGGGTCGATTACGTTTTATTGCATTTTATGACTTTTGATAAATAGTCAATTGATTTGTGGAGCTTTGGCTCGGTTGTGACTCAAATGAGTCTTGGGGCATTTGCCCAGTTTTATTGGCTCGATGAGGAGCTTTGGTTTTACGATGCATATAATTGCGTTTTGGTGGAAATTACATGTTTGAGTGTGTTAGTCATTCATTTGAGTCACGTAATGTTTTAGATTGTAATGCATTGGATCCATAGGCATATGAGTCAGTCAGTTGGTTTAATTGGGATTTTTATCCCTGTTTTAGAACTAGAAATATTTATGGTTAGCGGGGACTCAAGGTATAGATCGTGAGTGGTTGAACTCGATGACTGTGTAACCTTTAGCGAATGGCTCGAGGTATAGATCGTGGATGGTTGAACGCGATGCCCGTAATCCAGTATGTTTATTCATCATGAAGTTTTGATGTCCATGTTTTAGTCTAGTGAATGGTCCCCAAGTCATGTTTTTTTTATTTAAGCTTGGGGTGGTGCTCTATAGAGCCGCATAAGGAGCTAAGTCTTACGGTGGTGCCCATGGTGAGCCGGATTCGGGGACTTGTGACTTTTGTGGTGACACTCATCTAGAGGTTGAGTAGACACTAGGGTCATTTGGGTATCTTGTGGTGGTTGCTCAGATGAGCCGTATACGGGGATCTGTGACCCTATGTAAACCTCGAGAATGTTGATAGTGATAAACTTTGTGTGCCCGCCACATTCAATGGAATCGGGTCTCCCCCGTCACCGAAAGGTGTTGTTTTGGGTATTGAGTTTTAGTATCCATGTTTTCGGTGAACTTTTATATATGTGAATTTTATCCATGATTTATGGGTTGAGTATTATGCCCCACCCGTGTTTTGGGTGTTTCGGGATATAAGGTTTTATCCGTGTTTTATAAATTGGGAGTTCGGTTTCTATTCACGTTTTGAGCGAGTTTTGGGTTGCATCACTTCAAGGAATGTTTTGTATTGGGGCGTTCATATTTAAAAATGTGTGTTATTGGAAAACGGGTCGTTTTCATATCAAAGTAAATCATTTTGAAAGAGTATGATTTAAGTTACATTCTTTCCTTTTAACGATATATTTAATCATGTTGAAAACTCTTGAACTCACTAGGTGTTAGCCTAATCTTTTTATTTGTCGGCATGTGCATCAGGTTCCGGTTGAGGAATGATACTAGCGACTTTGTGGAGAGATGAGTGCTAGTTATATATACGAGAGAGAATATCTTGGGTGAAGTCTTCCGCACATTTGGAGATAGTGATGGTTGTTGGGTTTAGTAACACTCGACCTTTAATTAGTCTTGGTGTAAGACTTTATTTATTTGGTTGATGGTTAAACCTAGAATTGTATTTCAACTATAGACTTGTCGTAAGAGATTTTATTCTTCTTTGAGGTATTGTTTAAAATTTTAAATTAGTCGTTCTTTCCAAATTTGAGGGTGTTACACTCCACTTTTACTTGCAAGCACGTCACACATCTTTCCAATTAGTTCGCCACATCTAACTTCATGATGGGCCACCAATATGTCAACTTCAGATCTCTGTACATCTTGGTGCTACCCGGATGGATAGAGTACTTGGATTTATGCGCATCCTCTAAAAGCAATTCTCAGTTACCCCCGATCTTGGGCACCCAAATACGACCTTGGTACAATTTCAAGCCACGACTGTCTTCTATCAGTAGCGATTGTTGTTTCATCATTATTTCACTCTTGAGGTTCTCCTTTAGCAAGGCCTCACTTTGGGACGCCTTTATCTGTTCAATGAGGTTGGACACCAAACCGATTCCTGCTAGTGTAGCGCGAATGCCACCACTATACTTCTTCCGGATCAAAGCTTCCTCCACTACATTTGCCTTTCCCGGGTGATAGAGTAATTCACAGTCATAATCTTTTAGTAGTTCCAACCAACACCTCTGCCTCATGTTCAATTCCTTCTGGTCAAACACGTACTTCAAACTCTTGTGGTCTGTGAACTATGTGCATTTGGTGCCATATAGGTAGTGTCGCCATAACTTCAAAGTGAACACCACGACCGCTAGCTCCAGGTCGTGGGTTGGATAGTTTTCTCGTGCTCCTTGAGTTGTCTTGACGCATAGGCAATCACCTTGCCTCGTTGCATCAAAACGCATCCCAAACCTATCTTGGATGCATCACTGTAGACCACGAAATCTTTGGATCCCTCCGGAAACGAAAGCATCGGAGCTTTACATAGTTTCTTTTGGAGAGTTCAGAAGGCTTTCTCTTGTGCTTCCTCCCACACAAACTTCACATTCTTTCGGGCTAAGTTTGCCAAGGAGGAAACGATTTTAGAGAAATCTTGAATGAACCTCCTATGGTAGCCCGCTAACCCCAAGAAACTTCGGATCTCAGACGGGCTCTTGGGTGGCTCCCAATTCATCATCGCCTCGATCTTAGACGGGTCCACCTTTACTCTGTCGCGGTTGACTACATGGCCTAAGAATTGAACTTCTTCTAGCCAGAAGTCGCACTTGGAGAATTTTGCGTACAACTTCCCCCGTCTCAAAACTTCCGAAACTTCCCAAAGATGTTGTTCATGATGTGTCTCGTCTTTGGAGTAGACAAGTATATCGTCGATGAATACGATCAAAGATCTGTCGAGGAACGGTCGACACACCCGGTTCATCAAATCCATGAACACCGTCGGTGCGTTTGTTAACCCGAATGGCATCACTAGAAACTTTTAATGGCCATATCGTATTCTAAAGGCGGTCTTCACTACGTCCTCGTCTTTCACCTTCACCTGATGGTATCCCGAATGAAGGTCGATCTTTGAGAAACACCCCACCCCTTGCAGCTGATCAAATAAATCGTTGATCCTCGGGAGTGGGTATTTGTTCTTCACGATTACCTTGTTCAGTTCTCGGTAGTCTATGCACATTCTCATTGTGCCATCCTTCTTCTTCACAAATAGGACTGAAGCTCCCCAAGGTGATGAGCTCGGTCTTACAAATTCGTTCTTCAAGAGGTCTTGTAACTGTGACATCATCTATTTCATTTCGGATGGTGCCAATCGGTAAGGCGCTCTAGCGATCGGAGCATCCCCCAGAATTAAGTCTATTCGAAATTCGACTTACCGGTCGGGTGGTAATCCGGGCAAGTCGTCAGGAAACACATCCGAAAACTCACGAACAACTTTGACGTCTTCTAGCTTCTTCTTTTATGACTTGGCATCCACTACATATGCCAAGTATGAAGAACACCACTTCACCAAGCACTTGCGTGCTTTGGCCATGGAAATGACCACCACATCTCCCTTTCTTCTCTTCCCGTACACAAGTACCGCATCATCTCCTACTAACGAAATTCGGATCAATTTGTTGTAGCAAAGGATCTCGGCTTGGTTCTCCCCCAACCAATCCCTCCTGACTATCAAGTCAAATCCACCAATGGACATCGGAAAGAGTTTTATCGGAAACTTCTTCCCCTCGATTTCCAATACACAATTGTCAAACGACTTGGCTAACCATGACACGACTACCATTTGTTATTTCCACTACTAGAGCATCTTCTAAAGTACTAGCAGTCATAGGCAATTATGACAGAAAGGAAATCGACACGAAGGAATAACTTGCACCAGAATCGAAAAGAACATGCGCAGATATAGAGTTTACAAGGAACGTGCCCGACACCACATCTGTCGACACCTTAGCCTCCTTGGTCGTCATCTGAAAGGCCCTTCCCGACACCCTTGGTGAGCTTTCCTTCCTTCCCGGAATCCCTCCCGACTTAAGTTTCGGCTACTCATTGCAAAAATGGCTCGATTCCTTACATTCAAAAAGATTGGCCCTTTCACCGGACAATCCTTTTGAGTGTGGCCAATCTTACCACATTTGTAACAGTAGTCGGGCTTAGAGTGGCACGAGCCCAAATGTTTGCTCCTACACTTCGGGAACCACCTAGCCACTCTCCTTGAATCATTGCTTCAGTTGTTGTTGTTGTTGAATGGTCTCGGTCGCTTAAAGTATCCAGAATGTTCTTCCCATTATCTGTTCTCACCAACTAGTACCTCTTCTTCTTTCTTCCGAGCATACACGTTCTCCATGAGTTTAGCTTCTTTAATGGCCTCACGGAGTGTGGATGCTTTAGAGTTCCGGACCATGGCCATCATATCGGTCAGTAGGCCTTTAGGGTAGGCCTTGATCTTCTCTTTCTCACTTGGGGCCACATGCCCCACCAAATCAAGCTTCTCAATGAAGAGGCGAGTATATTTTCTCACCGTCTTGTCCCCCTTTCTGAGGACTTAGAACTCCTCCTCGATGAGGTCAACCGCTCACTCGTTACAGTATTCTTCCATCACTTTCTTCTTGAACATTTCCCATGAAAGTTGAGCTAAGATCATGGCATCAAGTGTGGACTTAGTAACGTGCCACCATCTGAGACCGGTTCCTCTTAGCATCTGCCAGGCAAACCTCACCTTTTGGCTCTCCTTGCATTCATTGGATCCAAATGTTTGTTCAATCTCTTGGATCTAGTTCATGCAAGCGATCGGATCGTCTGACCCTGAAAATTCTAGCGGTTTTCTGCAAAGAAAGGTCTGGTAGGAACAAACCCTTCCACCTCGTCTAGCCTCGACAACAACTTGCCCCTCGATTCTAACAATATTTTTGGTACCCCCGGAACCCACCACTACATTTTCAGCCACAGTCTCATGCCTCTGAAGACTGGCATCTCTGTCATCTAACATCTTCACAAAGGCCTCTTGCTTCTTTTTCATTACAGAGGTAACCATCTGCATCACATTAGTCATCAGCTCTTTCTGAGGGTTCACCTCTTGGATAACGGGGTTGGATGAAGCCAACATAATTATTTTCACAAGAGGTTTTAATAAGGTTTATTCCATCAAAACATAAAGGGAACATAAAGTTCAAGTAAACATCTTGCGATGACGGGGGAGACCCGATTTCCAAGGAGGGTAGTACCGTAGTGGACACAAAAGTAAGCTACCTTCCGAGTTAGTGAGTTCATACTAGGATCAATGGCCATGAGCTCGTCGACTCGCACTATAGATCCTAATCACGCTCATTCACTAGAATCACATTCACGATCAATGGCTATTAACTGCCTCCACACAACCGTACCAAGTTGCCCTCAATGACCCAATGTCTTAACTAGCTACAACGAGAATTTTCCCAATAAATAAGTCGACTCTTATACCTGTGGATCCATTAGTATTAGTTTAAGGCTCGTCACATTCACATTGTGACAAAACTATAATCACACATATACTTGACATAGTCATTTCTTTCCAAATAATACTTCTATTGACATGAATAATACAATGTCAATATCAACCCCATAGGAGTTTCCATTAAATAACCAATTTCATTCCAAGGTAGAGTGCTCACAAAATAAGTTTCCAAATATTTACATGGTCCAAAAGAACCTTAGTTGCACATGGAGTAATCCATTCATTTCATCTCAAAATCCCACTTCTACCAAAAGTTTATTCAACAATAACAAATTTTGTGACACCCCAAAAATAAGGGTAATTTAAAACCTGGATTTATCAAACACAATCCTACAAAATATATAATCGTCACCCAAAAAGGGGAAATGTAAATGTGTTTACAAAGCTAATATGAATGATAAACGACAACCTACTAATCTCAACTAAACTAGCTAGATTACGGACGGGTGTCGCTATCATTTCCAAAAGAATGTTGTCTCCAAGTATCGCTTGCTAACCAAAACTATCAACTCCAAAATGCCCAAGACGACAACGTACGCTCCCATCAAACAATGGAAGCCCCACCGCCTAAAGAACCTGAATATACATGTTATTTAAGAAAACAGGTGTTAGGCTTACGCCTAGTGAGTTCAACATATAAAAAATGACATTAAGAAAATATTTGATGTCAATACATATTAGTAACAAAAGTTTATGTATGGATTCAGACAATTCACCCTTGGGAGGGAGTAAGGATTCACAAGTAACGGGGGAGACCCGGTTTACCATTGAGGTGACGGAACACAAAAGTAGGTCACATATCAATGTTATGGAGCTTCTATTATAGCACCAAAGGTTATCGAGTTCAACCACCCACGGTCTATAGTTCGAGCTTCCAGTTGATCTAAGGACTCACTTGCTAGAATTCATGAATCATGGATCACAAAGTTATCTCAATCAACCACCCACAGTCTATAGCTCGAGTTCCCAATAGTCAATCCCATGTCTAGCCAATATATAATACAATATCCCAATTCATACAAAGTGACTAGTGTCTATGTATCCATGACACTATAGTCCAACTCAATGATATTTTCAAAACATCTCATAATATATCCAACATGTAAACATTTGCAAATATTGAACTTTCAATGAGGGAAAATCCCGACTTGTCAATAGCCCATAAATATGTCCATTTTACTTTTGTTCACCAAAACCCAACAAAGTCAAAAGAGACTATTATTTATATAAACAAAACCATCCTTCACAATCATTTCATCAAAGAAACAAGTTTAGCCAAAACTCTAGTTTTTGACCTAGGTTTCCAAAACTACCAACTGAGGGGAAAATGAAGTAATATTTTAAGACAAGCAATTTTATGACATTAAGACATGTATTTAAAGAAGGAGGTTTGTAGAATGACTCACAAAGATAGGTTTTGTCAAAAACCTAGAAATTTCTCAAAATCTATGTAGATCCCAGTGCAGTGCAATCACAAGTAATTATGAATAATGATAAACAGATTATAGGCCACAGCAACTAGTCATATGATTGATATATCTTCAAAGGGTTAAGGTTTACAGATAGAATTTCTGATAAGGGTATGTAAACCTAATGACTAGACAACTGAATAATGAATTTCTCTAGCTAACAATTGAAATAAAAACAACTTTAAATATGCAGGCTCGCAGGCCTAATGGGCTTATGGGCTTTAAGGCCCAACAAGCTTACAACTTTAAAAACTTGACATAATTTACCCTGAACTTCTATTTAACCAACAAATTATCCCTAACAATCTCCCCCTTTAAATAAAAGTTGATAGTCACGCCAGTTAGGAACAAAAATTTTCCGGAAACCAAAGTTGAACTCGAAATATCGAATCTGAGTCCTGTACTCCAATCGCTCTTCAATTACGCCCAGTGCTTTAAGAACAAGTGCTTTGTAAGAAGAATCCAGTATCTGAACTCCTTTTTCATCTTGACTCAGCGCACGCTTCAACTTGTCTTTCAAAAGCATCAACGTACCATCACAAAATCTGGCAATCTGATCAAAACGGATAAAGCGTAGAACACCGTTGTTGTTCACATATGACATACCAAACTCTGGAATCTTTATAACTGTGAATGCAGGTACATTTAGAGCATCAGACGGAACACTCAGATCAGGCTTGAACAGATTAATCTTCGGTTGATCACTTTCTAACCCAATCTGAAAATCTTCCACCGAAGCAAGTTTCATTGCACACTTCATGTATCTTTTCACTGTTTCAAGTGCATCAATGACTTCTCCGGGTCTGACGGTTCTGGTCTTTAATTCACGTAGGATGTACAGCAGATCTTGTGGCTCCAGACATGGAAAATCAACATCAGAAAAGCAGTATTGTTGACCATCTTCTCTAGTCACCATAAAGTCCGTATACTTAACCTTCATGAAGTAGGCATGTATAATCTTATCAACTGATACAATCCTGAGCTTCGTCTTAGAGTACTTGTGCTGGAACTTTCTGTACACGAACACAAGTTCACGCTGTTTTTCTTTGTTTTTCACTGACTGTAGACCATGTATAACGACTTCATCATACTTTCTGATCCAGTGGGCAAAGATCTTTTTCTGGCTTTCTTCGAGGAAAGGAACTTTTATTCGGACTCTTTCCCACTTGGATGGACGAACTGGAGTAGTACTGACTGGTTCTCTAACTGGTGAAGCTGGAGGAGATCTCTCTGGAAAAACTGTAAAAGAAAATTCAGGGTGATTAACTGGATAGGTCAATAAAGGAATCACGGCAGAAGACTGATCATCTGGATGCAGTATTTCATCAATTTCTTCTTGCATAACCACCAGAGCTCTTCCAGTATTGGCACATTCTTCTGTCGTGTCCGTCACTTCATACGGATCTAGTATTATTGCCCAATCTTCAGGAACTATCGGAGAACCATCTTCAAATTCCTCAGGCTTTTCAACCGTCGGATAATCGTATAGTATCAAGTTTGTCACCGGTTCCCGTTCCTGTTCCTGTCTCTGTCCCTCTGTTCTTGTACCCGAACCCGTACCCTGTTCAACCTGTTCTGACTCCACTACATGTGTCTCCGGCTCAGATAGACGTTGGCGCTTCTCCCCCTCATGGTGATCAGGATCATCCTGATCATCATATCGGCGCTTGAGCCGTTCTGCCTGGCTACGACAGGTATCCTCCACTGCTGAAAGGCGTTCAGTCAAAACAACTACGGTTTGCTGAAGTGACTGAAGCATAGCTTGCTGGATCTGGAAGGCTTCGGTAGAGACAGTAGGCTGGGGTGTAGGTGGAGTAGGTGTGGATGCTTGAGAACGAAGTAGGGATAGCAAATCGGCATCCTGGGTGGGTTCGGTTTGAGATTGGGCTATAAGTTTGGCGAGAAGGATAGATTTGAGTTCAGGTATGGACAGATCCGTGGCTGGTAGAGAATATGGAATAGGTGTAGTCTCCGGCTCAGTCGCAGGACCTTTGCCTTTGACCATGCGTTTGATGTTGTCCAACTCCTCCCTCATCATAGATTGGACAGCCTTTAGGGCGCCGTCCATGTATTCCCTTGAGACAAACTCAGTTGGGGTACGTCGGGGTCACTTAGACTTCCCGTTGTAGCTACGACTGTTGAAGTCGAGCCGCCTACGTTCACGGTTGGCGTGATGATAGCCGTGGTAGGACTTCCACCCAATCCTCGTAAACTACCCGAAGGCGGGTTTACTATGGATGTTCCGGCCGGGCCACTTAGGCTACCGGCGATAGCCGAAAAAGGAATATGTGTCCTAGGAAAGGCATGAATCACAAATGGCTCTAGACTACGTGCAATCAAAGATGGCGAGAACGGGGGCAACTGTTCTCTTGTTTCAATATCGGCACCCTCCAAGTGAGAGCCCAATAGCGTATGTGCTAAATCCCCGTGAGAATGTGAAACCACCATCTGTTGAGAGATGGTGGAGTGGCTTGGTTGGGCGTGCAAGTGCGCCGCTAGGTCCACGGCGGATTCTTCAATACCCTATCCCAACACATGAGACTGGGTAGCAGATGTGGCTACCTGGCTAGACGTGGCTAGGGGGATACAACCGAAGATGGTTGTCTGTCACTCGAGTACTCTCAGAATGCATTTTACTCCGCCTTTCCCTCACACAGCTCACCTCTTGATTTTCAACTAATACTCCCTCCGCTCTCCTTATCGCTCCAGATGAGGGCTGATTATCGTCACCATCGGAGTCAGAAGACTCTTCATTTGATGTCGATGCTGCAGTTTGGGTTTCCTCTGAGTCGGAATTGGCTGTCGTGTCTTCAGTAGCAGCAACAGAAGAGGACTGGACTTGAACTGCTTCAGAATCTGTTGCCTCTTCTGCCATTTGAGTCTCTGTTGGTGATGGCGAAGATGGTTGTCTTGAAGAACTAGGCTGACTCGTTCCAACGGCACTGCCCACGCCAGATCCCCTCACGATAATAGCTCTCGACACACCCTGTCCGGAAGCCCCAGCTATCCGGACGCTCCCGCCTCTCGTTCGTGGACGCGGACCCTCAAGTCGCTCAGGATTCGCTCCCTGGGCAGGTCCTGCCGGTCCTGACCGGACCATAGGAGCTGGGATGTTGTGTGTGTGCCTATAAGCTATCACACTCAGTGCCGTGGGACGAGCATGGTCTAGTACCCCGACTGGGATTTGTCGGGCGACAACACCTTCCGGATCAGCACGGGAAGGAATCTTGCGAGTTGGATGTTGTGGGCACGTCGGGTAGGTAGAGCGGCGCTGTATCTCGGGATACAGGTTCATGTAGTTCCGGATAATGATCTGTAGGAACCGCATGAATGGAATGAAGTTTGACCGGCGAGATGCAGTAGAACGAACTCTCTGAATGAGTTCAAACCAGAGAAGGTCGGCAAAGTCCACGTGGCGATTGAATGCCACCGCGTGAAAGATGCGTAGAATCGGGGCGCTCGTCTGATCAATGCCCTTCGTTATAGATGAAAGGCACCGATTGATGTATGTGAACAACGTGTACCATATCGTCGATAGATGTTTGCGGTTGAAGGTTGATGGAATGCGAAGTTCTGCGCCGTAACCCAAAGAGAGAAGGTCGGTGCACAATGTAGCATCAGTGACAATCGGGTCGAAGTCTTCTCGGCCTGCTACAGATCCGGCGGTCGGTAACCGAAGAAATTGTCGGAAGAGATCACTTGTGAGAAGCACTGGTGTGTGATCTATCCGACCTTCAAGATGGAATCCGCCATCGGCCTCTAACGCATGAAGAGAATGCCAGAACTGCTGTAAGTATAAGATTGGTACGGTTGCAGTTTCCGTTAGAGCATAGGAGATTGGATGGCCCCTGAGTATCTCGATGATGACCTGATGTTAAATAGCAGGTTGGGTTACATCGAGATGGTAGTTATTGGCTGTAAGAGGAAGGAACTGATCCTCGGGAATCAGTTCCGCATCTGCAATTGGATCAATCGTTGGTGGCTGGTTTTGTGCCATTGTACCTGTGAAGAATTAATAGATTAGTACGCAGGTTTGGAACAAGATAATAGCCATTGGAGTTATACAGTCATGATTTAGATCACACCGGATAGTAACTCCAAATCTTGGAAGAACAAAACCCTATTCGTGAATTAGGGTTAGTCACCAAGGCGCATAGACTTGCACCAGCACATAGACCCACCAACATTACCTCATAAACACACATATTAAAAGGTATAACTATAAGCACCAAAAACTTGGATTCGACCGGAGAAGATTCAACCGGGGGTTTACTAAGACCAGATAAGTGTGCGACCGGATAAGATCTTCGACCGGAGGTCTCATAAGACCGGATATCTGGTCGATCGGATGGGGTGTTCGACCGGAGGTAACCTAAGACCGGGGTTGCATTCGAACGGAGGTAACCTAAGACCGGGGGTGCATTCGACCGGAGGTCTCTTAAGACCGGAGGAGGTCATTCGACCGGAGGTCTCTTAAGACCGAAGGTAAGTCGACCGGAGGAACCATTTGACCGGGGGTGCATTCGACCGGGGCGAAACCTAGATCGGAGTAAAACCCCCAGAGAGTCGAATCGTCAACGACGCAGACGTATGGTCGACGATTAAACAACGAAAAACACGATCGATATAAGATGTAAAGACCGCAAAATCGATTAAACCTACCTTATCGATCGAAGATGAAGAGAAACGAGTGTTCGGTCGAGTGATAGTTCGATCGATTTAGAGTCCGATCGAATCAACTTCGGGCGAGAGAGAGAAGAAGGAGAAGATGAGAAAAGAAACAAAATCGATCGAATGAATGTAGGAGAGGGATTCGACCGGGGTTTTTAAACCCCGAACCTGGGCTTGGGCTCGGGTTATGGCTTGGGCTTAGGAATAGCGGGCCGATTGACATTGGGCTGAGGAAAAAGAAATTGGTCCGGGGACAATTGAGTCGGGACCAAACAAAATAACTCAAACCAAAAACTTGAAACAAAAGAAAATATTTTTGTATTTTTCGAAAATATATAAAAAACTGAAAAAAAACATATTTTTGGAGTTTTCGGTGATAAAAAACAACTTCAAAACCAATCCTAATGGAGAAAAAAAAACTTAAACCTATGGATAGAAAGTATAAAAAAAATAAAATAAAAAAAACATAAAAATAAAACCGAAGACACGAGACTTAGCTCCCCCTCGAATGTTTACCTAGAGGAGGTCCAAACACAGAACCCTCTTACCTGCTCCCCCTCGAATGGAGGACTCGTGAGACTTACCAACCATCTGACGCTAGTGCTCCCCCTGAACACAGTATCGGGTTGTAGATCCATCACTAACAACTCACTCTTCAGGGAACAAGGAAATGAACTGCACACAAAATCACGAAAAAACACCACGAAGACAAAACCAAGAATACAATAGAAACTAGAAAAACACGAAATCTATTTTGTTGATACAGAAGTTTGTAACTATCACAGAACTTGTACGAGTAAAATGCAATAACCAAGGAGTGTGGAAAATAGCAACCAGAGACAGGTCACTGGTGCAGTTTGTCACAGTCATTCGTTTATTGAACGAAACTCGTAGAGAGTTGCGAACGGATCAAACTTTCAGATTTAGCATACCTAGCTTGGACACAAGGTAATTAAATTGTTTTTCGTCCAGAGCTTTGGTAAAAAGGTCTGCTAACTGATGCTCTGAATTAACAAAATAGAGTTCGATAGTACCTTTTTCCACGTGATCTTTTATAAAGTGATAGCGCACATCAATGTGTTTTGTCTTCGTGTGCTGAACGGGATTGCTTGATATGGCTATAGCGCTCTTCGAGTCGCAGTAGATGGGAATCCTGGAGTAATTAAATCCGTAATCTTTGAGTTGGGTGCGCATCCAGATGACTTGCGAGCAGCAACTGGCGGCTGCTACATACTCCGCCTCGGCGGTGGAGGTGGACACGCAGTTTTGCTTCTTGGAAGCCCAGCTGACAAGACGATCGCCCAAGAACTGAACATGACCCGACGTGCTCTTCCGGTCCAGCATGTTTCCAGCGTGGTCAGCGTCCGAGTAGGCTGTCAATTCAAAACCTGTCTCTTTTGGGTACCACAAACCAAGATCAGCAGTACCTTTTAAATATCTTAAGATTCGCTTAACCGCAACCAAATGAGACTTTTTACGTTTCGACTGAAATCTTGCACACAAGAATGTCGAAAACATAATGTCAGGCCGACTAGCCGTCAAGTACATCAGAGAACCAATCATACCTCTATAAATAGTAGCATTCACATCCTTACCATCAGGATCGGAGTGAAGCTTTAGAGTAGTGGACATGGGGGTTTTCATAGAAGAGGATTGTTCCATCTGGTATTTCCGAAGAATATCCGAGATGTACTTAGATTGATTAATGAAAATTCCTGTTTGTAATTGTTTTACTTGAAGACCCAGGAAAAAATTCATTTGCCCCATCATACTCATTTGAAAATGTTTACTCATTAAGGCAGAGAAGTTTTGACAATACTTGGGGTTCGTGGAGCCAAAGATTATATCATCTACATAAATTTGTACTAGAATGATATCATTTTTCTCTCTTTTAATAAATAAAGTAGTATCAATTTTACCTTTTGAGAAGCCAGACTTGACTAAGAAGGATGAGAGTGCATCATACCAGGCTCGTGGTGCTTGCTTCAGACCGTAGAGGGCCTTGTTCAGAAAGTAGACGTAATGCGGATTTTCAGTACTCATGAAGCCGTCGGGTTGCGAGACATAAACTTCCTCCTTGAGCACGCCGTTGAGAAACGCGGATTTCACGTCCATTTGAAAGACAATGAAATTCTTGTGAGCGGCGTAGGCGAGGAACACGCGGATCGCTTCAATGCGGGCCACCGGTGCAAACGTCTCATCGTAATCAATTCCTTCTTGCTGGCGATATCCTTTAGCCACTAGACGCGCCTTGTTCCGAACAATGATGCCGTTTTCGTCCTTCTTGTTCTTAAAAATCCATTTAGTCCCTATCACCGTCTTGTTCTTAGGTCGGGGAACTAGGCGCCATACTTTGAGGGTCTCAAACTGGTTGAGTTCCTCCTGCATAGCAATTACCCAGTCCGGATCGTTCAGTGCTTCAGAGACAGTGGAAGGTTCGATACGGCTGAGGAACGAGAAAAATAAGCAGTCATTAGCGGTGGTGGATCGAGTTTGAACTGGTGTGGAGGGATCACCGATGATCTGATGAAGAGGGTGTGCTCGAGTCCACTTGGTGGTGTGTGGATGAGGTTGATATGTCTGATGGGAGGTATCGGAATCCACATGACCACCTGGGGGTAAATCCTGAACTGCCTCGAGGGATGATGGCCTGTGAAGTGACAACTTCTTAGTGGGAGTCGAACAAGGAGTAGAGGACGACTCAGCTGGAGATGAAACGATGGGAGGTTCCGGGATTGCCGGAGAGGAAGCTTCGAGAGCACCTTCAACAGGAGTCGGTGCAGGAAGTTGAACGGAAACAGGAGTCGGTTCAGGAGCACCGTCAGCAAGAACTTGAGCAAGAGGGTGTCTATCACTTGAGCTCGAGGAAGCTTGATCATTGGCAGTAGAGGATGGAGCACCAGGCGAGGATGGACCACCGGAGACGGTAGGGCCAGTGACTTGTGTCACTTCTGGTGCTTGAGCAGTATTCCTGTCACATGACGTAGTATTAGACTTAACATTAAATAAGTCATTATAAAAGAATTCAAACAGTAAATCCAAATCAGAAAGATGTGCTCTTGACGTAGACGCATGATTTGGATCCACTGGAGATTGTGTAGCCTCCGAACGGAATTGTCCAGAAGCTAACACACCAGTAAGCGCGGGTCCTGAACTGAGATGTTCAGAAACCATATCAGGGGCCTCGTCAAAAGTCACGTTTACGCTCTCAACGACGGTCTTCGTCCGTTTGTTGTAGACACAGTAGGCTTTTGCTTGCTGAGAGTAGCCGATAAACACCCCTTCATCCGCTTTGGGACTGAATTTGCCAAGATCATCCTTATCATTTAAGACAAAGCAGGTGCACCCGAAGGCATGAAAGTAGTTGATGTTCGGGATACGCTTGTTGATGATCTCGTACGGAGTCTTGTTGAATCGCTTGTTGATGATAGACCGATTTTGAGTATAGCAAGCGGTAGCAACAACTTCTGCCCAAAGAAATAGTGGTAGCTTGGAATGAGACAACATCGTGCGTGCTGCTTCAACTAGAGTTCTGTTTCGACGCTCTACCACCCCATTCTGCTGAGGAGTACGAGCGGCAGAGAAAGTGTGTGAGATACCCACTGAAGTGAGATAACCGGTGAGTATTTGATTCTTGAACTCAGTGTCGTTGTCCGTCCTGATGGTCTGAACTACTTGATTGAGACTTACTTGAATGCTCTTCAGAAGTGAGATTATTAACTCGGGAGTTTCGTCCTTTGAACGGAGAAATCGGACCCAAGTGTAACGAGAGAAATCGTCAACCATCACCAGGACATACTTCTTGTGATTTATGCTTTGAACGCGCATCGGTCCACATAAGTCCATGTGGATTAGCTCAAGGGACCGAGAAGTACTCGGAACGGCTTTAGGCTTGTGAGATGCCTTTTTCATCTTGCCCATTTCGCAGGCAGCGCACAGATGATCTTTTGCAAACTTTAGATCTGGCATACCTTTGACATGTCCACCGAGCACCAACTTGTTGATATTCTTGAAGTTCAAGTGCGAGAGACGACGGTGCCATAGCCAGCTTTGTTCAACAGATGCTTTGGACAACAAACAGACTTCCTTGTCGGGTTTCAAGGACGAGAGGTCAATCGTATAGAGGTTGGTGTGTCGCGTTCCAGCAAGTATTTCTTTACCATCCTCAGTTCGAACGCTACACCTTTGAGCCTTGAAAGTAACCTCGAGATTCTTGTCGCAGAATTGACCGATATTGAAGAGATTGTGACCGAGACCTTCGACATAGAAGACTTTCTTGATCGTGATGTTATCTTTGACAATATCGTCGTAACCCCTGATGGGAGAGGGGTGATCATTCCCGAACCGTACATTTCCACAGAACCTCTCGGTGAAGTTTGTGAGTATCTCCCTTCTTCCGGTCATGTGTTTGGAGCAGCCTGAATCTAGATACCACACACGACCGTCCTGCAAAACAGGTTATTTCTTCTTAGGTACCCATTCATAAATGGGTCCTTTGGGGTTAGATTTAACACCCGACTTAGAGACCCGTTTAGAATTGGGTCTTTGTTATTCACGGGAAACATCACAATGAGAATGATTATGAGCAATATGATATGAGCCAAACCAATCAGATGCATAACGACTATCAACAAAATCATTTGATCCACAATAAGAACAACATAGACAATCATGAGACAGTTGAAGTAATTGCGTAATTGAATAAACTTTTAAAGGAAGAGTTCCATTACATTCAACTAGAGGTTTAGAAATAAAGACATCATGATTGTTATTGTTCTTTCTAGACTTTAAGACAGGATCAACTAATTCTGATGTTGCCAAGCTCTCTTTTGACTTCTTAGCTACCCAAGCATATCTCACTTCTTCCCACCGACCATACGTATCTGAAATGTCGTTAAACCCATAGTCAGAGGATTTGAAAATTGACGATTGTGACCTTTGAGAGCGACCGGTCTTTTTCTTCTTCTGTGAACGGATTTTATATTTAGACTTGGAAGATTTTAAAGAATTGTTCACAGAAGGTTTTTGCGGGGCAGATGTAGAACATTCACCCTTATAAAATTTAACCGGAGGCTCACAGGACTCATTTAAAAAATCAACATGGCTAGGTAGAGAAGGATTAAAGTCAAATTGGCTCAAATTGCTATCTAAACACACTTCAGAATTCAAGAATGCGGAAAATTCGAGTTCCTCATCGGAAAGGACCTTATCACATGAGGACTTCAGAACAGTGGAAGAGTTTGTTGAGAGCAGATCATATGCGGAAGCATTTTTACAATCAGAACACTGATCTGATTCAAAACTTTGAGGCTCTTTTCCTTTAGTTGGTGAAGAGTCACCCATAAAAGATTTGCAGGAAGATGTGTCAGAAGAAGAATAAGAGTTTTCAGACAGATGAGATATCTCTCTTTGGAGAAGGGAAGGCTGAGCTTGAGGGTCAGCCTTGTGAAGTTGCACTTTCAGCTGATCTGTTGCCATAGCAGCCAGTTGTGAGTGCAACTTCTTTATTTCCGTCTGGAAATATTCTTTTTCCTCATCCGACATAGTCTCCTTTTTGTTGGAACTGAGAACCTCAATTTGAGATAAAAGACCATGTTTTTCCTTTTGAAAATTTTCCCGTTCTAGTGCATACGATTCTTCTAGCTGAACAAGTTTCTTTTCTAAAATCAGAGTTGGAACATAAACTTTGGGAGCTAGAGGTTCCTTCTCAGTTTTAGCGGTTTTAGTATCTAGTTCAGCTTGAGAGTAACTATGAAAATAATCGGATGACAGGAAACGGGGTTTGTCAGTATTATAAGTCGCATTTAAAGAATCATAAACAAAAGGAACTGTCCTTTTAGAAAGAACAGAGTTTTCTCTTCTCAACTTATCTTCCAATTCTTCCTCCTCAGTGGGTGTGGTCCATCGTATCTTATATTCTGGAAAGATTTTGTCTAATCCAAAAAATTCAGATGCATATAAAGTAGGAACTTTGGATAAAGCCTTGTTTAAATAATTAGGGTTATCGTACCCGATACCCGCATTTCCGTACTTTGGTTCTTTTGGTGTGATTAGCTTTAGCGTTTGATCAGATTGACCAAATTTATAAAGTTTCTCTTCAAGCTCTTCTAACTGATTAGATAACCTTATGTTCTCATTTTTGTAAGCCACGTTTTGATTTAACAAATCAATTTTCTCGGTCTCAGACGTACGGAGCTTATCGGTCAGGTCATCTACTTTGATAATTAGTTTTTGTGACTCTGTTGAACAACTCACATTCTCTTCTCTTAAATTAGAAATAGTGCACATGTAGCTAGAAATTTCTAAGCTTTGTTTTTCCATAAAGTCAGACTGCTTAGTGACACGGTTTTCCAGAGATGAGAGAAGTTGTTCTTTTTCTTTTAAAAGTAGCTTGTAAGAGTCAAGTTTGTTCATTGAAAGTTGCATCTGATCAAGTAAAGCTTCATAGAAAGGGGCACATACCTGGCAGGGAGCATTGTGATCTTCTTCATCAGTATCGGATGGTGATGAATGGTTGCCCATGAAACACAAATGAGCTTCAGCATCCTCAGGTTCTTCGTCCGACACTTGTAACCAGTAATCGTCTTCAGCCATTAGAGCTTTACCGGCTTCCTTTTCTTTGGCAAGAAGCAGCTTGGCTCGGTAGTAGTCAGCGTTACGCACAATTGGCTTGCGACAATCTTTGGCGAAATGACCTAACCGACCACAGTTGTAACATTTGATCGGTTCGTCTTTCGGCTTTTCTTCATTTCGCCTGTCAGGCTTCTTACCAGCTTCAAAATGACTATTACCTTCAGACTTTTCTCGATGATCACGTCGAGTAGAGATTCTTTGCTTGTTGGAAGTCTTGTTAAAAAACTTCCTCTTTTGAAATGCTTGAGTGAGAAAAACCATTGCTTCTTTCATCTTGGCAAGTTCTGGATCCGAGTCGCTATCGGGATCTTCAGGTTCAGAATCACTCAGCACGGGCTCTTTTCCAGATGATCGGCTGACGGACTTGCCTCTTCTCTCAGATACTAGTGCTATTTGATCAGTTGCTGGCTTTTCCTCAGCTTTCCCAATAAGTTCCATCACTTCTTCTTCATCTTGGAGCAGCATTTCATAGAGTTCGTGAAGATACAGCTTCTCCAAGGTCTGAGTGTGGCGTATATGGGAGACGAATGGTTTCCACTCAGGCTGTAAGTTGTTCATAAACTTTATGTTGTTTTCCGTGTTCGTCTTTGTGATCTTATTTTTCTGAAGATCATTCAGAAGCATATTAAACCTTTCGTAGGTTTCCGTCAGCGTTTCACCCTTTCGTGCTTTAAACCCATCATATCTGGTGATACAGTTGGTCACCTTTAGCTGGTTATTGATGTGGCTTCCCATCATCATCTTCTCTATTTGGTCCCACATCTTTTTCGATGAGTCCTTGAAGCTATCTATACAAGCATAGATGTCATTCGGTAGACTTTGAAGAAGATACGATTTTGCCAGCTTTTCTGCCTCGTACATTTCCTTTTCCTCCTTAGTAAAATCACCAATAGATTTCCGAATTTGTCGCTCTGGCCATCCTTCAACTGGGTTTTTTGGTATCACTTTCATTGGCCACTCTTGTGGACCCTCAGTCAGGCATTTATATATTTTTTCATAGTTGGATTTTGCTTCTATGAAATTCATAAATCGTTCATGCCACTGAGGGTACTCTCCCCGAAAGAGCACCGGGGGCTTTTGGTCAGAACCGATGGCTAGAGCATCCCTTGAGTTCATCTTTACTTCTTAACTTAAAAGCACTGTAATGATCGTTAGGCAAGCAGGATGATCCAAATACAATAAAACTAGAAGAAACACAGAAACACTTGGTCTAACAAAATATCAGGTCAAACGAAAGACCGGAGTATGCAAGGAATCGGTCGAAGGTAAGTCCGGAGGAAGCAGGTATCCGGTCGAAGGATACAACCGGGGATACACTTATCCGGTCGAAGGTGTTTGACCGGAGGAACTCTTAATCGGTCAAAAGGGTAAGACCGGGGAAACTCTATTCGGTCGAAGGAGTTTGACCGGAGCACAAGTGTCCGGTCGAAGGAGGAAGTCTTATTTGGTCGAAAGGACAAGACCGGAACACACGTGTCCGGTCGAATACTCAGGTCGAAAGACTTTAAATTAGATAACCACAAACATGGATAATATCGAATAACCAATAACGACCGAAGAACTCGAAGAGTTCGACCGAAGAACTCGAAGAGTTCGACCGAAGAACTCGAAGAGTTCGACCGAAGAACTCGAAGAGTTCGACCGAAGAACCCGAAGAATATCTGGGATTCGACCGAAACCAAAGCCCAGATCTTCTCCTTCGATCGAAAGAAACAAACACTAAAACAATCAACAATTCGACCGGATGCGATAAAACACAGAAAACTCACCTAGACCGATGTTTTGCAAAATAATGAACTTTCCAGATTCGATCGATAGATATTAATTTTCTAGAAAAAATTCGATCGAATAAACCAGATGAACAGTAAACGATTCAAGCAGATTAAACAGATACTCGATTAGGGATGTTTATACTAATCAAATAAACATATAACGCAAACACTAACAATCAATTTAAGCAAATAAAGCAATTATCACAAGTAATTGATTTTAGGGTTTTAGACAAACCTTTTTACTGGATCAAACCTTTTTGCCTATCTGCTCTGATACCAATTGTAGATCCCAGTGCAGTGCAATCACAAGTAATTATGAATAATGATGAACAGATTATAGGCCACAACAACTAGTCATATGATTGATATATCTTCAAAGGGTTAAGGTTTACAGAGAGAATTTCTGATAAGGGTATGTAAACCTAATGACTAGACAACTGAATAATGAATTTCTCTAGCTAACAAATGAAATAAAAACAACTTTAAATATGCAGGCTCGCAGGCCTAATGGGCTTATGGGCTTTAAGGCCCAACAAGCTTACAACTTTAAAAACTTGACATAATTTACCCTGAACTTCTATTTAACCAACAAATTAGCCCTAACAATCTAGAACCTTGGTGAAGATGAAGATGGTGAGGTGAAGGATCTTGAGGTGGAGGTTCTTAAACTTAGCCTTAAAGGAGTAGAACCACACTAGGATTCAAAATGCAAGCCTTTAATGCCTTATAAACGTAATAAATGTCTAGGGTAGTCTTGAGAGAGAATGGGATGAAAGATGGTAGCAATAAATGAGAAAAGTTACGGAGGCCTGTACCCCGACCGCTACTGTGTCGGGCGATAGTGCCCTTGGCAAGGTTGCTGGTCACTATCGCCGCAGATGTACCACGGCCTCCTCGACCCCTGCGATTGTGCCACAGCGAGAGTGACCTTGTCACAATCGTCGGACACTGTATCCCCGAATGTACCGGTGAGTCATCTCGACCCCGCGATTGTACCCTTGGCGACTGTGATCAACATAGTCCTCCAATTGCCAGGCTCTAAGTTTTGATCTTTTCACGCACGAAGGGCATTCAACTCAAAGGGAAGTATATTTAGCCTCATTCGATCTAAATTAAAAGTTATAATTAACATTTTGAGGTAAGAGGAGTTCGTAGCTTACTTGGAAACACAGGTGTTACAAAATTCATAATTATGCTCAAAGTAGGTCTTCCAAGTTTTCAACCAAGATTATGCAATAGAACTGCCTATAGTATCTCATGTACCAAAACTCTTCATTTTATATAATGGTAATAAAAACCTAAAACTTCCCAAATTATTCATGTTAGGTCAAAACCCACCAAATTCAAGAACAAGGTTAGGAAAAGTTCAAGTAGTTAAAATAACAAGATTTTGACATGTATGAAGTTTTAAAGAAGTAGAATGAACTCACTATGCTTGGTTTAGGATAAACCCTAGAAACAAAGAATCTTCCAAAAATGGAGACAACTCTTGACCTTGAAGTCTAGGTCAACAATCCTTGATGGAGATGATGGAGGAGCTCTTGAAATCCAAGTATTAAATGCTTAGGTATGACTTAGGGTTTGAAATAAATGAGAGAAAAACGAGAGGGAAGGGATGAGAGAAAGGTAGGTGAAGTGATAAATGAGAAAAAGGGTTGAATCACAACATTTATTGGTCTGGCACCCGTATGGCGAGTGTGCCATGCGATTGTGCCAAGGGCACTCTCGCATGACACACTTGCTCGAGATGTACTGTAGGTTGCCCCTTCCCCGCGATTGTGACATGGCGATTGTGTCATTGTCACTCTCGCGAGCACTCTCGCACAAAGTGTACCGAGAGTGTCAAGGGATATGCGATTGTAACACTATCACTCTCGTCGGGCACTCTCGCTCTATACCTGATTGGTCCCGAAACTTGGCATTTCAACCCCAAACGCTCTCGGCTCGACTAACGAAGAATTAAACTAAACCACTAGGGTCACCGAAGCATTTTAAGGTTAAAATAACATACCGAAATCCAGGGTGTTACACAATACCTCTTAAAAAACAAACACCACCTTAGAAACTGCGAAAACTAGTTTGTATGTGTTGTTTTATCTAACAACACATGTGAGCATGCAGTGTTCATACAATATTGTTTTATCTAAAAACACATGTCAACATGTAATATTTATACGGTAATGTTTCATAGATGAAACGTGGGGAAATGTTTTGTGTGTGAAAAAACACAAAAATACATTTATACATGAAACGCATATTCATACTCAAACACAAGTATAAAACATGTGAAACAATATAAATCATAACTTAAGCTCAAACTCATTGGATGGTTTTTGTTGTTTTTCGAATTCACATGTGTTGGTCCTATAAAACATGGGGTTGGTTTTCACAAGTTTTCAGAAAAAGTGAGGTTTTTATTGGGGGTTGGTTTAGTCTATTTTCCATTTCGATTTTGTTTTTATTTTTTTATTCTTGATGGTGATTTTTAGGGTTGAGATCGTAGGGTGAGGGGGTTACAAGAGAAGATGGTGAGGGTTCATTGGAGATTGAGGCAAAGGTAGGGCTAGGGACGAAAATCAAAATGAAATGCAAACCACAATGATGAAAACGATAATGCACCATGAACAAAAACATAAATTCCGAACAAACTAGTTTAACCGGCTATTGGTCAAAATGAATATAAAATAGAAAGCTTTCAAAGTTTGTTATATTATGACACAAAAGGAGGAAATCGTTACTAAATATGAACTAAGGCAAATTTCTTTTGATTTTCATGCATATTGTTATTTATAAAAATCTATACAATTTAAATTCTCTTAGCAAGTGTTTTTCCATCGTTTATTATTCACGCTGACAAGCTTGCAATGTCTCACTCGAAATGCATGGTGTGCGCCCCAAAAAATAATTTATTTTAATTCCGAAGCGGTACACATCCGAGTCCACCGGTGATTTAATGAGTTCCAGGCAGTGGAATGGCTACACCTTTAAGGTGGACGAAAGACCCGCAAAGTCGTCTGATGTGTTTTTAGATGAATTTGATCGTTTCGAGAGATTTTTTAAGTTTTTTGGTTGCTTTCAAGGGTCTTTTTCAGTTGATTTCGAGATACTTTTTCTGTTTGTTGGTTGATTTTGAGACAAGTTTCTTTTACGAACAAAGTTCCAACATACATTTGTGCTCCATTTGTTCCTTGTGCAAACGACAAGCTGATGTTCTTACAAAGGGATTATTCAAGCAATTTTTCGAGGAATATGTAGTCAAGTTGTCATGATCGGTAGCTTTTCTCCAACAACTTTGAGTCCTATACAATGATGTTACAATTAATGCTACCAACAACTTTGAGTCCTATACAATGATGTTACAATTAATAAATTGTTAAAAACGAAGTTAAACAACATAACTATTTCTATTTGATGAAGTTGAACAATCTAATAAGGCACAAGATTTAAATAGTCTCATTTGCCTTTTTATATAATACATTTGAAAATTGTCATATTATCATTTTTATGTGATACTTTTTAAAAGTGTTATTTAAAAAGATTAATAAGACATTTATTTCTTGTGCCCTATTATAACATCTAACTTCGTTGTAATTTGGTAGGTCGCATAACTTCATTCTGACAACTTATTGTAACAACGTTGTATACAATGCACCATTATTAGTCAAAAAAATTTAAAAGTTCCAATAAGTACATATCTTAAATTCACAAGACATTTTAAAGACTGTCTTTAAAAAAAAACATTTTAAAGAAAGCGTCCAAGAAAACTAATAGAATGGTTTACATTATGAGTCCTATCAGGTTGTTCAACTTTGTTCATTATTTCATAGAAAAATAAAACTTGATAGGTCGTCTAATTTCGTACTCACAACTAAAAGGGGATGGGACCTATGTAGGGATCGCATGTGTGAAACACCGGTTCTGCACGCACTTTATAAATGAATAAATATTTATTGTCCCAAAATCCTCTCTCCCTCGTGCGCCTATAAACACATCAAAGACATCGAACCCCATTTTTTGATATGCCTTAGTTGTTGGAAGGTTCATCCGGGTCAACCTGGCCTCAACTGAGAATCCACTTTAGAAGTTGGTCGCTAGAAAGAAGCGACGAGGAAGCAAAGGGACGAAGATACGAGACTAAAAGGGATATTCCACCGGTTGTTGATTTTGTCCCACCAACGTGAATACAGGTTATTGTTTTATTTAGTTCATCTTTTTATTCTCCCCTCTCAACAAAATGATGATGTGAGTTTACGTGATTGGTAGACAGGAAAATAACAAGAAACTTGGGGACAACTATGGGGGTTTAAAAAAAACGTTTGACCGCTCAAATTAACAAGTCGAATCAAGTTAAAGCGGACCGTTTTTGGCGATTTAAACGATCTCACGGTCCTATCCGGTCTAAAAATTAGTCAAATCGTTCAGTCCGGTCTGGTCTAGTCTAAGGTTTAAATGTTTTTTTAGCAGTCTGAACCAGCCTCTACAATGTACATGTATTAATTATATTTCATTTTCGTGTTCTAAACTCAACTTCTATGACCCAATTAAAAAAAATTGACTAAGACATCATGTTTTTAGTTTTTATTCTTCATTTCTCAATTAATCGCATTTTCTAAAATGACAATTTTCCAAAATCCGTCAAAAATCAAATCCAAAATTCCATATCGTTCTTCGACTTGCTCAATGTTTGTCCAAAATTCCAAATTCTGTTGGTGGATTTGTTGAACTTATATTCAATTTGCTCAATGTTTTATTAATTTTAGATTTAGACGTTTCTTCTATAATTCGATACACTATTTTCTTTCATAATGTTATATCGACAGAAATTTCATTTTATATATAGATGTTACGTCCATGTTAGTTTAAAACCCATTAAAGGTGCCCTAACCACTCCTAAAACCGGTTGGTCACTTCCTGCCAAACGCTCGGTTTGGAAATTTTCCTAAATCCATCATCACCGTTTGGTTCAGGGACGGACCCAAAAAAATTTCATACGGTAGCACCATATAATATAGACAAGCAATAATTACAAAAAACACGGTATTTATCGACGTGCCTTCATCTTTTTACTGACGTCCAATATTGTCCGATGTGTTTTTAACCTAATTCCACAATTTCAAGGGATTTTTAAAGTTGTTTGTTTGATTTCGATGGATTTTTTTATCGATTTCAAGGGATTTTTTCGGTTTTTTTGGTTGATTTCGATAGTTTCTTTTGTTTTTTTAGTTGATTATGAGGTACGGTTGCACTTTCTTGAAGTTTTCAAAATAATACGGTAGCACTTTCCAAAACGATACGGTTGCACCTTTCACGAACCTAAATTTTTTTTACCCTTCGTCGGAGAAATAATACGGTGGCACGTGCCACCGTATTCCCCACACTAGATCTGTCCCTGGTTTGGTTTGTGGTTAAACCACCCAAGTCAGACCGCGAACAACTCTAACGACAAAAGATGTAGAAAACAAGTGAGGATTCAGACACATACATCTGAGTTTTGTGTTTCTTGAAAGCAAAAGTTGAGTGGTAATTAAAGAAGGTATGATATATTGTTCGAAACTTAAGGCAGAAGAATCTTAAAAATGGTTTTGCATTCGATCAAGATTGTTTCAAACTCCAATGCATGCAATGCATATATAAGGCATCAATGCCTTAATTGTCAAAAGACATGCAGCAGAAACCCTTTGATCTTCACAAGGAACCTTTTAATGACAAAAAAGCCTTCTCTTTCTTTCTTTATCATATATATTCTAAAGCTACTCATGTGTTCATCTCTACAAAAAATGTTATTCTTGTTTTCCCTCTTATTTTCTGCACCCTTTTTGCCCTTTCTATCTATTGCTTCTTTAGTTTCGAATACCCATTAATTCTTGATTTCTTAATTAAGATTCTTATCCTTTTTTTAAAAAATTAAAAAAATTGTAAAAGTGGGTGTTTGAGTCAAGCTTGTGAGCACCTCAATTAATTTCATGGGGTCTCGAAGAATAGTCAGGAAATGAAATTAGACCCCGAGTAGTTTTAGAGGATTCGAACCGATGACTTTTGTGGAGGAGGTTCAAAGACCCAAGTCTTTATTATCAGTGACCTAACCCCTCAAGGTTCTTTTTTCACCATTTAGAATCAAACGATCGAGATTCTTTTATGGGATTTGGAGAAAGGATGGTAGATCGTGGAAACGAGTTGACCTATTTTCATATACGTATAGTAAATGTAAGTACGGGATGTGGGTCTTGTGTACATGGTGTGAAAAGAAAATCAGATATGTTTGTGGTTTGTTTTTGGTCAATGTTCTAGGCTTGTCATGGTAGTTGTTATGGCTCAAAACTCGTCTTTGTTTGTGTATATATATTGTGTTAAATGAATATATCTATCCATATATTGGGATAGATAGATTGACCGTCACACCAGTTATCTTTGATAGTGGCTCGGAAAACCACTTCCTGTCCGACTTGCGGAATATCATTCATAACCTAACGGGGGATCTTTTATTTTTCGAATATTACGGTACATATTATCCAAAGAGGAATTCTTCCAGTAGTATTGGCCAATTCTTTTATTGGTTCTTCCCAAAGGAATGATCTATTTTATTTGATTGTGTGTGTGTATATATATATATAATAGGGTTATGTTCAGGGGAAAACCTCAAAAAAATGGAAAACTGAGAAACATCCTGACAACCCTTGATCTGGACGGTATGCACTTGTGCATACAAGTAATTTGTGACATACCAGGGAATTTACCATAGCGGATGAACATGGCAAGCGGATAGGATCTTACCCGATAAGAGCGAGGATAAGGATGAAGAGTCTTACTCGGTAAGAGAGAGTGACAACTCTTACCCCGGGTAAGCGCTTACCGGGTAAATTGTTGTATATGATACCATCATAATGATTAAAATCTTACCCGATAAAGCAAATTAGTGTGTCGAGTTTTATTGGTAAGCGCTTACCGGGTAAGCATTTGGGTAAACGACCCCTTACTCAGTATTTTACTACAACACAACTATCAGTTAATTGGAAAATCAAACTAAACCAAACGAAACCCTAAATGTTATTAAAATGGGAAAACCAACAATGACCTAAATTAGATATGTCACGTGACTAGAGCATGCCATGGTGGGTAACAAAATCCTACCCAAAGTTTGAGAATGGGGAAAGGATTGAATGGTGTGTGTGGTGGATTGGGTGGTGCATGTTTTTATTGGACTCTAAAAATAAATTTAAAAAAAAAAAAAAACTTTTTTTTTCTGCTAGCTGTTTGGCAAACCCACACATGGTGGGTCCCTCCTTTAATGCATCAACCCCCATTGGCCAATTTCTTTTGTGGGTCCCACTTTTTGGAAGGGGGGTAAAAAGGACTTTTGAATGCTTTTGATATCGTTCTTTTCTTATCACTTTCCATTTTTTTCCTTTCGTTCTTATGCTTTTGTTATTTGTGTTGGACCAAATTGTCCCGTGCGTATCTTCAATTTTGAAATAAATGTATATTTGTAGTTGTTGTTTTCCTTTTATAAAGTTCAAAGATAAGATTATGATGTCTATTTCGTTATTACAAATTAATATTTTTATTTATTTATTTATTTATTTTAGTTGGTGATATGTGAAATGCCTTTTGCATATGATACCTAATTATATTTAGGGTATGTTAGTTTTGTGGATGTGGCTTATAATAATAATAATTAATAGGATTAGAATATGAGAGGTAATGTTTCATTATACATTGCTAATGAATTAATTTATTAATCACATGTTTATATGAACTGTATTATTTTGATCTGTTTATTTGTGCATCTATTTTTTTTAGCATAGAGACTAAAGTTAGGTAAAAAATCGTTTTTGATTGAACCAAATATGAGCCTCCCATTGAAGATGAAAGAAGATAGACAAGAAATCAAAGACAAAGAAGATAATACACTTTTTTCGAGACAGGAATCGGCATCCATCTAATGAATTCACGTTATAAACGAAGAAAAAAGGGAACGAGATCTCTACCTCAAAGATTCATCCTGGAACATTTTTCATATACAAAAGTTCAGTATCTTCCCACAAATTAGTAAGTTAGAAGAAATGATTCATTTGCACATAATAAAAAAGTCGTGGCTCAGTCTTCAAAAATTTCATCGTAAATCCGAAATACTTATGCAAAAAAAATGTGGGACCATTAAAAAAGATGCATGGTCATCTGTCTGCTTGGCTAGTTAACCTTTAGTTGTATGAGTTGTACGTTTTCTATTTCTTACGTGACTTTGATGAAAGAAAGCATTCGGGGAACATGAATAATAGTAAAAGCTTTCTTTGTCGTTGTAGTTGGCTTGTTTGCAAGAGAGAAGAACTAGACCTGTGAGAGTAAGCATGAGAAGCTAGTGTATCTAAAATACATGTGCTAATTCATAGAAGTTCAAAAGTTGAATAATCATTTGATGTAAGATGAAGACTTAGATCAAAGGTTGAATAATCATTTGATGTAAGATGAAGACTGAAAGGCTAAAAAATTAATCGGTCTTAAAGTAAAACAATTTAAAAGTTGTGTTAGAATATAGAAAAGGCTCATTAAGGAGGGGTCTAGTGTGAAAAATATTGGATAAAGGGGTTTTAACCCTAGAGGAAGAGAATTAGTGTGTTGGCAACTGCAAGTTTTGGGATAGGGAGAGAGAGTTGAAGGCGATTCGATCAAAGAGAGCAAAAGAAGCAGAGGTTTGGGTGTTCTTCAATTTCACAAGGTAAATTGTAATTCTATTCTTCTTATTAGTATGAGTTTAGCAATTGTTTCCAAATCTTTTAGTGGGATTTTGTATCTAATGTTAGTTTCCTGAAGTTAGAATTTCTGGGTTGAGATAATGGGAATCTGTTATATAAATAAATGTGGTTAATGGATTGCTCAATGAAATAGAGTTTCTGCATTCGTTTGCGGGTCACGGGGTTAGTTTGCTATTTGATTTCTGGGTTTATTCTGCGATCTGTGTTATATTATTTGAGTCTCTAGGGTTTTTCGTTCGATAATCCGGTCACCGGATTGCTTGGTATCGGTCAAAGTTTGACACCGGTCAATGAGGTAGGGCACCGGTCAATGGGGTTACCCCGGTCGACTTTTCACCCCGGTCGGATAAGGTGGGGATCACGACCCCGGTCGAATTTTGTTACTCCGGTCAAAAGGGGGGGGGCACCCCGGTCGCACAGCATACACCGGTCGGCCCTTTGGCCCCGGTCAAGAAGCCACACCGGTCGGCCCTTGTGGGCCCGGTCCCCTGACTGCATAGTGTGGGCCGAAGCCCAAGCCTAAGTCAAGTGCAAATTAATTCAAGTTAGTTGTTGTAGGTGGTATTTGGGCTTTAATTGCTAAAATAGGTCCATTGTCCTTTGTTATAAATCAAGGATTCAAAGTATCTTTGTCTCGAGTAAATTATTGTGGGTCGAGTTTATTTTTAGGGAATTGGTGTTAAGGCCAACCTTGATAAAATAGAAAGAATCTAGAGTTCACCGATCAATGTTTCCTTATAGGTTTCAGATCGAATTATAAGAGTAAGCGCGAGATTTAAGCTAAGGACGTCAGGTGAGTTTTTTCTGAACTAAACCTCATTGATAACGAAAGCATGTAAAGTTTAAATTTTAAACGTTGATTTATTTATGATGGCATGATATATATGAAATGTTTTTAAATGTGTTATAAATCATGGTTGTCTAAATGTATGCATACATTATATGTGGAGATTTTGACCTAAGTCGGGGAGTGTGGCCCGCCTACTCGTGCCGGGAAGTGTGGCCCGTTTATGCCATTGGGGATGTGTACCAAAATTTAAGGCAGCGCGAGTTAGACACATCGTCTTTGACGGTCGTGTGGTCAGTAGCATGTTTATCTTTGTGCATTTAATAAATGTTGATTTATTTCTGGAAAGTTATTTTATTGTTCATCTGTTAGAGGGGACTCACTAGACCTTCGGTCTAACCCTTGCTTTTCAAAACTAAAAATCTTTTCAGGCAAGCGAGTCTTAGAGAGGGCAGATAAAGGGAAGGAGAAGATGTAGCGGGATCAATAGAAGACCGTCATCTTAGTTCTTTTATTTCATATCTCATTTGTGAATAGGTTGTCTTTGCAAACCTTATAAATTTTATGGTACATTTGGGGTCGTTTTGGCATAGATTATTATCATTAGTATCAGTATTTTTTTTTAAGATTCTATTGTTATCTTGTCGTTTATGGTTGGGTTGTTATAGGGGGGGGGGGTGATAAATCCCATAATGTTGGTTACGAATGAAAACAGGTTGGTAATGGAATGGAATGCACCTCTAGGTCCCGACATGTCCCCTGTTTATTCTCGTCGTCCACGCCTAGTATAATCCTTGTCCAATATGAAGAATTCGTTGGATACACGATTCAGAAGTAATGATTGATAATAAATATCATTTTTGGGTACGAAAACCTCTTGGATTTCCATTAAACAAATAATATAATAATACATATAGTGAGGTTTTGGGGAAAAACCCCTAAAATGAAAAATTGAAGAATATTCTAATAACCATTGATCTATACGTTATATACATATGCATACAAATAATTGAAGATGTTTCATGGTTTCTATGCACGGGTGCATACCTGGCAAATTACTTGTACACACACGTACATATCATGTAGATGAACAATTATTAGAGCGTTCCTCAGTTTTTCGTATATTTTTTTTGCGGATTTTGCTTGAACTTGACCCCCCCACATACATACATATATATATATATATATATATATATATATATGTGTGTGTGTGTGTGTGTGTGTGTGTGTGTGTGTGTGTGAGAGAGAGAGAGATCAGAAGATAATCCTAAAAAAAGAACTGAAGAAACTCATCTAAACCATTAGATTTAGATGATTTAATAGATATGGTTTAAATAATTTTAAAAACCAAGTAAGAATCAACAAACGGGAGGGCGGACCTACTAAGGTCCAAGCAGGGTCCCAAGCACCTGCTCAACCAATTCTCGCAACTACAATTCTTTTTGTGGTAAGAAATATGTACCGGTTAAACTTTGAGGGGTGTTCCGGGATACTAAAAAATAAAATAAAAGGAATGTCAAACAAAAACTCGAAGAAGTCCATTTAAATCAACCAAAAACCGAAAAAGTCAATTGAAAGCAACAAAAAACCTAAAATCCTCTAAAAATCAGCCAAAAAAACTTTAAAAAAAATCATTTGAAACGGTGAAATTCAACTTAAAATACTAAGTCCAATGACAAGCGGTGGTGAAGTTTTAGTGTAAAGCAGGAACAATGCAACGAGTAGCAAAAAGTTTATAAAAAAATATATTATATTAACGCGTATGTTTGTTGTAAAAACTTTGTTTTATTGTTGGTTCAATAGTAAACAATGTCACATAAAAGTCATTTCATGCTAACTGAGAGTCTTTAAAGCTATCGAATTGATGCAAATGCGAGCATTCAAGTACTTGATCTTGAGTACGTATTATTTGTTGATGACATGGCATATAAAAATATTATATATATATATATATAGGGGAACGATCAAATAAAAACCATTCACATTTTGAAAACCGTAGAAACCCTCGATTTCATGGTTAAGTTAATGAAATTGTTTCATATAATTCTTTTATTAATGAAATTGTTACATATATTTGTGTTTTTTATGTAAAAATGAAAAAGTTTCATCATACTGCGAAAATACATGAAACAATTTCATCAGAATGAAAAAAATAGATGAAATTACATAAAAAACACAAATATATGAAACAATTTCATTAACAAAAGAATTATATGAAACAACTTGATCATATTAAACAACTTTATGAACTAATTTTATTAATTTGACCAATAAAATTGACGGTTTCCAAAATTTCCAATCTAATATGATTTTCAATTGAAACCATCTCTCTCTATATATATATGTTATAACTGTTTTTCACAAAAAGAAATAAATAATTGATTTTGATTTTTCCTTGAGTTATAGATATAATTAATTCATTACGTACGTGATTAAAATATAAACTATAATACATAGTTGTTTTATTTTTCAACGTTAAATCTTTTAAATAATTCTGTGGTGGTATAATATCTCTCGTCTTCATCTTTAAGCAAAACTAAAAAAATTATGAATCACATTTATTAAAAAGTCACAAACAGAAAGGCAAATGGGACCATGCAAATTTATTTTTCCATCCACCATATCTTCTTGTTTGTATGTTATTTTCAATTAAATGCTTAAAAAATTATATATATATATATAGGGGTTGGGTTCACGTGAGACCAACATATTTTCGTGAGACCGGTGAGACCAAGAATTTACACTTGAAACTTCACACCAAAACACTGTGAAAGTAAAAAAAAATCCGAACCTTCACAATGTTTTGTTGTGAAGGTTTTTACCTTCACAACGTTTGCTGTGAAGGTTCAAGTGTAAATTATTGATCTCACGGGTCTCACGAAAATATGTTGGTCTCACGTGATCCCAAGTCTATATATATAGAGAGAGAGTGTATATATATGTATCATGATGAACTAAAAGTAACTGGAAAAATAACTTCATTTATATTAAGGAGATGTTTGTATTTACGATTCAAAATTGATTTATGTTATATAAAATAGAGACATAAAAAAAGCGCAACAAAATGTGGTTTTGTGAGTTGATGTTGTAACAAAATATCTAATTATTTTGATGCCCGTTACTTACATGGGTATATTTTAAAGATACACCTATCCAATTCAACACATTTTAACAATATATGATATAGATGACTGGAGGGAGGATCAAACGAGAACGGTACCTATTTAAAAGAATACGAGAACGGCAAATCAGATACAAAATCATAAGTGATTTTACATGTGATTCCCGCGACCTTAAGTCGCGGCAAAAAGTCGTCCGCGTACTGTGATTTTATGATTTTGCACGACTTCTCCGCTAATGTAAAATCACTTATGATTTTGTATGTGATTTGTCGTTCTCGTGTTCTTTTAAATAGGTACCGTTCTCGTTTGAACCCGACTCTAGATGACTAATATAAAATTTTATCAATTACGTTATAAACCGATACGTTATAAGTTATTATCGTAAATTCTTTAATTATTCTAAAAATTTATGGAGGATAAGTTACATATGTTAACTTTATTTCAAAACCAAAAAATCATTTAAAGTACCAAGAATTAACAAACAAATGATATTACCTTCTAAAAATTATTTTGATGTACGTCTTGAGAGAATATAAATATAAATATATATATATATATATATATATATATATATATATATATTTGCAAAAGTCATTATCATCTACAGGTTTGTTGATTATTTATCAAAAAATTAAATAAATATAAAATCATTACTAAAATATCATTAATCGATTGCTCAAAATATTCACGTATTAAAGGTACTCTTAATCAACTTCCGAGAGAAAACTTAGGGGTTGTTTGTTTACCTTTTAATGGTTCTATTAAGAAGCAATCTTTGAATCGCTAAGAGGTGAATCTTGTTTAACAAAAAAAAAAAATTTGTCTCTTAATGGTTCCAAAACCCTCTGAATGATTTTGTATCTTGGTCCTCATTTAACCATTAAGAGACCTAATTTCATTCTGAACAATTAGAAAACAACCATATTTTATTTTGCACTATATATCATAAAAACCTCTTAATCATTCTGACCACTTAATCAGTCTACACCAAACCATTCAGCAACTACCAAACAACCCCTTAAATAAAGTACATGTTTGTTTTCTCCAAATACTCCATTATTAACGACATTAAAGGGTAGTTTACAAATTGTTCATTGGGTAAACGTTTATCGATAAGAGTCGTCGTCCTTATTTATTTTGTCGGATAACATTTTCGACCATCAAAATGGTTTGTTTGTAATTGTCTTTTACTTGGTAAGCTCTAACCATGCAATAATCTTTTTTCTTCACTTACCGGGTAAGAACCTCGGTTGTTGTCATGCTCACCCGATAAGGTAAGTAACTAGTAAGCGTTTACCTAGTATTCATTTGATAAAACAACCCCTAACTCTTGATCCGTTTAAGCTAAAGATCAGATATCACGTTTATTAGATAGATCGCATATAATTATTATCATAAATGGATTCTTTTTGTTTTTACTCCGTCTAATTCAAAATAAACGTCCACAATAAGAAAGAGGCATACAGTTTTACGAATGTATAATTATCACATTTTTTAGATATGTAACAACCCAAAACTTCCAACATTTTAACATAATTGATTAATATGAATTCATGCCCAAAACGGTCCCAAATCTACAAAAGATTTCAAGGTTTGCATAAGACAACCTATTACATAAGTGAGAATTTAAAGCAACTAAGTATAAGGAAGTCTTCTAAAATCGGGTACCGCTCGCACCTTCTCTGAGCCTTTACCGGATCCTCCTATTTCGCGCCTACCTGAAAAAGTTTTTAGTTTTGAAAAAGCGAGGGTTAGATCATGAGGTCTAGCGAGTTCCCTCTACTAACAACATTCGCATCAACAACAATGTTTAAAACAGTTTAATAGCGTTTATAAACAATTCTCCACTTTAAAACATCTAAACTTTTACTCGCGAACCACACGCGTAATCGGCACACTGAAGTCACGCCACTTGTGACCACGTGTCAGTCTCACGCTGCCTTAACTGGAATACACTGTGTCAGTCTCAATCTGCCTTAACTGGAACACACCCTCCATGGCATAAACGGAACACCCCCCCCCCCCCCGACGTGAGCACTAGTGGAACACACCCTCCGACTTAGCCGTTACACACCCACCCCGAAATGTATGCATACAACCATTCAACTTTTCACATAGCAAAATATGTGGTTCATATATCAGATAAGTATACGGTCTCATAACATTTCATGCGTTTAATATTAAAACACAAGTTACCACCCTTTTCAGTTAGAAATACTCTCATTTAATTAAATCTCACATGCATAAAAGTAGCAATAATACCAATGGTAATTTAATAAACTTCACGTGCGTACAGTAGCATAAACAAGAGGAAGTCTCTAATTAGAAAACTCACCTGGTGCCCACCGACAATGTTCTCTCCCCTACTCTTAAGATCGGCCACAAGACCTACTGCACAACATGTTAAAGACGGATAAGTCTTAGCCCATATTCTTAATCGTACGAAAACCCTTATGATTGAAATGTTTGATTCCCTCCTAAAGAGAAAATAGACTAAACTCTCAATTATAACCCAAAAATGGAAACCATGAACTCAGACATGATATAAAAATGGGCTTGGTTCATGGATAGTGGGCTGAGGCCCAGATATCTAACCCCCGGGTTGGTACCGCCCGGGGTCCCCCCCCCCCCCCCCATGTCGTCGCCCGACCTCAAGCTCCCCAGTCCAGCGCCCGGTATCTCCCGACACAAGACAGCCCGGGGTCGCCCGGCTCAAAACCCCCTGGGGTGCTTCCACCCAACTTCGAACAGAGAAAAAGGCCAACCGAGTCGCAGATTCTTTTCTCGGTCGCAGCACTGCTCCACCCTAAGATCGATTTTTGCCAGTAAAAGCTTAACTAGTAAAACATTTTCCCTACCCTCCTCTATGGCCGAAGGTTCAAACCCAAAGGCTTGAACTCCAACCCTTCCCCATAAATCGATCAGAGGACTAGAACCTTAAAACCCCAACATTTCTTGAGCAAAGAGATTCAAGGGTTTTGGAGCCCACTTTCTTAAAATCTAAAATATCCTCAACTAATCCCAACAATAAGTAATAAGAGGAGAGATTATGAACTTACCTTGAAGACAATAAATGAAATCTTGAAATCCACAGTAGTGTGCTCCCTTTCTTGTTCTTCCCCAAAACCGCTCCAAAGCGTTCCCTCTCCCTCACTCTCTAATGAGCCGTCAACACAAAATAGCATTCCCTAGGGTTAGGCCCTTTTTATTAAAAAAAAAGTTACATCTAGCCCTCCCACTTTGATATTTAATCAGAAATACCCATACTCTACTAATTTATACTTGAACCCGGTTATTACAAGATATTGCCTGTTTTTTAAGAGGCGCTGAAGTATGAAGTCTGATTTCGCTTCTGAATTTTAAGAGGTGGTGCTGGAGTCTGAAATCTGAATCAATAAGATTGTTTGTTTTTATAAAATGACAAACGTATGAATATGTATAGTTGTCTATCGTATCCCTTCAAAAATTCAACTTAAATATGTCAATTGAAGTGAGCATTGATGATCGAATGACATAACGAAAAAAAGAAACAAAAGAAGAATGTTGACAGATTTGCGAGGGTGTGGAGTTTTAATCATAGCTCATGCATCGAAGCCCTGATTTAAGCGATTCAAGATGTTCCTAAAAGCCAACACATAGATTTAGAATCTTCATGTTTTGAGTTTTTGCAAATTCAGGGTGCATCTGGGTTAAAACCGACGTTGAAATCGAAAGAATGATGTTGGATGGACATAAGATTTTAAAGAGATAGGGTTACCATTTTTTTGTCCAAACCATTAAGAGATAATGAAAATAATAATAATAAAAACAAAAGTATGAATCATAAAACGTCTGACCGAATTAGACATAAGTGATGATTAAAAGCTTAAAATTAAAAAAAAAAACCAAACCTAAATGGTTAACTAAAATACAATTTTACTCTTAATAATACACAAAGATTTTTCTCCATCTAATAACAAAGGGAGTATTGAAAATTATGTTTTAATTTGTAATTATGTATTAATATTAAGAGTAAATTACAAATTTAGTCCCTATGGTTATTGAAAATTTTGGATTTGGTCCCCTAAACGAATTAATTACAACCATGGTCATCGTAGTTTCACTTTTGTTTCGAATTGGGTCCCTTCCCTAACTCCACTAACAAGTTGTTCCGTTAAGTCAGGGGCACTATTGTCTTTTTAGTTTTTTCTTTAATAACATAAAAAAATATTTTATAAAAACTCTGATGAAACTTGGTCCCCTAGAGTCCATCTTCTCACCTCCATCTCCGGCCAAATAATGGTCTCCATCGTCAACTCCATCTTTGGCGACAACAGGGTCCGTAGAAACATAGATGAGCCCCATCTCCGACCAAACAAAGGTCTCCCTCATCACCTTCATCTCCAGCGACAACTGGGTCCCCTAGAAACGCGATGAGCTCCATTTCCTGTAATTTGTTAATCATTAATAGATTTTCCCTTTTGGGTCTTGTCCATGGATGAAACAGTTTGCTTTTCTTTGTAGTTTTCAGTTGTTGTCATATTTACTAACCATCCATTATGACTCCCAAAAAGCTTTGATTTCTTTTCCTAAGAGTTCTTGATCTTTCGACCAACAAACTCAATTCTTCGATTCCTGCCATGAAAAACGTCGTCAAACTCAACCTCGTCGGAAGCAAATATTGATATATTCAAGATACAAAGGTCTGGAGTTTGCGTCGGATAAAGTGGTTGGATCTATCGTTCAACTATATGGAAGGGGGACTCGATGGGCCATTGAACAACGTATTTGAATGCAACCAATTTGGTTTCGAAACACTGATTCTAAGCGAGAACAAGTTTAGCGGTACGATTCCGACATCTCTAGAAAAGCTTACAACCTTGAAAAGACTGGATCTTGGTTACAACCTGTTAACAGGAACCATCCCAGAATCTCTAGGAAATTTCACGAATTCGCGGAAATTCGAACTATCTGGGAACCAATTAATAAGTTCGATTCCTAAGTCTTTCGAAAATCTGATGGCGTTAAGAAAACTAGATTTATCTTCGAACCTGTTAAATGGGGTGATTTCGTCTTCTCTAGGACGACTCTCAAATCTAGAAATCTTGTATAGTTGATAAACCTTCCATCGAACCAAACAACCGAGCTTTTGAGAACTTTACCCTTTATCGAATGATTAGCAGATTATGCCAGTGTTTCAAGATTGTTGCTTCTCAAGAACAACCTATTCAACGGTTCGATTCCAGATTCATTGTGTAACACTACCAATTTAGTTATTCTAGATCTTTCTAGAAACATGTTATCTGGAAACCTTCCACTTTGCTTAAAGAATCTAAAGGAACTGAATATCATGATATTAAGTTCCAACAGGTTATCTGGAGTCATTCCAAACTCTATATGCCATCTTGGTTCTTCACTGCAATGGTTACATTTAAACAACAAATGTTTCCACGGAGAACTTCTGGAAACTCTTGCAATTTGCACGTGTTTAAACGCCTTGGATTTGGGCGAGAACAAATTCTCTGAAAACATACCCAATTGGATCGGAGAAAAGATCAAGTTTTTGGTAGTTCTTAGGTTGCATAAAAACAACTTCAGCGGAGGAATTCCATTAGAATTGTCAAAGCTCCGAGCTTCAAATCATGGATTTGGGAGATAATAACTTAACAGGAACGATCCCTCAATGTTTCCAAAAGTTGAACGGATGACCGGAGGTGATTCCAACCTTTATTTTTCAGGCGGGTTCGAGCAGAGTGCGATCCAGGTAATGAGAGGAGTCTCCCTCGAGTATACAACGAAAATGAGATGTGTAGTCAACATGGATCTCTGGAGCAATCAACTAGTTGGCAAATAACATTAATGCCCACACTCATTGCATCGTTGAGGAACATCTTGTGTAGGTTAAAAAAAAGGGATTTTTTTTAAATTATAAATATATTTTTATGTTTTTAAAGAAAAAACTAAAAAAGACAATAATACCCATGATCTAACGGAGCAAACCGTTAGTGGAGTTAAGGAAGGGACCCAATCCGAAACAAAAGTGAAACCACGATGACTGTAGCTGTAATTAATTTGTTTGGATGACCCAATCCAAAATTTTCAATAACCACATAGACCAAAGCATTGTTTGGCAAAAATATGTTAGCTTATAAGAGCATCTCCAACAGCTTCTCCAAAATGGAGAAAATAGTGATTTTAGGCATTTTTGTGCTCTAACAGATTCTCCAAATCTTTCTCCAAAATGGAGAAAGTAGAAGAGAGAGTGTAATTTTCTCCAAATATGGAGAACTCTTCAAAATCTCCAAAAATGATTACCACGAGAGAGAAATTGTTTTTTTATTATATTTTACCAATAAGATTTCTTCAAATGAGATGAGTATGAGAGATAAATAATATTTTATTAGATTTATACAATATTTTAATATTACTAGCAGTGTACCCGTGCAATGCATCGGGGTGAGCAATTGTAAATGAAAATAAAAAATTAGTATAATAGCTTATCAGAAAAAAGATATATATGGAGTAAATCATATATTTACTTATAAACTTGCTTTTTTGAGTCCAGGTTTCCAAGATACATATGATTACTTGCTCAAATTAACACTATTTCTTTTTATAAATTTGCTTTTTTGAGTCTAGGTTTCCAAGATACATATGACTTACTTTCTCAAATTAACACTAATATAATGAGTTGTACCTTATGCATACCAAGTTGTGATTAAGAGATTTTTAAAATTTAAGCATAAAATGGTAATACCTTGTGTTTTATAAGTAGTAATTAAGAGTTTTTTATCCGTGTTTTATAATATAGTATAGATAAGTAATGATTTCATCTCCAAAATGGAGAATCTGTTGGAGATAGATGTAAATTTTTATGTAGATTTTGACTTTTAATTCTCCATTTTGGAGAAATTTTGAAGATGCTGTTGGAGATGCTTTAAGCTAACTTATTTTTTGGGTACATGTTTGGATGACCATAAACTACTAGTTTTTTGATAAACTAATTGGAGTAGCTTATGAGGAGCTTTTTGGGATTATTTCAATTATGTCCCTCGTTAATATTCATAATTATATATTAACTTTTAATTATAAATAAATAATTAATGTTCTTTTTGGTAATTTAAATGCTTATAAGCTAGTTTTTGTCAAACGTGACTTTTTCATCAGCTAGCTTATCAGTTATAAGTTAGCTTATCAGTAAGTTTACCAAACATAACCCAAATCTGTAATTTACCTAATATTAAATTACGTTGTAATTTTTAAGGGGAAAAAGATATTTTTTTTAAAAAAAGGTGTAATTTTTTAATTTTTTTTCTTTCTTTCGATTTTATTCCAGTCTTTTAATAAAATTAAAAAAAAACAAATAAATTCATCCCCCTTTTGTTAGTTGAAAACACACCCACACACACTCTGGGTGTGGACTCTGCCACTCTCTCGTCTCTGTCTATACTCCTCAAATCATTCGCCTGAAAAAGAACATCATCGCCCCACCGCCGGCCGGTGAAAAATCACACCTATTTCCGACATGGGTTGCACCGCCTCAAAGCTAGGCAACGAAGATTCCGTCAGACGTTGCAAGGATCGCCGCCGTCTCATGAAAGAAGCCGTCTACGCCCGCCACCACCTCGCCGCTGCCCACTCCGACTACTGCCGTTCCCTAAAAATCACCGGATCCGCACTCGCTACCTTCGCCGCCGGAGAACCCCTCGCCGTCGCCGACCAAACCCCTGCCGTACTTCTCCGCACTCGTTCCTCCACCTCCGCAACCACCACCACCACCGTCAAACCCCCTTCCTTCCATTCCTACGACACACCAAAACCACCGCCGCCGCCGCCGCAGGCGGCGGAGGCGGCATCTCCGTCTGTTGCCAGCTCCAAACTCCCACCGATTCTCTCGGCTGCACCGAGCCGTACCGGTACAGGTTCCGCCGCCGGCAATCATCATCAACGTCGACCTAAGCTCACCGTTAAACTTCCTCACATTTTATCGGAATCGAGTGAAGCTTCTATTTCGCCAAAAACTCAGAAATCGTTCCGTCATTCTCGTCGTGAAAACGCTGAAAGTGATTACGGTTACAATCCGGAGAAATATACGTATAATGCACAAGCTAATTACGCATCAACTCCTTCACAAGCTTCATCCGTTTGGAATTGGGAAAACTTCTATCCGCCATCGCCGCCGGATTCCGAATACTTCAACCAACGACAACCAAATTTCGATACAGAAGACGACAAATCCTCAATCTATTCAAGCAAAGCTTCAATCTATTCGGGTCGAGAAAATATCAATGAAGACAAAGGTTCGGTTTATTCGAATTACTCACAGAAGAATCGTCAACATCATCATCCGAAAATTGAAACTCATCATCAACAACAACAACAAGATGATTACCACCATCTCGAAACGGAAGATGATGGGGAAAGAGAAGAGAGAGAAGAGGTACAATGTAGCGAATGGGGCGATCACTACAGCACCACAAGCTCCACTTCCGATGATGATGATGACGATGAAGAAATCGATCGAGACTCCAGATCCGAAATGGAGAGTCGATCTAATTTCGGATCCTCCGTTCATAACGAATCAGTAGCTCCACCACCTTCCGCCTTCACCTCCGCCCCCAAATCCAAGTTCTCAACAATCAGTAAATCCGAAAAATCCGAAGACGCCGGATCATCGGCGAGCTGGAAAACCGGCCATTACGATGATAATTCCGATATGAGGATGGTGATTAGACACCGAGATCTAACCGAAATCGTTGATTCTATCAAAGAATACTTCGATAAAGCGGCCGACGCCGGCGACCAAGTTTCCGTCATGCTGGAAACCGGTAGAGCACAGCTCGACCGGAGTTTTCGGCAATTGAAAAGTAAGATTTTATTTTCCCCCAATTTGTTTTGAATTTGATCGATGAAATTTCCAATTGGGTATTGATTTTATTTTGAAATTTTCGAATTGGGGATTGTAGAAACGGTGTATCATTCAAGTGGGGTGTTGACGAATTTGAGTTCAAGCTGGACTTCGAAGCCACCATTGGCGGTTAAGTACCGGTTTGAACCCGGTTCAATTGGTGAACCGGGAAGTTCAAATAGTCTCTGTTCAACACTGGAGCGACTCTTGGCCTGGGAAATGAAACTCTACAAAGAAGTAAAGGTAATAGAATTACCATTATGCATTAATTGTTTGTACCGTACAAGTAGGTGATAACCACAGACATATTTCCGACAGTGAAGATTATATATATATATATATTTTTTTTTTATAATATTGATTTGTTTTTTGTGGTGACTTTTTCTCCAAATTTTTCAAACAAATCTTGAAATAAAGATAGTGCAATGGTGGGAAAAAGTGGCCTTTGATGATGATGGTAATAGTAATCTTTTAGTGGGAATTATTTTTTCTGTAATGACGAAAATGTCCTTGGTTAATGGCAGCACATAGATTTTGACCATTTATTTTTTTACCTTTGTGGGTGCCATTGGTGTATCACTGTATTGGAATGGTTTTATCCATTGTGCAATAGAAATGGGTATCTTGAAAAAGTGATTTATATAATGGCCAAAATAAGGGTGTAACACTATTGTATATGTTAAGAATCAGGTGAAATCATGTATTGGAAATATAAAAAAAAGTCAGTGTTGATTTTGTTGTGTTCGAGTAGAAAATTAGTTGGTAGGGATGCATTTAGCAATATACATGGGTGCATAATTGGGGTAAATTATCAAATTAATTTGTTAAGTGTCATGTTACCTTTAATAATTACTCTACTATCCTTGGTGTCTCTTTTGAGTGGACCCAGGTAATTTTTTTAAGGAAAATTGCAAAAAAAAATTACGTTTTCTACCCAGATCCGCAATTACCCTTTATTTTTTTTTGGGTGGTATCAATTCTTTTAAATTACATCTATAGGATAAAAGAGTGACATGAAAGGGATGTTTTGTATGGACCTTTATGGGTGGTTGGATAAAAGTTGTCATCTGCTGTAGTTAATAGAGGGACATCTTGAAATGGTTATTGTTTTATCCGGATTATACTTTGTTGTAAATTGGCCAAAATGCTTGGTAGTTTTATCTGGTACCACATTGAACCATGGAAAACTTGCTTTGTTGTGAAATGACCAAGTTGCCCCTGGATGTTTTAGCTGGTAGTCTGACCATGTATGACACATTGTATTGTGCTATACAAAAGAGTATCTTGAAATCATCTGTTCTTTTCTTTTCAGATTATAAGTTATTGGGTAATGAGCAAAGGCTGGAAATCACCTTTACAAAAACAAAAAGAATAAAAAGCTTGTTGTGTAATGACCAAAGTACCCCTGTAAGTAGAGTAACTGGGAGTCTGACCAAGTATGACAAATCTTTGTCTGTCATCAAATTTGGAAAGAAGGCCAGTGGGCTATGTATGCCTGCCTGCCCAACTGACAAAAGTAATTTTTGGTTTTACATGCCCTAGCAGGCAACAACAATGTTTACTGGTTATCTGCTAAAATCAAATACCATGTTATCTTGTTGTTATGTTTTTGGCAGAAGTTTGTTTAAACTATGAACTTGAAATGATTGATATGTCATATTCATTCCCTCCTGTGTTCTTTGGGGATTTCCATCAAATTTGCAACATTTCTCTTTTTAGAAGTGCCCAACTTAAATTTACATAATTATCAATTTCACAAGTGAATTAATGGTGTTGGTTTCAATCCATGAATTCCATCATATGGTCTATGCAGATTTGTATCTTATATCTAGTGAATTCGATTTCAGCCGTTCTGTTGGAAAACAACCACTGTACTTATAAATGCAAAAAACCACTAAAGTTTTGCAATTCCTTGTCTTCTTCGCTACCAAATTTGTCTTACCACTGCGAAACGACCGTTGTACTTTGTTTAACTTTGGTAGAAAAACACAAGAAATTGAAAACTTTGGTAGTTTTTTTGTTTTTTGAAGACGCAAAATGTACTCTAGTGCCAAAGATTTAACTTCAAGTGGTCTTTTTTTGCTCATTGGAGAACAATTGAATCACTTCACTTCCTTCATTTATTTAGCATTGTTACTATTAGAGGTATATTGGTGTTATCGATGCCTCATGTTACTCTTCGTTTGTTTTGGTAGTTTTATTTCTTTCTTCGTTTTAATTGATGGGTTCTGAAAGTGAAGGAAAATGGGCAAAATATGCGGAGCCATATAATGCGACAAGTCCATGATCTTTTAACTTCAAAATGTCTAAGAATGAGGTTTAGGATCTCACTATTCGTCTAGAGTTATTTCACATTTCCATTTCATTGGTTCTATTCATATGATGCAAGAAGAAATGAAGATACGATTTTGTGGGTCATGTTTTGTTTATATCGAGACTTTGATCTTCCAAGCGATAAAGAATACTAATTCATGGACCACTGTGATTAAATTTTTTAGGCAAGAGAAGGAGTGAAAATTGAGCACGAGAGGAAATTATCTTCACTACAGAGCCAAGAATACAAAGGGGAAGACGAAAGTAAATTGAACAAAACAAAGGCTTCGATAAACAAGCTTCATTCCCTAATAGTCGTTACATCTCAGGCTGTATCGACCACCTCTACAGCTATTGTTGGGCTACGAGATGCTGAGCTTGTCCCACAGCTCGTTGAACTCTGTCATGGGTAAGTAATTTTCTCGCAAAATTTCTCAGTTTTAAGTGCGATATGCACTGGTTCACATATACATTGTTTTGTTATTACTTGTATGTTTATAAGATTGACCTCTGCGGATGCGTTTGGTACGTGGGACAGAACAGAACAAAAACTTCTTGTCCCACATTTGGCGAAACATTAGACTAAGACAAGACTTGCCCACCAAAATAGGTGTAACAAAAATCAAGAAAAGGGACAAGTTTGGTAAATTACCAAATTGCCCCTGTCAAATTAAAACTCTAAAACCTTCTACAATTTCTTTCACCTGCTACCCCACTCTCGTATGTCCAATCGACCAATCCTGTCTAAGTGTCTAGTCCTGTAAACGCACCCTAAAAGAACGACACCGCTTGTAAACTGAAGCAAATGTTATCAACTATTGGCCTTGGGGCTTCTCCCCAAAGGTCGTCAGCTTGAGTCTCCTTAGGGCCACTGAGGATTTTTTTGCCTATTATCTTCAGGGCTTCATGGAATTAGTAGATGTGCTGCCAATTGATCCCAGACACCCACGGTTACCAAAAAAAACACTATTGGGCACTTATATTTATGAGATCACAACTAAGGTGATGTGGAGGAGTTGACTGTTAATGGTTGTGAAAATCTAAGTATCACATGGGCAGTTGCTAGTTCTTTTTGGTTGAGGTATGAAAATGAAAAATCCATGGAACATTCATTGATTACTATTATATATTTTTCCATAAAACCAAATATAAAGTCTTGAATGACATAAGCTTCTCCAAAACTCCTCATTCTTGCAAAGCATAGTATATTTGTCATTTTCACAAAAATAATGGTTTTATTTGCAACAGAACAACAAAGTACGATAGTTTGGAAAGTTCGTCACTCGGTGTAAAAATTAAATGGAAAATGTTGCTTCGATATATATATGTGTGTGTGTTTTGTATGGAATTATACATTTGAACACTTGGAATACTGTAGTACATAAAATTATTGGCAATGTTTATTTGAAGGAGGCCAAGGGCTATGAACTTTTATTGAATGCAGGAATATCTGTTTGTTGACCAACTGTCCTTGACCAGAGTAAAGTGCCATGGTCCAAAACCTGCCTGTGTTGGTTTAACAAATTTTGCTTTTTTATTTTCTTAAAATGGTAACAAGCATTTAAAGGGGTTTCTCTAAAGATACGGGCGAGAGTGAGGTAGGCATGTGAAAGAATTGTGAAAGGTTTTAGGGTTTTGATTTGACATGGGTAGTTTAGTAATTTACTAATCTTGTTTCATCTCCTTGAAATTTGTTTCACCTATTTTGGTGGTACAAAATAAATGCTTTTTTGTCCCACCCAGTAGTCCTATCCTAGTCTAATGTCACGCTAAACATGGGACTAACACGTTTTTGTTCAGCCATGTCGTGTCTCATCCTAACCCGCGTACCACACGGACCCTAGGGGTTTCACTCTAAAGTTAGCTATAGCTTGAAGAACTTTCTAGAAAAGGAAATTTTGTGATTTTAATGGAATGGAGGAAGTACTTGAATATATGAACAATGTCAATATGATATGAATGCAGGTTCATGTACATGTGGAGATCTATGAACCAATGCCATGAAGTCCAAAACCATGTTGTTCAACAAGTTCGGGGCCTAGTCAACCGCTCCACCAAGGGCGAGTCAACCTCCGACCTTCACCGCCAAGCAACTCGTGATCTTGAAGCAGCTGTGTCGGCCTGGCACACCAGTTTCTGCCGTTTGATAAAATTCCAACGAGATTTCATCAAATCTCTCCACGGATGGTTCAAACTCACTCTTCTTCCCATCAATACTGAAGAGGCAAACATCAACGGGTCACAACCCTCCGAGGTTTACTTGCTGTTCGATGAGTGGAAACTAGCCCTTGACCGCTTGCCCGATACAGTCGCTTCCGAAGCCATTAAAAGCTTCATAAACGTCGTCCACTCGATATCTTTGAAACAAGCAGAGGAAATGAAGGTCAAGAAACGTACGGAATCAGCATCAAAAGAGCTCGAGAAAAAGGCGTCATCCTTAAGAACCATAGAGAAGAAATACTACCATTCGTACTCCATGGTTGGACTCGGCCTCCCGGACAGTGGACCGGATAACGGGCACGGTTTGGACGCGAGGGACCCGCTTTCGGAGAAAAAAAGCGAGCTGGTGGTGTGTCAGAGACGGGTGGAGGACGAAATGGTTCGGCATTCGAAGGCGGTGGAGGTAACAAGAGCTATGACTTTAAACAACATTCAAACAGGTTTGCCTGGAGTATTTCAAGCCATGACAAGCTTTTCTGGTTTGATAATGGAGGCACTTGAAGTTGTTTGCAACAAATCTTATGCCATTAAGTAGTTTTTTTTTTTTTTGTGTGTGTTAATTTCCCTATTTTCAAAACAAGATTTAGGTTATGATTCATAGAGGAGTTATATGTGTTATGAAGAAAGAGGATATGAAAGTTTTTGAGGAGGGTTTTGAAAATGTAGATATAAATGTGGGTGGGTTCTTTTTGCTGGTTTTTGGGGAAGAGAGAAGAAATCAGCTAGCTATAGGTGGTGAACATTGGTTTTGTATTAGAAGTTCACTTTTTTCCATATGATACATAAAATTGATGTGTTTTTGTATGTACTATAATATTTCTATTTTAATTTGTGGAAAGAAATGAATATGTGATATTGAATTCATGTATATATATGTACATCTTAATCCTTGTACTCTATTTTCGAATTTAGGTTAAGAAGATTGGATCTGATAAATGATATAATCAAATATAAGATCGGATATTCATTATGAATAGTTTCATTATAAATACGGATACAATTCACAACATATAACAAATTTGTAACTGAACTTTTTTTCTCCCTCTCCCTCTCCCTCCAAATATAATAAGAGTCCAAAAATAATTTAGTCAAAAAAACAAAACCCCAAAAATGTAGAGATTAATTACATTAGAGAAGAAATTTTAAAACAAGTTAAGTAGATATTCGTTTTTTTTGAATATTTTCGTATTTTTTCAAAGGACTGATTTCTTACATATACTCAAAAGGCTATAAAATGTCAAGATCGAACCAACCGAGTTTCCAATAGTTAAAGTGATATAGGGCGTTGGATGGTTGAAGTATAAACATATTGTATTTATAATTTACTAGAAACGTACTCGCGCAATGCAGTGAGATACATCACGATTTTAATGTTTCTTTTTTGTTTTGTTTTTTTCGATTTACAGTACGATTTTGGATGATTTTGAGAAAGTGATAATATTTTTATAAAATTGTTTAATTTAGGCTTAATAATATAATATTTTTATATAAAAAATTTAAGTATTTTGTTAGAATTCAATGATTATTTTATATATTTTAATAACATCTAGAAAAAATAATATAATTACATATTTAATAATATAATTAAAACAAATTTATAGTAATATTGTTAGGAGTAATCAATCACTTGAATAACAATTATATATATATGGACAAAATTATAATAGAAATCGAAATTCTTAATTATAAAATCTATGTAATTAACATAGTACAACAACAATCAATTGAGAAAACACTAATTAAATCCTTACTTGAATAGAAGATTCGTGTAAAAGTTGAAATCGATTGAGGTCTGCACGTAAAGCAGTGTCCTAAGACAGAATTTTCGCCCGTATAGAGGATACAACAATCGTATTCAAGTATGAAACTTGAATCTATCGAATCATGTGTGTTTTGGCGAAGAATGGAAGAGGAGAAACCCAGAAAATTGAGAGAGAATGATGAGAAAGAATGACTTAGGTCGCGCCGTGACCCGCGCCAGCCACTGTTACCCTGCATCACAATCTCCACCGTCAATCTATCTCGACCCCATTGAGACCCAAGACCCATCTTTGACATTTAATATATATTAATGTCAAGAAAAGCCTTTCAATCACACCACAATCCAAACCAAGCATTCAAGGAATTCATTTATTGTTCAATGATTTGGGTATATTAAGTGGTGTAAAGTGTGGCTTGGCTCCTATGTGGGACAAGTTTCTCTTTTTCTTAACTAAGTTTCAACAAATATAATATATTAATTAATAGTGATACATGGAAATGTCTGTATAAAAAGAAGACCCTACACATACCAAATTGATAAGTGTTAGAAGCCTACAGTAGTAATATGTATCTTGTACTTTGATACTTGTAAATTAAGAAAATTTTAAAATCTTGCATAAAATGATGGTACTTTTTGCTTAATAATTTGTATTTAAAAGTTTTTTATTTGTACCTTATAATATAGTATAGATATAGGTATAGATGAAGATGTGATTACATCTATTCTAAAACGTATATTTACATATGTCTAAACCCGAATCCCAATATGAGACATGGCATGGGAATTGCACTTGCTTAAAAGTTGTTGGGTTTTATTTATTTATTTATTTATTTATTTATTTTATGATATTAATACAATAATTAACAACAAGTGGGTGTTTTTATTAAAATCTTGAGTAAAATTCAATTTTGGTCCACAACGTTTGCATTTTTTAATTAATATTATCCTTAAACTTTGAAAATTTGGATTTGGTCCCTAACATTAGTCAATTCCTAACAATTTTGGTTCCTTTGTTTTAGAGTATCTCCGATAGTTTCCCCAAAATTTCTTCAAAATAGAGAATCAAAATTCAAAATCTCCAAAAAAACTTACATTTATCTCCGACAGATTCCCTATTTTGGAGAATCCAACCTTAATTATAATATTAAAATATTACATTCATTTATTAAAATATTATTTCTTTCTCTACATATTTATTTTTAAAATTTGCTACAGGTCCTCTCATTTTTTTTTGTACGGCAACTTGGGCTATGCCCACACACACACGCACCCACGGTATCCGGGCATCCAATTAGGCAGCACCGACTAATCCGCGACGACCCGCATACCCATAGACTGGTATGCCCGTAAACCTGGACCCGAAGGCCGACCCAAGGTCTGGGTATCGCCGAAGTGCATCCCCCAGGATTCGAACCCTGGTAGATAGGCATACCATGCACTATCCCCCCAGGGCCTTACCACTAGGCTAACACCTCTTTGATTATAGGTCCTCTCATTTGGTAATCATTTTTGGGGTAATCTCCATATTTGGAGAAAAAACTCTTCTCTCTCCTACTTTCTCCATTTTGGAGATAGTTTTGGGGAAGCTCTTGGAGCACAATTTAGACCCAAAATCTCCATTTTCTCCAAAATGAAGAAGCTGTTGGAGATGCTCTTATAAGTCGTTAACTTTATCTGTTAAGTTTAGTTAAATGAGGAGTATTTTAATCATGTTTTATGTTTTCTTAATTTTATATTAAAATTAAAAAAATATTATTTTTTTAATTTTAAATTGTAAAAAAAAGGATAACCATCACATTCTATTCTTTTTTTTTATTTTCTTTTTTCTGTTTTACAATTTAAAATAAAAAATTTAATATGTATTTTTATTTTAATATAAAATGACTAAATACCTTTCATTTAACTAGATTTGGCGGAAAAAAGTTGATGACCGTAAAATAAAGAAACCAAAACCGTTAGAAATTGATGAAAATGAGAAACGAAATCCGAATTTTTAAATTTATGAACAATATCAGTTAAAGATTGTAAACATTAACGACCAAAATTGATCTTTACTACTAAAATCTTGATGATACATAAAGAAACACCTTGTGTACTTTTGTTGTCCCAAGAAGGCACCTACTACCACCACCACAAACTCAGGAATATGCTCTTTCCTATGCTTTACATGGTCTTTGTTAACAAACATCTTTAATAAATATTCTATAATTTCTTTTTTAAATTAGAGTATTAAATATAAAAAAAATTAAAAATGATTTTACTCAACTCTAATACTTATTTTTTTATTTTAGAAATTTCAATATTGATCATATTATTACAATATTTTATAGGGAAATTAATTAAAATAGGCGTATTTGACCACCGTATTACCCAAATACCCCAAATCTCGTCGCATTTGCCTAAATACCCCTTTTGTCCGGGATTCGTGGCCGGGATGGGTCTCGATCCCGGGTTTGGTTGTGTGGCTGGGAATCCCGTGGTTATGGCCGGGTATCCCGGGGTTGGTGGCCTGGAAAACATGTTATGAGGCGATCGATGGTGTTGAACGGTGGGGATTAAAAGCCATTAGGGTTTAAAGAGTTTGGTTCGATTATAAAAGGGAAGGGGGGACCATTTGAAAGTTGAAACCCCACACAACTTCTCCCTCATTTCTAACTTTCTCATTGCAATCGTGTATATCGCGCTCGGATTTCGACTCCATTCGTTAATTTTTACCAATCTCGGATATGTCTCGTCTACTTACTACTGTAAGTTTTCTTAACCCCATTGTAGTTTTATATTTTATAAAATATTTATTGTATGTTTATTAGACTATATGTTCAATTATGCGTTTATATATGAGATTATGTGTTATGTTTACGTTGGATAATATGTTAAGAGTATTTCGTGTTTTTTTGAAATTGCGTTAATTTCCAAGATTGCGGTAATAATATGTTATTTTTTATAAATATTTTAGAGATGACATGTTTTTTGGAGATTGGGTTAATTTTAGAGATTGCGTTAATAACATGTTAGAGTGTTACATTTTTTGAGAGTGTTGTGTTATTTTTTATAAATATTTTAGAGATGACATATTTTTTGGAGATTGAGTTAATTTTAGAGATTGCGTTAATAACATGTTAGAGTGTTACGTTTTTTGAGAGTGTTGTGTTATTTTTTATAAATATTTTAGAGATGACATGTTTTTTTGAGATTGGGTTAATTTTAGAGATTGCGTTAATTTTAGTTAGAGTATTACGTTTTTTGAGAGTGTTGTGTTATTTTTTATAAATATTTTAGAGATGGCATGTTTTTTGGAGATTGGAATTCAGTTGCGTCCTCGAACAAGTGTGTACATCGTTCAACTTCCTAACGACAAACATCCCTCCTTTAGGGCCCACGGACTTCGCCGACATACGCCACTTACAATTTGTTTGCTCACAGACAGCCACATATCTGCTTTTGTCGGATTTCTCCGTTCTAAACACGAAACCCTCTTCCAAGAACTTAATTCCGAGTTGTATGGACATTTGCTCCTTCGTATCAAATAGTTGTCCTTCATGTATACTTGTACCGCGATTGTAAGGTACAGGTTGGTAGGGTGGTATATTGGTCTCCGGGTTTGGAAGGGAATGAGGCATATCAAAATAATCGTTTAACTCACCAAGTGATTTATTGCTAGGGGTGTATGTCTCTTCTTCTTCGTCCTCATCAGTATCGGTATTTGATTTGTCCAGATCAGATATACCCATTGTGAAAACATGGGTTTCGTCATGAGCAACTCCAGAAAACCGTCTTTCTTCGTCTTCTTCTTCTTCAACTTCTTCTGCTTGTTGTTCTTCTTCTAGTCGCGTCTCCGGAACAACATCGGGATAAGAGTCGTTAGGATGATATGAATGATCAGCATAAAGTGTGGTGTCGTATGATGCCTGGAATTGATAATCAGGCTCATTTTGACTACCACCGACGTGGATTTCGTCATCACCTCCGGCATCATCTTTGTCATCACCTTCATCGCACATCAATGTTGCGTTATACACAAAGACTTTTAGAGGTCTTTCTGAATCGACTGCAATTTGCATAAAACCAAGTATCAGTTCGTCGTTGTTTAGCTCCACTAGTGAGCGATCTGGACGTTTGAACACCAACTTGCAAGTAGCAGAATCTTCGATTCCACATTTTTCCATGGCGTAACGAAGAAACCTCTTATATGTATATATTACTGGAATCTGTACACCACGCTTTGTGTACCCAATATAATTTCACTCATTGTTGTTTTGAACCCACTGACCATCGAAACATAAATAGACTGGAGCTTTTACAACAGGTGAACTCATTTTTTCAATAGTATGAACAATGAAGGAAGAAAGAAAAATGGAATGGATGTGATGATGAACGTATTTACCTTGAATTATACTGACTCTTATACGCAAAATTTATAGCCGAAGATGAAAGTTAATCGTACATTCGATGATAAGTATGTGTTTATTGTATGAAAAGTGGAAAAAACGTGAAAAAACAATTGAAATCAGGCAACAAACACGTGAAAAACAATGAAAACACATAAAATGATAGGACAAAACCCTAATTTTCTCAAACCCTAATCGTATAAAACAATCCCGGCCCTAACCCCGGGAATTACTGTGGATCCCGGCCCTAACCCCGGGAATCCCGGCCCTAACCCCGGGACCGAAACCAATTTCGCCCGAACACGATCAAACCCGGGATCGAGACCCATCCCGGCCACGGATCCCGGACAAAAGGGGTATTTAGGCAAATGCGACGAGATTTGGGGTATTTGGGTAATACGGTGGTCAAATACGCCTATTTTAATTAATTTCCCTATTTTATAAATTCGGTATCACAATTAAATGATTGAAAAAGAGATGGATTTCACGTGACACCAATCTGTTTTCGTGAGACCACATTTTTATACTTGAAACTTCACATCATAACATTGTGTAGGTAAAAAAACTCGGAACCTTCATAGCAAAAAAAACACTACGAAGTTTACCTTCACAGTGTTTTGCTGTGAAGTTTCAAAAATGTAAAAATGTGGTCTCATGTGTCTCACGAAAACAAGTTGGTCTCACGTGATACCAACTCTATATGTATATATCTTCAATATTATACTTTAACATAACTATTGGAGCAACAAACTCATAAATCTCCAAAGTTTCATTTTTTGCATCAATGTTGAAGATGTTCTAACATCTTTTATTACAGTTGTACTAAAGTATTAAAAGGAAGTTTATGTTATTCCGGTTAACTATTTAACACAAGAAATCAAATAAAAATATATAACTTAATTTATATAGACGATTTAATTCTTATAAACATTTTAATCCATATAATTAAGTAATGAAAAATAATTAAACAACTGTAGATCATTGATTATGTTAATTAATCTATCTTTGGCATCTAAACCTATTATTGGATCCTGGGCCCATAGAGAGAGAGAAAAAAGATATTAAATGTCCACTTTATTTTCAAATACAATAAGCATATCGTTAATGATCTTATCAGACAGAAGACTAAGGTGTCGTTTGTTTTTTAAGACGTCTAAAGTCTGAAGTCTTATTTTAGTTATGATTAATAAGAGGTGGTGTGTAAAAAGGTCTGAATGATTCAGACTTAAAAGTCATTAACAATTTTTTTTTTTAAAAACAAAATGAGACTTCAGACTTTAGACCTCTTAAAAAACAAACGGCACCTAAATGTATTATTAGATTATATGTTGAATGGAATGTTGTATTTATTAGATTGAATGTTAAAATGGAAATTTCTACTTTAATTGTGTAACACCCTAAAATTTGGTAAGAGGAACTAATAAAATCTCGATATAATATCAAATGAAGGACAAAACTTTCTCCTATAAATCAAAATTCATTATACCTCAAATATCAAATTATATGATTAATCTCAACAATTACAAACTCCAACATTAAACAAGGACTAAACCGAAGTCGGGTGCTACTTAACCTCAAAACAAGTTGCTCTTCGCAAACCAAAGCGGAAGACTTCTCCAATGTTACACGCTTTTCGAGCACACTACTAGCACTTCTCTCTTCACAGTGTTACTAGGACTATTCCCAACCAGAACCTGATGCACATACCGAGAAATAAAAGGGTTAGGCTTAACGCATAGTGAGCTCAAAAGTTTTCATCATAAAATATATAAAGCAATAAACTTTAAGAACATTATTTAAATCTTTATTTCCAAAATAAAATACATTAAACCTGAAAGCAACATTTTTTCAACATTCACCATCTTCGTGATTAAAACCACTATACAAAACATTTTTTTGAATATAGATTCAAAACCCAAAACTCACATAAACCATAACTGATATTTTAATAATCAAATACTGAAAACTTGGATAAACTCTATCATCCAAAATATCCAAAACATTGATAAGGTTCAATATCCAAAACCTCGGAGCATTGATAACAATCCATACTCAAAGCGTCACCGATAACATGGATTATAAAACTCCATAACCAAAACAACATCTTTCGGTGACGGGGGAGACCCAATTACATTGCACGTGACGGAACACAAAAGTAAGTCACATAACTATGTAGAAAACCAAAACGTATGGATTATACTCATAAGACATATTGAGCTCAATCCCTCTAGATCTTTTGCCCGTGGAGACTCAAATTCAACCCCTCTAGGTCTATACTTCGAGGTATCCGAATCCATACCAAACATACAAGCACGTTTGGATTACACCTTACTGCTCATGGGACAATGTCCAACCCTACAGGTCCACATCCTACTTACCATGAATCCCGATGCCTATTTGTGCTACAATGAGGGAAATTAATCGTCCCAACATTGAACATAACGACTCAATTGCCTATGGATCCATTGCATTAGTAAAAAACATTACATAACTCCAAACGAATGAACTAGTGCATTCAAAACATGTAATTCTCAAATAAGATGCCGTAAATGCAAATCATACCCAACTGCTCTACATTGAGCTATTAAAATCGGACAATTGTCCCCAAGACCCAATAAAGTCCAAACCGAGCCATAGGCTCAACTAATCAAAAGACCCATTATTGAAAATCATAAAATGAAATCAAACGCAAACAACCCGCATTTATGCAAACCCATGCTCCAAAATATATAAATGACTCCAACATAGTTTAGATTGGGATAAATCATTTACCAAGTGAGTTTATACCGTTTATTATTTCAAAAACGTCCCATAACACAAAATCGAACATTTCTCCAAAATATACAATGAAAACACATTGATACTCATAAATCTACTTCCATAAAATAAATCATTAAAATACCAATGTTTATGATTTATTTATCAAATGCCCAAAATCCCAAATGTGGGTGTTTTGCAAAACTTATAAAGTTAAACACTTCAAATAATCAAAACTCATCAAATAACTCAACAGTTAATAATTTCATGTAAAACATATAAACATTTAAAGATTGACATTTTGGCATGTACACCGTTTTCATAAATCAACTTGAACTCACATTGTTAGATTTAGGCTAAATCTAGATTTTCCCCAACTTGAGCTCCTTTTGAAGAAACTTGGATCCTCAAGCCAAAAACTTCCAAAAAACCTAGATCCATAAATTACCAACCATATAGAATCGTTCCCCAAACATTTTACACGAAGATCTCACCTTATCCCAAAACCCTAATTCTCACCTTATACCATACTCTTCTAGATCCCCACAATGAACCACAAACTCCCAATCTTCAAAATGATGAAAAATGGTTGGATGAAACCCTAAAAAACTTGGTGAAGAAGATGAAGATGGAGGGGTTATGGTTCTAGTTTCCAAAACTTGCTAGATGATGAACAATAATTTGACCTTAGAAGAAAAAAAAACCCAAAATATGTTAGGGTTCAAAGTAGAGGATGGAAAATTGATTTGGAAGAGGAAATGGGGAGAGTTTTGATGGTTTAGTAAAAAATGAGGTTTGGGGCCGGTTTTTCCCCTTTTATTGCGCAGAGTGCTCGCGCATGAGTGTTGGCGCGACCCGATTCCTGCGGAGAGCCGCGCAAAGCACTGAACAGGGTTTCACGCAGATCATAGCGCGATTCGACCCGCGTCGGCAGTCGCGCAGAACTCTGCCGCCATATTTCGTCTCCTTTTTGGCTAAGGGTTTTGGGGTGTTACAAGTTGTTCTAGAAAATATTATTTAATTTGACATATCACTTGTAGGATAAAAATCAAAGTTACTTGTATAATGTAATTTTTTAATAACTTATAAAAAAATAAATAAAATTGAGTTCAAAACTTTCAGAAAAATAAAATTACTATTAATAAAAAACATACAATTTATTAAAATAAATATTAACATACTTTCACCTCATTTTTAATTTAATTATCAAATTTCAAAAATAATATTTTTGAAAATTGTTTATTTCGAGTGGTTATGACAAAAGTATTAACACTAATTATTGGTGTTATTTTCATACCTCTTTCTAATTAGTTTTGTTTATCTCAAGTGAATAAAGCAAGTATTTTACAGATTAAATCAAACTATTTCATGATTTTTAAGCACTGTGAAAAGCCAAGAAAGTGTACGGGAAGTAAGGTTTCCAAGTAAAAATCGATCATAAAAAGCCATAAGATTCAAGCACGAAAATGGTCGTTTGAACAAGTAGATTATATTTTGAAGTACAAGGTTTTTGCCCAAAATAGTGCCAAAGCGACTTTGATGCTAGTTACTGAAGTTGAAGTCACTTGACCAACTCACCTGAGTTTAGAATCTTGGGTGAGTTTCACGTTAGTTTAACTGACGTGAAACTAGCGTGAACCTAGACGTTTCACTTAGGGTTTGCATTCATTATTCATTCTATCTTCAAGGGGACTTCTCTAGGCGACTTGAGAGCAAATTTTTCATCAAGATAACAACTGATTGACGCAAGGAAAAGCTTGGGAAGTAATTTTGAAGCCGATTCTTGTCCGTTCTTCGTGGGTATTACACGTCAAGGGAGTTTTGCGTGCTTAGATTTTGTCGAGAGATATTTATTTGATTCATGAATTCTTTCATTATTTTATTTGTTAATACCCCAACATGAACTAACCCATAGATGTTGGGGGTTAGTTTAACTTTGTTATAAGCATATGAATATGTAACTTGTGACTTTTATCAGTTTTTCCTAGTTAATGAAGAATATAATTTAGGTTTTAATGCTTTTGTGAGTCTGATCAGCTTTCAACTGTTTTGTTTGTTATAAATTGAAGTCGAGAGAATTAATTAATAAATATAACTACAATTGTATGCATAACGTGAGAAATTGGATAGAGATTTACCAAGTAAGCCTTTGTATCGTTACATTACAATCTTGAGTTTAATGTGTTTTGAGTTTATGCGTTGAGATCGAGAGATCAAACTTATGTTTTCAAAATAAAACCTGTTGTTAATTAAGAGAGAACAACAGTGAATTCAACGATTAGGTATTCATTAAAGGGAACGACTGATAATTGTTTTTTAGTAGAGTGTTAATTAGTGAAAACCATAGGAATTCCGACGCCTTGAGTCGGAAAGAGTATAGCGGGAGACTTCAAGCCAAACTTACAAGAATTGAGTTAGTGTCAAGTCTCATGGGAAAGATTAAAGAGACACAAGCTGAAGCATTAAAGGAAGAAAACCTCAAGGAGGAAGTGATGACAAAACAACGGTTATTGTTGACCGAAGATAGTCGAGGGATAAGGTGCTTCAATGGTCGAGTTTGGGTACCAAAGTTGGGAGGCTGTCGGGAACTACTCTTAGAGGACGCGCATAAATTCAAGTATTCCATCCATCCGGGGAGCACCAAAATGTACCAGGATTTGAAACTACATTATTGGTGGCCAATTATGAAGTTGGATGTAGCTCATTATGTGGAGTGATGCGTAACTTGTTCACAAGTGAAGGACGAGCATCAACGACCCTATGGAAGCCTTCAATCGCTTGAAATACCCGAGTGGAAATGGGATAAGATCACCATGGATTTCGTGACCAAGTTACCGAAGACTTTGCGAGGGAACGACACCATTTGGGTCATTGTCGATCGATTGACGAAGAGTGTTCATTTTCTAGCGATGTGGGAAACTTTGCCAATGGATAAGTTGGCAAAGCTGTATATAGATGAAATCGTCTCTAGACACGGTATACCCTTGTCGATAGTTTCCGATCGGGATAGTCGGTTCATGTCAAGATTTTGGGGAGCTTTACATCAAGAGTTGGGTACGCGGGTGAATTTGAGCACGACTTATCACCCACAAACGGACGGACAGAGTGAAAGGACAATTCAAACGCTTGAAGATATGCTTAGATCATACGTGATCGATTTTGGCGGTAGTTGGGATGCCCATCTACCTTTGGTGGAATTTGCGTACAACAATAGTTACCACTCTAGTCTCGGGATGGCACCATTTGAAGCTTTGTACGGACGGAAGTGTAGAACCCCCGTGTGTTGGTTAGAAGCGGGGGAGAAGCAGTTTGTCGGCCCGAAAATTGTGCAAGAGACGACCGACAAAGTCAAATCAATTCGAGAGCGGTTACAAGTGACACAGGATCGTCAGAAGAGTTACGCCGACAAAAAGAGAAGACCGGTAGAGTTTCAAGTGGGAGACCGTGTGATGTTAAAGGTGTCCCCTTGGAAGGGATTGATTCGGTTTGGGAAGCGCTGGAAGCTAAGTCCCCGTTTCCTAGGGTCGTTTACTATACTCGAGCGCATCGGTCTACAAGCTTACAAATTGGATCTACCACCGGAGATGGATGGGATTCATCCCACTTTCCACGTGTGCTATCTACGGAAGTGTTTAGCGGAAGAGGAAAACGTTATTCCTTTGTCCGAAATCAGAGTGGATGATAATCGTTGCATCGAAGAGCCCGAGGCTATTTTGGAAAGGATAATCAAGAAGCTTCGACATAAAGAGGTGGCAATGGTAAAGGTTCAATGGAAGCACCACCGTGGCACTAATGTGACTTGGGAGGCGGAAGAAGACTCGAGGCGTAGATACCCTGATTTTTACATAATGAGATGTAATATAAACTCTTTTTTCTTCCGTATTTTTTTGCTAATATAAAATCTATTTTATTTTATAAAATCTACACGTATTTTATATTAGCATAATATAAAATCTACACGTATTTTTTTTGCACAAGGTACAACTAATTAAAGCCAATTACTTAATTTACAGTTTTTTAATAATTTGGTACAACCTTTTCAAGCACAATATCTCACATAATCATCTATTTGTGGAATGTATACTCATTTATTAATATAAATATTTGTTTTTTGGTGGAGGATTTTATAAAATATATTTTATATTAGCATAATCTATTTTCAATGTAGATTTTACATTTAAATCTATATTAATGAGATGTAATATAAAATCTTTTTTCTTCCGTATTTTTTTATATTACATCTCATAATGATTTTTTCATATTTTATTTTATAAAATCTTTCTCCATATTTTATTTTATAAAATCTTTTTACATGATGAGATGTAATATAAACTCTTTTTTCTTCCATATTTTTTTTGCTAATATAAAATCTACACATATTTTATATTATAAAATCTACACATATTTTATATTAGCATAATATAAAATCTACACGTATTTTTTTTCCGAGCATTAAAAAAGAAAAAAGAAGGTTGATATGAATAAAAAATAAAAAATAACGAGATACACTAATAAATTATCGTATTCTTTAAAATAAAAATATTCCGCAATAATTTCCAAATTAACCAAGTGTAAAGAAAATAAAATAGAAACGATGTAGATATAAAAATACTCTTCCATATTTTTAATATATTTACATTTAAATGTAAAATCGAAAATGAAAATAAAATATTTTAAAATATTCTCTATATTCACTATAAATATATATAGCTTCTCTATGTATCATCCAAGTACAAGAAGAAGACGAACAGTCGGGTGTCAATGGCGGAACCTGCAACTGAACAAAAGGTATTCCACTATATTTTTGTTTATTTGAAAAACTACTTTTTTATATTTTATTTTATTTACTGATGATTTGTTTATATTTTTCAAAACCCACAATCATATTTTTCGAAGTGAACTAGGTATGGATGTAGAGTACCTAGACTTAAGTTGTGAAATTAAGCAATTGATTGTGTGAGATTGGGTAGAACTCTTAAGATAAGATGGTCTTAGAGTCGACGGAAGCTACATAAATTAAGAGTTATGGTGATGGGAATGAAATTTTTTATGTATCGCATGTTCATAATTTCGCCTAGCTAACGTTATTATGAATATGTTTTACGTGATAATGCTTGTTTTCTGTTGTTATGATAATTAATGAAGGTAGTAGTACGTTTCCTTGTTTATATTCTATTCATCCTCATCTCACCTATATTCTCGCGTGTGTGGCAGACCATGGTTAATACGCATAACCGACCAGAAGGGCAAGATACGACAACATCTACGGCTGACCAACCGGGAGTAACGAATAATGATTTGCCCCCACCTTTTATAAACGTGTTGGGTGGAGGACCGGAGCATGTACCTCAACGTAACCTAGCTACAGCTCAACCGATTATAGAATAGGTGACTCCGGAAACTAGAATGATGGAGCGGATGATGCAAGCAATGAACGCCGCTATGGCTCAGCAACAAGAAGGATTCTTGAAGCTCTTGGACGACCGATATGTTAACCCCCGTAGACATGAGACGGTGGAGGAGAATTTAGTAGTGGCGGGATCCGGAGGATCAGGACCCGTTGTCCCTTCTAATGAGACTCCACCTCCCGAAACGAGGCAACCGTCTAAGGTTTGTACCTTCAAGGCATTTCTTGGATGCCGACCACCGGAATTCAAAGGCACTGATGACCCGGTGGCATGCATGAACTGGATAAGGGAGATGGAGCAGGCTTTCCGGTCAAGCGAGTGTGGGGAAAGTCAGAAAGCCATATTCGGATCCCAAATGTTGAGAGGGGTCTCCCTCACATGGTGGAATGTGTATTCCACTTCTGTCGAAGCCACCGTGTTGGCTAAACTGAGCTGGGAAACCTTCAAAAAGAAAGTTATGGAGGAATTTTGTAATGAGCGAGCTATGGATCGGATCATCGATGAGTTCAGGGGTTTGAAGAAAGGGAACTTGTTGGTGAAAGAGTATAACAAGCTGTTCATGGAAAAACTGGGCTTGGTGGGACATCTGGTCCCCACCGAAAGAGAGAAAATCAAGGCATACATCAAAGGTTTGCCTACAGAAATGATGAATATGGTTCGGGTATCGAGGGCCTCTACTCTCCGAGAGGCAATAGAGGAAGCACAGTTAACAGAAGACTCCTACGGCTCGAGCAAGATAGAGAGGATCAGAGTGGTCGAGAAAAGGAAGTGGGAAGGGGGTCCGGCATTATCAAAGAGGCCAAACCACTTCAACAACAACCATCGGGGGAATGGTCCGAGACGGGATTCCCCGTGGTGTTCCAGATGTCTAAGTAAGCACACCGGCCCTTGTAACTCGGGGTCCACTCCGTGCTTTAAATGTGGTAAACTCGGTCACCGTTTTAATGACTGTCCAATCAAAGGCCGAGTTTGTTTCGAGTGCAAAGAGCCGGGCCATGTCAGAAGCGAATGCCCGAAAGCAAAGATGAACTTTAGCGGAGGCAACAAGGTGGACGCTCCTAAAGCAACAGGGAGAGCTTTCCAGATGACCACCGAAGAGGCGAAGGCGTCAACGGACGTAGTGTCGGGTACGTTTCTCCTAAACTCCGTACCTACACGTGTACTATTTGATTCGGGAGCTAGTTTCTCGTTTGTGTCAAGTTCGTTTTGCCCAAAACTATCCATGCCCACTACTAGTTTAGAAGATGCGTTAGTGGTAGAGCTAGCGGATGGTGATCAAGTAGTGGTCCGGGATATCATAAGAAATTGCAAGTTTGAAATCGAAGGGAGAGAGTTCCCGATTGACCTAAGGCCTATGGTCATCGGAGGATTTGATGTTGTAGTCGGTATGGATTGGTTATCGACCAACCACGCGGAGATTCTTTGTGCTAAAAAGTTGATCCGAATTCCGGGTTCAGATGGTCATACGGTGATCGTGTACGGTGAAAAACGAAAGGGTGAAGTCGCAATCATCAGTATGGTAAATGCACGAAAATGTTTGGCGAAAGGATGCTCATCCTTTTTGGCATATGTGGTAGATGCCAAACTTGAGAAGAAGAAGCTAGAAGATGTCGAAGTGGTAAGGGAGACGTATTTCCAGACGACTTGCTTGGTTTACCTCCCGATCGTCAAGTGGAGTTTAAGATTGATCTGACACCAGGAGCGACTCCTATAGCCCGAGCTCCATACCGTTTGGCTCCGTCAGAGATGAAGGAAATGATGAGCCAATTGCAGGATCTTTTGGAGAAGGGATTTGTAAGACCGAGTTCCTCGCCTTGGGGAGCCCCGGTCTTATTCGTGAAGAAGAAGGATGGTACTATGCGGATGTGCATCGACTATAGGGAGTTGAATAAGGTGACCGTGAAGAACAAATACCCACTCCCTAGAATCGATGACCTTTTTAATATTCTAACATGTAATGAGTTTTCATCTTTATTAGTGCATGTGTAGCATTTTGTTGATGATGAACATGTAATGAGAGTTTGTATCTCTATTATACCCGTTACGATGCCACTTTTTGTTATTTTATTTATTAATTTATATCTTTTTAATTGTTTTTGTTATGTTCATCCCTTGTATGATATGTTTAATATGCAACCCATCAAAAAAGACAACCCATCAAAAAAGACAATTGTTTTTAATGGGTTGTCTTTTTCAAGTTTTTATGTTGATATTAAACAATTGTTATTTTGATGAGTTTACTTTTTTGGGATGTAATGTTAATATAAAACAATTGTCATTTTGATGAGTTGTCTTTTTTGGGATGTAATGTTGGTTTCAAACAATTGTTATTTTGATAGGTTGTCCTTTTTTAGAATGTAGTGTTGGTTTTAAACAATTGTTATTTTTAAATGCAAGTAATTTGTTTTGAACTTTAACAAATTAATTTTTCTTGTATGTTGACAATGAAGATTGGATGAAAAAAAATTAAGAGAGATGATAAATGAATTTTAAAGATGATGAGTGATGCATAGGGACCAAATCCACAATTTAATATTTTTTTGTTTTAAATGTGTATATGTTAAATTGAGAGTTGAAAGTAAATTGACTATTATGCCCATAATGTGCAAGACACATGATGCCTTTAACCCTTAAAGTTAATGGTGTTAGTGTTTAGGACCCTAGCCACAATATATTGCATACCACAAGGACTATATCCACAATAAACATAGTATGAGGACCATAGTCAAAGAAATCACAAAACCACAAGGACCAAATCCACAATTCACTCCTACATATTTGTTTTCAAAGTTTTCTATTGGTCCTCTCACCTAATCATCATTTATGAGGTAATCTTCATATTTGGATAAAAAAAAACTTTTTCTCTCCTATTTTCTCAAATTTGGAGATAGTTTTGGGAAAGTTGTTGGAACACAATTTAAACCCAAAATCCTCATTTTCTCCATTTTCTTCATAATGGAGAAGCTGTTAGAGATGCTCTAATATAGTATAGATGAATGTTAGAATCTCTAAAATAGATTAACAGTCGAATAATTTTTTTAAAAGATTTTAAATTTTAATACACTATTTAAAAAAAATTATCTATCAAAGATGCTCTATTTTAGATTATAAGAGCATCTCCAACAACATTGCTAGATTTTTTCTAAAATAGAGAATGAAAAGTCAAAATCTTTAAAAACATTTTCTTCTAACTCCAACAGTTTTTCTATTTTAGAGAATCAATCATTATTTATATTATTATAATATTCCATAATTTATCATCCCAATACACTTTAAAAAAAACTTAAAATTAAAATGTTAAAAATTGAATCTTATTGGTTGGATTGAATAAAATAATATTTTCTCTCTCCAATTTAGAGATTATAGAGAATTCTATATATTTAGAGATTTTTTGATCTTTCTCTATTTTAGCAAACCATATAGCAAAGTTGTTGGAGAGAAATAGCAAAGAAAAAGACAAAATTTTATATTTTAGCAATGCTGTTGAAGATGCTTTAACAGTTCTTAAAAATGAGTAATTTTATTAAAAAGAATTGAATAATTTAAAAACTGAATCTAATATTTATTCTAATTCTTCCTTTTTTCTAAAATAGCCCAAAAAATATTATACTTTTTTTCCTTGAAAGGAGCATCATACATTTTATGGATAAAGCAATTACCTTTTATTTAATTCAACCAAGAAAACTTTACCAACAATCTTGGTAATGAGTTGCCTCCCTTAATCCCTTTGGCATTTAGGGGGTGTTTGGGATTGCTTATTTAAAAAATTTATCCTTATTTTAAAAAGTGCTTATCAACATATGTGGTGTTAAATTGAAGTTTTTAAAAAAGTGTTTGGATTAGCTTATTGTGGTACCAAAACGTAATAAGTTAATAAATTGTTATTTAAAAGTGTTTGAGATTGCTTATACATATAAAATAACCAAAAAAGTATAAGCACTTTTCAAATAAGTTGATAAGTTAAAACCAAATGACTTATCAAAAAATGATTTTCAGCGGTTTGACACCGCTATAAGCCATTTTAATTTTCCCTCGTCCAAACACTCAAAAGTGCTTATCTCCGGTGTTAAATCGCAATAAGCTAAAAAATACCTCAAATAAACAATCCCAAATACCCCCTTACAAAAATAAGGGAGTGCTATTTTACAAAGAGTATTTGTGAATTAAAATTAATATTCCATAACTTCTAAAATATTCATAAAAGTAATTGAATTATGCTATTATTTGACACAAGATTGTAAGTGGTGTGAAATGTGGCATAAGGTAAAGTCTCAAGCCTTACGAACACGACAAGATCACAACTTTTTTAAGACTTCATTTATGACAACAAATATATATATATATATATATATATATATATACACACACACAATTGTATATATAAACTGTAAACACATATGTATTCTACGATTACTAAAATGAGCAATAACATTGAACACTAAAAACGTAAAACACTAAAAAAGTAAAAATAATAATAGTCAAGTACCGTCTTACAAAAACCGTAAACCAGACTTTATGGCGTGCCACATGCTCAATGTGGTTTCGAAGACAAGCTTTGAGGCATATAATAAAAATGAACAGAAAAAATATTTTACAAAACATTAATTTTACAAAAAAAAAAAGTTATTATAATAAAAATGAACAGAAAAAATAAAATTTTATTATATTTATAGAAAAAAGAGATTGGGGTTAAATGGGTCCATGAAATGTAATCACCACCACTAACAATTGGTGGTACTATATGATAGGATATGATGATCCAATAGATCCCTCCTCAACCAATGGAGGATGATAAAGCCATTGAAGAAGAGTGGACAACCCTAATAATTATTGCCATAACCTTTAAGGGACATTATGAGGGTGATTGGGTTTTCATTTTTCAACTTATTATGTATAACTTTATTTTGTTACATTATGTTATATAATAAAATGGGTTTACAGTATGTTTAAAATGGTTAAGTGTTCTATTAACATACTTTACAGGACTAAAGTTTAATATATCAAACTATAAAACGTTCTATCTAAAAGTGTTATAATAGGTTTATAGAATGTTTGTATGTATTTTAACAAGTTTTTTAGGATACTTTTAAAAGAAAATGTCATATTAGTTCACTACTACAAAATAGTTAATGGTACCCGGTTGCTAAACTTAATGGTACCCGGTTGCACAACCGGGCACTATTTAAGAGGTTACGATTATGACATGTAATGCTACCTGGTTGTAATAACCGGGTACAATATGTTTAATGTTACCTGGTTCCTCCGAACAAACGGGTACTATTACTGTGTAGAGAGGGCAGGAAGGGACATCAAATAGAACCCGGTTCTCTTTAATAAACCGGGTAGGATTTGTATTTTTTTTTAAATTTAGCATATATTGATATGCTACCTAAAACCTATTAAAAGACTAAACACAAATAAAAATGGATGCAATATCAACACAATGTTGGAAATCAACAGATCTAGTTTTCTAAGTCATTTAAAGTATTCACATGAAATGTATAAAAAAATGGCAACACAATCAATAGATTACTCATATAAGTCAAGAGTATCTTAATGACAACCAAAACAAGCACAAAAGTTCAAATATTGTATGAAAATAAAAAGTGCAACTTACAAAAATGACCTCACAAAAACTTGTTTATCAACAATAATATGTTTCTGTTAATGCAACTTCAAGTGGTGCCAAAAATGGTCAAACGATAAGCCTGTATCCAGATCAACTGTTTAGGCCATCTTTGGTTTTACTCCATCTTTAAAAAAATTATGTAATAGTTATGATTATATGGGTAACACTAGAGATGGCCAAAAATCAATTATAGACACATCCCAAATTGGTCCCTTCAAAACCGGGTCGGTTAGCACTAATCCCAACCAAAAATCCTACGATCAATCTAGGCCTTGTTTCTGGTCCTGAGCCTAACCCGGTGTAAACTTATTTTAAAAAATTATATCTATACTATATTATAAAAACGGCATAAAAAACTCTTAATTACAACATTTTAAGCACAAGGTACAACTAATTAAAGCCAATTACTTAATTTACAATTTCTTAATGCTTTGGTACAATCTTTTCAAGCACATTATCTCACATAATCATATATTTGTGGAATGGATACTCATTTATTAATATAAATATTTGTTTTTTTGGTGGAAGATTTTATAAAATAGATTTTATATTAGCATAATCTATTTTAAATGTAGATTTTACATTTAAATCTATATTAATGAGATGTAATATAAAATCTTTTTTCTTCCGTATTTTTTTATATTACATCTCACTAGTTGTGTACCCGCGCAAAGCGGCGGGATACATCTTGATTTCGAGATTGACAACTAAAACCCATAATGCAACTCATAATTAATAAGTAGTCGTTTGTACCTTGTTAATCGCGTAAAACTTCTTGATACACCACATTTGTAAATATAAAGTTCTTATTAAGAACCTTTATTATAAAGTTTTTTTAGTTGGCAAGAAAAAGTAGAATAATGAGGTTCTTAAAAGAACGTATGCTATAGATACTCTCTTAAGTTAACTTATCTTTTGAACTTCTTAAAGAAATTTTGTTTGGATGGTCAAAAACTACATAAATTACAAGTTGTTTATAATCTACCTTTTGAATGCTACTTGGAGTAATGTTTGAATAAAGTTTTATGAGTTTTTTGCCACTTTCTTCTAGTTATACCCCTGGTTAGCATTAACTGTTATTAATTACTAATAAAATTAACTATTAAAAATATAATTATAACATACTATTAATACTAATCATTTTGAATTATGGTTAATCAAATTAATTGTAAATTATATTAAATTGTTATTATTCAATATATTTAATTAACCAAAATAATCAAATATAACAATTATAAAAATATTGTTTCATAAATAATAATACTTCAATACATATTTTAATAAAATATAATTCAACTATTACTTATTTGAAGAGTTATTAACTAATTAAGATATATGCCTTGTAAAAAAAAAATCTCCTAAAATTTGTATTTAGTTAAACAAATTCACACACACATAAGGGCTAATCATGGAATTTACTAAAATCCATATTTAGTTGCAATTTTAAATACCTCTAACTAGCCAATTAAAAAATAGGGTAGAATCCAATCTTTATCCAAAATATTGTTATCTTCAATCATATACAACATTTGTAATGTATTTGTTTGTTTATATAATCGTTCAAGCACTAAATGGGTCGAGTTCCATATTATAGATGTGTCAGATGCTAGTTGTGAGGCTTAGCAGCTACGTCATGACAAAAACGTTTATATAATTTAGTGACTACTTTACCCAAATAAAAAACCAATCTTAAAATAAATTAAAATTTTTTGAAGGTACTCTCGGCAAATTTCAAAATTTCATGCTAAAATACATTACTAATATTCCAAAACTTGAGCCAATAACTTCATAACGTCTCGCAGTTGACGGACGGATCAATGGGGATATTGAGTTTCAAATGACACAATGGGGTGATCTGAGCCGCGTTGGAAAGGTTCACTGGAAATGCTTGAACAACAAACTTGAGACAACGACAAATAGCCTTCAGAGCATCTTTCGAGGCATCAGCCGCTTGGACCAAATCTTGTGCACCAACACAACATTGTGGGCTAGGCAATGTCGAAAATCCAAACAAGAAAGGTTGGCAAGTGATAAGCTTCGCGATTACATCTTGACATCCTATTTGTGCATCCACACGTTAGTTTGATAACAGAAGTATCGAAACCAACATCAAAATAATCGGAATCGTGTTTCGAACCATTTTTTTGGATGTATATTTTTTGTGGATGTATATTTTGTATGGATGTAGTATTGGATAGTATTGGATGGTAAAGGGTATTTATAGGGGGATAAAAGTTCATTTTATGGTAAGGAATTAAATTAAATTAAATGTAATAAAGTTAATTTCAATCAACGATGTGATTTTTTCGGTTTATTTATTTATTTTTGGTATTGATTATAATATTTATAATAGGAATTAAATTAAATTAAATGTAATAAAGTTAATTTCAATCAACGATGTGATTTTTTCGGTTTATTTATTTATTTTTGGTATTGATTATAATATTTATAATAAACAATTTCTTTTGAAATAATTCCTTATTTGTTAAATGGCTAAAATACATTGTAAATTAAGAAATTAAGAAATTAAGAAATTGGCTTTAATTAGTTGTACCAAAGCATTAAAAAATTATAAATTAAGTAATTGGCTTTAATTAATTGTAACTTGTGCTTAAAATGTTGTAATTAAGAGTTTTTTATGTCGTTTTTATAATATAGTATATATAGATAATGATTTTTCCATATTTTATTTTATAAAATATTTTTCCATATTTTATTTTATAAAATCTTTTTACATAATGAGATGTAATATAAACTCTTTTTTCTTCCGTATTTTTTTCTAATATAAAATCTATTTTATTTTATAAAATCTACACGTATTTTATATTAGCATAATATAAAATCTACACATATTTTTTTTGCTGATATAAAATCTACACGTATTTTTTTTCACGAGCATTAAAAGAAGAAAAAAGAAGGTTGATATGAATTAAAAATAAAAAATAACGGTATACACTAATAAATTATCGTATTCTTTAAAATAAAAATAATCCGCAATACTTTCCAAATTAACCAAGTGTAAAGAAAATAAAATAGAAACGATGTAGATATAAAAATATTCTTCCATATTTTTAATATATTTACATTTAAATGTAAAATCGAAAATGAAAATAAAAGATTTTAAAATATTCTCTACAATCACTATAAATATATATAGCTTCTCTATGTATCATCCGAGTACAAGAAGAAGATGAACGGTCGGGTGTCAATGGCGGAACCTGCAACTGTACAAAATGTATTCCACTATATTTTTGTTTCTTTGAAAAACTACTTTTTTATATTTTATTTTATTTACTGAGGATTTGTTTATATTTTTCAAAATCCACAATCATATTTTTCGAATTAGAGGAATAAGATATATATACATATTTTTATTTTTATTGACTAATACTATGAGGTCTTGAAGTCAATAGTCAGATAAATTTTCAAGTGGTATTGAGTGAATTTGAACTATACTAGTTGAGTTGCCGGTTACAAAAGATATAAATCATTTATTTTCTTTGTCATATTTGATGTGGGTTGAATGTTGTTAATTAATCTACAAATTTATACGTTCAAAGTGATTGTCAAGTGTTGTCGAGGAGGTTTCAGAAAAATTGCAAAATCTGTAAAAACAAATATGTTCATATTTATAATTATTTCAATAATAGTGATATGTTGTGAGACATGTCGTTTGAGTTTTAAATAATATAATACAAAACTATTACCAATATTATTGCACAAACTTATAACATCAAACGATTAAGAATATATGCAAGTTAACCACTTATGAAAATACATTCGTTTTTCACATTGTATTTCATTAACTGTTAACAGAGAAATTACGTTTCATTTTAACTCGGTTCAATATTCCAACAAAAAATTTATCCTCCCGTGCAATGCACGGGCCCAACACTAGTATGTTTTATAATTACGATATTTGAAATTCAGTATTGAAATTAGGGGTGTTCGCGGTCCGATTTAAGCGGTTTAACCCCTCAGACCACAAACCAAACCGCAAGTGGCGGTTTTTTGATTTTCCAAACAGAGCGGTTTGACATCAAGTGCCAAAACCGGTCAAATGGACCGCGGTTTAGGCGGTTTGGTTGACCGGTTTAGACGATTTGGGCCTTTTAGTGGGCTTTAAAGTTTAAACATAAAAACATATAAAACTTTGAATTTTAAAGGTTAATTGGCTTGAGTCTATTTGAAATAAATAACAAAGTTCACAACAAAATAACAAAGTCCACAAAAGTTAACAAAACATCCCAAGATAAAACACTAAAAAAAAGTAATATGCAAAGTACAAATAAAATCCACGACTTCACTTCTTCATTTTTCCATTTTTTGTATTTCATAATCCATAAAGATTTCAATTTGTTAAAATACCTTAGGCCTTTTTATATATATTTGAACATTTGGGCATTATATAATCTATTCTTTATAATAAAGGTATATCTAAAAAAATAAAAAATAAATATTTATATATTTGGCGGTCGGTTTGGTCCAAACCGCCCAAAAAAACCTCCAGACCGCAGACCGGACCGGACCGTCCGGTTTGGCAATTTTCCAGACCAGACCGGACCGCCAGACCGCTCAAACCGCAAAAAACGGTCCGGTTTGACTTGGTTCGACCGGTTTGAACGGTCCAACGTTTTTTTTGAACACCCCTAATTGAAATATACTTTACATAATACATTTAAGTAGATAAAATTTTAAAAACTTCAAAAATATTGAAATAAACTTTAAAATCTTGAAAAAACTTGTATTATAATTTATAAAAGCCAGACATTAAAATCCCGTAATATATATAACCGATCTCGAACCATCAAACCATAACCGATCCTATCGGTCCCAATTTAACCATCACTAACTAAACCACTTTCAAAGTAACTAGGTTTGAAAGACATGAGCCTTGTCCAAACCAACTGGGCTCGAATAATTGGGCCGGTATTTTATGACGGGCCAATTTACATGGGCCTGGGCCTCTAGGGCCGTACACCGATCTTCTTTAAAATCCTTTTACACAACTCGAAACCTTATATCACCCTAGGGTTTTTTCGATCAACAACACAGGCGGCAAGGTTCTTACTTTCTAGGGCTCACACGGTGCCAAGAAAATCTGCTGTTCAATTCAGGTACGACTATCGTTTATATTGTTTTTCTCTTCCTGTTAATTGCGTTTATCTTGCTGATTCGTGATCTGATCTGGTTGTGTTTGTGTTTTGCATCGACGTGTTGATTTATTCTTGGGATTTTGTTTTTTGTTTTTGTTTTTGACAGAGAAAGATGTCGATCGGAGAGCTAGCTAGCACTTACGCTTGTTTGATTCTGTCTGACGATGGCATCCCTATCACCGTAAGTGATTTCTATTGCTATATTATATGCACAAATGTTCGATTTTGGTTTATGTTTTTCGTTTTTGTGCGTTTTCTATATTTCCTTGCTTGAATGATGAACAATACTTGTGCCAATTGTTGTATTCATCGTCAAGCGTAGATTTCTCGCAATTAATTTTATTTTTGGGAATGCGTATATTTGTATTATGTATTGAGGTTTTTGTAATTTCAATTTCTTAAAACGTTGTATTTGAAGCTATAATTGTATTTTTCATTTTCTATTTGTTAGTAATGATTGAACGTACACATGTATATACGAAATGAAAAGTTAACTGAGATGCTTTATGTCACCGAGCAATTTGTGTTTGCATATGTGATTTGTGGTTGGGTAACTAATTGTGCATGTTTTAAATATTGCAGTCAGATGGTCTGATATTTGACTTTGAAATAGATAGATTGCACACATTGTTTTCGAGAATTTGATGCCATTGTGGGCTTTATTCATACTACTAGTAATAGATAGATTACTAGTGATGACTGATATTCGTCAAACTCATTACAAGAAAACACATTCTGTAAATTAGATGTTAATGGGTTGATTTTCACTTAGAAATGGATTGGTTACATAAACCATTTGAGGAAGTTAAGATGCGTTTAGTGCTCTTCAATTTTCGTTTGGCATACTACGCACACTTGTGCAATCAGGTGTTGGATTTATGATGAAATTCTTATCAGGTTGGATTTGAGAAGTTGTAGGTGTGATGTTCAAAAAAATGTGACATCAAAACATGCTATACAATTTATTTCGTTGTTGTCTATCTGTGAGGATGTGGTGTAGTGATTTAATTTCATCTCCATGATGTGAATTGTTCATTGCAGGCTGAGAAGATTGCCACCATCTTGAAGGCAGCCAATGTTCAATGTGAATCTTACTGGCCAAGTTTGTTTGCTAAGCTAGCAGAGAAGAAAAACATTGAGGATCTCATCGTAAATGTTGGCGCTGGTGGTGGTGGCGGTGCTGCACCCGCTGTTGCTGCTCCTGCAGCTGCTGCTGGTGGTGCTGCCGCTGCTCCTCCACCAGAAGAGAAGAAGGTAAACTTTCACAGTTTTTATTGTTCTTTTTATAAAGATTTGCATCTTTTTTTAGTTATAATCTAATTGTTTCTTTCATTCTACATGCACAGGAGGAACCCAAGGAAGAGAGTGACGATGACATGGGATTTAGCTTATTTGATTAGAAGCCTCTTATTGGTATGCTTTAGTTAAACAATCCGTCTATTGCAACACTTTGAGCAGTTAAAACATAGTTCTACCACCTATTTTCTATTTTGCGTTCTTGTAGGAGTTTCGTACTTGGCTTTTTTTAAGAAGCATTTTTGTCCAATCGTTTTATATTTCAGGTCGAATATATCTACTTCTCTTCTTTTAAATACAACGACAAAATAGGATCGGGCAAAATCCCATTCTGCCCTGTGATCACGATGGTATATAACCATTTAGTTATTGGAATTTGGATGGATAAGCATTCAAATTCAAGCTATATTTGTTATGGCTATATCCAATGTTGGTTGATCCCGTGGCTTTGCTGTTCTACTGGCTTTATTTTATGATTGAAAATATATAAGTATGGGATCCCTTTTAAGCGATCTAGGGATCATAAATATGGGAAATGCTAACCGAGTAAGGGACCGTTTATCACACAGCGTTTACTAAGTCATATTACCGTATTTGGATGCATATGACAAGGATCAAGAGTTTTATCTTGATCGGTAAGAGTGAAGGCGAGGACCGAGAGTCTTACCTGGTAAGCGAGGGTTGTCATCTCTTACCACGGTTAGTGCTTACTAGATTGTGTTAAAATTACCGGTAAATACTTACCCGGATAAGCGTTTGTTTGGTAAACAATCCGTAAGTGAGTTTAGTTAGTGGTGGATTCAGGATGTCAAGTGATTGGGGCACACCTAGGGATATAAAAAATCCAACTAACACCCGAGTTGGATGAGGTTTGGGTTCTGGTTTATTATAATTTTGGGTTATTTGTGAATCTTTAGTAAAACACCATTTTTGACGATAGTGGAATACATATAATCTGACAAAATTAACAAGTGCTGGACTTGATTACTGAAATCTTCCAGAAAACGCTATAGAAATGCGACATCAAAAGCGGTAAACAGGTTGTTGGGAGCAATGAGTGGGGGTGTTTCGGAAAACTGAGGAACTGTGATGAACCATTTGATCCAATAATCGCAAAAATCGGTAAAATCCGAAAATAAAATTACCGAAAACCAAAAGTCCTAGTATTCACAGGTCGGTTTCGTTTTTGATTTTTAGTTACCTGAACTGCATCGTATATTGTGTTATTTGTTTATAACTTAAACAATTTTATGTTTTCGTTGTCAAAATTACGGTGGATGATTAAATTATTTGGTGGTATGAAGTCGTGAAAGAGTTGACATTAATAAAAAATGAATGTTTTTAAAAAAAGAAACTTATTTTAATTTGTAGCATTTTGATTATTTTTATTTATTTGGTGTTTAATTGTTTTAGATGTTGTATTTTGGTACCATTTTTATATTATAAATGATATTAACCGTGAACCGAACTGTGGGTTCAGTTTGATACGGTTCGGTTCAACTTATGGTTCAGTTCCTGTTGGGATAACCAAACATCCGTTTGGTTCACATTTTCTTTACTAACTGAATTATGAGTGAGTTAAGGTTGATAAGGTTAGGTAAATACAAGATTTAGGCTTCTTAAGAAACTTTTTTTGACCTAATTAGTTGCAAGTGTTTAAAAAACTTGTTAATTTTGAATATTTATGTTATATATAAACACTACATTACATCTTTACTTGAAGGAAATGAATACAACTATCAAAAATTGCCAAAATGTAGATACATATAATTATTTATTAGAACAAGTGGAAGATGAATATAAAGCTGTGTTGAGTTTTTATTTTAGTAAGGATACATTAAGAAAAAAGATAAAAACATTATTTTATGGTTTTTGTAAAAACTTTCATGATCTAAAAACTCTATTGTGGTAATAGAGTTTTTACCATTTTACTATATGTTATGATATTGTCTACAGATCATAAAAATGTTAACTAATAATCATAAAATATATTTATTAATTTAGTTTATTTTTCAATTCATACAAATTTTTTATTTCGTTTTATTAAATTCAATTTTTAAATTTATTCATAAATAATTAAAGTATATATTTATCTCGTTTTTTTTATATTAGTTTTAAATAACTTTAAAATATAAAAATTGTAAATTAATATTAAAAAAGCCATACATAAAATAATGTTTAGAAGCATTCAATATGTTGGTCGTGATGGTTGTGGTTGTGGGTGAAACTTGAGGAAACAACCTCTTGACGATTGCATTATGATATGATAAAAAAATACTATGTCCTAAATTTTTACGTTACATTCTTGTTACGTTAATACACATATATTTGAAAAAATAATATAAATATGGATTAAATAAATTTAAAATAAACAAAAATCTGATGCATCTTAAATTTTATTAGTGATATAGGAATGAGATGTTGAATTTTGGGACAAGTAATTTTATCCATTTGAACCTATGGAACCATTTACTAGTTTTAACCGGCTAGTAAGCTAGCTGGTAGTTGATAAGTTAGCTGATGAAAAAGTCATGCTTGGCAAAAACTAGCTTATAAACATGTAAAATTACTAAAAAGAATATCTAGAAAAAATAATCAATAACAATATTTAATAATATAATTAAAACAAATTTATAGTCATATAATATATTAATTAATACTAAATAATATAATATGTTAATTAAAAGAATTTAAAATTTATTATTATATATATTATAAGTTTTGAATTTTAATGAAATGAAAAAATAAATCTACAATTAAATTATGATTTTAAATAACTTTTACATATAATATGGAAAAAATAATCAAATACTAATTACAAAAAAAAATTGATAACTAAAATATATTGATCAATATTAAAAAAAATTGATAAAAAATTATCAATAATTCTAAATAATTAAAAATTAATATCAATGTATAATTAAAATTTATGTTATAATTTTTAGATAATATTAATTAATAATAATAAATTTTAATAATTAATATTTGTTTATAATTAATAGTTAATATATAATAATAGATATTAATGAGAGTATAATTGGAATAATCACAAAAAGTTTCTCATAAGCTTCTTCAAGTAGCTTATAAAAAATCTAGCTTATAAACTTATGTCCATCCAAACATGTACCTAGAAAATATGTTAACTTATTTTTACCAAACAATACCCAAACGTTTATTAGGTAATATCAACTTCAATTACGCGACAAAAACCATAAGTCACTAGAAAAAGAAAAAAGAGTATATAACATATTTGATGTAACCCTCTTCACCAAAGTTTGGCTATAGTTTTGCACATTTTTTCACTAGCCTTGACTAGTGATGGCCAAATGGACCCGGCCCGATCGATTAACCGAAACCGACCCGACTGAAAGCCCGACCCGGTGGAAAACCGGTTTTGAGCCCGAAAACCTAGACCGGTTTGGGTTTTTGGCATTTTCGGCGGCTCGGCCCGGCTCGGCCCGAAACCGGTTCCCGGCCCGGTTTTTGGCCCGGTCCGGCCCGATTTTCACATTTTAAAAAATATAGCCGTTTATAGCCGTTTGTATTGATTTTTTGATCGTTTTTTGGTGTTTTTTACCCCTCAAACCCATATAAATACTTGTGTTGGTTATGGATAGTGACACCAACTTACAAAACGCAAAAAACGCATACAATTTTCATTTATCGGCTCTCGTTATATTCGTTTCTCGCAAGTTCTAGTATAATATCTCTAGTTCTTTACTCTCTAGTCTCTACTATCAAGTGATTCAAGTCTCTACTCTCAAAATGGCCGAACAAAATTACCAAGTTATTGCCGATCATGGACGAAAAGCACCAATTTGGAACCATTTCAACTTGGTGATGCTCCCCGACGGTACAAAAAAAGCAAAATGCAAACGGTGTGGAGATCTTCTTGCGGCGGCCGCAAATACCACGTTAAAGCGTCACTACGAGTCTTCGTGCAAGAAGTTGAAATCGGGTGACGATCCAAGTCAACCCATACTTGACAATTCCGGTCAAGTATGGTCGTATGATGCCGCGTTGGCCCGAGAAATGCAAATGAAATGTGTCATTCAAGTGAGGTTGCCGTTCGGACATTTCGACAATCCTCACATTACGAACATGATCAAACTCTCGCTCCAACCACGCTACGTGGGTTCGGTAAGTCGTCAAACTCTTAGACGTGATGCTATAAAACTTTGGAAAATGGCCAAAAAAGATACGCGATAAACGTTTTTAACATTATCCAACAATATTTCTTTAACGTGTGATATATGGAGCGCACCATTCGGATTGCCGCAATCTTATATATGCATAACGGCACATTGGATTGTGCCGCAATTGTGGCAATTATGCAAACGTGTAATCACGTTTGAGCACTTTGGTTCGCCACATTCGGGTGAGCGTCAATTTAATATCATTATGAGAAATATTGAATATTATAATTTAACTAATAAGGTTATTAGTATTTCGTTTGATAATGCTAGTAATAATACGTTATGTGTTGAGAAATTAAAGTTGGCTTTAGCCCCTATTTTAAATGGAAAATTATTTCACACACGTTGTTGCGCACACATAATAAATCTAGCCGTTCAAGACGGCTTAGTAGTATGTAAACATTCTTTAACTAAGTTTAGACTTATGTTACGCCGGATTTTCACAAAAGGTAAAAGCATGCAACAAGCATATATAAAATATTGCAAAGATGTCGGTTTTAAAGCTTTGGGACCGGCACACGATATGGCGGTTCGATGGAATTCGACTTACAAAATGATGGATAATTTATTAAGACAAAAACCATATATTCACGCATTTTATAACATTCAATACCCGGATAACACGATATCTGAATATGATTGGGAAATGCTTGAAGGCTTACATGATATTTTGGGCGATTTCAAAACTGCAATAACTTTGTTATCCGGTATTTATTATCCAACAAGCCCTTTACTTTTAAATCAAATATATATTTTGGCAAGTAAAATTTCTCAATACGAAGACCATTTCAACTTTCGAAACATGGTAGCACCAATGAAAGCAAAATTGTTAAAATATTTTAAAGAGATCCCCTTCAGTTTTCTTTGTGCCGCGGCATTAAATCCGTATTTAAATGTTACGGGTGTCGAAGTTTTAATACAATCAATATGTGTAGCGTTTGGTTTGGATACGGCTACAAATTCTTCTTTTTCAAGGAACCGCATACTACAATTTAATAATGATTTTCATCAATTCTTTGATATTTATAGAATTAATTATGGGGGAGGAAGCCAACAAACCCCTACAACTCAAATGTTTTCACCGGGTTCTAGTTCTCGTGGGCGAAACCGGTCCGACTTAATGGCAAATTTAATGAACTCGGTTTTAAATGAATCTAGTAAAAAATCTAGATTTGATGGAGATAATTTGAGTGAATTCAATATGTACATACATACTAATTTTATAGCGGCATCCTCCACAACCGTCAGCGATGTTGAATCACTAGATTTATTAGAATGGTGGAAAGGTAAACAACCTCAATACCCGGTTTTGGCATCTATTGCCCTTGATATACTAACAATCCAAGCTAGTACCGTAGCTTTGGAGTCTGCTTTTTCTCTTAGTGGCAGGATCATATCGGAGCGTCGGTCAAGATTAACCCCGGAGTCGGTAGAGTGCTGCATATGTTTGAAGGATTACTTGGATGGCCAACAAAGAATTCAACATGAAACAAGCTTGGAGGCGGATATAGACGACGTAGAATTAAACTTAGCCGAAAACGAAGTCGACGAAGGACTAAGTACACCGGGAACCGTAACCGAGGACGATGCTAGTAGTAGTAGTGCCGGTGGCGTCTCACGTTACGACGATGAAGAAGAAGAACCAGACATCGACCGCCTTGAGGATAATACGACTGTTGATCGACTAGAAAAGTACGGAACTCTTGAAGACTACAATCCAGAGTATAATCCATACTATAATCCATACAATCCATACAATTACAATCCATGGGGATGGAGTGAGGGTGGGAGTTCGGGAGCGGGACCTTCGGGTTCTTAAAATTTATGTATTGTAAGTTTATAACTTAAAATTATAAATAAAATGTATTTTTAAAGTGTATTTTAGAGATTTATTATAAATAAAACGTATTTTTAAAGTGTTTTTTAGTGATCCAATCCAATTTTTATTTTTTAAAGTTTAGTAATTAATTATTATATAAAAGAAATTATTAAAAAATAAAAAAAAATTGAAGGCCCGATCTTGGCCCGGTTTTGGGCCCGACCCAACCCGGTTTTGGGTGAACCGGTTTACCCCAACACTAACCGGGCCACCCCTTTTCGGGTGAAGCCCGGCCCGGCCCGGCCCGAATCCCGTTTGGGCCCGGTTTTTGCTTTCACTGTAGCGGCCCGGCCCGGCTCGGCCCGAGCCCGATTTTTGGCCATCACTAGTTTTTCTAAGTGTTTGTCAAATTGAATATTTGTTTTTGCTTTTTTATACTAATTGGTTTTGAGTTAAAGTAATACCTTCATATTCATGAAGATCCAACGAGTTTAACCCGACATGGCTCCTTAATGACGAACCAAGACTGGAGAAAATTATTGATAAGGATTATGTCGTTGGTATTGATGCGTTGTAGGGATAGTTGAGTAATTCTCAGTTTCTTACAATCTCTTAGAATATCCCAGACATTTTAAGCTTGAACCCTTTATTGTAGTTTTTATCTGGTCTCAACATCTCTTTCGTTTTATCCAACTATGAAAAATATATGATATATATATAAATAAATAAAAATAATGATCAATTAAAAATTATTAATAGTAGTAAATACTTACAACATCTTGTTCAAAGGCACCATGTGGATTCTTATTTTGATTTTTTTTAGAATGGTGTCTTAGGCTATGTTCAGACTAATCCCGACAAATTGTGACCGCAAGAAATCAACCCTGATAAACTCAGTGACAACAATTGTTGTGTAAACTTGGAATTGAACCCTAGGCAGATGGGATATTTCACCACATCCCTCAGGGCCTCAACCACTACGCCACAACCCTTGTGGTTCTTATTTAGAATTTGGTCGATACACCCTCATAATTTGGAACTGCTTTAACGATGACCAACATCTATGTTTCTAAACGCTCTTCTTGGTCGACATTAGCTTTTGAATGACTCACATGCATATGATATTGAGTTTCAATTCTCCGCCCAAAATTTTATCTTTTGTTTGGTTTATGTCCACTATTTGATTTTGAGATACGTCAAGATTCATGTGACATAACTGCATATCATCGTTTTTTGAGTAGGATGAAGTTTGAAATGAAGACATTTTTAAAGAAATTGTAAGTTAAAAGAATTGCAGGAGTGAAGATAATAAGATCGTCCACTATTTATATACAAAATATCTCCACACCACCCATCCAATATATCAGAAACACACCTCCATATTCTTATCTCACTATCCCATACAAGTTGCTATACCATATTAGACTATACATTCTTATCCTTAGTGGCGGATCTAGAATTTTTTTTTCTGGTAAGGGCATCTTTTAAGGTAGATTAAATGTCTGTAAAGTTTTCCTGTGTTTTTTAGCCTAAATCCATCGTTTTGAGGGATTTTTAAAGTTTTTTTTTTGGTTAAATTCAACGGATTTTTAAGCATGTTTGTCGATTTTGAGAGACTTTTTCGGGTTTTTTAGTTAATTTCAAGAGTGTTTTTTGGTTGGTTTCGATGTATTTTTTTGGTTGATGGGGTCCTAAACAAAAAATTACTTACCTAAAAAAATTCTCTATTTTCCCCATTTAATGGGGGCCCTTCCCCCCTCTAATTTGTATGTACATCCGTCCCTGCTTATCCCATTATCCTATACAAGTCATTATACCATATTAGACTACACATTTACAAATTCTTATCTCACTTTTCGATACAAGTTTAAGAGCATCTCCAACAATCATGCTATAATTTTTCTAAAATAGAAGATAAAAAGTTAATATCTCTAAAAGAATTTACATCCAACTCCAACAGCTACTTTATTTTAGCATTTCTATCATCAATTATATTATTAAAATATTCAATACATTTAATAAAATATTATTTCTATTTTCTAAACACACAACTTCAATGTCTCTTATTAGTTAAAAAAAAATTAATACTATTTCTCTCTCTTAATTATGGAGTTAAATTTGGAGATTTTTACCTTCTCTCTCTTATTTTTTTTCTAATTTAACATATGGTATATCATAGTTGTTTGAGCAAAAAAGTTACTAAAATCTCACTTTTTTCTATTTTAACATAGATATAAGATATAAGATTAGACATTTCCACACCTCCCAGTATCACATACACTTCCAGATTCATATCTCACTATCCGATACAAGTTTATTATATCGAATTAGACAACACACTTCCAGATTCTTTTTACCCTACGCCATACAAGTCACTATATCAAAATAAACAACAAACTTCCCACTATCCCACACTTCAAAATTGTCATTTTCATTTTAACAAAACTTCATTAAATAAATTATTTATTTACTATAATAATTATGTGCAAATTATAATATCGTATTTAAAAATGGTTTAATAGTAATAAAATATATTTTCTTATATGGAAATGGATCCACCAATTTGATGTTTTTATTATGTACGGTTAAAGCTGAATTATTTTTTTGGTGTAAAGAGAGCTACCACTTTTAGTATTTTGGTGTTTTCTTTTTTAGTGTTCTAGGTTACAGTTGGTCTAATCGTCAACACCCTTACTTATTTTATAGGTAAGATTCTCAACCATCAAAATGGCAGTATTCTCAACCGTCAAAATGACGTTATTAAAATTATTGGTAAGCACCAATCAAGTAAAATTTATCACATTTACTTACCAAATAAGATTCTCAGTCTTCTTCAGTAAAACTAGAGCCAGTAAAAATAAATGCTCCAATAAGCGCTTACCTTTGGTTCTAAGTTCCTTCATTTTCTATCAACTAACAAGCTAAAAAAAGGCCATTGTTGCAAACATATTCGTGATTGCAAAGGGTTTTTTAACTTTACTTTCAGATGAATAAAACCAATCCAATTTTGATGGTCCCATCGGCACACTAAATATTCCAACACCTAACACACAAATAATACAAATACATGCTAAACTTGCACAAAATGCCTCCAATTTAGCATCATCTAAAAAACCATACAAACATGAACTTAAAAAACACCAATTACGTCAACCTGCCAACACACAAAGTGCTTCTAATTCAGCTCTTTTGTTCGGTTTCAGCAACGTTTCCGTATTGCCACGGGTTGAACTCCATTGTGGAGATGTCAACATCTTCAGCAGTGCCGCTGTTATCAATTGCAGCTCGGTGATCTGAATATTTCCCGTTGTACTGGTAAATTTCCAGGTCACCCCAAGGTGTTGGAGCAACTTCTTCGGTTATTTCAAACCATCGTGGACTGAATTCCTGACCCTTTGCCTCTCGAGCCCTCTTCTCGGCTCTTTGTTTCTCCTCTAGACTAAAAAAGGGGTAACACAAAACATTAGATTGCATAAAGTGAATGTTACGCTGTTTTAAAGGATTTATCATATCAAATAATAACTGAAATGTCCTCGAAAAGTTTCCTTGTGTCCCATTTGTTTTAACCATTTCTCGACATATTGAGTGGGACCCATAACCACATGTTCCCATTCCTTAGACGGAAAGGTATGTGGCCATGAAAGGCAAAGGAAGGCTGGAATTCCAATAGGCATCTATTTATTGAATTCACCCAACCCGACAATGCCTGCTTGGATCACATGTAGACAAATAGACACAGGTTGATGAGCAATTTACCCTTTTTCGTGCAATTTAAATGAGACTAATGAAAACAATAAGTAACATGTAACATCTTCACAAATGAAGAAAATTTTGGTGATAGTACCATCTCATCATCCTAACATTTCCAAAGGTGCATACTTATGTATCTGGATGACCAAAATATAGTTACCAGCAATCAAATGGCAATTCTAATTTAGGATGATTGGGGTAACTGGAAATAAAAAATGATGGAGTCCCATGAAATTTACAATATTTCAACTTTTGGCGAGTTTCCTTGCGCATTGTCATCATAAAAGGAAATCAATGATATCATTTTGGGACTATAAGATTCTCATATTTTGTCATTATCAAAAGGTATGGTACTTAAGACAACAGTCAAAACATTTCTCCCAAACTCTCTGTCATTTGAAATATTGCAATTTTCATGTGAAAAAATCCAAGAAGCAAAGAACAAAAAGTGGCAAAAGCCTGATACAGGGAGACTCAAGACTAAGGGGCCGTTTACCAAATGCTTACCGAGTAAGCCTTCATCAGGTGTCACTTACCTTAACAAGTGGCAACAAGTGGGCATGGCAAGGACCAAGGATCTTACCCGGTAAGAGGCATAGGAAGGACCAAGAATCTTACCCGGTAAGAGGCGAAGGAAGGACCAAGAATCTCACCGGTAAGTGAGGGAGAAGACTCTTACATGGTAAGCGCTTACCAGGTAAAAGACGTTTACCAACAATCCATTTTGATGGCCGATAATGTTACCAGATAAGGTCGGTGAGGGCGGTGATTCTTCCCGATAAATGCTTACCCGGTAAGCTTTTAGTAAGCGGCCTCTAATCCTCAGTCTTAGTTGTATTCGACTTTCACCTGTGCTCCAACATATGTTTGTGTGTGTGTGTGTGTGTGAGAGAGAGAGAGAGAGAGAGAGAGAGAGAGGTACATGCTCTTTTCTGAACCAGCTTTAGACAGGTCACCCTTTTCAAGCGCATATCTATCTGGACGTAAGCGAGAATCTGATGCCAATAGCTTCTTTGGTGCTGTATCAAAGCTGTTTACTTTATGTGCAAAATGCGTATACTGAAATTTGTCGTTTGCAGGAGCCTCGGCAACTCTCCAAACCTTCAAAAGACAACCATCAGGCAGGCAGTTCTTCCATATGTTTCTACTAACAGTGCAATTAGCTTATTTGAGCTACCTAAGTGTAATGATTAGCCATTTAAATGCATAGAACTCCTGCATTGTAGTGGCATGAACTTCAACACCTAAAGCTTAATTGGTCAATTCCATCCAACAGCCTAAAGCAAAAGCTCAGATCCTATGCCTTTCAGCATCCGAACACAAATTAGTAAATATTACTTGAAACAAATATAGGAACCATCTTTCAACATGTGTAATACATGGTTATTGTGGTTTTTCCATGGACGCCTTAAATATTTATGTGAAAAGAATCAGTAGCATGTTGTCCAACTCAAAGTTGTTAAAGGCTCAAGGCGCACTTAGGCGCAAAGGGGTCCCGAGGCCTAGGCGCGAGGCGCAAGCATGAGGCGCAGGCCTTAGGAATGCAAGGCACATCTTATCAATACATACACACAACTCAAATATGCAATAAGTACAAGCCTCCAATGCAACAACCAACAATACATCGATAAAGGCATAAGGGAGGGGTTTAAAGCATGAGTCGTGAGGGAGAAGTTTTAAGGTCTGGGTATTTATAGAGAAGAAAGCTTGAAGTTTTAATGACCTGGTATTAGAGTCATCTATTTAGTAACTCTTTCTTTAAGAAGTTAGGAGATGAGAAAACTTATTTAATATTGGGGTTTGACTAGGTATTTAGTAACTCTTTATGAGGCGCACCTAGGCCCACAAGGAGCCTCAGCCAAGACGCAGGGCCTTAGTGAGCCTCATGAATACGCCGAGCCTTGATTTCAAAAAAGCCCAAGACCTTGAGCCTTATGATATGAGCCTCATAGCCTAGGCGCGCCTCAGGTGTGCTTTTTACAACCATACTCCAACTAGACCATAATAACATTATTGGCAAAATGCATCAAAATGTAATATAGTTTGGCTTAATTCCTATCTCGTGTCGTGAAGATTTTTTTTCCTATATCAATGTAAAAGAATTTCCATTTTTTTTTATTTTGTACCCATTTTGACCGGTAACCTGCCTTGTAACATTTGACGCCATGGATACCCGTTTACGAAAGGTTTATGAATAGGGTTACGGCCAAGTGGACGATAAACTTGATGTCCACGTCAAAATGTTACAAGATCAGTGGATTACCAGTCAAAATGGGTAAAGAATAGAAAATTTTGAAACATTTGTTACATTAAATGGCAACTTTTTGGAACTTTGTTACATTCATTGAGAAAAAAAAATTGTTACACTAAATATGAACTAAGGCAAACTTCATTGCAATTTGATGCATTTTGCCCTAACATCATTATGAAATCTGGTATCAACTCTTTGTTGACAAGGTCAACATATGAAGCTTGTACCATTAGCAAGTTCCATGTAACAACTAACAATCAACTCCATGCATTTTCATCTACTTCTAGGTGTTATTTCATAATTGAATTTAACGAAATGGCAAGATTACATTTGATGTCTTGGTAAAGTGAAGGGTCCACCTAGGGTCCATGGTAGAGCATTGGTCAACATGGCATGTGAAAAATAATCAGTGCCAATATACATATAGCTGGCGCATGACATATGTGCCAAAAAGATAGGCCTCCTGAGGCCTAGGTTAGACGTGGGGCGTGTTACCTTTGTTATGATTTCTTGCACCTGCTCTATTTGTATGTTTTATTTGTTTGTGTGTTTCAACGTTGTTGCTTACTTCTAATCTGCTAGGCTTGTTTGGCATGGTTTATTAGTGTCAAAACACTCTTTCAGAAGCTAACCTCTTTCAGTTCCGTGCCTGGAAGGGGTTCCCCTTCCAAATCACAAGGCTGATAGCTCATAGACTTGTTCCATTTGCCTGTCATCAATATCTTAGGTTCTTCAGAGGCATTATATACATATCCATCCACTTCATAGCGACCAGCACTGCAATCAAACACAAAAAATACATACATTAGGCTAAGTACCCCAGATATATTTATATAAAATTTTACGTCCATTTCACAATAGCACTTCGAAAACTAGTCATTCATTCATTTACAGTTGAGTATGTAGCTGCTGCAGGCTGCACCGCAATGAGCCAGATAAAGAATTTCAGGTTTTCACTAAAAACAACCCTCCCAAAATAAGTAAATTGATGGTAATGTTAATCACAATTGCATACAGGATACAGGCTATGATATTTACTAAAGAATTGAGCAAAAATACTCTAGGACATACTCATATGCTTAATACAGGATACAGGCTATGATATTTACTAAAAAAATTTACATCCATTTCACAATAGCACTTCGAAAACTCTGCCCAAACTAAATGAATATTTTCTTGAAATACGAAGATGATTCCTCTTGAAGGTTAAATTACTCAAAAGCACAACATCTTAAGTGACTGTATTTGCATACTATGAACAAAGAAAAAGAATGGAAGGAAGCTAGACATGTTTTTCAACTTGCATTAACAACAAAAAGCAGGAGGTTTTGCACCACAAAAGGCAGTGAGAAAGCGAAGTGGGAGGCACACACCCGAACCAACCACATGGTTGAAAATACAGCACAACTTTGTCGCCTGTAGTCAAGTTGGTCAAAACCATCTCCCCTGGAGAATCAACCCATGTTCTTCCGAATATTAGATTATTAACTTTGGTGGGAGGGGGAACCAGCTCTAGGATCACTCCATCTTTCTTTAGCTTCAAACGTGTTCTGCAGACAAAATTGTCAGAAAAATAAGCATAAATACCGTCATGATCCTTCAACGCCTCCTACAGATACTACCACGTAAGACTATAGAATATAGATACATATTTCCCCAAAAGAGTAAGTAGCTAAGACACTTTACTGCAGATAAGGTTGGTAATCTAATGATCGTGGTCAATGAAATTTGAGTCAGTTTTGCATAATCAATCAAATGATCTGGATAGCGTACGTCTACATTGCACACAGTTGATTGCAAATAAATATTACAATGAGGTGCAATGACTTGTACCTCAATTAGGTTTTAGTGAAATCTTAGTGATGCAAAATTATTTGAGTAATTGTTTGTGTTAAAAATAAGCTACACGTGTGGCTTACTAATTAGGCATGTGAAGGAATACCGGAATTCTAGTTTGTCCTGCTAAAAGGGATATTATATGCAATCTGAAGGACGGAAACATCATCCATGTTGGTCTATATGCAAATACTAATAAACAAATATAAATGTTCATAGTTTTGGTTTATATCCATGTTGGTTAATATGCAATTAGTTACAAATGTTCATAGCTTTGGTTTATATCCATGTTGGTTTAGAATTAAAAGCATAGTACAAAAACCTACAGAACTCTCAAAAAGTGGGAGCATGTAATAGGGAGCTACAGTACTTGAAAGGAGTATAAACCCCTATCAAATTCCAAAATTTAAGAAATGCAACATATTTGTATCCAAATGAGAACAAGAAATCATAGTGGAGCTATTTACCTTCCAAGAGGATACACATCAAGCGAGTTACCAAGAAATTTAGTCTTCACTTTTGAAGTTATATCATAAACAAAATGCTCGTTCTCAGCATGTGCAGCACTCATTGGAGGGTGGTGACTAACCTGATTTACGTAATGTATCAGTCACTTCATGAGATATACCAACATGCTGGATAACAGAAAGATGCCAAACTTAAAAAATATATTAGTGGAGACGAAGTCTCATGTCAAACTTAAGCATTCTCATGTTCATAGGCTATGCCAGGTATAAGAGGTGGGGTGGGAAGATAGGAAGAGCAAAAATTTGAAATATAAGATTTCATGTCATTAGTTCATATTAATATATTAAATGTAGATAGCGGTGAGTTGAAATATCAAAAAATTGATTTAGACTACTTATTCTATCACCAACCTTTTCTCTTTCATGTGTTTGTCCTGCTCAATTGGTAAACCAAACCAAACCAAACCAAATGAACCCTGTGAATCCCACATGGAGTAAGGTCTGGGGAGGGTAGGATTAGGATGTATGCAGACCTTACCTCTACTCAAGGAGTAAAGAGGTTGTTTCTATGAAGACCTATGGCTTATATAAAGGTTTTGAAACAAGAATTGTGCAAAGAAATATTGATCCCAAATGTTTTACAAAAGTTTGAAAGAAAAGAAAGAGAAAAAAAAAATGAAAGAAAAAAAGGTTTGGAAGAGTTGAAGAGAAAGTACAAGAAAAAATAATAAAGCAAACAAGGACCTTGAAGGCATACGGGGAGGTACAAAACCACCAAACTAACTAAAGACATAGTGACGATAAAACAAACAAGCAAGTAGGTGTGAAATAGAAATTGCAACTATCCTGTGTTCTCTTTCCTTCCCACCAACCAGTTGGAGCCATATTTTGCCCTTCCCTTCCTTCATATAGATTTATTTTAGTAAAATGAAAATACAAACCAGATATAGATATAGATATAGATATCAAACATATGAGAAACAGAAGTCACATTAAAGTACACGAGGTATTTAAATTATCACCTGCTCTGCAATAAATGTTATGCCACAATGATTAACCATTTCATAGGTTTCACCAAGAATTGGGTTGAATGGCTTCCAAGTTCGTTGCAACGCATAGTATACTGATATGAACCATGATGCTGAAACAGAAAACCGTCATTACCACCTAGCAACCAAATGCTTGTGGAAACGTATATAAGAGAGAGGACAGTTTGTGATATGCATGGGTGTAATTGTGCACGTGTCAAGCATATGTGTGAGAGAGAGAGAGAGAGAGAGAGAGAAAGAAAGAGAGATACCAGTATAGACTAATCTCATGTATGGATCCTCACATTCATCTGCTAGTTCTAACAGGTGGGAATATTCCATCAGCTGTAAAAATATATGTAGCATCTTACTAGCACAACTCAATAAGTGTACAAGCAGCACATATAGAAATTGTAGGTGATGTCGACAAACCTCTGCCATTTTCTGCAGCATTGTCATGGGCTCGAATATGAGCACCGGTAAAGTCACCATTGACGTGATATCAGCACCTACATACTTCTGCATCATCTTCCAGTAACTATCACGATCCTACAAAAAATATGAGGTTCAAAGTACATATCAGGAGATGATGAAAGGATTACAAATTGTTGAATCATTACATTACAGACACTGTCTATAGAACATATAATGAGCATCTGAATATCAATCACTTACAGGAAGAACAACACAGCCTTTATTGAACTAATTGGAGACATGCCCTCAAGAAAACTTGTAAGACAAAAGGAAGATATGAAAATAAAAAATAGGAAGATAAAAGAGAAGAAGTTTCAAAATTTTGAATGATAAGTACTGGGTAGTATAAAACAAATATAAAACAATTTCCACATTTTGTAGTTGAAAAGAAGTGGTATCATTGTATCGTACATTATTAACTGAACTTGAGCATCAAGAAAGTATATAGACTCATGGAACACCAACAGATGCATAGAAATCAGATGATGGAATGCATTTGAATAATGAATGTCAGTGTCTCAGAAAAGAGGGTTCCAGTTCCTCCCATATATGCCACATTCCAGGGATCAGAACCCTTCTGAATTACAGCATAATGTGAACTGTGAATAAATTATATGCTGCCCACTAATCACAAAATCACTGAACAGTGACGCAAATAAATAAGAAGACACCAAGTAATTTCCAATATAATGAACACAGGATTACAGTTCAAATGAGAGCAAACATAAATTTTACACACAAGCAGCAGTTTGCTCCTATATCAAATCAATTTCTATTTTCTTGAATTGCGTAAATGAGGTATAAGCCTATTATAAATACAAATGGCAAACAGCAGCTCCTGAATCAGTATGAAGTGAAAGCAAAAACAAGTCTACAGATTTATAAATCATGAAATTGTATGAAAGATAAAGAGTTACTGCACCTCCTGCTTCCATCTGCCTCTTTGTGCTTCAGTTTCAGCATCTTCCGTGCCTCCTTCAGGATTTATAACTTCTAGCCCCTCATAACCAAGCAAACTGCAGAAGAAAAATATAAATGTATGTAGGTGAATCCAAATAACTGAGCACATATAACCTTTGTGGTAAATAGTTCATGCTACAAATGGTCTAATCTTATATCTACTCAAAAGATAAGGCAAATTCAACAACAGTCAAGCTTTGGGGCATATAACCAGGAACAGTCAATGGCAGCAATGCAGGAAGGACAAACGCTACAAACTAGATATAAGTCAATGCCATAACTTAATATGTTAAACATAACGAACAACAATGCCAATTTTGAGAAAAGAAAAGAGCAAGAAAATCATTTAATTACCAAATCTCACAACCAAAATTGCTTATAAGTTATAACTCAAATAAAATTGGTTTCTTTTGTTATACTCTACCCTTATATTTGAGCTCTGGCCTTGAATTTATGCCTAAAAGTGTATAAATGTGTAAAAAGTTGTATGTTTATCCTTGGTCGTTGATTTAATTGTAAATAGACTATATTGCATGTTACATAGTGCTAAATTGGATTGCCTTGTGCTTGGCAGGGGAGCTAAAGCAATTCAACCTAGCAGCAGAGATATCAAACGAGCAAGTTATTTTCTTGATTTATACTCTGTTGGAGTTTAATATTAGGAGAAGGGTTTAATGGGCCTATTCTGGGTATATACAGGTGGATAGATTTGATACATATACACACATTTTTGAGGGGATTAGAAGTACAAACCTGGAGGTTGAGATACAGAGAATACCCAAAGGGAAACTACCAGATCGATCTGCATAACCCGTTGATGACACTAAAATTTAGGGTCATTTACACTATTTCAACCCCTATAATCTCTATGTTTTTAGTTAAGTTGTCCTCTACGCTGCGTCATTTTGTGTGGTTCTTCTTTATTTTCTTTTCTCGAAGCTGATCTAATATTTGAGCTCTGTTGATGCAGTTATTGGGTGGATGCTGTAGCATTTACGCCACTGGAGGTTGAGATACAGAGAATACCCAAAGGGAAACTACCAGATCGATCTGCATAACCCGTTGATGACACTAAAATTTAGGGTCATTTACACTATTTCAACCCCTATAATCTCTATGTTTTTAGTTAAGTTGTCCTCTACGCTGCGTCATTTTGTGTGGTTCTTCTTTATTTTCTTTTCTCGAAGCTGATCTAATATTTGAGCTCTGTTGATGCAGTTATTGGGTGGATGCTGTAGCATTTACGCCACTGCATATTTTTGCCCTCTAATCATTATAACTCAAAAGTGTTGTAAAGCTGGAGGATTGCTGTGGATATTTCTGGTGTGAAGAACCATTGGACAAGTTGGATAAGAGCTGTTAGAGACTGGTGGAGAAAGAAAGAGGTAAGCAGGAGAGAAGACTGTTGGGGAAAGAAGTAAGAGAGTGGGAGTTGATGGATAAAGTTGGCAACAGCCAGAACTCTTCTTTTCAACCAAGAAGTCTCAGCTATCAGAAAAAGGAGAAGAATGCCCGGGAAGATTCAACAATCTTTGCATACAAGTTTTCATGCAGGCCCACATAAGGAAGAATGTTTTTGGTTGAGGATTGATGTGGAGACAGTACGAGAGGTCACTACACAGTTACCATGGTATTAGATTTGTTCAGTTTATTTATTATGTTAGCTTATGAATCTGAGAATTGAACAAGTTGGTGACACTGCTATGTTCTATCTTTGATTTTCTGTCTGTTTTTCTAGATTGTTATTGTACTTCTGTTCTGTTATTTTCATGCAATTCTTCTAGTTAAGTTGTATTTATCCCTAGCGTTGTTATTTCAGTCATGTTTTCTTGCCCAGATCATAAAGCAGGTATCGCTAGTTAATGAAAGTAATAAAAAAATCATGCGATCGTTATAGCATCAGTCTTGTTTGTGAAATTGCATTTCCTCAGTCCTTGTAGTTTGATCAGATAGTTGGAGTTCATTATTATACGAGTCAAACACAGGAATGGAGTTGACACAGTAGCAACATTGTATGAACACGAGGCAAAAAATTGAGATGTTCGGAAGAACTCTTCATAATCACGTAAGAATACGGATTCTTTGTATGAACATTTATCTCACATGTACAACTCTAGTTGGCATTTATACTCAGTTAAAAGTTGTTCAATGATCAAGTGTGTGCTATAACTCGGAAAGTTCATTGGATGGATTGTGCTATCTTGGCTGAGGTTATAGAGGTTGTTGCAACATTAAGTCTGCAGCATTCTATGACTACGCTGTGACATTTTGATTACTTCTTAAAAGTTTTCTCCCTCATTTCTAGTTGGCGCTGTCTTTATCACTTGTCTGTTGTTCAGTCTAAATCATTCAACACATTCTCACGGAGTTCAATTGAATATTTTAGACTACATTTTTGTGTTTGAAGTTGTATTTGATTTTTGGGTGAATAATCATGAACTTGGACATGAGTTTAATGTTTTATTTTATTAGATCAACGAATGAGTAGTTGCCCGTGAAATTTGTTAAAATGGTTACCGGATGCTTGGATTCCTTTATGACGATTGAAGCCTTTGCAAAATATATGTTTAGTCCATTCTTGAGTTGAGTTTATAATCAAAAAAAGATTGATGCCCAATTGTTTGGTCCATTCACTTCAAATGGTGGTGTTCTCATGATAAAATGCAAGATATGTCGTGGAAGCAATAAATTAAACTAGTATATAGATACATTGGTTCTTGCATCTAGAATATCATCATTGTTCATATTCCACTAATTTACACATGCCCCATGGGAATATGGGTGTGTTGTTAGTGAGTCAATAAGATCAAAACATTATTGACATCTTGGTGTGATGTTTGCCAAGACAATCTTTTGCATCAGTTGATTTCTTTAGTCACAATATGACTTCAGGGATCTTGTTTCAACTTAATCTCATTTATCCGCACCCCGATAGCATTGTTAAATTTTTGTGCCAGTGTAGTTATCCATTATGTGGTTGTGTCGGTGTGTTGACGAAATGCTTGTTCTTTCAACTTGAATCTGATCCTTAGCGTTGGTTAGTTGTTAGTTTAGCTTTATATTCCTGTTTTTAACTTCTAATTTCCCGAAATGTATTTGGTTCCCATCATTGAACTTTTACAATCGAAAGAATATAATAGTTTATGTGGGCATGATGTCTGGTTCTTCGAACTATATTACTTGTTGGCCTTGTATACTTGTGAGTAGTTGTTTGCCATCTGCCCATCTGAATACAAATCAAGAACTTTTTGGTAATGTAACAAACTCATAGCTCCAGAACAATATGCATAGCACATTAGAAGCATGTAATTTTCCAAATAGACGGGAAGTTACTCTACAGACAGTATTGGATCTAGGAACCTGAAGCAGGGTATGCACTGTCTGATGTGCCCGTGTCTATAAAGAAAACCCCAATAAAATAGAACAATACAATTTAGAATAACATGAATCATTTAAAAGCAACAGTAACGTCACCTACTACTGAATTAACAATTCAAAACATAGATCCAAATCAAATTTACGATTTGAAAGTGCTCTAAAATATCATTATCACCAACTCTAGAGAATACATCTTTTTCTATATAAGTAACTAAACAGTCATTTAACAACTGATCAACCATACTAATTGCACAACTTATTCTTCACAAAAGTCATCCACGAAAAAGTTTTTCCTACACTAGAAGTTAACACCGAGAGGATTAACACAATTTGATAAGAGCTTCTAAGAGCGTCCACAGTAGAGGTCCTAAGGAGCTTATTGTTTCTTTATCAGTTTATTGTATTTTGTTTCAATAAGTCTAAAAATATTTATTAAATATATAAATTAAAATTGATATACAAAGTTAAACTAATAATTATAAAATGTATTTATTAATTTTGTTTCACTTTTGGTTTCTGGCAGTTTTTTATACAAGTTTTTATACATTTTGTTTTAATAAGTTCCATTTTTAAATAAGTAAATAAATTTAAATAATTATCCATAAATTAAATAAAAATATTTATCTCGTTTTGTTATGTTAGGTTTAGATTATTTTTCAAATACTTCTAAATTATATAAATTAAAATAAAAAAGTGCAAATTAATAATTATAAAACATATTTGCTAATATTAAAAAATATATCACATTGGCTATACATAGAAGCATCATATTCATTCTGTTCTCACACCTCTCTACATCAAGAAAATGGAAAGAAATATCAACAATATTGAAAATATGAAAACTCTCAATCTCATCCAAATGGAGTTATCATCAACTTCATACCGACTTGGTTGAACATATTTGCTCAAATCGTGATTACGAGTGATCTATATTAAAAATTATATTTTGAATTTTGCCGTAAAAACTTATGTTATACATACATACATACATATCTCTCTCTCTATATATGATTTATATAACTATCTATAAATAAATAAACAAATTAAGTTATATAATCATTTATAAATAGAAAGTGGAAGGTGAGGTTCAAGTTGATCACCAAGAAAGAGTAATTCAACACTTAGAAACTCATTCTTATTGATTTATGAATTCAAGATCCATGTGTTAGTATTGTTGTTTATGAACAATCCATTGTTATCTTGAACTATAGGGTTCTATTTTGTTGGGCTTTGTAATTTTGTAGACAACGTCACATCGGACAGTGCATGCCCTGCTTCAAGTTCCTCAATCATCCATTAAATTGCAAGACATATTGACTTGCTCAAACTCAAGAAATTGCTCGTATTACTAAATGCGGCTGGTTTTGGGAGAGAACACAAATAGTTTTGAGATGTTTATAGTCAAATGAGTAAGTTAGGATCTATGATTGTTTTTTATTTAGGTTAGGAGGAAAGAAGGAAACTATGTACATAAACACCAAAGTTTGCTAACAAAAACACTGGAATCTTCAAAACATCATCATTTTTGCACGGGTTCTTCTATTGTAGAGATTCCCCTTGAAGTAGGGTGTACATAGGAGCGGAACCTAGATAGAACGCACACGCCGACCAGGGTTAGAAATGAAAACACATGGTTTTCGTTTTATTCGTCCAAATTTAAAACTCCAGTAAGAACGTCACTGATTATTGTCCCAAACTTTCTCTTCTTGATTATTGTCTACCCTCACCAACCCCCCTGACCTCCTATTTATATCCGCATTACTCCGAATCAATTACCATAACCTCCTATAACCATCCTAACTGACTTAACAGAAAATTACAAGACTGCCCCTGTACATTTTACAAAGTTGCCCTTGCCTCTATATCTTCCTTCTTTTATAGTACTTGCACTTGACCTCAGGTCTAAGTCTAACACAGATACAGCCACAAATTACAACATGAGGCATCAGTTCCTTTTCTTAAGTGGTGCACACTTAACAAATCTTACATCAAAAGGCTGGAGGTCTATAGTCTAAGTAAAGACTGTTATTATCAACAATATCTGCATAAGACTTGTGTTGTTTCATCATTTATACTAACACTGGCAGTTCATAAGCTTCAAAACTAATTCACTAGCAAACCCTTTCTACTCATAGTTGATGAAAATCAAAACTTCTACAAGTTCAATCAAGTAAAACACATATAACAGATAAACTCTAAAAGCTCAAATAAAGCTCAAATCTAATCAATCAAGTACGTAGTGAAAACACGTAAACAAACAACTTCAATTTCAGTACTCCGTTTACCTACTCATCCCACGGTTTAAGCAACATCGCCATGAAAATCACACTAAAAACACATCTCAATTGGTGAAAATTACACTGAAAACTAAGCATCGAAAATACTTTACCCATTAACTTGGTTCTTAAAATTTGAAAAACTTGAAGCAAGCGATGAGAAAAATCCACCACCGCCACCTTGATTCTGCGCCATATGTGATGACAGAAAACCCTAGGACTCGATTTGTGACCCTTGTCCTTATAAGATAAGGGTTTTCCCCCTCAAAATCGAACCAATTACGATTCAATAGGACTTATGAAGCGCGATTTGTATCCGATTTTGCAGGGTTTTGTAGAGATAAATTGCGGAAATTAGGACCAGACGGACAGATAGAGGAGCCGTTGGCGGTTCTTTCTTGTTCAAGTCAACTCACGCGCTTCTAGGCCGCGCGTTGTTTTTGTTTTAGAAGAAAGATGGTCGAACCGGATTGCTTGATTGGTTTCAGTAAATTACATTTTTAGTCCCTATGGTTTGTTGAAATTTTCTATTTTCGTTGTTATGGTTTTAAAATTATGATTTTCATCTATATGGTTTGTAATTTATTAGTATCTTTTTTTTCTTGTGATTTAAATTTTATTGTTTTTCATTCTTATGGTTTACAATTAAGTCCTTCATACTTAAAAGTAGTGTTTTGACTTCAGGAACGAAAATAAAAATAAATTATAAATCATAAGAATAAGAATAAAAATCGAAATTTCAAAACCACAAGAACAAAATCCGTAATCTTTAACAAACCACATGGATGAAAAACATAATTTAGATTAAACATCCACTCTTTATTGCTTGCAGAAGAGGAAAACATTGGTCAAAATTCAAATGGAAAAATAAAAAGAAAAATAAACAACATTTTAGTAAAGTGGAGTTTCTAGGGTTTTTCCTTTAATTGATGACCAAGAAAGAAACCATGCTTATATATAATAAACACATCTTATTTTTTATATCATATACATATATAGCTCATCAACACAACTAAATTCCCCCCAAAAAAATTAAGAAAATATCATCGTCTTCACACGAGAATCGAGATGGGTAGCAACGACAAGAAGCCTGTAAATTGGTTCTCATCCTTAATCAAATCAATGTTTGGGTGTTTTTCTTTCGTATCCAAGGAAGGTAAAAGTGCCAAAGAGACGGTAGCTGCATCCATGCCTTATGGGTCAGAGGCAACCATGATTGCAGCCGCCAACCACTTCTCCAACAAAGTTCGTTTAATTTAGTGGTCATTTACGAACAAAAATTTGGTAACTGGTAACAATAGTGCGATCTGGGTAAGAGGTTGGTTGACCGAGTAAGAGAGTCTTTCCTTCCTTAACGATATCTTGATCAATATCATTTGTTGGTCAGGGTTTATGCTAAACAACCTCACCTCTTACCAAATAAGCGTCTCTTGCCCAGTAAAAGACAGTCATTAGTCAGAACCCATCCTAGATATTCGAGATGATCCTTTATGGATCTAGAAAAAAATGTCCCATGTATCCTTTTTGTGTTTTGACTAGATGTTCATTAAGCAATATATGTATTAAGCCATAATGATTAAGATAAAGTGTTACTTGTTTTTGTACTGAATAAAGGTTCGAATGACATAAATGACAATTTTAAACCATCAATAACATATTATCAAATTTTAGTTTTTTTAAAAGCAATATTTATAACTCTACATGTATGATCAAATTTAATAAATGTGGATGAGATATTAAGAAAACAACAACAATTAAACATTTAGCCAATAAAACTAGAGAAAAACGGTAGGGAGAACACTTTGCATAAACAGGAGAATCTGAAGGAAAAAAAAAAGGAAATATGGTATTTTCCAAAAAAAGAATCAGTCGAAATTGAATGGGTAAAGACAACATTAGTCGGCTTAATGAATTAAGCCATGTGTTTAGCATCAAGCCATAATTAAAAAACAAATAAAAGGGGATGTTTGGTTGGTTTTCCAATAAATAATGTATGGATAAAGTCATCTACGTGGATTAATTTGTATATATAGATTGAGAAAGTTTTTGTTTAAGAGGGTTTATTATGGTGGATAACGTTGTATCACTCTTGCGGATCGAGTAACACTTTAATTTATTACTTTTACCTACTTCATGAGTTATTTTTATATGATCTCAATAGGCGTCAAGCCTAACACTTGTTATTGATTATGTGATTTTCAGGTCTTGTAAGGCGGATCTAAGACCGCCTAAGTGACTTGGTTGGTGTTGCTATAAACATCAAGGGTAGAGGTTTTGGGGAGCACTCGTGAGAGAATGGATTTTGGAGACATAGTAACACTCAACCGTAATATAGTTTACTTGAGATTAGATTATTAGATTGTTATTTATGTTTTGAATTTCTGATTTTTGTGTCTGGTTAGCGAACTTTCCCTTCAAGGGTCTAAGTCGTGATTTATGGAAATTTCAGAGTGTTCAAAGTGTTATCTTGTTTTAAATTTTAGGATGTTATAATTGTTCTTTACTTTAATTTACTGTTTTGAGCTTTACATTTCATGCATTACATTTCAGTCATTTACATTATAGTATTTACTTTCAGTCATTTACATTTTCGAGCAATTTACTTTCCGTATTCACTTTAGATTTTAATAATTTGCGCAAAAAGTTTGTTTTTTTAACTTTAATATTGTATTTCACTTTTTGTATTTTACCTCTCTGTTATTTTACATTCCAATATTTATATCTTTTGTAAGAAAAAAAATCCAAGTAACGATGAGCTAAATGCCTTAACTTTGGGTGTAAGACAGAGTTAAGATCGAGACCGGTGTATAAGTAAATAGGTGTCTCAAATATAACATTATAGTCTAATTTATTTATTCCATATCATTAATATTTCATTGAAAATTACATCTAATTAATTGACAACTAATTACATGTATGAAAAAGTGCTAATTTTTCAGAAGTTACATTAAATATTAATTATGAATTAATAAAAGACTGTTATAATATCTTTTTACCGGATCACTTGTTTTTTGTATTCATAAACCTTTGCACTATTTGCTTCTTCTTTTACGACTGATTTTTCTTAGTTGATAACTTACACACACATTCTTCGAATTTGCCATTTGAAATTGATTTTTAATTATTGGACCTTTTGAGATTGCAATTTGCAAGCCTTTCTTGTGAATCGATTTTCGGTACTTTTACCGTTATTACTTGTTAACTGTAACACTCGTAAATCTCTACCCGTGAAGTTAACCCTTTGAGAAATTCTTGTTTCTTATCGTAGAATTTCATCCCCTATATCTTACCTATCAAGCTGTATCGCGTCATGAGTGGCCTGTGCGAAAAATGGGAAGAAACGAGCCTCGGTATACTCTGGGCGAGAGTGCCCTGGGCACAATCGCCAGCGAGGGTGTGCCCGCGGTACATTATGGGCGATAGTGCCCTGGCACAATCGCCGGGCACAATCGCGGTCGGCCCCAGGGCCTTTTAAAGTCGCGATTCTCAACCATTTCCCTCATTATCACTTCCTAATTCTTTCCCTTTTCTCTCCCAAACCCCAAAACCGAACCCTAACCCATTTTGATGGTTTTTCCCCCTTGAACCACATGATTCTTCATCATCTAACTAGACGGAACCTTGAACCACGAAACCTTCATCTTTATCTTCCTCATCAAGTTCATCGGTTGGGAGCTCGGGTTGAAGTGTTGGATTGGGTGTTCTCGGAAGTCTCTTTGTCTTCAAGGGTAAGTTTTCTTGTAATAAGGTTTTAAATGCTCCATTGGTGGTTTCTTAAGGTTCGATATCTCAAATCTCGGATTTGATGGTTTTGGAGAAATTAGGGTTTTGATCTTGTTTGAGATCTTGGTATTTTTATGTTTGGAGAATGTTCCCTTATGGTTGAAAATAGTTATTTATGGGATGGAATGTTGGATCTAAGTTTTCGGCTTGAGGATTCAAGTGGCCTTCAAAGAGCTCGTTGGGTGAAATCTAGATTTAGCCTAAATCTAGCAAGGTGAGTTCAAGTTGATTTGTTAAAACGGTGTACATGCCAAAAATGGGTATTTTGAAGTAAAAGTGTGTTTTACTTGATATTTGTCAAAGTGTGGGTATTTTAATAAGTTTTATGTTTGGTAAACTTGGGTTGTGAAATTATATAAAATGCTCATATTTGGGTTCTTAGCAATTTTGTACAAATGGAGTTCATTTCATGGCATTATGCATTCTTAATGACTTTGTACAATTGAAACCTAAGTTCATGGGTTATGCATTCCGAGTATGGTCCCAATACGTATCGAGTTTCGGTTTAGCCACGTCTTTGGGGTATGTGTCTTCATAAACGATGTTTAAAAGCATTTCATTATTTGGAAGACGTCAATTATTGATAAAAAGGCTTTTGAGTATTTTAGCTCGGTTTTCACTAAAATGAGTCGTGTAGGCATTTGCTATTTCAAGTTGCCTCTTTGGGTGAACCGGTTCGGAAATAAGTTGAATCTAAAGTGTTGTCATTGATGTGATTTTCTCAAGTGTTCTTATTTAATGTACAAGTGTTTGGGGATTTATGTGGAAATTTGTATATGGTTAACTTACCATGAGTCATTGATGCATATCTTGGTATTATGATGATTCCTCCTTGGAATGCCTTTTTGGCGACTTTATATTCTCACGAAGTATTTGAATGGATATTATGCCATATGATGGATTTACATGCTTAGGATGGTAATATTGTGTTCTTGGTTGATACCCGAATGACTAACGGGTTGAAACACATCTTTGAGACCTCCTATATGCATTATGTGGACGAACCAAGTCTGTGATTCACTATAGGAATGTAGGTGGGTGACATTTGGAGAATTTCCTAAGGCGGTAGTCTCCCATGTACATAGACCTCCGCCGTCGGGGAATTTCCTAAGCGGTAGTCCCCGGTGCGTGTTGGGTCTTTTGGGTTGTCAGTGAAAGTGACTTCAAGGTGCATTGCCTCTTTGGGTGAACCGGATTGGAGATATGGGTCGCTCCCGTTGACTCCACATCTACGTGATTATTTGGTTAACTGTTGATAAGAACTGTAACTGTTTCTAGCATGATTTTACTTGTGCATTCATTCATGTTAAAACTCTTGAACTCACTAGGCATTAAGCCTAACCCTTTTTATTTGTCGGCATGTACATCAGGTTCCTGTTGGGGGTTCGGTTCTAGCCATGCTTTGAGAAGTCAAGCCTTAGCCTTGTGCAAGAGTAAGTAGTTGATGAGGTCTTCCGCAGATTGGAGATAGTAGCTGACCTTGGTTTTAGTAGCACCCGTTCTTATCATAGACTGTTATATAGGATATGTATATGTATAGAGGTTCATTCTTAAATTGTGATTGTAGACGAATCGTTATTGATGTGTTTAGAAAATTTTAAATAAGTTGCTATTTCCAGGTTGAGGGTGTTACATTAACATTTTTGGTCCCTTTCCTTAACCCCATTCAAGAAAACATGTTAGCTCATTTAAGAAATAGAGACATTTTAGTTATTTTACTATATTTTTCTCATTTTTAATTAAAAATATATATTATTTTTTTCAGCACCCAATTAGACTCTGTCACTTGTGTAATGTGTTGATACCTTGACCCCTTCCCTGCCTGGCCATGTCCTACGACGATCCACCGATTATCTTCTCCAGACCACCTACTGACCTGACAACACCATTTTCTACCTCGTTTTAGTTTTATGTTTTGTTAACCTTGTTATAGAGAAATAATCCATCATCATGAAGGCTTAACTAGTTTTGAAACCAAATCAACATCAATATTAATAAACATATCAAAAACTTTCAAATTGAAATCAAAACAAAACGCACAAATTGATTTCAAACAAATAAAAAACCCTAAATAAATATGTTTCTACTTCTACTACTTCAAACAAAGCTCTACTACTTAAAATAATGAAGATTTTTTTTTTCTCAATCAATATAACAATTTTCAAAATGTCTTATTTAATGTAATAAAGTTTCAATTTTGTTATTTAACATAACTTTTATTCATGAGAATGTCAATTTTTTTTTGCCCATTTTGCCATTAACTCTTTCATAAAGTTAACATTTCATAAACCTTTCGTAAACGGGTCAACATCATCAAATGTTGCAAATCAATATGTTTCCGATCAAATTAGGTACAAAATAAGAATTTTGACACTCTTATTTTAACTGAGAAAAAACTTACTACACTAAACAAGAATTAAACCAAAATTTATTAGACTCTGATATATTTAATGCATTTAAGATCACGGTCACAGACGACTCGTCTAGGTCATTGTTTTGAGTTTTTGACCATTTGCAACAAAAAAAACCCATCAAATTGAACTTAAAATTTAAAGGAATGGAAACTATACTTTATTTTAATTATTCTCTCCGTCTAAATTAACTGTCAAAATAAACATTCACTTTTAGAAGTAAATATTCACTTTCTCGTTCTACCCTTATTATGAGATGGAGAAAGTTTATCTTTCTATTATTAAGGATAAACTATAATTTAACTATTTAAAAAGTATAATAATTATTGTGAAAGTTAGGCTTCTAAGATATCTCATATTTTTTGTTTTTAATAATGGTTCTAGAAATTAGTTCTTAAGTCAAGAAGTGATTACATTTTGACATAATGTGCTTTAAGAATTATTAGTATTTCGTTAAGGTCCGTTTGTTTGACATAATGTCTTTTCAGGAAGTGGAAGGATTTAGAATAAAAAATTTTGGAAATTTTGGTGTGTTTAGTTTGTAGGAGTTGGAAAGGAAAATTAAATTCTATTACGATAATTTATAAAATAATTAAATTACCGTTTGTTAACTAATAATTATAAAACGAATATTTTTAACATTATTACAAACAAATCATATGAAATCACGTGAAATACCAACTATCATATCGGATTATAAATCCATTGTTTGTGGGATTTCAATTGCGGACTTTCCTTTTAAACCAAACACGGGATTAAAATGAAATCCAATTCTAACAGCAAATCTTGCAAACCAAATAGGCCCTTAGGGCCCGTTTGGTTTGACGAAATATTTTTTTAGGGATTTCGATTGTGTGGAGGACTTAGAATTGGAATGATTCTGATCTTTGACATTTTTTATTCGTAGGATTTAAAATGTAATTGAATTTCATTCTTGACAATAATTTATAAAAACAAGTTATAAAAATAATTAATTTACCTTTTTATTAATTGATTATTATAAAACAAGTGCTTTTAACTTATTTTAAAGCATTAATGCAAACAAATTCTATAAAATCCTGTGAAATAACGACCACTCCATGAAATTTCTAAGTCATTGTTTGTGAGATTTAACTCGAGATTTCAATTGCACACTTTTTTTCAAACCAAATAGAGAGTTAAAATAAAATCCAATTCTAAATCCTAGCAAATCTTGCAAATTAAACAAGAATTCTATGTGAAAGTCCTCCGATGTAACGTCCGGAAAATCTAAGTAAGTATTTTATCACTTGAATCTCAATTATTACAAGAAGGGAATCATGTTGGAATCGACCTTAGGATGACAAACCTTTAGACCGAGCACTTGGATCGGTGGAACAAAGAAAACGACAAAGGTCTAGCCTTGGGCGACCTTGTCGGCGACTGTGACATCAGTGTCACAGTTGTGTGTCACAATCGTGCAGGAAAGCTCGTGCTATGACATTATTTTTATATACAACATTTTCATTTCCGTAAATTTTTGTTTGTCCCAATTTTTGGGGTGTTACATCCGATGGTTAAAACTAGAGGTGATCATTTTCGGGCTTGGGTCGGGCCCAGGCTAGGCCTAACATAAATATTTTTATCCAACGGGTCAAATATAGCAAACTCAAACCCGTTTCCGTGAGCTTATGGACTTATCCATACCTGCCTTATAAACGGGTCGGCTTGCCCATGGGCTAGCGGGGTTTTTTTTCCATTTGAAAAGCAAAACTTATATAGAATTATAAGTTATGTAAAATCATTTAAATTACATAAGTTATTTCGAGCATAAAATAAGACGTAAAAGATTTAAACACATAGCGTATGAAAAAATAGTTTCACAATATATGAAACATGGACATTTTCTCTCTAATGGTTTATCAACTTTCGAAGTCTGGATTTTTTAATAACAAAATATTTATCCATCTAATATTTCAAGATTGAAATTCAAGACGTACTATATAACATAACACATATTATATAGGAGTGAATCCAACCCAAAACTACTTCTAAATCATTTTAATAAAAATCAATAAATTATTAATTATATATAAATTTAATCAACTATAATAATATAACGGGTCGGGCGGGCTTGTCCGAATTATTTTTTGCATTGCCCAAGCCCGCCCATTAATTTTAGCGGTCCAGCCCGAGCCCGTCCATTTTTTCGAGAATGATTGTCCAAATCCGCTTTTCTATCAGAGCAAGCGAACCAGGTCTAACGGGTCGTACCACCCGTGAACAACTCTAGTTAAAACTCTAGTTTATTCGTAAGAAAATAAAAACTTATATAGAATATGGTGTAAAAAGCTAAAAAGCATACATAAGAATAAGAGTAAACTACGATTTTCGTCCATGTGGTTTAATGTTTATAACGATTTTCATGGTTTTCAATTCCTTTCGTTTTTCGTCCCTAAGACTAACTCAGTTTAAAAAGGTACATTAACTTAGGGACTTTTTGGTCATTTCTCATTTTATTTAATTTTTCAATTATATTTTTTGAAGAAATTTTACTTTTGCACGTGTATAACCACTAATTCATTTACTTAAAAAAAAAAATTAAGCTAGCTCAACTAACCTATCCCACTCAATTTCTAACCTATCCTACCCAATTTTCTCACCCACTTGACTCTTCCCATCAGACCCAAAACCATCGCCACCGCCTTCTACCTGACCGACCATCGCCATCGCCAACGCCTTCTACGTGACCGGCCACCGCCATCGCCACCGCCTTCTACCTGACCGGCCACCCCCATTGTCATTGCCACCGCTTTCCTCACCGTTTTAACCACCACATGGAATGAAGAGGGAAGTGATTTGGAAGATAATGTGCCACATTTGAAGTGGAGGATCATGTGAGTCTATCAGCACCATGATGAAATGGTGACCACTGTAGACCATTACGCCTAAATTTTGATTGCTAGCCAAATTTTCATAGATGCGATGAACAAACACGACACAAGTTATCGAGGGTTGTCTTAACGCCGAGAACTTAGACACCAATTAGCGATTCCATTGGAGTCATGGTTTTCTTAAATGAGTTGATGCAAGCAGGAAATGGCTTTATTGATTTCCACCTGGAGATGGTACATGGCACCATCAAAGTGGTGGAGGACCCGTCAACTCAAGGGCTTGCATTGGCACAAAGGCTGAGAAGAACGTTATACCAAATGCATAAATGGAGGATCAGGGACGGATCCAGAAAAAATTTCATATGGTGGCACCACATAATTTAATATAATAAAATATAGACCCAAAATACATTTACAAAAAATATTGTTTTTATATGATCGATAAATAACTCCTATATTTGTACCCGAGTCGTCTTCATCTTATGAAAACGGTCAATATATAGGTATATACCTCAAAATAATTACAAAAAGTATATAAACAACTCCTAAATTTGTACCACAGTTGAAAAAATAAAAAATAAACAGAGACAAAAAGTCAAAAACTCAGTAGCAACAAACGCAGAGCAAAACTCAGTAGCAAACACAATAGAAAAAAAAACTCAGTAGCAGCAAGCGATTGGATTTCAACACAGAGGAAAATGTGATTGCGATAGGCTAGCAAACACAGAGTAACAACAGACTTTCGATTGGATTTCAACACTCTTCTTTCGATTTTTGTTGTTCTTCAATTTCAATTTCAAACAAAGAATTATATGTTGGAAAATTGTAGTAAAAATATGTTTTTAACTAACTTTGGACACATTTAAATACATGTATATGTATTGTATATATCTAACTATTCATGGGTTTGTGTTCTCCTATATAAGAGCTTCGAAGGGATATATTATATGTCCAAAACGAAATATGTGTGAATGAGATATCGATGTTCAAAGTTGGGTGTTTGGAATGAATGTGGTGGAAACCAATTGGGTATGTATGGGATTGTGTCCCACATAGGAAGGAGGAGTAAACAATTTGTGGTTTATAACCATAAATGTGGGAAGGGCTTACAAGCTCTTTGATTGGTTTTACTCCAACACCTACCCGCGCGCAGGGGAGGTGTCGATTGAGACTTTCGTAGGCTAAAATCAACGAACTTGTGCATGGGCGCGACCTGCGGACATGAATGCAACTAGTTTTTGCGAAATTTTCCGCTCCTCTTTTGGGCTGTGAAATTCAAAAAAAAATTGGGCTTCTCAGTTTCAGAATTCTGAGTACACGGTGCACCTTCTGAAGTTTCGAAAACGTTAAGGTAGCACACTCGAAAACGATACGGTTGCACCTTTCACAAACCTAAAAAATTTACCCTTCCTCGGAGAAATAATACGGTGGCACGTGCCACCGTCGCCACCACGGTAAATCCGTCCCTGTGGAGGATGGAAAGATGAAACATACTTCTCAATCAATCATAGTAACAGACTTGAGAAGCTTGTTCTTTTCCAGCCTTCTAGTTTTAATCTGGGTCTATGCTTGGCTTTTATATGAGCCCAGTTTTGTATTAGTGACTAATTTACCCTTTGCTTCTAGGTTCAATCTGATACCACATGACAAATGCAATTCACTTACTGACTGCTTTGGTTCAATCTATTAAGAACTATATTCCCTTGTATGCAATCTATATGAAAATCACCGCCACTCTTCCAGCTTGTTCTTTTCATACCTCCGGTGGAGCCATAAATTAAAAAAAAAACCACAAATTAAATCAGTCACGGATCACGATCGAGGATGGTCGTTTGGGAAGAAGAAGCTTCCTTCCTCAAGAGACATGGTTGTGGATCCATCCTCTAGGGTGTTAAGAGAGAGTGAGGGGTGGTTTTTAGTGTGGGGTGTTAAAAGAGAAAATTCAAGGAGAAACAGAGAGAAAGATATGCCTTGCAACCCAGATCATCACCATCAATTACTAAAACAACGGCCAAGATCAATTCATCCCATTTATATTTATTAAATTCATTTTGAATTATTTTAATCCCTGGAAAAAAGGCGGTTGAAGGGCAAAATAGTCAAAAAAAATAAATTTCAAACCTTTCTCCTAATCATGGAAACGTGTTTTCCTATGAATCAAATCCCGGAAAACTTGATCAATTTGAATTCAATATACTCAAATAAATCGGCGGCAATCATTCACGTCCACAACCAAAACAATTCATATAATAGTGATCATATGAATAGTATATTAAAATATAATATTCAAATACATACAAAATAGATGGAGGTAACGCTGTGGTGTGCTGGTAAAGGCTTGGGGAGTTCATAGCGCTCAACCTGGGTTTGAGCCCCACTAGTAGCACTTGTGGCCACTGATGATAAACTCAGGGCTGCACGCTTTAGCAGCTGGGCCAAATGCCCCTAATTACCAGGGATTAGTCTGGGCTCAGGATACCCTTTAAAAAAAAAAAAATAGATGGAGGCCATTGCTTGAATACCACTGGGAACCTCCATCTATCATTATCCATCACATTAAACCCATAAATATATAGGCATTCATGAATAGCAACTCATTAAGAATAATGGGACTAGCATAAAATATTACTAATGCATCGACATTCAATGGGTCCCATCATGAAATATTACTCGTGCAACAAAATACATGAACCAGATTTCACGCATAAAATCAACTTCTGCATCATCTCCGGCAAGATCTCCGGCCAACTTACCCCCATGAAACCTTCTTCATGAAACCTTCTACAAACAATCTCTTCATGAAACCTTTAGAATTTGTAATCACCGTGGCCGATAATTTATTCATGAAACCTTCTTCATGAGACCACCTTCAACCAATTTCTTCATGAAATCTTCTGCAAACTCTTATAGGTTGTAACTGCCAACAAGGATTACGGATTCCCCCGGAGAATTGAAAAGAGGAGGAACTGATGATCAAGATATAAACTTTGGAAAAGAATAACTACCTAAAAGAATAACCCAGACGACGATGCTACCACTTCGACGTCAACACCCCCGGCGTAATCTTCAGATGAAACAATAACATTCGACCGGCCGCCGTCGACTTGTTCCAAAAAGCCTCTTCCGATACAATCTCCGACCTCCTCACACTCTATATCCATTGAAAAAGAAAAAAAAAATCAAAAGCTTCTCCGCAGAACAAACCTTACCGACGATTATGAATCGAAAATGAAAAAAAAATTCATGAAAAAATTCCTGAAAGAATTGGATCTGCTCATCACGGAATCGTCCGCCATTAATTCTACAAAGCAAGATGGCAACTTTCTTTGGGAAAATCCAACCAAGATGGAATTACATCACAACCACAATCTCTTGATTAATAAAAAAAACTATATTATCTGCAATCATAACGGTTTCACATATTATCCTAAAATAACCGTTATAATTATGGAAATGATAAATATAATCCATAATTAAATAAAATTAAAAAAAAACATTTATATAAATGTCATAAACACCCCTACGAATCTTTAAAAAAGAAAATACAAAATAAAATAAATTTATTTGAGATCGACGGCTAGGATGTGGGTTGCAAGAGTTGCAACATTTTTAAGAGTTGCAAAATATCTCTCCTCTATATATATACTAGAAGCGTACTCGCGCAATGCAGCGAGATACATCACGATTTTAATGTTTCATTTTATTTTTTGTTTTTTTGTCGATTTACAATACGATTTTGGATGTTTTTGAGAAAATGATAATTTTTTTTTATAAATTTGTTTAATTTAGGCTTAATAATATAATGTTTTTTATATAAAAATATTAAGTATTTTATTATAATTCAATGATTAGTTTATATATTTTAATGATTAGTTTTTATATTTTAATGACATTTTATTAAAAATAACCAATTACATATTTAATAATATAATTAAAACAAATTTATACTAATATAATATATTAATTAATAGTGATACATGGAAAGATCTGCATAAAAGGAAGACCATGCACATACCAAATTGGTGGTTGTTAGAAGTCTGCAGTAGTAATATGTATCTTTTGCTTTGATACTTGTAAATTAAGATATTTTTAAAATCTTGCATAAAATGATGGTATCTTGTGCCTAATAATTTGTATTTAAGAGTTTTTTATCCCTGATTTATAATATAGTATATATATATATACAAAACATATAAAAAGACAAATATGCCCTTCACTAACTTGCCTTTTTTAACAAAATTAGTCTTAGGGATGAAAAAACAAAAGGAATTGAAAACCACATGGACGAAAAAAGCAGTTTTTAAAGATGAGGGACAAAAATCGTTATAAACATCAAACCACAAGGACAAAAATCGTAGTTTACTTTAAGGACTAAAATCGTAGTTTACTTTAAGAATAAAATCGTAGTTTACTTTATGCATATGATATAAAAACAAGATGTGTTTATTACTTGCAGAAGAGGAAAAAAGTGGTCAAAATTCAAAATTCAAACTTCAAATAGAAGAATAAAAACAAACAACACATTAAAGTAGAGTTTCTTGGGTCTTTCCTTTGATTGATGACCAAGAAACAATGCTTATATATAATAAACACATCTTGTTTTTATATCATATGCATATATAGCACATCAACACAACTAAATTCCCCAATAATTTAAGAAAATATCATCATCTTCCTCCGAGAATCGAGATGGGTAGCAACGACAAGAAGCCCGTAAATTGGTCCTCATCCGTAAGTAAACCGATGTTGGGGTGCTTCTCTTTCGTATCCAAGGAAGGTAAAAGTACCAAAGAGTCGATAAATGCACCCACGCATTATGGGACAGAGGCAACCATGATTGCAGCCGCCAACCACTTCTCCAACAAAGTTCGATTAATTTAGTGGTCATGTACCAACCAAAATTTGGTAACCGGATAACAGTGCAATCTAGTCATCTAGGTAAGAGGTTCAGTCTGAATAAGTGTTGACCGAGTAAGGGAGTCTTTTTTTCCTCACTGGTATCTTGATCAGTGTCATTTATCCGTTAAACTGTATGTTAAACAACCCTCGCCTCTTACCGGATAAACGTCTCTTGGTCAGTAAGAGGCGGTCATCTATCAAAACTTGCATCCCAATCCCATGTACTCTTTTTGTGTTTTGACTAGGTGTCCATCAAGCTAGATATGTATTAAGCTGACTATAATGATTAAAATAAATCATTGATTGTTTTTGTACTGAATAAAGGCCCGAGTGACATAAATGACAATTTTAATCATTAACATATTATCAAATGTTAGTTATTTAAAACAATATTTATAACCTTACAAAATACAATCAAATAAGAATAACAACAAAATATTTAGCCAAAAAAACTCGAGAAAAATGATAGAGAAAAGACTTTGCATAAATAAAACTTAAAAAGAGGGAATATGGTATTTTTAGAAATTGAATGTGTTAAGACAACATTAGCCTGCTTAATGAATTAAGCCATGTGTTTAGCATCAAGCCATGATTAAAAAACAAATGTAAGGAGCTATTTGGATGGTTTTCCGTTAAGTACTTTTTGGATAAAACAACTATATGGATTAATTTGTCTGTATAGATTTGAATTTTTTTTGTTTGCAAAGGTTTTTTCGTAGATGGAAAAGAATGTGTTTTTCAATTGAGAGGGACATGTGTGGAAAAAAACTTGGTTTTCTGCATAAAACCCCTCCCTAGAAGCTTACTGAGTAAACTGCTTTCTATATCATTAAGTCACTACCAAACAATCATTTATAGTTGACAAATAATTTGTGAGTCTCATTAAGCTCATTAAACTACTAATAAACAAGCCTAACACTAATTCAGATATACGTCAATTAAACTCATTAAGCAAAAATCAAACGCCCCTGAGTTGACCAATCCTTCAATGTTTATCACGTTTCAGTATGTCTCGAACTCATCACGAACACGACCAACCTTTTGATATTTTGGTCATAATGCCGAATGGCTATATTTCCTCATCAATTGTGAAAGGAGACCGAGTTACATGACACTTCATTTGTGTCCATGCCAATCAATTAGCTTGGCGATGAACAAGGGCCGATGCAGCACGTGTTCAAGCCGATCTTGAAGATCCAACACCAGTAAGAGCATCCACAATCATGGACCCATATTTGACTATCTACCACAACAACTTTCTCCCTCCTACTCATTACCCACAAAAAAAATGTTAAAAGATTATAAATTAATCAACAATTTTTTTCCAAATTATTAATAATTTTAAATTATTATAATTCAATACATAAAAACTTATTTCTAAAATAAATAAAAAAATCCATGCCACATGGGTCATCGGTCATGCCCATACGAGAGAGACACCTAAATCACTCTTGTGGATGCTCTAATAACTTGAAAAGAAAGGGTGGTCGTTCAACAGAGAAGTCCCACATCGACTGAACTTAGACCATTTCTCCTAAATATATGTCAAACCCTCCTTTCGCTCATCAAAAAATGTTTTTAAAAAGTAATCTAATGGGGTCCCACATAACAACAACTACTGTTTTTTATGGAAAACAAATATATAAAGAGCGCATACCCGAGTTTTAGTTGGAATCCCTTTTGCTTGCATCTAACTGCTCCATAACCTTCATCAGAAAAGCATATTCGTAGGCCAGTTCCTCACACTGCCCAGAACGCCCGCCTTCGCCAAAGTGGCCCCCGCTCATATTCGTCTTCAAAATGACCAACGGAGAACAATTTGAACATGTGGTTTCTCGTATTCTCGCCACATATTTGGCAGCTTCCCATACTCCAACTCTGAAACAGAGATTAATTCAAAACAAGAGAGTTTGGTTTTTCAAACCATCATTTTTTGCAAAAACGCCATAAAAATCAACACTCAATCGATTTATAACGAATATTTGTAAATGAGTGTACCTCGAGTCATGAAAAGATGCCGTGACAAGCATTGCAGGATAGCAAATTCCTCGAGATATGTTATCATAAGGAGAATACTTCATGATTGAATGGAAATGTGACTTTATTCGAGGATTTCCAAATTCTTCGTAGTCTAGTACCGTTAGCGGGAGGCTTGGATCCAATAATGTATTACAGATATCAAGAAACGGTACCTGGTGCAAACGTGTCACATGTTACTTTTCCATACCCACGATTACCAATGGTTATCATCATAAAAAACCACATGGGGAAACTTCTGCTTTTTAGCCACCTCCAAACTTCTTCTCATAAAATAGCCAAGAAACCGCAAGTCACGCTGCAAGGCACTTTTCCTTGCGGTTTTTGACATTTCTGACACACCCAGCTGAAAGTGGGACCACCGTAAGAAAAAGTGCCTATCGGCGCTGACTTGCGGTTTCTTGGCCATTTTGTGGGAAAAAAATGTTGGCTATAATATAAATCATGAGGTGACCATTTAAGATGATAACCCCGATTACTAAACCAAACCAAACAAACCAAGTAAATCCCACACAAAGTGGGGTCCGGGGAGGGTAAGATGTACGCAACTTTTCCTCTACCGATGGGTAAACATTTGTGGGATTCCTACGGAGGGTTGACAGAAAGCACGAAATGCCGTTACCTTCAGAACGGCAGCTCTGAATAACTTCAGATGCATATTAATGGCTGCGGCAACAAGAAGACCTCCAGCACTATGCCCAACAGCAGCAAGTTGGTCTTTATGGACATACCCCTCTTTTATTAGATAGTCTCCACATGAAACAAAATCATATATGGAGTTCAATTTGTTCAATCCACTGCCACATTTATGCCATGATGGATCATCACCACCACCACCTCTGCACATATAAAACACCCTAATTAACCAAACCAAACACACCCAATATGTCCCACTAGGGTCAGGGGGTAAGATGTAAGCAGACTTGACCTCTATCCAAGAAAGAGTAAAACAACTATTTCCGTGAAGACCCCAACTTGCGAAAGAAGTTTGCAGAAAGATCATGTGGTGCACCGAGTGTTTCCTAAAGTTTGTCAAAAAACAATTGGAAGACATTGAAACACCCCATGTCACCACAAAACATGAATACAAGACTCACATATTACACCTATGTTTCTTTTCGAAGTACTCCCTCCGTTCCAAAATAAGTGTCTACATTTTTATTTATGTTAGTCCCAAAATAAGTGTCTGGTTTCAAAAATAGATAACTAAATTCTCAAATCTACCCTTAATTATTGCACATATATTTAAGAGTCGTGAATAGAGAGAAATTAACTAAGGGTAAATTTGTCATTTGGTTAACTAAAGAGTGTAATTATTATGCATGTCTAAAACTATACGTCATTTCTATATTGTTGACACTTAATTTGGGACGAGGGAGTACATATAATATTTATATACAGCAAAACACACCTCACCTTTGGTGAGGCTTGAACCCTTGACCTCCAAGGAGGTTGGGATCTACCAGTAACCCGAATACAGCTAGCCAATGACCCCTTTGGTTACACCTATGTTTCTAAACAAAATATGACCATGTATACCTAACATCTGCAAATGCAACCACCCAACCACGATCAAGCAAGCTCAGTCGCTCGGCACACCAACTTTTGTCCAAAACTTCCCCATAGGATCCATAGCCATGTAAAATCCCGGGAGATTGGCCCATTTTATGTGCCTTGTGGGAATACAATATTGTTAGAGGAACTATCGTACCATCCTCGGAAATCACTTCCTTTCTTTCACAAAAATATGCATCTGAAATGTTCATCCATTCATGTGCTTCATTGTTGCGGGTTTTGGAAGAAATTCCCAATACCTCCTCTTGATGCACAATAGAGAACGTTCTTCTTGACATATCATAGTCAACAATTAAATCAGGCATCTGTAGTTAACAACATGAAATTATTAAAAAGTTTAACACCAAGTACCCGTTAGAATCCAAAAAATCAGTATCTTTTGTTAGTTGGATATCTTAAAATGTGTTGGGTTGCAGAGTTCTATGTTTTTCTTTTGGTAACTGTGGGTGTCCGAGCCAGCTTGCACGCACCTCGGCTAATCCCATGGGGCCCTGAAGATAACAGCTAGAAAAATCCCAATGGCCCTACAGCGAAACTCAAACCGGCGACCAAGGGGGAGGAGCCTCAGCCCCCAAGGTCTAGCCTTTATTTGTCGGTTGAGTTGGCACTAAGATTAAATATTCTTCAACTTGTTGGTTGTAGTTGATGTAATGGCATTATTTGTTCTTGTAAATCATAATGATTTGATTATTAGTATATATTTGAAAGATTCAATATTTAATTTATATCAATTATCATAGTAAGAAATTAGTCTCGTTAAGGGCTACCAAGTACTTGCTAACTAAAAGTATGGACATCTAAAGACTAACATTTCTAGATAAAGCATTCTAATAACAAAAAACCAAACCAAGCCCCGACTCATAGGTGGGGTCTGGGAGATGTTGACCTCTACTCCAAAGAGTTGAGCGGTTATTTCCGTGAAGACCCCAACTTTCAATATAAAGTATTCCAATGACAAGAAGAAACTACAAAAACAGTTTAAATGATAGAGTGAAAAAAAAAATTGAGTTAGAATTTATACCACTGGAGACGAAAGCACCACTCGGTATGTCGAGTTTGTGAAGTCATGATTCGATCCTGGAACAACGCTACACGAGTTTGATGGCATAGGGAAATACCATGGATCAAGATCATCGATATCCATTTCTTTCTGCAATTACAAAACGAACATGCTCATTTTCGTTAACTTCAATATTTGGTACTCCCTCCGTTCCAAAATAAATGTCGACAACGAAAAAGGCACATAGTTTTAGAAAAGTGTAATTATTACACTATTATTGCACTAGTAATGAACTAAATGACAATTTTACCCTTGATAATAGAGAGAGTAATGAATTTCTCCATCTCATAATTAAGAGTAGAATCGGAAAGTAGACACTTATTTTAGGACAAACTAAAATAGAAATGTGGACACTTATGTTGAACATATGTCTTATCGTAGAATAATGGGCATCTCAATACCTTATTGCTGGGTTGAATGGGCATTTTGATGGAACAAATTATCGGGGAATCCTTTCTGTTGAGGTAAAGCACCAAATGCTCATCGAAAACGTCCATATCTTGTATGACAGTGCCTTCCTTTGGTACAACTATTTTCTAAGACAAAAAGAAATCGATTCAACATAATCTCTAGAACAAATAAAGGTACCAGAATGGAAACATCATTAGAAAAACACCTGCCAATTAGTCAGCTTCGCACCCTCAACATGGCATCGAGCCAAATAATAGTTTCCGTCTAATAATCCCTTTCCATGGCATAGATGTGCGTTTGTTAGAATATAAAAGAACCCTCTATGATGCTCCAAGAAGAATTGTACACCAGAAACACGATCATGAATTTTTCGTAAGCCATCTTTTGGGTTATTTGCATCTACTACGTACACCTGTAATGTAACCATCACGATTTAAAATAACCCACGAGTTTTCCTCCAGAAAAAAAAAGTGTATAAGGGTGCGTTTGGTACATGGACGAGACCGTACATGACTGTCGAGAGTGCGGTAGGCAGGTGAAAGAATTACGGAAGGTTTTAGGGTCTTAATTTGACATGGGTAGTTTAGTAATTTATTAATCTTGTCCCATCTCCATAATTTTTGTTCCACTTTTGTCCCACTCAAGTTCTGTCCTGTCCTAGTCCAATGGCGTGCCAAACATGAGACAAGTTTTTGTACTGTCCTGTCCCAAGTATCAAACGCACCCTAAATATCCTGTGATATAGATACATTCCTCAGATGAAGTCCTCGAGTTCGAATTCACGGTTATGAATTTTCCATCCTTTGTGCTCGTGATATCCACACAAAAGCTCGAATCTTTTTCTGTATATACAATGACGTCACTAACAGGATCTGATCCCAGCGTCGTGTATTGTACCCTGTCCATTTTTTAAGAGGAATCTGTAATGTTTGTAAAGATCATATTTGAAGTTGAACAATGTAGTTGCATTTATGAAGCTTGCCTATATGGTCGTTGACTCTGATCACATAACGTATAAAACAATGTACGACTATCTTGAGCCCATGCCAAGCTAACGACGTCTTCAATTCTTATCGTTGGAATAATGCACCCACGTTGGAGATCCTTGACTTGAAGAAGAAAGCGTTCTTTTCCGGTCACGTCAATGGTGTAAGCAAGAAAATGGTGGTCGGGTGATACTCTACATGTACCCACGTGAACGTACCCTGCAAATCACAAAGTTATCATACAAACAAATGACGTGAAACTGAAGATAATAATACTCCCTCCGTCCCAAAATAAGTGTCCACAATGAAAAAGACACAGTTTTAGAGAAGGGTAATTATTACACTAGTAATGAACTAAATGACATTTTTACCCTTGATAACAAGGTAATTAATTTCATCTCATAATTAAGGGTAGAATGGGAAAGTATGCACTTATTGTTTAAAGCGCGACATTTATTTTGGGACAAACTAAAAATAGTAATGTGCACACTTATTTTTGGGATGGAAGGAGTAGTAATCAGCCAAAACATGTTATAGACTTGACCTACAAATAGAAATATGCAATTATTTCTCTACATATCAAAAGGCTCTAGTTTTTGCTTTACATCTTGATTAGGCTAGGTTAGGAGTGGTAATGACGCATGCACAATACTCCCTCCATTCCAAATAAATGTCCACAATGAAAAAGGCACACCATTTTATAAATGTGTGATTATTACACTTTTTAATTGACTAAATGACAATTTTACCCTTAATAACAAAAGGGGTAATACCAAAGGGTCATTGGCCCTGCAGTACCGGTAAAATCCTAGCCTCCATGGAGGTCAAGGGCTCAAACAAAACCAAAGGTAAGGAGTGTGTGTGAGTATTTGTTGTATGTATGTATGTACATACATATATATATATATATATATTTTTTATATACTTCAAAAAAAAATAGAGGGAGTAATAAATTTCTCCATCTCATAATTAGGGGTATAATTGTAAAGTAGTTTTTTTTTTGGGAAGGGTGTGCTAGGTTATGCCTAGACTAATCCCTTGGCAAATTATGACTGTAAGACATATACCCTGATTAAACCTCAGTGGCCACAATTGTTGTGTACGTCTGGATTCGAATCCTGGGTTAATTGTAAAGTAGGTTGCTGGAAACAATGTGACTTAATGAGAGCTCAAAATGTGCATGCCAAGATCAAATAGTCCACAATTCTACTTACCATATTTTTCTGCAATTTCATTCCAATCGAGCAATATTTCTTCATTTACAATTCTTCTTCTTGCATAATTAACCATATGCTTCACCCAATTTGGACTTTCAACACCCAATTTCCGACATAAAACAGGGTATTCTTTTCTCTCCGGTATATACTGATAATACAACCTAATCGACCCCATAAGCAAAAAATATATCATTATGTCATAACAACGATCAGTAAACCATGTATAAATTGGACCATGTCAACTTCAACAGCCAATGCTGCACACAACTGCATAAAATAAAAACACACGATTCAAGTTTATTGCATACAAACATCCGTATATAGAAACGAAAAAACAAAATTCAAGAATATTCATAAAGCTTGCATGTCTTTCCTTTACATGATGTACTTTCCCGCTTGGTTAGACATAAGCTAGCTTTTGAGAAACTGTTTCAAGTAGCGTTTCAATAAGCTCCACGAACATTTTTCCAATTTTGGTTTTTCCAATTAATTTTTCAAACATTGCCATATAGCTTTACGGACCATGACTAGTTTTTCGGCCAGTTTTATTATACCACACATCACTAGTTTATGAGCTAGCTTGTTAGCCAATGTAACACCCGGAAAATCTAAAGGTAAGTATTTAATCCTCTTATCCTACTTAGTGCATTATTTGAATAACTGAAGTCCTTTATGTATGCTTATCAGTCTTCTAACTTGTTATTTGAGTTATATATTTATTGAAATGTTTAACCTCGCACTCGTTATCGAATTAAGTCAAGTTTTCGGCCTGTTGGGAGTGTGGCACGATAGTGCCACGCGATAGTGACAGGGCACTAGGGCACTATCACAGGTCACTATCGCGGCGGATGTACTGTGAGTTCGTGACCCGGCGCGATTGTGCCAGCGCGATAGTGACATTGTCACTATCGCAGGTCACTCTCGCAGAGAGTGTACCGAGAGTCAGGTGAGCGGCGCGATTGTGACACGCGATAGTGCCAATGGCACTATCGCCGTCGGGGGCTGAGGGTTTAAATGAGTGTCTTGACCGATCTTAGCTTCATTTCTACATTTCTCTTGGTTTCCTTGGCGATTTTGGAGACCCCAAAACTGATCCCTTCCTCTCTAAACTCTAACCCTCATTAATACCAATCAATTTTGGTTGTTGGATTTTGGGTCTTGCATTCATTGTCATTAAGAGAGCATTTACTAGGGTTTCTCAAGTTCAACATTTCTCTTCAAGACTCAACCTCTTCAAGCTAGGGTTTCCTATTTTCTAGGTTTTGGTCCAAAAACCTAGATAGTGAGTTTACTAAACCTTTGTTAAAACTAGATACACATCATAATCTCCTACTTGTTATTATTGCATCTTTACTTGGAAATGTTATTCACTAAATGTTCAAGTATTTAGGGTTTCCTCATGGAAGCATATCTATGTGTGACTAGCCATGATTTAATGTATGTTTACCTTGGTATATTGATGATTGCTATATGGAACACCTTTTTGGTGATTTAACATCTACATGATGAAAATGCTTGTCATACAAGTCTTATGTTGGATTTTACACCGATTAGGATGGTAATATTGTACCCATGGTTGGTATTGAAATATGTTGGGTTGAAATATGCCTAAGGACCTCCTATATGTTATATTGGACGAACCAAGTCAGTAGACACTAGGAGGATGTAGTCTTAGGCACCACCGTGATGGTATGTGCCTAGACCTCCGCCATTCGGGGTAATGCCATGGTTGTAGTCCTCGGGTGTGCCGGGCCTTTCAGATGTCACTCTTGTTAGTTGGCATCAAGGTATATCGTCTCTTTGGGTGGAGCTTGATTGGTGCTATGGGTCTCCCCTATTGATTCCACATTTGTTGAACATTGGTTAACTGCTGATAAGAATTGTAATTGATCTTGTATGCTATTTATTGTTCAACTCACTAGGCTTTTTGGCCTAACACTTGTTTGGTGTCGATGTGTATCTCAGGTTCTAGCGGTGCCGCTTCTAAGCAGGCATAGTTGCTTTGGGTGAGAGCTTGGGGAATTTTTGCACTTGGACATACATTTTTGGAGAAGACATTTGGGTTTATAGATGACACCCTTTTTGTAATCTCATTTCTAGATATAGAAATTTAATTAGTTGGTTGTTATTTATTTGTCCGTTAAATTACAATTGTAATTAAACAGGTTTGAATATTCCCCCATTTTTGGAAGGCTCTTGTTATGGCAATTTTATATACCATATGTTCGTTTTTCGGATTTTTGTTATCCCTATTTTTAAGGTGTTACAACCAACAACTAACTTTTCAACCTTATAAGCTAGGGGCAGGTTCGTTAGAAACCTAAAATTAATTAGGAACTAGGGAACCGTCCACAGCACGACACGTGGCATATTTCATCAGAAACATGGACGTGTTATTCATCATGAATGTTGTAACATATTCATCATGAATGTGTGATTCATGATGGAAAAACACCTCCATATTCATTATGAATGTGTGATTCATGACGAATAACACCTCCATATTCATTCGTGAATATGTTGTTTATGATGAATATTCATCTTGAAGAGGGACACATAGGCACTGTGGGCAGTTCCCGGTTTCCTAATCAATTTTGGGTTCCTAGCTGAACTACCCTCATCAGCTAGTTTGACAAACATAGCCTTTGAATCCCAAAAGTCAAAATGTAGCTTTTTTGCAATGCCTTTCAATTCCCCTTTACAATTACAAGTAGAAATCAAATACCAATGCCAAAATGCATACAATCTGACTTTCGACACAAAAAACCCAAATACATAATTCAATTATTATTGTCAAATTCAATAAGTTCATTACAACTTCACAACAAACATCACAACCTACAACTTATTGGTGTCAATAATAGAACAATGTATCACAATTAAACTCAAAAATCGATGGGTATCACCCCAAAAATAAAAAACAATTTGATTCAGCGGCGAGCAAATAAAGCAAAATATAGATCATACCAGGGACCCCAACGTTCAGGTGGGGTGGAAATTCGATTAGGCAATCGACTAATCATCTCGGAAAACAGAGTGTTCTGCAGGTTGTGGGTATCGGCCATGAAGGATTCGGAGTAAGAGTTCTCATGGTGAAGGTAGTTGATGAAATCAGGGTGATGGGTGTTGGACATCCAGTGATATGGATCTTGCCAAGAAACCCCATGATTTGAGACTTCGAATTGCACTTTCGTAGCTACTGGTGGTGATTGTGATGATGGTAGCGGTGGAGGGTGTTTTTGGTGGCGGAGTGAAGATAGAAAGTAAGCGTGTGTGTTGTTAATGGGGTAAGTAAAGGGAAGTAAATTATTGGTTTGTTTGATTGATCTTAAGAAGATGAAAGAAGCCATGAAAATGGTGCGAGCGAGGTCTGTAATTTTGAGGCAACCAAGTTCATGTCTTGTGAGTGAGGGTAGCTAATTGTAAATTGGTACCTAAAATTTTGAGGGTATGCAAATTAGTGAGAAATTAAATATAGCCCTGATATAGTATTTATTTTAGGGAAATTAATTAAAGTAACCATTTTAGAAAATCGGGTTTACCTCCTAGCCATTCTCTCCCTTATTTTATCAAATTAGCCATTAGGTTCGTGAAATGAGTTCGTATATACGAACACCTCCTTTGAAGTAAAAAACTTGATCCATGTTCGTAATATGTGTTCGTATATCACGAACATAACTTAAAAACTCATAAAAGAACATAAGTTCGTAAAATGTTTCGTGAAAAATGCAAGGAGTTAAAAAAAGTTACATTTTAATTTTTTTTCACGAACACAATCACGAAGTGGGGCCGAAACTGTAAAATTTTATTTTATTTTGCTATGATGAGGGCCAAAATTGTAATTATTTCATTTTTCAAAGCATATGTTCGTATATCACAACAATTTCCACGAATTTGGGCCAAAAACATAAATATATTTGATATATGTTCCAAAGATGAGAGGCTATAATTGTAACTTGAAATAAGCAAGTTACAATTATGGCCCCTCATCTTTGGAACATATATCAAATATATTTATGTTTTTGGCCCAAGTTCGTGAAAAGTGTTGTGATATACGAACAAAAATTAAATAATTACAATTTTGGTCCCTCATCATAGCAAAATAAATTAAAATTTTACAATTTTGGCCCCACTTCGTGATTGTGTTCGTGAAAAAAATTAAAATGTAACTTTTTTTAACTCCTTGCATTTTCCACGAACCATTTTACGAACTTATGTTTTTTTATGAGTTTTTAAGTTATGTTCGTGATATACGAACACATATTACGAACATGGATCAAGTTTTTGACTTCAAAGGAGGTGTTCGTATATACGAACTCATTTCACGAACATAATGGCTATTTTGATAAAATAAGGAAGAGAATGGCTAGGAGGTAAAACCGATTTTCTAAAATGACCACTTTAATCAATTTCCCTTTATTTTAATGGTTACAACCACCCAATGATGCCACCGCCATCATAGTCGGTCATCATTAGCCACCGCCAACCACCATTGGCCACCTCCTCCTCTTTCTTCACTACAACAACCTTTTCCACCACCTCCACAACCACCGTTGTCCACCAAATAACAGCCCACCTTGACCACCACTACCACCGTTCCCCTCTACACCCACTTGTTGCTGCAACAACCTTTCAGTGTGCCTCTGTCAATTCATAATGATCTTCCAAACTGAATTAAACATATTATTTCTTTTATATGGATCGGGTTTTTTTCGAACTACCGTCGACTACATCATATTTCTTCATTCAAATTTCATACTAATATATATGCATGCATTTATGTTATTGAAAATTGTTATTTAGATTAAGTAATTTAAATGTTTATTTTATTTGTGTCGTTTATAACTATTATATGATATATAAAATCATAAAACAACTTTTAGGAGCAACTTATCTAGTCATGTCATATCCAATCGTAGGGGTGAGCAATGAGTCTCAAATCCCGATACCGAACCGGTACCGTACCGGTACCATATCGATCCCGGACCGTCCCATGTATTTCGGTACGGTAATCGGTTCCATCTATAAACGGTATTCGGTAATATCGATATCGGGTCCCCTATAAATACCGAAAATACCGAACCGGTACCAAAAGTCGAAAAGACACCCTTTTTTCACAAATCCCAAACAAATTTGTTCCTATTCCTATTTCAAAATTCAAGTCCATTCCAAAATATGAAATGGTTCCTTACCATAGTGATGAAATACCAACCCTAAACCTTCAAAAAATTCCAATTTTAGCAATTGATCTACCCCTTCAATGTCTAACTTCAAAAATGTTCATACTTTGTTTTTTGGTATTCTATGGATGTTAAGAGTTCATACGTTGTTTAGAATGGAAGAAGTTCTTGCTTAGAGTGATTGTAATGTTTGCTTTGAAGGTTGTAAAGTGCAAAATCGGGACTGATGGGGTACTAGTACTGAAATACCGTTACTGGTATCGGTCTAATCGGTATGATATTCGGTATCGAGTTTTTCACATTTTCGGTACGGTACCGATTCGGTACGGTACTAGTCCCATGTTCACCCCTATCCAGTCATAGTCGCACCAAACACCAGACAAACATTTGTCCTGTCCAGTCAATCATATATGCATACCAAACGCTACCTGACAGAACAACACTACTAGATAGGACTGTAATATATGGTTTTAAAGATACTACTGACGGTTTGCATGACACATAGTCGTACAATTCAATTATATGTTACACCATATGATTTAAACTATTGGGCTCACAGTTTAACCTGTATTGTATATTATTTTTTATTATTAATTATATATTATAATTTTTAATAATTAAAAAATTACTAATAGTTGTGTAGGACGGTAATCAAATGAGAACCATAAAATGGTTGAGACCGTAAGGACTAATCTCGATCATTAAAGGGTTTTAATCAAAGGTCATTAACAACAATGGAAATTTTTGTAATATTAGTGAAAATTTTGGAGGTTTTAGGGTAAATTTGTAATATGAGATCTCAAAAGTCAAAATTGCCTCCTCCCCCATTAGAGTAACAAGAACCCATTCCATCAAATCTCTAGAAAGTCTCAGTTCTTCCCTTTCACTCAAGAATGATCAAGAAAAGTTCAAGAAGTTCTCAGTTAAGAGAACGAGATTCTACAGCGAAATAGAGAAAGAAAAGGACCAAAAATGTTGATTTAGGGATTAAAAGGAATCTACGACACCAGATAATAGACGAAAATCAGTTGGATCGACATCGGCAACAGAGGCAGTGAAGGATTTATTGCCTTGCTGGAAGGATTTGATGTCTGAGTTCAATTTGTGGACGTTAATGACAGCAAACCCAACGATCATCCAAACACTGTTTAGGTAACTAATGTCTGCTAATATCTTCTATCTAGAAATATCTTTAGGATTTTGTTGAAATAGAGGAAGGACGAACGTTTTTTTTATATATAGAAGGGGAGGTAATATGGTAGGGTTTTTTTTTTATTTTTTTGAAATAAAGGAAGCCTAGGTTTTCCGATTTCAATCTAGTGTCGGAGGATTGGAGAGTTGATGTTGGGCGTGGCTGAGTGTTTTCGCGGCGGCGTATCCGTTTCTGGAGGAGCTACATCTGAAGAGGATGGTGGTTTCTGATGAGAGTTTGGAGTTTTTAGCTATGAATTTTGAAGGTTTTAAAGCATTGTCGTTATTGAGATGTGATAATGAATTTGCGTGCCATTTCAAGAAAATTACATCTATTGTTTGATTTCATTAGGTGAAAAGAGATTATAGATGAAATTATTGTTTGATTTCATGTGGTGAATTAAGATATACATGATCTTATGTTTGGATTTCATTATGTGAAATAACATATTTATGAAAATTTGTGATTTATTTCATGTGGTGAAATAAGAAGAATATGTGTGTTGCATATGGTGAATTTGTGTGTTGCATCTGATGAATGAATATGTAATTTCATCTAGTGAATCATTTTACCAAAATTACGATTATTCCTTTTTCATATAGTGAAACAACTTTTAATTAAAACCATATGATCAAAACCAAATTACGACTTAGATCGGTTCTCACGATTCTCAATCCTTTTTTAGTTCTCACATGATTTAACCCCTAGTTGTGTAAGATAGTAACTAAATATTAGCTAAAATATGACCAAATCTTACAATTTTTGTAAGCAGTTGTTCATTAAGTCAAGTTTATTATTTAGTTAAAAAATATATAAATCAACTAGGGTTTTTACGTTTTTTTATTTAGGAATTTAGAAGAAATCAACAGCCCATGTGATATTTCAGTTTTTGAGTTTTAACTCTCAAACTCCAACTTGCTTCTCTAATTATTTATGTATTGTCATTTTCCACTTTGTATGGAATAACATATGAACTACGAAAATTTGTAATTAATAGAGTATGAAAACTATGGAACTTTCTATTGCTACATTACACACGTTATATTTAGGTATAAACTCCATAAGTCGCAACAAATGTGATGCAAATATTTTGCAGTTTGAGGCATGTTCGATTTATGGTTTGAAAAAAATGCTTGGAACACACTTACACATTCATCCACAAGTATATAGGTACATACATATCTTGATCCATCAATAGTAACGCACATCCAGATATTTATATAATGGATCTTGAATCGCGAACAACCTAAAACTGTTTATACAAAGGTTGGTCACTTGGTCCTAAAAACTGAATTGGGCCTTGTTGTTGACTCCAAAAGGGTCGGTTAATCAATAGTTTTTTTTAATTCGGCTAACAAAGACACAATCTTAAATTGTGGATTTCGTCCATGTAGCTCTTTTGTTACATTAGCAATCATTGGGGTTTGCAAATCTTTACAAAACAGGTCTATCACCCTAACGATTGTGAGTTGAGGCTAGTTAAGTCCCCTCATTTGAGGGGATTTTGTAACACCCTCAAACTCGGAAATAGCAACTAATTTAAAATTTTCTAAAATACATGGACAAATAATTTATCTACAAACACAATATAGGATTTAACCTCAATAAGCATATTTATTCTCTACATACAGTCTATAATAAGGACGGGTGCTACTAAAACCCAATAATAGTCGCTATCTCCAACTGCGGAAGACTTCATAAATCTACTTACTCTCGTGTAAGTCTATAGCTCAACTCCTCAAAGCACTGCTAGAACCAAACCCTAACTGGAACCTGATACACATGCTGATAAATAAAAATGTTAGGCTTAACGCCTAGTGAGCTCAAGAGTTTTCATTAGAGATAAATAAAACATTAACTTCAAGAATGTTATTTAAAAATCATGATTTTCGAAATGCAATACATTTGATTTGAAAGCAACCAAAAATGGCATACATTAAATCACAAAACAATCTCTTTTCATTATTCACCCTTTTCGTGATTTAAAATCATAAAACAAACGCTTCTTTAAATAAAGCCAAAACCCGAAGTGCACGTAAAACATAGCTGACATTATAATGATCAAACACTGAAAGCGTAGATAACTCCAACTTCCAAAACATCCCAATAACTCGAATGAGTTTCAATGACTAAAACCTTAAAACATAGATAAATACCCATACTCAACGTCTCCGAAAACATGGATTATAAACTCCATAACTAAAACCACACCTATTGGTGACGGGAAAGACCCGATTACATTGTACATGACGAAACACAAAGTAAGTCACATAATTATGTAAGAAATCAAAACATGTGGGTTACACATAAAACACCCACCGAGCTCAACTCCTCTGAGTCTATCACTCGAAAACATCAAGTCAACCCCTCTAGGTCTATTTTTGAGAGTTCCAAAGCGGGGAACTCTAGCACAAGGGAATTACACCTTACTGCCCATGAGACGCTGCCCGACCGTATAGGTCCACACCTTACTTATCATGGTGACCCGATGCCTATTCCGTGCCAAAGGGTGAACCAAATGTCCAAAGCGGGGACATAGGAACACCGTGCCTATGGATCCATTGCACTAACTAAACCATTACATGACTCTCAACGAATGAACTAATGCATTCAAAACATGTAATCCTCAACTAAGATGCAGTAAATGCAAATCATAACCAACTGCTCAACATTGAGCTATTAAAAGCGAACAAGTGTCCTCAAAACTCAACAAAACCAAACCAAACCGAACCATAAGCTCGACAATTCCAAAGACCCAACGTCGAAATTCATAAAATGAAATCAAATATAAACAACCCGTACTCATATAAACCCATGCTCCAAAATATGTAATTAACTCCAACGTAGTTTAAATTCGAGACAAATCGTTTTCCAAGTGAATTTATAACATATATCCTTTCAAAATGTCTCATAACACAAAACCATGCATTTGTCCAAAACACAAAACGAGATACTTTTATACTCCAAATCTACTTCCATAAAATAAATCATAGAAATACCAAAATACATTATTTATTTATCATAATGCTCCAAAATCCCAAAGATGTGTGCTAAATGATTTTATAAAGTTAAACACCTTTAAAATACTCAACTTATCAGCAGTTAACAAAACTTATCAGCGGTTAACAGAACTTATCAGCAGTTAACAAAACTTATCAGTAGTTAACAATTTCATGTGAAACGCTTTAAAATGAACATTTTGGCATGTACACCGTTTTCACAAATCAACTTGAACTCACCTTGCTAGATTTAGGCTAAATCTAGATTTTACCCACTTAGGGCTTTCCTTGAAGAAACTTGGTTCTTCAAACCAAATCTTCCAAAACCTAGTTCCACAAGATTCCAACCATAATTAATCATAATCAACCACAAGGAATCACTTCCCAAACCATATACATGAATACCTCAACTAATACCGAAACCCTAACTTTCATAACCGAAGAGAATAGAAGATTACCTTAACCCAAGCTTGAATCCACCAACCAAAACACTTCTAGTTCACCAAAATGATCACAAACCTTCAATCTATGAATGGGAGAACAAAGGGGTGGATGAAACCCTAGAAAACTTAGTGAAGAAGATGAAATGGGAGAGATGAGGAGCTTACCACCACAAAATGCTCTAGTATACTTCAATAGACTTCCAATCTCTTGCTAAAACCTTGAAGAGCTCTAAAAAACGAAACCGTAGTAATTTGAATCACCCAAATCGGAGCTAGGATGAAGGAGATATGAAGAAATGAAGTTTGGGGCTGAAAATTGCGATTTTAATCGTCCAGATGCTGCCCGCGAGAGTGACGGCGAAAGTGACAAGGTGTCACTCTCGCGGGGCACTTTCGCCGAGAATGTACCGCGGCCGAAAACTTCTCCGATCACTGTTTTGTCCATAACTTCTTCGTTATAGCTCCGTTTTCGCTCCGGAAAGAACCGTTGGACTCGTAATTTAATCCTTCATCCATCTAGATTATAAAATCTATGATTCAGGTCCAAGATTAAATATCTTATTTTTCCTTGATATATCGATTTCTGCAATAACTCGAAATGATACCTTTCAAAAATCGGGGTGTTACAGATTTTGATCTTATTTACTATTTTGTTTTATTAAATAAATTCCAGTGTCACATGCTTAAAGAATATGTACAACTCATTAATGCATAACCTACCCTCCCCCTCTTCCTCTTCCCCAATGCACCACCGAACCTCCAATGTTCTTTGTCATTCCAATAAAACTTGCTCATAATCTCAAATATTGGCATGGTTTTCAAGCAAGTTACTTTTTAATCACCACAACATCTTCTAAATTAGTTATTCGTTTTTGGAATCGGAAATGCAACAAATATAAACAAAATAGAGAATGGAAATATGCTAAATCCATAAACAAGTGGAATGTGTTCCGATTTAGATTTGTGAAAAAAAAAATATCGGTGTGAAATCAAACATTCAAGCCCCGTTAATCGTGATCACGGTTAAAAATCCTATGTGGGTAGCCAGGTAGGTTTAATACAGTTGATATGCTCGTATATATATACAAATATAACCGAAAAGTTTCAATTAATTAACCATGGAATACTACAAAAGAACAAGACAAAATCCAAGAATGAGGAAAACCACTTCTTAAAAAAAAAAAGAATCAAACTCAAAAAAAAAAAAAATCGACAAAGAACCGCGCAAGATAAAGGATCATACGAGAAGTTAAACATTTTGCGAGAAGACGAGAAGTGTAATATCATATATTGCTTAATCATATATGATTAAACGTCTATGTATTGTCAATATAACATGTGTTTAATCATACATGATTAAACTTGTGTATCATATATGATTAAACAATTCTCGCCTTCTCAAAAAATGTTTAACTTCTTGTTTGAACCTACCCCTACTTGTATATTTGGAAAAATATAAAAAGAATAACTCCCTTTACTTGACTAGCGTATGATGGATTATGGAACACTTGTGGTTGAGATGAAGGACCAAATTCGTAAAGATTTGCCAACCATAACGACCGTCAACTAACCATAAGGACAAAATCTGTAAATTTTCAAATACCACAGGGACCAAAAATGTAAGTTTAGTTAAAATGTTGCATGTGATTATAAATTCCACCAAATACCAAGGAAGATCTCTTTGAAGTTGATGCCAACAACAAACACCAACACACGCAGGGAAGAGAGAGAGAGAGAGAGAAGTTTAGAGGGAGAGAGAGAGAGATCAACGAGAAGAAGGTAGCGAAAATGGCGGTGATGGAGAAGCTAAAGATGTTCGCTGTTCAAGAACCCATTGTTGCTGCTTCATGCCTCATCGGTGGCGTTGGTACCTTTCCTTCTCTTTTTTTCGTGAACCCTAATTTACGTTTTTTTCCTCGATCAAATCTAAATTTGATGTAATTCTCTTGATACATTACGATGCATGATTGATATTCTATTATGTTGATGCTCTGATCTGATATTGATCCGGGAAACTTGTTGTTCTATGAAGAATTGAAAGCGTGATTTGGAAATATAGGTTTGTTGGTTAGTATCTCCTCCGTCCTTAAAAAGTAAAATTCACATATGATTTTGGAAATTAGAACGTTGCACTTTCAGATTTGAATTTGACGACGAAGTTATTAGGTTTTTCGTTTTTTAGATGACACTGAGACCACACCAATGGGGGAAAAATTTGTGGCCATGTTGTATCGCACAGGTGTGATATTTCAACTTAGGACCTCTAGGTCCCAACCATGCAAACAAGCCAGCAAGGCACTCAAAATGTTTTAGGTTGATAGTTTAAAGGAATAATCTTTATGTTAATCTACAACCAGAAAAGTTCGTGTTTATATTTAGAGAAAGCAAGCTGCCCAAAGAATGTTGTTTTTGAGCGTCCTGTGCACGGTGTAGGGGTACAATGGGCGTAACATTCTCTGAGTTTTGGCACTACAGGGGAGAGGATTAGAGTGGGGAGGTGATTTCTCAATAAAATCAATTGTGCTTTCCTTGAGACTTGAGTGCCCATCCTCTACTTTTCTTTCTTCTGCATGGTTCCCATGCCTGACATCTACACAAGTAATAGTGTGGGGACTGCTGTTGCACCAAGCAATAGAATTGCTTGGATGTTACATTTGTGAACCTTAAAATCATACCATGAAGTGGGGGTATTAGCGGGTAGCAATGCAATGGTAAGTGATGGAGAGCCTTTACCAGCCTTCATGAGTTCAGCCAGCATCCCTCAAGCCTAGGAACAAATCACAACTTTAGAGCATCACCTTTGCTAAGAGGCCCATTGGCTTTAGAGGAGGCACGAGGCACAAGGTGTTGGCATTCATTGAAGCAAGACACAGAAGTAGAATGACAGATTTGAGTACCGTAAATGTTGTAACTAGGCACACTTTTTAGATGTTATGCTTCAATACAAGGATGATCGAGTTAGATTTTAAAGGCAATAGCATTTTTCTCTAGTAAGATGGCGTTTTCCTATTCTTTTCGGTTGGTTGTGGGCCAACTTTCCCTTTTCTCAAAGTGAGACTGCTACGTTGGAGTTTGTTCTGCTTTGATTCACTTTACATCTCAACACCCATCATACCCACCCAAAAGGGAGTAAAATAAATCTTCATTCTATTTTACATCCTGCAGTTGTGTAAAATTCAAATGTTCTAGTTAGTGGATGTCGTTTTTAAAGGGCCTTCATTGTAAGTCTATCACAGTAACTCAGCAGGTTGGCTTCATTATATTTGTTCAGTGTCTGACTTTACTTGCGTTTTCTTAGTTTGCTTTCTGCACATACATATCGATCAACATTTTAATGATTTTTTTTTTCTAAACAAGTCTTGGGTAGGAAGAGAAGGCTTATATATGAAGTAGGAACATTTTGGTATTATGTAAAGGGGTACTCCCTCTGACTCATAAATTGCAGCAATTGGTTTTACACAAATAATAATAGAAGTGCTTACAGTTTGTCAAATGCTTAAAGCAGTAAAGCACCCTTCAGTCATGACAAAAGAAGGCAAAAGTATTATAAAAAGAATCTTGGTTTTCAAATTAAAGTAATTTGTGTGAACCAAAATCAGTACTGCAAATAATTTGTAATGTTGAACTTGAAGTGCAATGCAAGTAGGTCATTGCAGTTTGAAAGTTTGGTAAAAAGTAAACAATTAAATTAACACAGGATGTTTGTAAATGGAAGTTGCTGCAATTCTGAAGGATTCAATGAAGTGTTGCTTCCCGTAGGTCGGCAGTTCAACTGGAAATTAAAGGCCAGGTCTTGGGGCTCCTCAACATGGGTCGCCAGTTTGAGTCTTCTCCGGGCCACTGAGATTTTTCTGGCTGTTATCTTTAGGGCCCCATGGGATTAGTTGAAGTGCGTGTAATGTGGTCCGGACACCTACGGTTACCAAAGAAAAATGAAGTGTTGCTTCAGAGCTTCAATTATCTTTGCATCCAATATTATCAGAGCTTTGCTGTTTGGGTGGCTAAATAGGCACCACTAGGCAAGGGCTTGAGGAAAAAAACGGACAGTTATAATCATAGGCTTATTTTGACTCACCATCTAGAACATATTTTTTAGCATGTCGTTCATGTGCTATGTGCCTATGCATTGTATCTTGATCTCCAATAACTTTTTCAAAATGTTATTTTTTCTGACCGCGCTTACTGCTGATCCATGTTCGTGTTTGAATGCTGTGTTTTAGCATGGAATATGGACGTTTCTCTGAGAATTTGGTTCAACCTTTTTTAGTGCATTCAGGTACCTGTTTTTTAAAATGTATTTTCCTATACCTAATTGTTATTGTGAATTTTCAGGCCTATTCCTTCCTGCCGTGGTGAAGCCTATGCTGGACTCATTTGAATCATCCAAGCAAGTTCGTCAACCTGATTTAAACAATGTGAGTACTACATATTAGTTATGTTGCCGGCAATTTTTACATAAAGTATGTTCCTGTTAGGTTTTTTGCTTGCTTTTGCTGTTGATTTCCCCTAGGAAGAATGGGAACGGTTCTGTGGGTCGACTCTTGTCAGAAATACTAAAATCTTGGCGTACTGACGCTCATGTACGTGTATGTGTGTGTGTGTATTTATATATAGAGAGAAATAGAGCCAGGATCATATGACAAATCTTCACTTTCAAGAAAACGTGAGAACAAGTGAAGCTACCTTTATATTGTTTGAAGATGTAACTTTCACATCACCTTCAACTGTGTATTGGAATTGGAATGTTACATTATATTGTTTGAATGTTTAACCTTCACCCAATATAATACTATCTTCACAATTCTCACAACAAACCTTCTGACACTATAAAGATGCCTTCACTTTTCTCTCATTCTCTCGAAAAGGGGTTATTCTTGCTGGAACCCTACCCTATATATGTGTGTGTGTGTGTGTGAATTTAAAAGTGACAAATAACTTGAAAAAGAAACATCATCGAATTATTTTAAACCCACACCAAGTGCTTGTTGATTAATCTCTGTTGGGATGACATATTCTATGAACTAATACAACATACCTGGAAACATTGAGAAAGATCTAACAAGAAACAAGAAACGGAGGAGGATACAATAGATGCAAAAGGAGACAAGTGCACAGGATGGACTAAAAGAGTAGAGGAGTGGGGAGAAACAGGGAAACTCTAATAATTTGGATCAGTCAACATGTAAATATTTCGTATTTAATATAACCACCCTCATAAGAAACAATTGCTCTGTAGGTAGAGGACAGGTCAGACTCTCGAGTCTTGAGCGGGATATAATAGGATTGTTTAGTTTGGTTATAACCACCCTTATAGGATGACAAGTAAGTTTTGAATGAAAGTGTTGGAAGCCTTGAGAATCTCAGAACTACAAGAATAGGTCAAACCTGCTGAAAGAAACAAAAACAAACATGTTGTACACAAGCGTCCCACAATTTAGTTAACCTATTTCCAAGTGACTTCTTTTTTTAATCGTCACAATGGTTGCACACCTGCATATCCTGCTGCATCCCTATTCACATATGTGCAAATATTGGTACTTAATAGATCCTATAATGCCTCAATTTCTTCTTTAACTTCAGTTAATCGAGATTTGACAAATTATTGCAGGTGGTTGCAGGTATGACAGGTAAAAGGCAGTGATGATATAAAGGGTAGACTTCCACCCTCTGTCTTCCAAAGAAAACCTAGACCTCTATTATTCAAGGTAGATATTAGTTTTTGTTCTTAAAATTTGTTTTGTGCTATTAACATGCATCTCACCATGCCTTAATAAAATCTCAATTCTTTGGGTTCATGTAAACTTTAGCTTTTCTTGAATTGCAAACATGTTCTTGGTTTGGGCCAAACTTTTTGCTTAATCTTGAGCATTTGAAGGTTATTAGTTTCATGATCTTTGAAGGTGCGTTTGTTACGCGGGACATGACAATACAAAAACTTGTGTCACATTTGGTGCAAGCCACATCACATTAGACTGGGACAGGTTAGGTCCTGTGACAAAAATGCATTTTTCTGTCCCACAAAATAGGTAGAACTAGAATCAAGGACATTTACAAGATTGGTAAATTGTAAATCACTAAAGTTCCCATGTCAAATTAAAACTCTAAAACCTTCCACAGTTTTTTCACCCGCCTACCTCACTCTCATCCATCCTATCCCATCAAGGCCCATCCGCGTACTAAAAGCACCATGAACGCCGTTATGTATGACCATGGGTAGCCTTATGTTTGATTATTTGTTCAACATATGGGAGTTATATACTTATAGCGGTTGATTATATCAACGAGTTAATTGATTGTCAATTAAAATTTATACAATAAGTCACGAACTACTCCTAATTCCATCCATACTGATACCTTAATCCATACAAGGATTCATGAAGGAAAAAAACAGCACCTAAGTGAGTAAAACATATGCAAGGTCAATGTTGTAAATCTCTCTCCCATTTTAATTTTCCAATAAGAAAATAAAAAAAAATAAAAAATAAAAGTTATTGTGTGGGTGGAATAGCAGTAGCTTTCTTGAGCATCATTCTTGCACTTGCCCTAAATGGACAAGTTGAGCTCACAAATCCATTTACTAGATGTAGATACGTCTTTAGATCATGGCATGTGGCCACGTTGATACTATTCAACTGTAATGAGGCTCGGCTACTGAGTCGTAGCTCATGTCCTATGTTAGCATACACCCATTGGTTGTCGTTAACATGTTTCTTTATCCAACGATGTAGATGGGGCCCACGAGCTTTCTGTTCTTGTGCCACGTCATCGTGGTCCTCAACGAAAAAACCAGGTACTTTCGTGATTAGGTCATCTGAATTCACTATACGTAGAATCTTTGTTCCTTGTAGTTCTAGGTTGTGTCGGAAACTCCGGTTGCCGACCCTGGGCCCACCGAACGAGATAACCGAGAGATGTAAAGCGTGTTTGATGGTAGTTTTAATATCGTAGGCGGCTAGAATAGCTAACGAAGCTCCTAAAGAATGGCCGGTGATGGTGACACTTAGTGGCTCATCACTGTACGTTTGAACTATTCTTAAAATTTCATCCGTTATTGATTGTTGTAAGCTTGGGCATACCGACGTGCTTGAGGTATACAGACTTAAAACTCCAGTTTCCACCATTGGATCATCATTTTGTCCTTTCGCATTGCTCACATTGCCAAACGGGCAATGAGTCAGAGTGGCTCGTAGATTCTCGAGCCACTCTAAACAAGTTCCAGTCCCACGTAATGAGATCACTACGTCTCGTCTGCCGAGCCTAGAAATCTCGTTTTGGTCCTCGCAGACCGCCACGTAACCGATCCAACTGGACCGCACTCCGATTTGACCGGTCCAACGTGGCATCGGAATCGATGATGTGGCGTGTAAATTTTTCGTCACACGGTACCCGCTTTCATTGATACCGGCCTGTTCCAAGCTCGAGTTGTCCGCATACCGACGTGTAGCGTAACTCGGTGATGAAGGATCAGAGTCGAAGCATTGGTATGCTGCCTCAACAAAGCTCCCATACCGTATAATCTCACCACGTAAACCGTCGTCAAGCGGATCCAATAAGCCTTCCCAGTTCTTCGACCCGTGATACTCCATCCATCTTTTATCGAGCTGACTTAATGACCGTGGCTGACGACCTTCTCCCGAATCAATAACCAATCTTTCCCATTTACTTGAAGCCCGGGTTCCACGAGTTGGCTGAGCCGTCTTCATTGGAACAGCACAACTCCACCGACATGATGGCTCCAATGGCGGGTTAGCCATGGGTGAAAATGGCTGGATCCATTTGGTACTAAGTCTCATGGTGCTAGTTTCCAAAACCAAACTTGATTTGAAGATGGGTTTTCTGAAATTAGTGTTGGACATGTATATATAGTGGTGAAGTGTGTGCTACTCCAAAAATCACCCATCTTGGCTTCCCATTCCAAGAAGTTGTGTGATAAGTTGATGGTGTTTCTCCATTTTAGCCAAAAAAGCAAGTCCATATGTCTAATAGCATTGACATGATTTTTATGATAAAGTGCATATAAGTAGGCAAATGGGACATAAATCAGCACGCTACGTTTTTAATACGATAATTATTTCATACGTTGAGGCCAACGTTCATTTGAATGTGCTCCCGAAGGCGTTATTTCCTTCGGGTATAAGAGATTTTAAGCCTCGAGTTCATTTAACTTCGTCCTAACAACTTATTGTAATATATATATATAGAGAGAGAGAGTAAGGATCATGCGAGAAGTTAAACATTTTGCGAGAAGGCGAGAAGTGTGATATCATATATGATTACACGGTCTGTAGGTGTGTTTAATCATATATGATTAAATGCCTATGTATTGCCAATATAACTTGTGTTTAATCATATATGATTAAGCTTGTATATCATATATGATTACACACTTCTCGCCTTCTCGCAAAATGTTTAGTTTCTCGTATAAGGGCCTAATCAAATGAGACCCTATTAGATTGTGGTAAATGTGAGATCCAATCTCAGCCATCCATCTTTTTTTTTTTTTAAATAATGAAGGATATTGTAGTCATTTACTAAATTACTTAGTATTAAAATCAAAATTGTAACAAACAAATTTCAATCAAGGATAAATCAAATATTTTCTATCCTTATTTATCTCAACCAACTAATGATTAGATATTCTTATTTTGATTATTTGATTTGGTCTTCTGGAAATTTAAACATATTATCGACTGCATTATCCCTTCCATCGTTGTCATTGGGTTTTGTTAACAGTATTCTGCAATTCGATTTCTTATTGATTCATCTCGTTTCATCCCTTCCATCGTTGACGTAGAGTTTTTTTAACAGTAGATTTTAATTCTATTTCTTATTTATTCATATCGTTTCATCCCTTCCATGGTTGCCATTGTTTTTTTTTTACATTAGCCTGCAATTCTAGTTATTCTTTATTAATCTCGTTATATTTCATTCAATGGATAATGAAAATTCTATAGATTCCGATAGATCTTCGCCCGTTAGTCCCAATGAATTGGAATACAACAAGGTGAAAACGATGGGTGCTATCTCCCGTATTCCAACAAGGTGAACGATGAAACTACAGGTTATATGATATGTGTAGAAAATAGATGTATCACAGAGTCACACATTGTGATACATTGTGAAACTTATGGGATACTACAGTTGTGTTTGCAAATATGATTTGTGATAGTCTGTGGTGTATCGGGTTATACATGGTGATATGTTACAACTAAAACAATTCCATTGGATGATGTTTTTTGAATTTGTATTCATAATTTAATCAAAACAATTTCATGATACCCAAATAGGTAGACGTGATACAATATGTAACACACAAACTTACCTCCTTCGTTATTGTCCTCCATATCAAAGTACCCAAATAGGTAGACGTGATACAATATGTAATCAAAGTACCCAAATAGGTAGACGTGATACACAATGTAATCAAAACAATTTCGTGATACAATATGTAACACACAAAATAATGACAAATTATCCCTTCCTAAATTATCGCTTGCCGCCTAAATCAGATAAAGACAAATTGTAATGTTATTTGACAAATTTACCCTTTTTCCTTATTTAGTGACATAAAATCATTTTTTAAATATTATTTTATATTAGGTATTTTAGACCATTGATTAATTAAATGGATGGATGAGATTGGATCTCACAGTTACCACGAAATACTAGGGTCTCCCATGAAAGACCCCCTATATATATATATATATATGTGTGTGTGTGTGTGTGTGTAAAAGAAGTATAGTTATTGATCCTGTTAACTTAGGGGGGGTTTGTTTTTTTTAAAAAACTTCTTAATGTCTCTTAAGTTTGAATCGTTCAGTCATTTTTACACAACATCTCTTATTAATCATAACTAAAATAAGACTTCAGACTTTAGACCTCTTAAAAAACAAACGACACCTTAAAGTATCATTAAATACTCTATAAGACAGTTGTGGATGTCCTAATAGACCACTTTTATTGTAGTGTATGAGCTTAGGGTGCCAAAACAAGGCATGTTTGTGTTGCTTACTTGTACATCCTTTAAGCCATGTTCAAACTCTGCAATTTGTTCTTTCCCCCAAACTCTCATATTTAAACCTAAAATCCCTCAAAAATTTTAGAAAAGGTTTAAGATTCAAACACGTGTCTGAAAAACTCTCTCATCATACATAAGTAGTTATTAGTTATTACTAACACGTGCATTCTTGGAGGTTTGAGAGGTGTCCTAGGCTATACCTAGACTAATCTCTTGGCAAATTAATGACTGTAAGACATCAACCCTGATTAAATCTCAGTGACCACAATTGTTGTGTATGCCTGGATTCGAACTCTGGGCAGATGGGATATTACACCACATCCCCCGGGGCCGTAACCAGTATGCCACAACCCTTGTGGTTTCGTTTATCAAAAACTTATTGGGTAAGATGTCACTTATTTTCATGAGGTAAGCGTGGTAAGGACTGAGAATCTTACCCAGTAAGTGAAAGAGAAGACTTTTGCCCGGGTAATACTTATCGGGTAGGAGACGTTTACCAACGATCTATTTTGATTGCCGAGAATGTTACCCCATAAGGTAAAGGAGGGTGATGAATTTTGCCGGTAAAGCCTAGCCGTCTCAGAAGGTCACAAACCTTACCGAAAGTTAGAAGTGTATGTGAATATTTGTTGCATACAAAATATTATATACTTCAAAAAAAAGAAACTTCATCTAGCTATTTCAAAACCATATCATACAATACTGTAAAATGTATATAGCAACACAGTCTACTCTCAAAATCTTTCGCAAGAGGGTTGTGCGTAAACACGTCCTGCTTCTAATCGTTTTAATTTTTATTGTATAAAACACACCGTAAACACTAATAAACAACAAGGATCCAACAAATAAGTTGATTTTATTACCATAACTTAGAGAGTTATAAACCTCAATATTCAGTTATTGGATGCTTTAAGATTTCTTCTCGGAAACAACTTCTCTCCTTTTAAAGTATGCGTAATTCTACTTCGTAGGCCTTATTTTCGAATGAAATATACCAAGTACGTCTAAAAGAAACATACAATTGAACAACTTTTCGACCTTTTGGTAGTTAGAGAGAGGTTCAAACGAGAACATGGTCAAAATAAGAGAACAAAAAATGGTCAAATCACATATGATTTTACACTGAAATCACATATGATTTTACATTGAAATCACATATTATAAAACATGGTCAATGCAAGGGTGCGCAGACGACTTGACCTGCAACCTAGGACACAACAAAAATCGTAACATAAGCACATATGATTTCAGTGTAAAATCATATTTTCTTGGTTGTACTCGTGTTCTCTTGTTTTAACATTGTTATTGTTTGAAACTAATAACTTTGATAGTAAACCCAATAATTAAAAAGCAAAACGTATAATAAAAATAAAGTGAAAAATATCACTTATATTATATAAAACACGGTAAATGACAAAAAAAATATAATTAAAATAAACATTAATTTGTTTTATATTTTATCTTTAAGTCATATGCCTATGATCCCACCATGCTATATTGCTTGCTTATATTCATCTTATTTCAACTCAAGTATTCAAGTAGTATCATAAGGTTTGTTTCATTCACTCTATAAATGAAAATCCACAAACGTGCATGACATGGATTTATTTATTTAATTTTAGTTTATTATTATGAAATTGTGCGTTTGCCCGCTTTAAAAAAAAATACGGTTATTCCTTCTTTAAAACTACTATATAACGTAATGAAAGTTTTTCTTCTTCATTACTTATACAGTCGAGATTTTATGTATTGTAGTTAGATTATCATCGACACGATGAGACATGTTGATTATGCATAAGAAATATTGAAGATGGATCCATGAAGTCAATGATGTTAACAATCAGTAATAAAGATGTCAGTTTTCAGGTAGACTCAGGGGAATCTGGTTGGGGTTATTGAGGGGTAAAGAATGAGAATGATATTGAATAATGTGGTTTGGTTTGATATAATATAATGAGATTATTTATTACCCTAGACCCATTAATTTTCATACATGTCCAAATTAGGGGGAATGAAAATTTTATTTCTATTCTCATTCTCCTGTATTCCCATCCATTTTCATTCTCATTCCTTAAAATGAACCAAACACCTCCTCAAATAACTATTTTATCAAGCCAACATATTCTCATCTACAACTGCAAGATTCTCTGAAACCCGTCGAAGACAAGAAAATTAACCACAAAAGAAACATATTCGTGTAGACCAAATTAGCAATCACCTCGCTTCTATAGCGAATATGACCAAAATCTTGTATCCTTATGATGTTCGCTATCATAAGGTGTTAGAGGCAGTGAATACTCGAGCTATAATATACATAGGAGGTCAAGGGTCAAACCTGATCAAAGATGATGAGTGTGCTAAAATATTTGTTTTATATAAATATGATGTAATTTAAAAAACATAATAAGCTAAACATTTAAATTGATAACTATTCAAAATCTTCTAATTAAACTTGTTTTTAACTTTCCACTCTTGAATGGAAATGGGAAAGAGATAGAATTCCAGTTCCTTTGGAAATGATAAGATCCTTGGCGTAAAAAAAGGTTGATCTGTATCATCTTGACTTGGTTCAGCTTCCTTTATTATTATTATTATTTTTTTAATAATATTGGGTCAGGTTCATCTCCTACCCGTATCGAATAGAACGTAATGAGCCAAATCTTCTTCACGTAAAACGTGCTTGAAAAGGGCTATATTTGCCAGGGAATTGGGATTTTAAGTCGCGGTTTTCATGAAAACAACCTCTTAAGTCCTTAAAATAGAGAAAGATCTGCATACATTCTATTCTTTTAGACTCTACTTTCGAGTGAGATATATTTGATATGTTTGGTTTGATCTGATTTAAGGAAGGCATTATAGCACTAAATTATGGGTACATTTAGAATAAGAAATTAACTTTGTTAAGTATGATTATTTCATTAGAAGTGTATTTTTGCATTCGTGAAGCATTAAACTCGTTGATTAATTTTGTTGGCTATTATTAATTATGTGATACAAAAGCATTCTAACAATTAGGTTAACTGCACATGTATGTTTATTTCACAAACTCGTGTTTAAATATTTAATATATGATTGGATCATTGGATAAAAGCGCGCACACACACATATATATACATATACATATACATATACATATACATATATAGAGTGAGGTTCAGACGAACATCTTAATAACATTCATATGTACGATATGCATATAAGTAATTTAAGATGTTTTTTGTTTTTTTATGTACGTGTGTATACCGGACAAATTACTTGTATTAACATGTACATATTGTACAAATCAATGATTATTAAGATGTTCCTCAGTTTTTCATTTTTTTACGTTTTCTCCCGAACATACATATATATATATATATATATATATATATATATATATATATATATATATATATATATATATGGGGACGGGTTCAATTACAAACCGATTTTATGTTGCGAGCTGGGAAAGTGTAGCGCGACACATGTCTCACACCTACATGGGTTATTCATCATGAATAATGTAACATTCATGATGAATGTATATTATTCATCATGAATGTTGTATCATTCATCGTGAATAGTGAATCAATTTAACATGGATCATGATCGTGTATTATTCAAAATGAATGTTGTATCATTCATCATAAATGGTTATGAACGTTCACCTTCGTTATTCACACTGAATGTGGACACTGGAGACACGTGTCGCAATCTCCTTTGTCCCCTGATTCACAGCTAAAAATTGGTTTGCAATTAAACCTCTCTCTCTCTCTCTCTCTCTCTCTCTCTATATATATATATATATATATATATATATATGTTGTGTGTGTATGTGTGTTTAGCAATGCAACGCAATACAACTTTATTTCGTCTTTATCGATTTTGTTTTATAAATTTGTGTGGTTTAAAGAGGACGAGGGTTCTTCTGTTGATTGCCAGTTTTATGGAGTATTTTGCAATATTAATAAAGTCAACATGTATCTTTTATTTGACGTTTAGCAGTTGGTTTTGAGTTATTTTTGTTTTTAAATTTCAAACGTATAAATATGTTGTACGTATGTAATAATAAGTTGTAAATATTCCATAATCTAATAAATATATCGTATTAGTATTTTTACATGCATATGAATATATACTCGTGATTGAAATTTTGAAAGTCGGGTTAAAAAAATTGAATATATGTATAATTATATGTATATATATATATATAGAGAGAGAGGTGAGTTCATACGAGAACAATATCTATTTAAGAAAACACGAGAACAGTCGAGTACATACAAAATCATATATGATTTATGTAACAAATCATATATGGTTCACACGACTATACGCACGACCTTTAGGTTGCGCGGGACATCGCCTGGGTCCGATTTTTTCGGGTTAGTGTAAAATCATATGATTTTGTACATGATCTGTTGTTTTCTTAAATAGTTAGCGTTCTCATTTGAACCTTCCTATATATATATATATATATATATATATATTCATTTGAGAAATGGTAAATATATGAGAAATAGAGAAGTAATCTTAGCCATTCATCTGGTCAACATTTGTGGCTTTGACCGCGAAGCACCGGATAATTCCTTGTGTGGTCTATAGAAGGTAGAGGGGTAATTTCGTAAAATACACGGGATGAGTTCATATATGAATTTGTATGAATCACAAAGATTCATATATGAATCTTTGTGATTCATACAGATTCATATATGAATCACAAAGGTTCATATATGAATCAGTTAAAAGAGTTCAGTTGTGAATTGCACTGGTTCATATATGAACATATAGTTCATATGTGAATTATACATGTTCATATATGAACACAACCCGTGTGTTTTGTAAAAATTTACGAAATTGTTCTTCTATTTTTGGGATAGCCGCAACTTTTGACCAGTCAAAGCCGCAACTTTTGACCGGTCAAAGCCGCAATATTTGACTAGTCAAATCCGATCTTGACCATATGAATGGCTAGGATTACTTCTCTATTTCTCATATATTCATATATGAATCTGTATGAATCACAAAGATTCACATATGAATCAGTTGAACTAATTAACAGATTCATATATGAATCTTTGTGATTCATATAGATTCATATATGAACCCATCCCGTGTATTTTACAAAATTAACCCTCTACCTTCTATAGACCACACAAGGAATTATCCGGTGCTTCGCGGTCAAAGCCGCAAATGTTAACCAGATGAATGGTTAAGATTACTTCTCTATTTCTCATATATTTACCATTTCTCAAATGAACCTCTCCCTATATATATATATATATATATATCAAAACCTTGAGTTTCAAATTAAAGAGAACAACATACATTTTTTTAAAATATAATTTGTTTGATTAAAAATCAATTATATTTAACAATTTTTTTTAAATTTTGAGATAAAGCTATGAGTTTTCAAAATGATATGTTCATATAGAAAGATGATATGAGTATTAAAAATTCTTCAAACTTTCATTCTTATTGTTTACAAATGGGATAAAAATAAGAATATTAAATGTTACTCTTTAACTCTTGTATCCTTGAAAATTATGAGTTTTCAAGAGTTAAAATCTAAATGCAACACACACACACACACACTATTTTATAAATTTTTTTTAGTAAAACTCTTAAATTTCAAAAGTATATATAATTCATTAATAAATTAAGAGTTATGGTTTATGGAGATTTTTTATGGTTTATTGAGATTTTTTTTTTGGCTAAAAGCATGTCTCACATACGTGAAATGAGTTCCATGTCTTTAAAGGAGTTCAAGACTTTGGTTTCAAATATACTACTTTCTATTCTCCAAAATAAATGTCTATAACCAAAATGATACATGTTTTTAAAAATGTGCAATTATCACACTTTTTAAATAACTAAATGACACTTTTACCCTTTGATAAACAGATAGATAAACTTTCTTCATCTCATAACCGAGGGTAGAATGAGAAATTAGAAACTTATTTTTGAAAGTGAACACCTATTTCGAGACAAACTAAAATAGTAATGTGGACACTAAATTTGGGACAAACGGAGTATAAGAATTTAGTTGTTTTTATAGTGTGTAAAAAACAGAGCTAAAGTTTTGGAGAGTGTGAATATAATTGATTGTGACTTGAAAAGTTAGGGGGCGTTTGGTTCGCAGAATGTTTTTGGATGGAATGAAATCTGTCAAAGGAATTTGACTTTGATGGAATTGGAATGGAATGTTGTCAGGTTTGACCACCTGTTTGGTTGACAGAATTGGAATGGAATCTGTTAAATGAATTGGAATTTTTCTGTTTGGTTCACAGATTGTAGCTTCGGAATTGGAATGGAATTTTGGTAAATGACCAAAATACCCTTTTTGATTATTTTAATTTTTTAAACAAAAATTACTTTAATAAAATAGTCATTAAATAGTTTAATTTTTAACAAAAATTGTTTTTATTATTTTAGCACATGAATGATGCCGAGAGAGTGAGGAGAGAGAGGGAGAGGAGAGAGAGAGAGAGAGGAGAGAGTGGAGGAGAGAGAGAGAGTGGAGGAGAGAGAAGAGAGAGAGGAGAGAGTGGAGGAGAGAGAGGAGAGATAGAGGGAGAGAGAGGAGAGAGTGGAGGAGGGAGAGGAGAGAAAGATAGAGAGAGGAGAGAGAGAGGAGAGAATGGAGGAGAGAGGAGAGGATAGAGTGGAGGGGAGAGAGAGGAGAGATAAAGAGAGAGGGAAGAGAGAGAGGAGAGAGAGGAAAGAGAAAGAGAGAGGAGAGATAAAGAGAGAGGGAAGAGAGAGGAGAGAGAGGGAGGAGGTGAGAGAGAGCAGAGAGTGGAGGAGAGATAGAGGATAGAGGGAGAGAGAGGAAAGAAAGGAAAGAGATGGAAGAGAGAGAGGAGAGAGAGAGGAGAGATAAAGAGAGATGGAAGAGAAAGAGAGAGGAGAGAGAGAGGAGAGATAAAGAGAGAAGGAAGAGAGAGAGAGGAGAGATAAAGAGAGAGCGAGAGAGGAGAGAGGAGAGAGATAGTTGGTGTTTGGTGATAATCAATATTAGTAGGGTTTAGTTTGGAGTAAAGGGTAAATTTGGAATTATGAAAATATAAGATTTCATTCCATTGAAATCCTTGGGTTTTAGGATGGAATGTTCAAATCCTTCATTTGTGGAATTTGGTGGAATTCACACATTCCTTCCATAGAAAAGAATGAACCAAACAAGGGAATTGAATTTGGTCAAAGGAATTGGACATTCCAATTCCATCAGATTCCATCAGAATCTGCGAACCAAACGCCCCCTTAGTGTGTTGTGATTGTAATAATTTTTAATATAGTGGATTTATACAATCTCCACTGGTAACACCAATTATTACACACTTTTGTGTTTGTATAATATTATAAATTTTGATGAAAATAGTAAGTCGGTAATTCTTATTCAATAGGTAACATTGTTTTTTGTATCATATTCAAAAGTAAGGTATGAGGGTAGGAGGTATCGAGACTGTCTTTATCCCAAAGGACTAAAGAGGCTTGAGATTTCATTGTTTCTCAAGCTAAGCATCCTAGTGGACCGTTGTATATTTGATTTGCCTTTCATATAAAGCTTTTGAGGCAGGACACTGTGGATCAGCTCGAGGGTTACTCATTATGAATCCTTTCTGCACAAACTCTAAATATTACCTATATTCAATATATGATGAGAAACATATAATGTTGAAAATGGAAGTAGAATTAAAAAAGGGGGTACAACACTTCTTTATGTTATTGGAAGTCTTGACGTTAACCTTAAGAATTAAAAAAACTCTATTTTTTTACAAACAACAGGTATCCCAATACACTTTTCAAGATTTTTTTTTGAAAGGATATCCTAGGCACAACCTAGACTAATCCCTGACAATTTTTGACTGTTAAAGCGACAGCCCTGGATAAACCCCAGTGGCCCCAGGTTGCGTACACCTGGATTCGAACCCGGGGTAGGGGATATTCCACCACATCCCCCACAAGCCTTAACCAATACGCCACAAGCCTTGTGGTTCACTGGTTTTCAAGATTTGCTTCAACATAATTGAGTTCTTCTTACAGTGTAAGAAAAATCTTCCCCACAAACTCTTGCAAGTTGAAGAAGGTAAGGATATTGAATTTTAGATATATGAAACACGAATGTTTATATGGATGACTTCACATTAATGTTGTTCAGTTTATGTCATCCCAATAATCATTGTGTTCTTATCCATTAGAATTTTCTCATCAATCCTATAAAAGCTTGAAAATAACTACATCAAGTATGGTGTGAGGTTACAAATAACAACTTTGATAAGAGCCACCTTAAAACTCCCATTTCGCACACTGAATCTCTTCTTAATTCTTTCTACAATCATACCCTATACATGTAAGAACATAACATCGTATAAGAACCTCAAACTTGTGTGACACCAACCTTCTAGAACTCGGTTTAGAAGAAGTTATCAAGAATAGTGTACAAGGACGTGACGATCATGCCCATGATTATGATCAAAATGACTTGTTATATAAAGTGACTATCTACACATGGAGTTTGATGTTATTTCTCAATTTGTTCAATCCAAAACCAATAATTAAGTAAAGAAATTTAGAAATAGGTTCAATTAATTAGTGGATGTGATATGAACAAGAAATGTGATGTGGATAGTTGGATTGTGTGCTCAATAAATGCTTAAAGTTTCTTTAACCAAAAATAATTTGTGAATCATAGTATTTTCTTAAAGTTAGTTAATATTAGTATAATTTTTGGTAACCATTCAATCCCAATATATTTTATTTCTTATAAAGCCTTGGGATCTTCCCTTTTGAAAAGTGACATTTTTAGCTTCTATTTTATAATACCTTTTTTTTCAAGTATGTTTATATTAAATTCACATTAGAGATTTTGATAACAACCCATTTTTCCTCTTTATTTTGTTATATCATCGTCAGTGCTTTGTTTGAGTCTTTCCATATATATAGAGAGAGAGTAAGGTTCAAATGAGAACACTAACTATTTAAGAAAAAAAAGAACTAACAAATCATGTATAAAATCATATGTGATTTTACATTAACGGACAAAAACTGGACGTAGGCGACTTTGGCCGCGACTTAAGTCACGTGAATCATATATGATTTTGTACGTGAATTATGTATGATTTTGTACATTAACGGTCATTCTCGTGTTCTGTTAAATAGTTAGTATTATCGTTTGAACTCATCCCTATATACACACACACACACACGAAGAATCATATGAGAATAAGAGTTAATGTGAGAAGTTTAAGAAGGGATTTGGACCCTTGATCACTTTTAATTAGTATTTATCTAGTGGTTCAGATTAAGTCACAAAATAACCCATGAATTAGCTTAGAAGAGTATTTTCAATATCTTCAATTAGGATTGATCCAAGGGTGGAAATCCCTTCTTATCCATTCTTACAATAACTACTATTTTTACTAAAAACCTAATCTCCCCCCCCCCCCCCTCTATATATATACTAGGTTCAAACCCGTGTATTACATGGGGTAATTTAAAAAAATTAAATCATGCCAGAAAACTTATCTTACATATATGAATGATCATCGAAAGTATGATGCTACTTTTCCAAAAAAAATTCCTTCAGAGTTGTTTTTTTGCAACTGATTACAAATGTCCTTGTTTTAGGCAGTTTTCACAAAGGATGTTTTGCAAAAAATTAATAAAAAATATGAATAAATATTAAGAACTTATAAAACTGGAACAACCCAAAATTTCAAACCATGCATAACATTAAAATATCCCAAAACAGGGTCCAGTACAACTAAACATTAAAAGGAATAAGGATGTTCATAGCTAGCAGCGGAAACATGCTCCCACAACCGAGATTTTCTATAAACTAAAAGGATTAGCTACGCCGCTCGAAGCTACCGACATAACTTCTAGGACTCTAGCTCAGACCTTCTCCTCGCCCTTAGAGGACATGCCACAACTACTCTTACTTGAAAAGGGTTTTTAGTTTGAAAAACGAGGGTTAGACCACGAGGTCTAGTGAGTTCTCAACAAAACAATTATAAGCAAAAATCATTTCATGATCAATTGGTACACAATTATTACAGCTTTATCACAATAAATTTGGGTAATACACAGTGGTGATTTCCAATAATTCACATTCGTAACCAACCACGATCGGGGCCCAAGCCCTCTCGCCTCGGGGCCCAAACAGACTCCCCATTTTTTTTCCATGTGCAGAAAACGGATTTCACGCACATGTGATCGTTCATATATTTCCACGACCAATTTCACATAAACATAGTTCAATTAGTTCCATTTATATTCATGATCAAACTTGGCATCGTATGTTTTTCCATCAGGGTGACGTTTACACGAAAGTGGGGTCACCCGCGATGTTAATGGATTACACCTCATGCCCCGATCTTAGTTTCCATGCCATAACGACATCACAACCTCATATCGTATTTACTGCCCTTATTGCCTACTCCGTCGAGTTACACCTCAAGGTCTTACGGACATTATTGCCTATCCATATCTAGACGAGTTACACCTCAAGGATACATTATCCCTTATTGCCTACTCACTAGTAACACACCATGATTATTACAAGGTTCATACATTAAGCTACTACCTCCTCGTACATAAGGAGTAGCATTCACATTCTTATCCGGTAATCAACAATTAATAAGCATTTATAATCACTTATATTCTCCTTTTCTACATACAAATATTCGTTCACCTTCGCATCCCATGGTACCACATTCTTCATAATCTCATACATATAATCACCAATGTCTATTCTACTCATACTAAAAGCTCATAAAGTTATCAGCAGTTGGATCAAAACCATAGAAATAAGGGTTTCCTTATGAACTCATCATACAAGCATAAAATCCAAGATCCATATTCATTTAGAACTCATAAAATAGGATATTAGAGTTTACTAGTCATGCTCACTCCTTTAGGGTTCATAAAATTGAGTACTCTACAATTTAGGTCACAAATCCCAATCAATCAACACATATGCATAATGTAGGTCTAGTACAAGTAGCAAGTAAATAATAAAGCACTTAAGGAGTAGTAAACTCACTACCTAGGGTTTGTAAGTAAAACACTGATAAGTACTCACTTTTGAGTACTTAAGCACATTGTTTTTATCTTTTTAGATTAGATTTTACATTTTATAATCCCAACCTTGAGTCATTTTGGTTATTATTTTCCACTTTATTGATTTGGAGCTTAAGATATGGATTTGTATACAAACATGGGTTGTATAGGCTAAAGTTGATGTATTTTGAAAAATCTTGATGAAACAGGTCAATGCTGCAGCATCCCAACAGCATCAGACCTGTAGGAGAATTGTGTAACACCCTAAAAATAGGGATAACAAAAATCCGAAAAACGGACATGAGGTATACCAAAAATTGCCATAGCAAGAGCCTCCCAAAAGTGGGGAATATAATTGAATAACCTGTTTAATCACAATTTGTAATTTAACGGACAATAAACAACAACCAACTAATCTAATTTCTACAACTAGAAAAGAGATTACAAAAAGGGTTGTCATCTATAAACCCAATTGATCTATATCCAAAGGCATAACGCGTCTGTGTGCAAATCCCCAAGCTCTCCCCCAAAGCAACTAACCCAGCTTAGGACCGACGCCGCTAGAACCTGAGATACACACCGACACCAAACAAGTGTTAGGCCAAAAAGCCTAGTGAGTTGAACAAATAATAAGCATGCATGAACAGTTACATTTCTTATCAGCAGTTAACCATAGTTCAACAGATGTGGAGTCAATAGGGGAGACCCATAGCACCAATCAAGTCCCACCCAAGAGTCGATATACCTTGATGCCCTTAACAAGGAACACCCCAAAGGCCCGGCCCATCCGAAGACTATCGCTAAGAAAATTCCCCAGATGGCGGAGGTCTAGGCACATACCATCACAGTGGCGCCCAAGACTACATCCTCCTAGTGTACTGACTTGGTTCGTCCATATAACATTTATAAGGGGGGTCCTTTAGGTATATTTCAACCCACATAATTCAATACCAACTACGGGTATAATTTTACCACCTTATCCTCATGATGTCTAACAAAAGACCCAATGTAAATCATACATCATCATGCATATAAACATGTCACCCAAATGGTACTCCAAATAGAATCATCATAATACTCATTTATGCATACCCTTAACATATCAAGATGTTCACATCATATATCCATGAGACAAGTCCCAAACAATGATACATAACAATATCCATGGCATATCACCCATATACATATATACATCTTTCAACTATTTTCATGAAGAAATCCCCAAACATTGAGCATATAGAGATAAAGTAACAACTAGAAGTTTATGATGTGTATCTAGTTTTAACAAAGGTTTAGTAAACTCACAATCTAGGTTTTGAACCCAAAACCTAGAAAATATAGAAACCCTAGAAGTTTGGAGAAGATGAGCCTTGGAAGTGAGAAGTGAGAATCTTGAATAACACTTCAATAAGGACACTTGGATGAAGCTTGGCGACCACTTAATGCTCCCAACAACTCAACACCTTGGAGATTAATGAGGTAGGTGAAGAAACCCTAAAAATCGCCTCTAGGAAGAACTCTCCCGTTTTTGTAAAGTGATAATGTGAGAAATGAGACTGCCAAGGAATTTAAAACCCCTCAGATGCCGCGGGCGATAGTACCCGGCGATAGTGCCAAAGGGCACTATCGCGAGTCACAATCGCGAACACACACGCACCCGCGGTACGTCTTCCGCGAGTATGCCCGGCGATAGTGACAATGGTCACTATCGCGTGACACCCCCCCTCTCGGTACAACTTGGGCGATAGTGCCCTTCGCGATAGTGCCAGGGGCACAATCGCGAGTCACCCAAAAATGGCCCAAAACTCAACCGAAAACTATAACGAGCACACGGTTTGAACGATTAACGAAGGTAATTCAATATATTACATTTTACATAGTCCATGATCGTAAAATGCACATAAAGACACATATGCACACATAACGAAATTAATACATTAAAGGAGACAAAATACTTACCTTATAAATTTACGGGTGTTACAATCCTCCCCACCTAACCGGGATTTCGTCCCGAAATCTTACCCTAAGCAAACAAGTGAGGGTAACGCTTCTTCATATCATTTTCCGATTCCCAAGTAATGTTAGCACCCCGATGGTGCTTCCATTGGACTTTAACCATGACCACGTCTTTATGCCTCAACTTCTTCACCTTCGATTCTAAAATCGACTCCGGTTATTCCACACAACGATTCCCATTGTCCACCCGAATTTCCGACAAAGGGATCACGCTTTCCTCTTCGGCTAGACATTTCCGAAGATAACAAACGTGAAATGTAGGATGTATCCCATCCATTTCCGGCGGTAAATCCAACCGATAGGCTTGCAAGCCAATCCTTTCCAAAATCTCAAATGGTCCAAGGAAACGAGGACTAAGCTTCCCGCGCTTCCCGAAACGTATGATCCCCTTCCACGGAGACACCTTTAACATAACTCGGTCACCCACTTGAAACTCAATCGGCCTTCTTTTCTTGTCCGCATAACTCTTTTGTCGATCTTGTGCCGCCTTTAGCCATTCCCGGATTTCTTTCACCTTATCGGCTGTCTATTGAACTATTTTCGGTCCGGCGAATTGCTTTTCGCCCGCTTCTAACCAACAAACCGGGGTTCGACACTTCCGTCCATACAAAGCCTCGAACGGTGCCATTCCGATACTAGAATGGTAACTGTTGTTGTACGCGAACTCCACCAACGGTAGATGTGAATCCCAACTTCCCCCGAATTCTATCACACACGACCTCAACATATCTTCTAAGGTCTGGATTGTCCTCTCGCTTTGGCCATCCGTTTGAGGATGGTAAGCCGTGCTCAAATTTAGTCGAGTACCCAACTCCTTTTGCAGACTAGCCCAAAAGTTCGAAGTAAATCGACTGTCCCGATCCGACACAATAGATTGCGGAACTCCGTGCCTCGATACCACCTCATCAATATAAAGCTTGGCTAATTTCTCCATTGGCAAGGTCTCCCGCATTGCAAGGAAATGCGCGCTCTTGGTCAACCGGTCAACGATTACCCAAATGGTGTCGTGGCCACGCAAGGTCTTTGGTAACTTGGTCACAAAATCCATAGTGACATTGTCCCATTTCCACTCGGGAATGGACAACGGTTGTAAACTTCCATACGGTCTTTGATGTTCCGCCTTGACTTGAAGGCACGTGACACATTTCTCCACATAGCTAGCTACATCTAGCTTCATCACCGGCCACCAATACATTAACTTTAAATCTCTATACATCTTGGTGCTACCGGGATGTATAGAGTATTTCGACTTATGTGCTTCTTCGAGGAGTAACTTCCGGTTTCCTCCTAACTTCGGTACCCAAATCCGTCCTTGAAATAGTTTGAGTCCACGACCGTCTTCCGTTAAGAGCTCCCTTTGTTTCACCATGACCTCGTCTTTGAGGTTTTTTTTCCTTAAGTGCTTCCTCATGGCTTGCTTTAACACTCTCCAACAAACTTGACACCACATCGATCCTTGCAAGGGACATTTTAACACCATCACCATGACTCCTTCGGCTCAATGCATCCGCCACCACATTGGCCCTACTGGGGTGATAGAGTAGGTCACAATCGTAATCCTTCAAAAACTCTAGCCATCTCCTTTGCCGCATGTTGAGTTCCTTTTGGTCGAAGATGTACTTGAGACTTTTGTGATCCGTGAAAAGAGTACACTTGGTCCCATACAAGTAGTGTCGCCACAACTTTAACGCGAAAACCACCGCCGCCAACTCCAAATCATGAGTCGGATAGTTCTTCTCATGATCCTTTAATTGTCGCGACGCGTAGGCTATTACTTTCCCTCTTTGCATTAGCACGCACCCAAGCCCCATCTTGGAAGCGTCGCTATACACCACAAAGTCTTCCGATCCTTCGGGTAAGGACAAGATCGGAGCTTCACACAATTTCCTCTTGAGCGTCTGAAACGCTTGTTCTTGTGCATCGGTCCAAAGAAACTTGACGTTCTTCCTCGTAAGAGAAGTGAGCGGTGTAGCCGTCTTTGAGAAATCTTGAATGAAACGCCGGTAGTAACCCGCTAGACCCAAGAAGCTTCGGATCTCCGTCGGACTTGTTGGGGGTTCCCAACTCAACATTGCCTCGATCTTTGCCGGATCCACCTTTACCCCGTCCTTTGATACCACGTGCCCCAAGAATTGCACCTCTTGGAGCCAAAATTCGCACTTTGAGAACTTCGCGAACAGTTTCTCCTTCCTTAGAACTTCCAATACTTCCCGTAAGTGTCTTCCATGCTCGGACTCATCCTTTGAATATATTAAAATATCGTCGATGAAGACGATCATGGATTTATCCAAGAATGGGCGACACACACGGTTCATTAGATCCATGAATACGGCCGGAGCATTGGTTAAGCCGAAAGGCATCACCAAAGACTCATAGTGACCGTATCTCGTCCGGAAAGCCGTCTTCGGAATATCTTCGTTCTTCACTCTCACTTGGTGATAACCGGACCGAAGATCAATCTTCGAGAAGCATCCCGCTCCTTGGAGTTGATCAAAAAGATCGTCGATACGAGGTAGAGGATACTTATTCTTCACCGTGACTTTATTTAGCTCCCGATAATCTATGCACATCCACATAGATCCATCCTTCTTCTTCACGAACAGTACCGGTGCTCCCCAAGGTGACGAACTCGGTCGAATGAAGCCCTTCTCCAACAACTCTTGAAGTTGCGTCATCATCTCCTTCATTTATGTCGGTGCCAAACGATATGGAGCACGTGCTATCGGAGCCGCTCCCGGTGTGAGATCAATCTGAAACTCCACTTGCCGCTCCGGCGGTATTCCGGGTAAGTCTTCCGGAAAGACGTCCGGATAATCTTGTACCACTTCCACATTTTCTACCGACTTCTTTTCTTTCTTTGCGTCCACAATGTAGGCCAAGTACGAAGGGTAACCCTTCGCTAAGAACTTGCGAGCTTTTAGAGATGAGATAATAGGATTATTCCTCCTTCCTTTCTCTCCATAAATAATAGCCACCCCATTTTCCGGCAATGGAACTTGGATCATCTTTTTGGAGCAAAAGATGTCCGCTTTATGCCTTACTAACCAATCCATGTCTATGACTACATCGAACCCTCCTATAGCCATAGGTAACAAATCTACTCCAAAAGAATTTCCATCAATCTCTAGAGTGCAATCACAAAAGCGGTCACGAATGATCACTTGATCTCCATTAGCTATTTCTACTACTAACGCATCGGGAAGAACACTAACAGGAGTGGAGAATTGTTTACAGAAAGTATCAGACACAAAGGAACAGGTAGCACCCGAATCAAACAAGACGCGAGCAGGCATGGACTTTACTAGAAACGTACCCGAAACGACATATGCGGTCTCCTTCGCCTCCTCGGTAGTCATCCGGAAAACTCGACTCGGTGCTCTTGGTGGTTGCTCGACTCTAGCTGTCGAACCCACAGAATTTCCACCATTTCCTCTAACTAGTCTCGGGCACTCTCGCTTCATGTGCCCCGGCTCTCCGCATTCATAACATACTGACCCACGGAGGGAACATTCTCGAGTCGTGTGGTTTTTCTTACCACACTTGGTACACCCGGATGGACCGGAGAGAGTCCTTGTAGCGCACGATCCCTAGTGCTTTGTCTTGCACTTGTGGCACCACCGGTCTTCACGGCGTTGATCACCCGACCTCCCGCTTACAAAGGGTCTTGATTGACGAACGGGCCCAGATGGCCCCTCCCACATCCGTTTCTCCCCAACGTACCTCTTCTCATCCCTTTCCGAATTGATGTCGTCCTCCACGAGTAAGGACTCCTCGATAACTTCTTGTAAAGTCGGACACTTTGCATTTCTCACCGCCGTTCGCATCTCGGCCGGTAATCCTTGATGATAAGCTTTAATCTTTGACCTTTCGTCGGGAACTAGATGTCCCACCAAGTTTAGTTTCTCCAAAAAGAGTTTGGAGTAGACAACAATCGACGTATTCCCCTTCTTCAAATTTCGGAACTCTCGCTCCAACTTGTCCAACGAACGCTCACTGCAGTACTTGTCCATCATCTTCTCCTTGAACACCGGCCAAGTTAACTTAGCCAGAACTTCCGGGGTGAGGGCGGATCGAGTGAGATTCCACCAAATCAGAGCCTCTCCCCGAAGTAATTGAGAAGCAAATTTTACCCGTTGAGAGAGATCACACTCACTTGCCTCGAAGGCCATTTCCATCTCTTTGAGCCAATACATACAAGCAACTGGGCTATCGGAACCCGCAAACTCCTTAGGATGACACCCCAGAAACGTCTTGTAGATGCACCATTTTGTCTTTGTTCTGATTCCCTCGGCGGATGGCTCTTCGACCGTCACCACATTCGGTCCTCCCGACCCCACAATAACGTTTTCAGCCATAGTCTCGGGCTGACGGTTACTAACGTCACGATCTTCTAGAAGTTTCATGAAAAACTCCTGTTGTTGGGTCATGGCCGAAGTCATGGCCGAAGTCATGGCCAACTGTTGTTGAGCCAAAGCCGCATTCATAGCCAACATCATGCTATCCCGAAGCCGGGTCTCCATGGTAACTTCCTCCAAGATGGCGTTACCTGTGTTGAGGTTCCGGCGCGGAATATGCTCAGGCCCTCCTCCCAATATTCTGGGTATGGGAATGTCATCAGAGGTTGCCCCCACCGAAGGTCGTACCGCTGCAGATTCCACTTCGGGTTGCCCTTCTGGCATGTCCGGTAATCTACTACGAGTGTTCACCATTAAAATCTGCCATGTACGTACGAGAAATAGATTGAGAAAAGACTACACGAGTTGAACTCATTGTACGTACTAATACCGTCATCAATTATCATAATAATAGTAAACCAAGTATGCTCACGTAACAATGCATTCATAATAGCAGTAGCTAAGTGAAATTATGAACGAACCATACACAAGAATTCTTGTCACTATCATCACAACTTTTAATTAAAGTAATTTCGTAATCCTAACTCTCTCCCCACCTAGGATTTCTACCCCAAGTGGACAGTGAGGTCAAAAGTCTAAAGCTTAAGTCTAGATATGCTAAACAATACCTAGTTCACTTAAACTAAAGCTCTGATACCAACTTGTAACACCCTAAAAATAGGGATAACAAAAATCCGAAAAACGGACATGAGGTATACCAAAAATTGTCATAGCAAGAGCCTCCCAAAAGTGGGGAATATAATTGAATAACCTGTTTAATCACAATTTGTAATTTAACGGACAATAAACAACAACCAACTAATCTAATTTCTACAACTAGAAAAGAGATTACAAAAAGGGTTGTCATCTATAAACCCAATTGATCTATATCCAAAGGCATAACGCGTCTGTGTGCAAATCCCCAAGCTCTCCCCCAAAGCAACTAACCCAGCTTAGGACCGGCGCCGCTAGAACCTGAGATACACACCGACACCAAACAAGTGTTAGGCCAAAAAGCCTAGTGAGTTGAACAAATAATAAGCATGCATGAACAGTTACATTTCTTATCAGCAGTTAACCATAGTTCAACAGATGTGGAGTCAATATGGGAGACCCATAACACCAATCAAGTCCCACCCAAGAGTCGATATACCTTGATGCCCTTAACAAGGAACACCCCAAAGGCCCGACCCATCCGAAGACTATCGCTAAGAAAATTCCCCGGATGGCGGAGGTCTAGGCACATACCATCACAGTGGCGCCCAAGACTACATCCTCCTAGTGTACTGACTTGGTTCGTCCACATAACATTTATAAGGGGGTCCTTTAGGTATATTTCAACCCACATAATTCAATACCAACTACGCGTATAATTTTACCACCTTATCCTCATGATGTCTAACAAAAGACCCAATGTAAATCATACATCATCATGCATATAAACATGTCACCCAAATGGTACTCCAAATAGAATCATCATAATACTCATTTATGCATACCCTTAACATATCAAGATGTTCACATCATATATCCATGAGACAAGTCCCAAACAATGATACATAACAATATCCATGGCATATCACCCATATACATATATACATCTTTCAACTATTTTCATGAAGAAATCCCCAAACATTGAGCATATAGAGATAAAGTAACAACTAGAAGTTTATGATGTGTATCTAGTTTTAACAAAGGTTTAGTAAACTCACAATCTAGATTTTGAACCCAAAACCTAGAAAATATAGAAACCCTAGAAGTTTGGAGAATATGAGCCTTGGAAGTGAGAAGTGAGAATCTTGAATAACACTTCAATAAGGACACTTGGATGAAGCTTGACGACCACTTAATGCTCCCAACAACCCAACACCTTGGAGATTAATGAGGTAGGTGAAGAAACCCTAAAAATTGCCTCTAGGAAGAACTCTCCCGTTTTTGTAAAGTGATAATGTGAGAAATGAGACTGCCAAGGAATTTAAAACCCCTCAGATGCCGCGGGCGATAGTGCCCGGCGATAGTGCCAAAGGGCACTATCGCGAGTCACAATCGCGAACACACACGCACCCGCGGTACGTCTTTCGCGAGTATGCCCGGTGATAGTGACAATGGTCACTATCGCGTGTCACTATCGCGTGACACACCCCCTTCTCGGTACAACTTGGGCGATAGTGCCCTCCGCGATAGTGCCAGGGGCACAATCGCGGGGCACAATCGCGAGTCACCCAAAAATGGCCCAAAACTCAACCGAAAACTATAACGAGCACACGGTTTGAACGATTAACGAAGGTAATTCAATATATTACATTTTACATAGTCCATGATCGTAAAATGCACATAAAGACACATATGCACACATAACGAAATTAATACATTAAAGGAGACAAAATACTTACCTTATAAATTTACGGGTGTTACAAATTGGAAGCTGATTAAAGTGGAGTGGATTTAGCCATTCTTTGGACCAGTGGACAATGGGTTTTGCCAGCAGATTAGCAGATCACAGCTGTGTTATTCCTTTTGCATTGTACTTTTTGTGTAAAACTCTAATATTAGTACTTTAAATTAGCTAGATTAACTCTTTTTGGCCCCTCTCTATTTCCTATAAATAGAGTGTTCTTGGGGCATTAATTGTATCCAACAAGCTTCCCTCATCATCCAACAATCAGATCCAAGTATCACCAATCACTCATCCAACCAAATAGCAAGTAGCTCATCCAAGAACAACTTCATCCATCGATCATCAGATCATCCCTCCCCCTTCGAAGATACTTTTGTAGCTGATTTTAATCAGCCCCAATTCTCCTTTAATACTTAGTAATCTTTTGGTTTAATCATCTTGTTCTTCATATTTTCTTTAATTTCTTTAATTACTCGTAAATCTCTTCATGTTGTTTATGTTGTTTGTAATCATCTCCTTAGCATAATCTTTTTATTTTCGTTCAACTTGGAACTGGACCACACATCAGTTCTGATTTTTTCTGGAAATTTCCAGAAATCATGCATATGTTCATATGGTGTTCTTCGTGTTCATCATGTGTTCATCTCAAACCCAGGCTATGAATGCTTCCAGCATTGGAACAACATTCACCTGCAGATTTTGTTCATGCATTTTCTTTACTTTTATCTTGCATCTCTAGCCTTTCCATTTAGTTTATGTCTTTAATTTCTAACATTAAATTACAGTAGATTGCAATGTTGTACTTACATTCCATTTTACTCTCTTGTCATTTACATTTATTGTCTTTACATTCCAAGTCTTATATATATATATATATATATATATATATATATATATATATTTATATTTATATACTTTCAAGTCTTTTACATTTTCAAGCATTTTACATTATGTCTTCTTTTATAGTTCTTTGTAATGTTCTTTCTTTATTTATTGTAATGAGTAGCTAAACACGGGTGTGAGGCAAATGGTGATGGTGTTAACTTAAACAAAGTGGACTTTTGTGACTTTAACAAAGTTTTATTAATCCAACTCAAGTTTTATCAAGATAACACAACTCTTTGATTAATTGATCATTTTGATAGTGTAATAGTGTCATGGACCTAGAGATAGGCCATTGAATAGCACGTCAAATTGAATGACATGGGAGGTAATATCGAAAGAGTTACTTGCAACGAGAGTTGTTACTTGTGTCATTTAAAATGATCCATTCTTGATAAGTTGTCACTTTTTCAAAGGGTTAAAATGGAGTAGACTTAGAGATAAGCTATTTGGAATACATCAACTTGGGAGGTATGGGGGTTATTTCGAAAGAGTAACTTTTAACAAAGAGAATTTGTTTTGCATATATTTTGAGAACTCCACTCTCATCATTCCCTTATCTTGAACATTGCTCAGAGATGAGATTGTTTATAGCTACTGGGATAATGAGATGGTGAGAGTCCGAGAGGAACGTGTCTTGAAATAGATAATAAAATCAGTTTCTGTCACAAGGATGCTGCAGCATTCCTGCAACATTGGTCCACTGGAATTTGGGTTGACATTTCACCACAAGCCTTACACCCTTGCTTCTCTTTTAATCTTGTTAAAGTAAATCTGTGTTCACCAACCAATCAAAATATTGCTTCAAATTCGTCATCTGAAATCATATCTTTCATCATACTTTTATCACACTTTTTAGTTCAATCTCTGTGGGACGATATCTGGTATTTTACCACTTTATTACTTGAAAGGCGACATAGTACCAATTTGTATACTTGCTTTTTGGTATTATATGTTTCACCCTAAGGTACACAAAATGGCCTGTCAAACCCTAAAAGTGGAGGTGAAATCTTGAGGTTGAAGATGAAGGGGAGTAGATGGTAGCTCCTTGAACTCTAGCTTTCTAGGCTCCAAACTTGAAGATTTGAAGAGAAATGAGCAATAAGTACACCTAGGTCGATTTAATGAAGAGGGAGAGGAAAAGAGTGTTTTTGGGAGAAGATTTTGGTGTGTAATGAATCTTGGCCGATTTCCCCCCATTTAAACCAATCAGAGGTCGCGCGCGGGTTAATGCGCAGCTAGACCCGCGCGGGCAACCGCGCCAAGCACTGGAAGTGCAAGATGGCAGTGCCTCGCATGGTTCGTGGCGCGGTCCAAGCCGCGCGGGAAACCACGCGGAACACTGTTGTTCCACATTCTCGAATTTCAGCTAAAACGAAAGCTCCTTAGATAAGACTATAATTCAAGGCTCGATTAAACCCAGATACTAAATAGCAAACGAATCATACATTTTGGGGTAATATGTACTTACTTCGAAATCGGGGTGTTACATCCTTCACCGAAAGATGTTGCTTTGATGACGTTTTGAGTATGGGTTGTTACCCATGTTCTATGGTTTTGAATGTTGAACCTTATCCATGTTTTGGATATTTTGGATGATAAGAGTTTATCCACGTTTTCAGTATTTGATTATTAAAGTATCAGTTATGTCTTATGTGAGATTTGGGTTTTGGATTTATATCCGAAGGAACGTCTTGTATTGTGGTTTTAATCATGAAGATGATGAATGTTGAAAAATATGTTGTTTTCAGACTTAATGTCTTACATTTTGGAAATCACGATTTAAATAACATTCTTAAAGTTTATTGTTTTATATGTCTATAATGAAAACTTTTGAGCTCACTAGGCGTTAAGTCTAACCCTTTTTATTTGTCGGCATGTGCATCAGGTTTTGGTTGGGAATAATCCTAGTAACGCTATGAAAAGAGGAATGCTAGTAGTATGCTTGAGAAGTGAGTAGCATTGGCTAAGTCTTCCGCTTTGGTTTTGTGAAGAGCAGCTTGTATTGGGGTTAAGTAGCACCCGACTTCGGTTTAATCCTTGTTTAATGCTGGAGTTTATAATATTTAAGGTTAATTATTGAATTTTATATTTGAGGTATGATGAGTTTTGATTTTTAGGAGGAAGTATTGTCCTCCATTTGATATCATATCGAGATTTTTAATTAGTCGCTCTTACCAAATTTGAGGGTGTTACAAAATTCATTTTTTTTGTGTGTTAATGTAAAATCACTAATGATTTTGTTAGTTCTCGTGTTTTTTTAAATATGTATTGTTCTCGTTTAAGCCCGATTCTCTCTCTCTCTCTCTCTATACATATATATATATATATATATATGTATATATATTATAATAAGACAATAAACACGACAGTTACGTTTGTTACTAGGCTGCTCTTAGGCCTATTACTGCACCAATTACACATGAGCATCTCGAGTAGAAGGCTCTAACCCTAGACCTCCACCTTCTTATTTGATCTTCTCATCATTAAGGCTATCGGGGTATCAATTGTTTGGCTCGTGTTGATTGCGCATAATTCCCTACATTATTAATGAAGTTGACAAAACATGTAGGGACGAAGAAGCGCTTTGGGTCCCATTTGGGGAGTAGTAACATATGAGACAACCGATTCGATGCATGACACAGTGGTCATTGGTGGTGCCATTGTATAAAGTTTGGTCGAATAGCAACTTAAATCGACAAAAACTCGTAGCAAAACCTATCGGTGGAAACAAGTTGCTAAATATCCATCACATCCAGGTGCACTTTTTTGATGAGCATGTCCTTTCGAAATTTGGTGCATTATAATCACATTTAAATACAATGTACAAATAATTAAATCCGAGCACTTTATAAGAAATATAGTCCATCCATCCCATAAAAAACAATATCACGTTTTTCTTAATGTTTTCATATTAAAAAAATTCAATAACTACACACTATTATTATTGCCACAAGTAATTTTAAGAACCTTTATTTTTCTATTAAAACATACTATAAGCGTACTCGTGCAATGCAGCGAGATACATCACGATTTTAATGTTTCATTTTATTTTTTTGTCGATTTACAATATGATTTTGGATGGTTTTGAGAAAATGATAATGTTTTTTTTATAAATTTGTTTAATTTAAGCTTAATAATATAATGTTTTTTTATATAAAAAAATTAAGTATTTTGTTAGAATTCAATGATTATCTTATACATTTTAATGACATCTAGAAAAAATAACCAATTACATATTTAATAATATAATTAAAACAAAATTATAGTACCAAATTTGTGAGTGTTAAAAGTCTGCAGTAATAATATGTATCTTGTGACTTGTGTTTTGATACTTGTAAATTAAAAGTTTTTTTTAAAATCTTGCATAAAATGATGGTACCTTGTACCTAATAATTTGTATTTAAGAGTTTTTTTATCCGTGTTTTATAATATAGTATAGATTTATGTTATTTCATAAACATGAAATATTATTTTTAAATATGAGGGAGGTTCAAGGAAAACCTCAAAAAAATGAAAAATTAAGGAACACCATAGGAGCCATGCATTTGTGCATACACTGATACAAGTAAATGAAGTTATTTTTTTTGGTTTTATGCACATGTGTATGATGCACTTGTGGATGTTATAAATTACTTGTATGCACAAGTACATATTGTCCATATTAAGGACCACTAGGATGTTCCCCAGTTTTTCGTTTTTTTAGGTTTTTCTCTGAACCTGACCCTTTTAAACATATACAGTAAATTATATATTATTTTTAAATATATATATATATATATATAATAAACCAGATATTGTATATTTAATTAGACAAATAAATTAAATGTTTAAAAACACATTGTAAAAAATTGGTGCTCTAATATGCAAACAATAATTTTTGTTGGAGGAGAAAACGATTTAATTAATTAAATGTACCATGAATTGTTTCTCATGCTTAAAATTTGTGGCCTCCATTTGTTTGTAATGTGTAGTACTTTTTTCCTTAAATAGTAACAAATGAAAAAGTGCAAACAAAACATGTACACCCTGGTTTTGCATATTTAATTTAATTAAAATATAAAATACACAATTACATTTAATATATGATTTACTTTGTCAATCGAGATTGTATTATTACACAAATTATTTTATAATATAAAGTAATACATCACTGTTGTTACTTATAATTCTCAAGGTTTTTTTTTTAATTTTTTTTTGAGAAAACCCAAAAAAAAAACTGAGAAACATCTTAATGACCATTTATTAGTATCTCATGACGGAGCCACATGTAAACTAATAGGGTCTCTTGAGTCTTGACCCCAGTGAAAAGTTAAAAATCTGGATTAGTTTAAAAAAAAATTACCCTTCACATGATTCGGTTTCATGCTTAAAAAACTCATTCAATTTTTACAAGACCCCACATATTTGACTTTTTTCCACCAAAACTAAAAGAAACAAATTCATTTCAATGTCTTGTGTAATGTTTTGTTAAATCCATTTCAATATTAGTCATCTCAATATCTAGTTTTTATGGATTGTTTTATTAAGTCAATCTCAATATCTTGTTATTTTAACTTTAATATAAACTGGTTCATTATATGTTAATTATTTTATATGCTCAAAGTCTCAAACCAATTATCTAGAGATAAGACATGTAAAATTATGTTATAATTTGATTTTCGGTTTAACCGAAATAGTAAAAGAGTCACTGAAATTGAACCGTCTAAATCGAAAACCAATAACCGAAATCATTTTGGTCAGGCTGGGTTATTCGGTTCCAAATTTCTTTGACACTCCTAAGTCTAACCCCAGTCCACCTAAGTTTCTAGATTCGCCAATGTCTGGACCGTTGTATATATGCACATGTTCATACAAGTAATTGAAGATGCTTCTTTGTTTCTACGCACTCGCATGTTATGTACATGTGCATGCCAGACAAATTGCTTGCATGCACATCTGCATACTATATATATAAGCGATTGTTAGGGTGTTTCTCAATTTTTTTTATTTTTTTACAGTTTTCCCCTAAACCTGACCATATATATATATATATATATATATATATATATATATATAGAGAGAGAGAGAGAGAGAGAGAGAGAGGTTCAGGGGAAAACCTCAAAAAAACGGAAAACTGAGGAACACTCTGGTAACCGTTCATCTGGACGGTCTGCACTTGTGCATACAAGTAATTTTTACATGCATACGTGCATATGCACAAGTGCATAAAACCAAAAAACAACTTAATTTACTTGTATGCACAAGTGCATACCGTTCAGATCAAGGGCTACCAGGGTGTTCCTTACCCTTAGTTTTCCAATTTTTGAGGTTTTCCTTTTAACCTCTCTCTCTCTCTCTAGAGAGAGAGAGAGAGAGAGGGGGGGGGGTTCAAACAAGAATGTTAACTATTTAAGAGAAAAAAAAACAAATCATGTACAAAATACATGTGATTTTACATTAGCGGCAAAAAATGAACGCGGGCGACTTTGGCCGCGACTGGGTAAAGTCGCGTGAATCATATATGATTTTGTACATTAACGATTGTTCTCGTGTTTTATTAAATAGTTAATGTTCTCATTTGAACCACAAAAGTGTCAATACAAACTTGTGAGAACCAATCTCAATGTATTGTTTCCCATGATTGTTTTTCCATCTAAGGGGTCGTTTACCCAAACGTTTATCCGGTAAGCGCTTACCGATAAAATTCAATACTTTAACTTACTTTACCGAATAAGACTGTGATCCATCAAAATGATATTGTATGCAATAATTTAGCCGGTAAATGCTTATCGGGTGAGACTCTCAATCTTTATTATCGTTCTTACTAGGTAAGATTCTCGACCCTTGTCATGTTCATGCCGTAAAATAATTGACCAGTAAGTATTTACCGGGTAAACGTTTAGTAAAAGGCTCCTAAGACTAGAATTCTAGAACTTCAAGTATTGATTCATGATTTGAAACTTTTTTAATGTTAGATTTTTTGTTTCTCAATGTGAACCAAAAAAAAAAGTTATTTTTTTCACAATGAACACAAGCATATATTAAACAATACTTTAAATCATCACATTTGATGAAAAAAAATAATGTAAAAATATACATTAACATTTGTTCTCACAAGTTTATAACGTTTTTTTTTTCATTTGATTATTCTCATATATATATATGAAAGTTCAATTGTAAATATTCATAATGAATATAACACATATATATATGAAAGTTCAATTGTAAACTCTATTTTTATTATGAACATGAGGATTGATCTCGACCCTCCATCTCTATTGATCCAACAATTCACATTAAATAGGACTTTTAATTAAAATTATTATTAAGGTGATTAGATGTAAAAAGGAAAGTTAATTTCACGTCTACCTTATTTGTTTTTTATTTTCTTTTTTAATTAAATTTTTACTCTCTTAAAGTTTAAAATAAATTATCTTGAAGAGCACGAAATTCACGCATCTCGATATAGTTTTTTTTGTTTGAATCATTTTTACGTGAAATGATATATATGTGTTATATTCATTATGAATATTTATGTACGTTACGTTCAAGTGTGTATAACATCTCGAGACCGATCGAGAACCCATTGAGACCGATTGAGAACCTATCGAGAACTTGTTGAGAATCCATTCATTGACTTAGTGTGTGTTTATGTGTGTTAAACCATACCCTACCACCTTCATTTTCCATCAAGAAACTATATATTGATTTATTATTTGTTTGTGTGTTTGTGTAAAATCATAGCCTTTCACTTTCGGTTTTTATCGAGATAGATCGGGAACCCATTGAGACGAATCAAAAACACATCGAGATTGATCGAGAATCCATCGAGACCGATCAACACCAATCCAGACTAATCAAGAACACATCCATTGACTTGGTGTGTGGTTGTGTGTTAAAATCATAACCTAACACCTTCATTTTTTCATCAAGACCGATTGAGAACCTATTGATTATTTTATTATGTGTTTGTTTGTGTAAAACCATAACCTACCACTTTTAACTTTTATCGAGATGGATCAAGAAATCTATGGATACAAATCGGGAACTCATCGAGATCAATTGATAATCCAATAAAGAAAAAGAAAGAAAAATATAGTATGTAGAGTTGAAACTGTAGTATATTTCTATACTATATAATGAAAATTCTAAAATACAAACTATTGTACAATTACATTTACCACCCTTGATCTTTTATACAATAACATTTACTACCCTTATAATGTTACATTTATCACCCTTACAATTACTTATTTAATTTATTTTGTATCCCTTACTTTTTCATTTTACATTTTACACCGTTATCATATTAACACAAATAATCGTATATGAACAAAAATGCAATGAAAAAATACGTTCATTTTTTTACAAATTATATCATTATAATCGTCTCGTCAATACCTTCAAAACGAGCCCAATATTGAATATTTTTTAATTTAACCATACTATTAAATATCAGAATATATACGAATTATCTATACTACTAAAACGGTTATTGTACAAACTTTTGTACAATTACATTTACCACCCTTACATTGTTACATTTATCACCCTTATAATTACTTATTTAATTTACTTTATATCCCTTATTTTTTTCATTTTACACATATTAACACAAATAATTATATATTAACAAAAATGCAATGAAAAAATACGTTCATTTTTCTACAAATTATATCATTATAAGCGTCTCCTCAATATCTTCAAAACGAGCCAAATATTGAATATTTTTTAATTTAACCGTACTATTAAATATCATGAATATCTACGAAATAATTTGTTTTTCTGTCCATACGTTTTATTTTATTTTCCACCGTTAGCACGTTAAAAATACATAATCGTAAAATACGTTTCATTCTTATTATAAATAATATCATTATAATTTTTTTCGTCAATAATTGTAATATAAACTAATTATTGAATATCTTTATGGGTTTAGGTTTCATAAGTTGTGATTTTTAGGTCATGGTTGATTATTGATGAAATGTATATAAGGAAATAGCATTAATTGTTTGTTCTTTACTTACATTCCGCTGCATCGCGCGGGTATATGCCTAGTATTTATGATGAATATAATATGTATATGCATGATGAATATATAGTGAAATTAATATTTGAAATACAATGAACATATTCGGTGAATGTTCATTGTGTTTTTCATGTGAATGTTCGTTTTTTCACGCGAACCGTGTAAAGTTTCACTGTAATCTACTGTGAAGAGCCGGCATTTTGCAATGAAAGTTTGACGAGATTAAAGAAAAACTAATCCAAGGGCTCTAAACTAGTCTTGCGGTCTCACAAGTCTTAACACACACATGCTATCTCTCTCTCTATATATATATATATGTGTGTGTGTGTGTGTGTAGGGGGTCATTCAAAGGAGAACTCATTTGTTTGTGGTAACTCTGACATCAAATCTCAACCATAAATCAAATAATAGTTTAGAAAATTTATAAATTTGGTAATTTTGATTTAAAATTTTAATTGAAGGGCATGTTAGGTATTTTGAAAACTTCCTCTCTCCTCTCTCTTCTGAACCTAATTCCGGCAAAATAAAACGTGATACACCATTATGATACCTAATAATTTTTAACCATAAGATAGAAATCATCATTTAATCACACTGTGATACCAAAAGATTTTCTAACTGTAAGGCACAAACAAACAATGAATCATAATGTGATACCAAAAGATTTTGTAACTGTAAGGCACAACCAACAATGAATCATACTGTGATACCAAAAGATTTTTTAACTATAAGACACAAATCAACAGTGAATCACACTGTGATACCAAAAGATTTTCCAACCGTAAGGCACAAACCAACCATGAATCATATTGTGATACCAAAAAGAAATTTAAACTGTAAGACAAACTCACTGTGACGCATGTACATGAGTTTCATTTGTCGATTAAAAAGAAAAATATGCATACATGATACCTATTGTGATAACCCAATGGTTCCTATATATCGTGAAACCTATTGTGATAACCCAATGTATCACATTGTGATAACCTAATGAATAGTATCCTCTCGCTGTCGATCGCATCCCCGTATGGTGATGGCGGATGAGACCGAGGTGGAATCGCCGGCCGGATAGACCCAGATGAAATTGAAATCGACCCGGAAAGAGATGAGCCAGAGGGTGGATTAAAACTAGGGTTTGGTCTGCGTTGCGAGTATAACGACGGTTCAAGACCGAAATAATGACTCAAATTACAAGCTAAATCAACCAAATTAGAAATAGGTAAACCCGATTCTGCAAATAAGGGATCGAAACCAAACCAGATGGATTAACAAAAGCGTGTTGGCGCTTGATGATCATATCACGCGTAGGATTGAAATCAAACGAATAGATCCAGAAGATCTGACAGAAATTTACATCACGAATAATAAATAGTTTGATATGATAATCTCACTTTGTATAGATCTAGATCTATATGATGATGATGTGATTAGATTCAATTTCAGAGGAATTCTCTTCTTGGTGAACTTCGCTCGTCGGATATTGTATTGACGTTTCTTATACAACATTCCTCCGAATCCAACAACACACGCTTCACCGATCACTCCAATCGTAATCCCAACCTTCTTCACGCAGCTCATCCTCCCGACGAAGCTTCGTTCGATTCCTCGGTCTTCACATTGGCAGAAGACACGTCACTAGCAACCGCCAGCTCCGGTGCCGAAGACAAAGACGGAGGAGAAGACGTGTCGGACGAAGGAGCAGGAGGCAGATCTGACAACGGTGGAGGTGCTGGTAAAGAACCAGCTGTAGGAGATAGAGAAAGAATTGAAGGTGAATCTTCGGAACCGAGTTGTGGAGCAGGAAATGGCGAAATTTGTTGCGGATCTGAAGAAACAGAGAGAGTAAAGGAGGGTTTGTGGAGACAGAAGGGTTGGGTGAGATACAGAGAGAGAGAGAGAAAAAGAGAGAGGCAACACCTTAAATTCAAAAAAGGAACATTGAACTAATTAAAGTAAATTGAATAATATACACAATTTACTAGTTTACCTTCTATTTTATTTTAAGAAATAATATTAATTATCTAAAATGACTGGATCATGTTGGATCTCACGGTTACCACAAACTACCTAGTTCTAAAAATATATGAGAAATAGAGAAGTGATCTTAGCCATTCATATGGTAAAGATTGGATTTAATTGGTCAAAAGTTACGGCTTTGACTGGTGGTCAAAAATTACGGCTCTTCCAAAAATATAAGGGTATTTACGTAACTTTGACAAAAACACGCGCGTGTTCATATATATGAAGGCATGCAGTCATACATGAATGCATGCGTTCATATATGAATGTTCGTAATTTTAAATAAACACTGACTGCATGCCTTCATATATGAATGCATGCGTTCATATATGAATGCATGCAAAAAAAAAAAAGAGTAACATTCATATATGAACGTCTGTTTTTTGCATGCCTTCATATATGAATGCATGCGTTCATATATGAATGTTCATAATTTTTACATAAACACTGACTGCATGCCTTCATATATGAATGCATGCGTTCATATATGAATGCATGCAAAAAAAAAGAGTGACATTCATATATGAACGCCTATTTTTTGCATGTCTTCATATATGAATGCATGCGTTCATATATGAATACGTACAAAAAAAATAGTGACATTCTACTAACATTCATATATGAACGTCTACTAACATTCATATATGAACTTCTGTTTTTTGCATGCATTCATATATGAACACACACGGCTAAAAAAAAGAAAAAAAAGTGATATTCATATCTGAACGCATGCGTTTGGATAATTTACAAAAATACCCTTCGAATAATAAAAAATGTGAGGAACACGGGAGTGGACCATGGGAGCAATTATCCCCTAATTCTCGATCAAAGCCGCCGATCTTGACCGAATTAATGGTTTAAGAGCACTTCTCTATTTCTCATATATTTAGTGTTTCTCAAATGAACCTTTCCCTATATATATATATATATATATATATATATATATATATATATATATATATATATATATATAGGGGTCTAATCATATAAGATCTTGTTAATTTGTGGTAACTATGAGATCCACTCTCATCCAATCATTTTAATTTATTAATTTTTTAAAATTAATTAATAGGGGAGGTTATATTAGTCATTTGATAAATTAATTAATATAACAAATTTTTTTGTAACTGAAAAAATCAAACCCTTATCAATCAAATATTATGTTTCCTTGAATATCTCAACAAATTGATTTTGAGATAATATCCATATTTGTGTTTGAATTCAAGTGTATGAAGTCTGCATTCAATGGACCGAGAATAATTTTAGGGGAAGATAATCACTGGCATCAACGATCTCCCCTACACCCATCGATGTAGCACCACAACGTCGCACATATGTCAACAATGCACCACAACACGACCTCGTCGAAGATCTTGATGATGCACTGAAGCCCAGATCTCACCGGAGACCTCGATGGTGCACCCCAAAACCACCTCGTCGAATATTTCTATGGTTTTCATTTTCTTTTGTTTAGATTTAGGTAGATCACAATGGATCATTCAGAGTGTGTTTATGGGTTTTAGGTAGTGGATCACATTGTATCACGATGGGTATCATAGTGGTATCATGATATGTCTCACAGTAAGTTTGTGTTTTACTGTATAGAAGTTTTTGGGTAACCACAGTGGGCTGTGATCACAATGTATCACAACAGATGCAAGTTATAATAACCACAGTGGGTTGTGATCACAATGTATCACAACAGATGCAAGCTATAACACTGTTCTAAAAAACTCACCGCACAGCCGCCATGGTGCGTCATGACACCAAGGCTTGTGTCTCACGCCACGTTAAGCCCGTGGCACACCATGGCCTAATGCACAATTTCGTGATGCAATATTTGATTTTTCTTTACGTTTTTATTGTCTTATTTGCAAGTTTTTTAATATATATCATAATTTAATTTGCTTATTATTATTGGCTCGTTGAGTAACACTACAAAACATATGTTTTTATATATAATGATATATATAAATTAGAAAAATGACGCCATAAGTCACGCCTTGAAAACGTCATGGCTTCGCAGTGGCTCCTAAAGCTTGAGGCTTGGCCTCGCCGCCACGCCACGCCTCACGCCATTTAGAACCTTGAGTTATAATAAACAGAGGCAATTGACCACAGTGTATCACAACAAAGACAAGTGATCACATTAATTTACAACAGAGGCAAGTGATCACATGCAATGTATCACAACAGAGGTAAGTGATCAACAACAGAAGGAAGTGATCAACAACAAAGGCAAGTGATCATAGTGTATCATAGCAGATGTGATTTGTGGCCTGTGATTCCAAAAATCCGGTGATACACGATATGATTTGTGGCCTATTTCAATCGAGTTCCTCCAATTATACACAATGTTATTCGTTTCAATATTTAGAGTTTATCATATTTGATTCCATGCCATAATTATAGGAGTGTCCAAAATTAGATCACAAAGAATTATATTGTTGTTTGACATTTTTACCATTTTTGCCTATTTTAATGGCAGTAGATTGTGTTTTTAATTAATATTTTTCTTAATTGTTTTATACCATTGGTTATTAAGATGGATGGATGAGATTAGATCTCATAGTTACCACAAAATAGGAGGATCTCCCTTGAAAGGCCATATATATATATATATATATATATATATATATATATATATATATATATATATATATATATATATATATATATATATATATATATATAATTCTTGTTTATTCTGAAATTGAACAAATTAATTTATAAAGATATAAATGTGATTGATTTCCTCTTGTGGAATGCATCCAAAACGAGCTACTTACATCCATAAATCCAACCGAATCAATAACAACTCACATGGACAACGTGTGGATAAAATATTATATTTTTTCACTATAATATAATAAATCAATCAAATTTATAAAAAAAATATAAATTGTATTAACATTTTCTCATATATATTATGACAAAATTATTGTCTTTTATTTTTATATTTGTAGCATGATGAAGAAAATGAAAGTTTATGGGTCTTCATGTCTTTCCTTTGTTTTTCATTTCGTAGTTTAATAAGATTAACTTGTGCTTTGAAACAATATGTTGGTTCTCGACTTCATATATTAATTCTATTTTAAGAAATGTTTGGGATAGAACGACACCAATTTGTTGTTCTAATATAAAACAAACGAGTTAAAGTAGTTTACGTTTTTAATATTATACAAAAAATATAATTATGAACGACAATGATTATGTATTCTTGATATGAACCTTTATATACAAAATATATGTATAGTTTACAGATCAAACATCATAAATTTTGGAATTAACATGACTGATGGCAACAATATATATGTTGGTGATTTTAATGTTATCAAACATTTTCAATGTAGTTGGATTTGCTTGTGATCGATGAAGTTTCATTGGTTAAGCTATAACATGAGTTAGGAGGTGTGGAGTGTACATTCGTATAAGTTGTTGTAAATCTAAGTTGGCCACAAAGCGGGGGAGTCAAGGGGTTTGCGCCCCTTTGCGACGGTAAGGGGCAACCCCCCCCCCCCCTCTCGAAACAATATGCACCAAGTCCTTTTTTTGTTGGTAGTTAATTGGTAATTGATTTTATCAACAAATAACAACCTAACCACTCCAAACTAACTGACTATAACTACTTATTTAAGGGGATTTCAATCTCATTTTTTATATATAGAAAACACGTCAACATCTATGTGTTTTTTCTCTCGATTTTGCATTCAAATCGTAAGTGCATAAGGTCAAAATATTACTTACAAATAGTGATTTTGTGCACTATCCAATATGTTATCCAAGTTCTTTCATTGCTATCAATATCACTAAAATCTCCTAACTTTAACATAATATAGATTTTGTGTGAATACGACATGTATAGAAAAACAAAGCTCACCAATGCTCTTAATGACATAATGTAGTTTCAGATGGTAAATATTTACGAACAACAAACTTTCGTGTGTGTGTGTGCATTTTTTTCACGTTTACAGGGTGGTAAAAGGGGGTCGCTAGAAAGATTGTGCCAAGCATAATATTTGTCAGGTCCTTGACCTTCGACCCCGTTTTGCCTAAACATGGAGAAAAAAGCTCATTGACACTGTATGCTATTATTAAAATACTGTAATTGAATTTATAATTAGAAAATGATTGAGGATTTAGAGAAATGGATATTGATCCGAGTAATATCTACCATGTTTTGGAATTCTTTATACTTCATTACAATAGTAACCTATTAGGAAATGATTTATTTCTTCATTTCAAACAAAATCGAAGTGAATATCAAGAGAAACATCTGAAACAATGTTCTCTTATCCATGGCATCAGAAGTCGTACCAGAAGCATGAAAGGTTTAGAGTCTAGTGAAACTGATAGTAGAGTTCAGCGAACGAGTGTCCACTTTTGCTCAATTCTCAAGCAACAACCACAATAACGCATAACATGATTATTGGCAATACAAACCCAATTAGCTCAGTATATCTCAAACGAAGTAGGGTTTACATAGGGTAAAATATATGCAAACCTTATATCTACTAAAGGGATAGAGAGACTGTGTCCATAACTACTCAAGACTTACGAAAATTGTAACACCCTCTAAAGTAGGAGTAAATTTAAACCTGAAAATTTGATAGAACACATACATCTATATAAATGAAATCACCCAAAAGGGGGAAATTGTAAAGTGTTTACCACCCAAATGAACATATGATAATTAACAACCTACTAATCTAAACTAATCTAAATTTAGATTACGGATGGGTGTCGCATCATCTCCAAAAGACTCATGTCAATGTAATACCAACCATCACAAATTTTCTTCCCAAAAATGCCTTTATCGACAACCAATCTCTCCGCTCAAGCCTTCAGAGTCCCATCGCTAAGAGGACCTGATATACATGTCATTTTAAGAAAAAGTGATAGACTTGACGCCTAAAGAGAACAAACAATTATATGATAAAGCTAAAAAAATAGTAAAACGAATAACATAACTTTAATCAATGCATTTAGTAAGAAAAGATGTTGATACCCTTGGAAGGGTATCAACATCATAAAATGACGGGGAGACCCGATTTGCCATTCGTCATGATGGAACACAAAAGTAAGTCACAAACCAATGTTATTAAAGCATTGCTCAAGGATGAACAATTATTGACATCAACCCTATCTAGGTGATAATGTTAATTCTTAGAACCCTATTTACATCACATTCTTTCTAGTTTTACTGTCATTTTGTTATCCCATTTGAGTCTTTTTTGTTTGTTCTTTTACATGTACCTTATTTATGGAGTTTTACATGATGTATGGAATAAACATAGGATTAGTCAGCTTTACTGGCAAAAACTTGCAAATCTTAACTAGTCCTCTATGATCCTGCAAGATGTGTTGAAATGGATTTTTTGACTTGTGGGCTAGTTTTGATTGGGCCGATTTTGGAGCTACTTGAAGACATTTTTGGGCCGATTTTTGTAACCAAACAATGGGCTCACATTTAATATTTATGGGCTAAACTTTTATTTAATTTTTGGGCTTAAATTACAAGCCATTGGCCTTAAGCCCACTTTTATCTATATAAATATGTAGCTAATGTATGCATCAAGAGATATCCCATTTCATTTTCTCATTTCTACCTATAGGTAGTTGCCTGAGTTTTTTGAGAGACTTTTGGTAACTTTTCTTTTGTGGTTCATTTTTCTACACTTTCGGCCTCTTTCTCTCTAGTTCGATTATTGCAAAGGGCCGAAAGTTGGTTTTTGTTTTGTGATATTTTAAGTAATCTAATTCTCGTTGGTTAATTTTTACATGCCTCTTTCATTTACGTCTTGCTTGTCAATTGCATATTTCGTTTTTTAACTCTTGGAGAACACTTTGATTGTAGCTTTACATTGGACTAAAAATCCTTTTGTGGCTCACGTGATTATTACCCAAAAGACCGAAATATGGTTTTCTCGAGTGAAACGTGCAAGTATTTTATTTTCGAGACGAAACTCAGTGTGCAAGTTTCCAATTTCTTTCTTGCATTTATTTTCTAGTCCTTACTTTATGCAATTTATTTTCTAGTCCTTTACTTTATGCAATTTATTTTGTCGCACTTTACTTTTCGCAATTTATTTTACCGCACTTTATTTTCTGTAATTTAATTACCGTTGTTTACATTTTCATGCAATTTAATTTTAGTATTTTCTTAAAAGTCGTTACTTGCACAACAAGCTTCATTTCCAAAATTTTAGTACTTGCAATTTATTCATGCATTTCCCATATCCGTTATTTAAATTTCAAGTCATTACATATTTTGTAAAAAGAAACCAAATGATGATAGACTGACAACCTTAGCTTGGGTCTTGGGGTGTAAAGCAAAGTTATTATTTAAAACGGTAAAAAGGTGAAAAGGTGTATCGAATATAGTCTTATCGTTATTTAAATCAGATTGTTAATACTTCATTGAAGATTACATCTAATTAATTGACAACTAATTACATGTATGAAAATGTGTTAACTTTTAAGAAGTTACTTTAAATATTAAATCTGAGATAACGTAAGTTTGCTATAATATCTTTTTACCAGATTATTTGTTTTTATCTTAACAAAGCTTTGCATCATTTGCTTCTTTTTACAAATGATTGTTCATAGTTGATAATCAAACACCCTACAAAAGATTTCTTCGAATTCGTCATCTGGGATTAGTTTTTAAAGACTAGACTTTTTGAGAAACTTTTACAATCGATATATGGTACGTGTATCGTTACTACTTGTTAAAAAGACGCTAATAGATCAAGATGTATACTTGCATTAAGATTTATTTACATGCATTTTGAGGTTGTATAAACCCACGACACTGGTCTTTAGTCCAGTGTGATAACGAGCTCAAATCTATCCAAGTCTTTCGCTCAACGGGTCACCAAGTTCAACCATATCCGGGTTTTTACCTTGGGATTTCAACAGACAAGCTAGTTCATTTAGAAATTACATTATATAACCAATGCCTATTTCTAAATTACAACTTGGGATTTTTATCCCATATATGTACCACGCAACCGAGTTATATGCTTATGGATTCATTGCATTCTAGCTATATATGTATATGTATATGTATATATAGGGTAAGGTTCTGGGGAAAACCTCAAAAAACTGAAAACTGATGAACACTCTGATAACCTTTCATCTGGACGGTATGCACTTGTGCATACAAGTAATTTGTAACATGCACACGTGCATAAAAGCCAAAAAAAACAACTTAAATTACTTGTATGCACAAGGGCATATTGTCCAAATGAATGGTTACCAGTGTGTTCCTCAGTTTTCCATTTTTTTAGGTTTTTCCTTAAACCTACCCCCCTCTCTCTCTCTCTCTCTATATATATATATATATATATATATATATATATATAACATGTATGTATATCTTTCTTAATATACCAAATCTTACCAATCATATAAACATTCATTTACAAAAGCTATCAAGTGGTAAAATTCCTATTTTATTAACGAGATAAATATATGAACATTTTGGGTTAAAATTCCAAAAGACCAAAACTCATCAAGACCTTGTAATAATAATCTCTCAAGTATTAAAACCATCCCACACACTTATTTTATCGAAATATAGGAAATCCCCAAAACTCTCAGCTTTAACCTAGTTGGTCCAAAATCATCCAACACATAAAATACTTGAAATAAACACTTAGAGGAAGTAAAATACATAATTTTAACATGTATATGGCTTGGTAGAAGTGTAGGATGAACTCACAATAGTAGGTTTTGGATGAAAACTTAGAAACCTAGAAATCCCTTGAAGGTAGAGATGAGAAGATGGATCTGTAGTCTTAGCTTCCAATACCCTAGCTTTGATGATGGTAAATCTTTGAGAAAAAGGTTGAGATTGAGCCTTTAATGCACTAAAAAACGTATTCAATGAAGAGAGAAGAGAGTGAATGGGAAGAAATGAAGTTGGGTGAAAGAGTTATGAGAAAAGGCTGAAAAATCGAGAATTTAACCCTCTGGACCCCGATCGCGATTGTGACCGAAAACCGTGCCCATGGAACTATCACCTGACACAATTGTGCCGCTTGTACCGATGCCAACTTCCCCTCTGCGATAGTGACCAACGATTGTGCCTTATGACACTAACGCTTGGCACAATCCCCCTGCTTATACCGAGGCCAGCTTCCCCTTCGTGATAGTAAGAAACAATTGTTCCCTATGGCACTATTTGTAACACCTCTAAAATTCGAAAATAGCAGACAATTTAAAACTTCCAAAAATCCCTTAAATACATAACTAAAAACACGAATATCTAAAGTTACAGGGGAAAAACAGAATAACATGTATCAGAGTTCTAACGGAACTATCTAGCCCCATAAACGGGAACAAAGTCCTACGGGTGTTACTACAATCACCAAGTCCGCTATCTTCTCAAAACCGGATGACGTCACTAAAGCCATCCTACCGGAACTTCTACTCTGCTCCACTCGCCACTCAGATCCATCTAAAACTTGATATACATGTCGATAAGAAAAAGTGTTAGGCTTAACGTCTAGTGAGTTAAAGCAGTTTAATCATTTATAAAACATAAAACGTTTTAAAACCAATAACTCGCTCTAAAGGCATCCGTTCTTGAGAACATAAGATATAAAATGTTTTACTTTCAAATCATGTCTCTGCTCACATCTTTTTAAGCAAATAAACGCCATTTAATATCTCCCAAAACGCACCCATGAAATATTACATTGAAAGCCAATTATATAATTATTAGTATGTTTCCACACCGAAAGTGAGGGTAAGGGAATACCCGAAAATAACACCATTCGGTGATGGGGGAGACCCGAATTCCATTGAATATGGCGGAACACAAAGTAAAGCCACTTATGAACGCTCACGAGATTTACTACGGGTCACGGATCCCCGTATACGGCTCCATTGAGCAACCGCTGCAAGATACCCAAATGACCCTAGTCTACTCGACCTATAGATGGGTGTCACCACAAAAGTCATAAGTCTCCGTATCCGGCTCACCACGGGCACCACAACAAGACTTAGCTCCGTATACGGCTCTTCAAGAGCACCACCGCAAGCTTACATAACAACATGACTTGGGGACCACTCACTAGACTCAAACATGGGCAACAAGACTCCATGATGAATAAACGACTCTTATACATATGGATCCATTGCATTACAGTCTAAACATTACATGACTCCAAATGAGTGAACTAATGCATTCAAACATGTAATAACCAACACTTGTATAAGAGTTACCTTTGTTAGTATTCCACTAATATGTATTTCAAAAATACATATAAAATACACGAAATGTAATAACTAAATACAATCAACAAATGATTAGTGAAATTCGAATATAAAGGGAATCGACAAAAATAAGAGTAAACGAATAAACCGTAGATAAAATCAAACGATGCTGAGGCTCATGTTCAACACGAGTCCCTTAAACAGATTTGTCGTCTGTTCCCAAGGTACAACAACATAAGCAGTAAGAATTGTCGGATATCACCACTTGTCTGAAAAGGTCGGAGAGCAAAACGTATGCAGAGAGACTTAGGATGATGTGTGTGTCGTTCGATATTCGGTATCTCGAGGAATGAACCGACTCCTTCTTTTTATACTCGAGATTGAAACCCCCGAAATCAATATGTAATTAACCATAAATTAATAGTAATTATCTGCTAATAAAACATATTAATTTTTAACATCAATGAGTATCGAAAGGAGTTACAAACGGATTCTGCAACAGTGCACGTCGCGACTTGCCGCGCGGGTAAACTCGCGGCATAACCCGCGTGGTGCACTGTTTCTCGTCCTCAAGACAGTGCACGGCGCGACTAACGGCGCGGGTAAGCCCACGACCTAACCCGCGCGGTTCACTGTTTTGTACACACTCCAGTGCATGTCGCGAGTTGCCACGCGGTTAAACCCGCGTAGTGCACTGGATCGAAACAAAATTTTCGCAAAAACCAACCTGCGCGAGCACAAGATTTCGGAGCTGCATTCGTGTCCGCAGGTCGCGCCCATGCACAAGTTTGCCAATTTTAGCCTACGAAAGTCTCAATCGGCACCCCCCTGCGCGCGGGTAGGCGTTGGAGTAAAACCAAACAAAGGACTTGTAAGTCCCTCCCACATTCATGGTTATAAACCACAAAAAGGTTTACTCCTACTTCCTATGTGGGACAACTTCCCACACCACTTGGTTTCTACCAAATTCATTCCAATCACCCAACTTTGAGCATCGATATCTCATTCACACATATTCCGTTTTGGACACATAATATATCGTTTCGAAGCTCTCATATAGGAGAACACAAACCCACGAAGAGTTAGATATATACAATACATATACATGTATTTAATTGTGTCCAAAGTTAGTAAAAACTCATATTTTTTACTAAAATTTCCAACAATCCCCCACATGAATGGAGATCGATCTTTGCATACGAAAATTTCCCTACGAAATTTCCAATGGTCGAATCCTGCATAGGATAGGTAGGTGTTACCCTTTGAACCTTCCCTTGTGAAACACACTTAGTCTTCTAGCTGTCAGTGGACTCGATGTCCTTGAACTGAACTGCCATTTATGTAGACGACAATACATTTCACACAGAACTCTTCCTAACAAGGTCATATCCTCATAGTCGTGTTCGTTATGGTCATGAACACTAGCCTGGTTCAGCGAGAACTGATAGGAATTGCGCCTCCACAATTCCCTTCGAAGTAACCCCACTTCTCTCTCACATAGGTGGTTTTCAATAATCATTAAAAGCCATATGCTTAGCCTCACTGTCACTGATTCCATAATTGGACTAGAAAGTTTATTAACTCCCCCACAGTGACCTCCCTTATTCATACAACTAGGTTGTCCTTTTGAACCCGGATCTTAGGATCTCCAGTTTTCTGGGTAAGGTTTCCTTTGTATGAGTTACTCATTCAAGGGCTTTAGTCCCATTCCTCTCGACGACTTATAAACCAAATCTCTACTTAGGCCTTTCGTAAGCGGATCCGCAATGTTATCCTTTGACTTCACATAGTCAATCGTGATAACTCCAGTAGAGAGTAATTGTCGAATCGTATTATGTCTACGTCTAATATGGCTAGATTTCCCATTATACATTGTACTTTGAGCTCTACCAATCGCCGATTGGCTATCACAATGTATACATATGGCCGTTACCAGCTTAGGCCATTTGGGAATATCTTCCATGAACTGACGTAGCCATTCTGCCTCTTCACCACATTTATCCAAGGCAATAAATTCAGATTCCATCGTTGATCTGACTATAACAGTTTTCTTGGACGATTTCCAAGATATAGCCGCACCTCCAAGTGTAAACACATATCCACTTGTCGATCTAGAATCCTTAATATCAGATATCCAATTTGCATCATTGTAACCTTCGATTACCATTGGATATTTTCCATAATGCAATCCATATTCACGTGTGTATCTTAAATATCTTAAAAATCTAGTAATACTTTTCCAGTGTTCTGAACTGGGATTACTAGTATACCTACTCAGCCTGCTCACTGCATATGCTAAGTCAGGTCTCGTACAACTCATAAGATACATCAGGCTGCCAATTATTCTTGAGTATTCCACTTGTGCAACACCTTCCCCTCTATTCTTAGATAGATGTTGACTAGTGTCCATCGGAGTTCTAGCTATACTAGTATCTCCTTCATTGAATTTCTCAAGAATCTTGTCCACATAATGTGTTTGATTTAACACCAAACCATTTTGGGTTCTTGTGATCTTGACCCCAAGAATCACATCCGCTAAACCCAAATCTTTCATGTCAAACTTAGATTTTAACATATCCTTCGTGGACCTTATCATTTTATCATCACTGCCAATGATAAGCTTATCATCAACATATAAACATAAGATGACATATCCATGAGTGATGTCTTTCATATAAACACACTTATCACACTCATTTATCTTAAAACCGCTTTTTAACATGGTTTGATCAAACTTTTGATGTCATTGCTTTGGAGCTTGCTTTAGACCATACAAGGATTTAATAAGTTTACAAACCTTGTTCTCTTGTCTCGGGGCAACGAATCCCTCAGGTTGCTCCATATAGATTTCTTCTTCTAAATATCCGTTTAGAAAAGCAGTTTTCACATCCATTTGGTGAATTTGCAGATTTCTAATAGATGCAATAACTAACACCAATCTAATCGATGTTATTCTTGTCACCGACGAATAAGTATCAAAGTAATCTAGACCTTCTTTTTGTCTATATCCTTTGATCACTAATCTCGCCTTGTATTTGTCAATACTGCCATCAACTTTCATCTTTCTTTTAAAGATCCAATGGTAACCTAGTGGCTTACTACCCGGTGGTAGGTCCACTAGTTCCCATGTATGGTTTTGTAAGATAGATTCTATCTCACTTTTGATGGCTTCTTTCCATTGAGGTCCCTCTGAAGACGTAACCGCCTCACGATAGGTTTTGGGTTCACTTTCCACCACGTATGTGTGGAAATCAGGACCAAACGATTTTTCAACCCGAGCCCGTTTACTTCTTCTAGGTTCCACCACTTCTTCATCAGATAGAATTTGTTCATCCTCTCGAACAATTTCTTTACCTTTAGAAGATGAGGTTTGATCTTCCTTGTTCAAACAAGGAAACACGTCTTCGAAGAATGAAGCATTTCTTGACTCCATAATTGTATTCTTGTGTATCTCGGGATTTTTAGATTCATACACAATAAACTGATAAGCACTACTATTTTGTGCATATCCAATGAATACACAATCCACTGTTTTAGGTCCTAACTTTTTTACCTTAGGAGGAGGTACAACCACTTTAGCTAGGCACCCCCACACTCGTAAGTACTTGTAAGATGGTTTTCTACCCATCCAAAGTTCATACGGTGTCTCATCTTGTTTCTTGCGGGGTATCTTATTCAAAATATAATTAGCCGACAAAATAGCTTCCCTCCACATGTTGTGACTTAGGCCAGAACTGATCAACATGGCATTCACCATCTCTTTCAAGGTGCGATTCTTTCTTTCAGCTATACCGTTTTGCTGAGGTGAGTAGGGTGTTGTGAATTCATGTCGAATTCCATTGTTAGAACAAAATTCAGCAAACGGTGAAACATATTCACCTCCCCTATCGCTTCTAACTACCTTGATTTTCTTGTTAAGTTGATTTTCTTGTTAAGTTGATTTTCAACTTCATTTTTATACAAGACAAACTTGTCTATTGCTTCATCTTTACTCTTAAGTAAATATACGTAGCAATATTTCGTGCTATCATCGATAAACGTGATAAAGTATTTGTTCCCACCTCTAGTAGGAATTGATTTTAAATCACACACATCAGTGTGAATTAAATCAAGGGGTTCGGTTTTCCTTTCAATCGATTTGAAAGATGTTCTAGTAAGTTTAGATTCTACACATGTGGGACACTTGTGATTCGAGTCAATATCAAATTTAGGTATGTAGTTTAGCTTAATTAAATGTTGAATGGAATTAAAGTTTACATGTCCTAAACGGCCATGCCAAACATTTGAAAACGCAAGCATATAAGCAGAACTCGAACTTGTTTTATTTATTCCATTGATAACGGTTACATTCAACTTGAGCATGCCATCCAAGGCATATCCCATTCCCACATACATACCATTCTTGGACAAAACAAATTTGTTCGACTCAAACACAAGTTTAAAACCAAACTTATTAAGCAACCAACCCGACACAAGGTACTTCTGAAGCTCCGGTGCGTACAAAACGTCTCTAATCTTGAGCCCTTTCCCGAAAGTCATCTTTAGAAGCACATCTCCAATGCCCTTAACATCAGTGGTGGCGACATTTCCCATATAGAGCTTTTGCCCATCATCAACATCTTTGTAGGAGATGAAGTTGCTTTTGTCATGACACACATGACGGGTAGCTCCAGTATCAACCCACCAATCCATAGATTTCGAACCAATCACATTTGCCTCCGAAACCATGGTAGTGAGTCCTATGGCCGAAAAATCCGTGATCACTGCCACAAAGTCTTCATTCATCATGTGGGATTGACGAGGATTTTCCTTCTTAGGCAACTTGCAATCAGCCGCCTTGTGACCCGGTTGGCCACAATTATAACAATTGAACTTCTTTTTGAAAGTTCCTTTCCGAGGGCCAAGATTCTTTGCCTTCCCCTTGCCTTTGTCAATCTTTTTCGCCTTGGTTTTGGAAGATTGACCAACTTCCACCGAATTATCTTTTGAAGAGCCGACATAACCATCCTTCAAAGCTATTCAGTTGTCTTCTTCAATACGAAGACGTACCACCAGATCCTCCACAAACATCTCCTTTCGCTTGTGCTTAAGGTAGTTTTTGAAGTCTACCCAACCAGGAGGAAGCTTCTCAATCATTGCTGCAACTTGGAAGGCTTCACTGACAATCATCCCTTCGGCAAGTATATCATGCAAAATCACTTGAAGATCTTGAACTTGACTCATCACAGTTTTCGAGTCAATCATTTTGAAATCCAAGAAGCGAGTAACAACATGCTTCTTGGTTCCCGCGTCTTCAGTCTTATACTTCCGATCCAAGGACTCCCAAAGTTCCTTCGACGTGGTTACTTTACAATATACGTTGTAAAGCGCATCGGCTAGCCCATTCAACACATAGTTGCGACATAGGAATTCCGAGTGCTTCCAAGCTTCGACCGCGCTCACAGATTGAACGTCAGCCTCTCCTCCCCTAAGTTGAGGAGCAGTTTCAGTGAGGAACCGAGCCAGATTCAGAGTGGTCAAATAAAAGAACATTTTCTGCTGCCACCTCTTGAAATTCAAACCGGAAAATTTCTCCGGTTTCTCAGCGTGATTGGCCATCATGTTCGGTGCCGGCGTGGTAGTAGTCGCCATGGATTGCACTAGCAAGGTAGCAATACCAGACATCGGTATCACAGGAGTTGTGGTTCCGGTTGTGTTCACCATTCTGAAAATTAATTCACGTGAACTGTTAGTATCACGAAATCACTCTGTTTACACAAAACATAAATCGATACCACAAGTATTAATCTGTTTACAAAAAACAGAAAACCAAAAGTATCGAGACAAACTCGATTAAATTTGTTTAAGAATGTTAGTATTCCACTAATATGTATTTCAAAAATACATATAAAATACACGGAATGTAATAACTAAATACAATCAACAAATGATTAGTGAAATTCGAATATAAAGAGAATCGACAAAAATAAGAGTAAACGAATAAACCTGTAACACCCCGATTTTTCGAAAGGTATCATTTCATGTTAATACAGAAACCGATATATTAAGGAAAAATAAGATATTTTATTTTGGGCTTGAATCCTTGGTTTTATAGTCTTGATGGATAAAGGATTCAATTACGAGACCAACGGTTCTTTCCGGAGCGAAAACGGAGCTATAACGAAGAAGTTATGGCCAAAACAGTTTCAGTACGCGCGAGGCTATAGTGCCCGGCGATTGTGACAGTGTCACAATCGCCTGTCAAGGTCGTCGGAGCCCGAGAACTCTCGGTACAATCTCAGCGATTGTGCCCGGCGATTGTGACATGGTCACTATAGCCTGGCACAATCGCCCGGGTGTTTCAGGGTGTTAAAATCGCGATTTTCAGCCCCAAACTTCATTTCTTCATATCTTTCTCATCGTAGCTCCGATTTGGGCGATTCAAGTTGCTACGGTTTCGTTTTTGAGAGCCTTTCAAGGTTATGGAAAGAGATTGGAAGTCTATTGAAGTATACTAGAGTATTTGGTGGTGGTAAGCTTCTCATCTCTCCCTATTCATCTTCTTCACCAAAGTTTTCTAGGGTTTCATCCACCCTTTGTTCTCCCTTTCATAGATTGAAGGTTTGTAATCATGTTGGTGAACTAGAGGTGTTTTGATTGGTGGATTCAAGTTTGGGTTAAGGTAATATTCTATTCTCTTCGGTTATGGAAGTTAGGGTTTCGGTATTAGTTGAGGTATTCATGTATATGGTTTGGGAAATGATTCTTTATGTTTGATTATGTATATTTATGGTTGGAACCTTGTGGATCTAGGTTTTGGAATATTTGGTTTGAAAAACCAAGTTTCTTCAAGGAAATCTCTAAGTGGGTAAAATCTAGATTTAGTCTAAATCTAGCAAGGTGAGTTTACTAAACTTTTGTTAAAACTGGATACACATCATAATTGTTTATTTGTTGTTATTATCACATATTTGCTCAAAATGTTCATCTTTACGGGTTTAAGTATTTGATGGTGTTTTCATGAGACTATATGAGAAATATATTTTAACAAGTATCATCCCATGATTTACTTTATTTTGTGAAAGTATTTGGGGTCTTCATTATGTACACCAACAATGGGTATTTTGGGTTATCTTTTATGAGTATTTACCATGATTTTCTCTATTGGTCGGATATTTGGGACTAGTTCCATGAATGTACATTGTTGGCATTTTGGCATGATATGGATTATATGTGGTATAGCAGATGATAAATTCTACTTGAAATGCTTTCTTGGCGATTTAATTATTGAACATTGAATATGTTGGAATTTGAGTCTCACATTGGACTTATGTGAGGATGGTAGCATAGTACCCATGGTTGGTATCGAAATGCATTGGTAGATATATACCTAAAGACCTCCTATATATATTATGTTGGACGAACCAAGTCGGTAGACACTAGGAGGATGTAGTCTTGGGCGCCACCGTGTGGGTATGTGCCTAGACCTCCGCCATTCGGGGTAATGCCATGGTTGTAGTCCTCGGGTGTGCCGGGCCTTTGGGTGTCACTCTTAGTAGTTGGCACTAAGGTACATTGTCTCTTTGGGTGGAACTGATTGGTGCTATGGGTCTCCCCTATTGACTCCACATTGTTGAACTCTGGTTAACTGCTGATAAGAATTGTAACTGCTCATGCATGCTTATTATTGTTCAACTCACTAGGCTTTTTGGCCTAACACTTGCTTGGTGTTGATATGTATCTCAGGTTATAGCGGCGCTGGTTCTAAGATGGCATAGATGCTTGGGTGAGAGATTGAGGGATATTGCATTTGGACTTACTTTTGGTAGGAGAACCTTTGGGTTTATAAATGACACCCTTATTTGTAATCTCTTTTCTAGTTATGGAAATTAGATTAGTTGGTTGTTATTTATCGTCCGTTTAATTACAACTGTATTTAAACAGGTTTGTGTATTTTTCTCCATTTAAGGAGGCTCTTGCTTTGGCAATTTTTAGTACACCTCATGTCCGTTGTTTTTCGGATTTTTGTTATCCCTATTTTTAGGGTGTTACAAAACCGTAGATAAAATCAAACGATGCTGAGGCTCATGTTCAACACGATTCCCTTAAACAGATTTGCCGTCTGTTCCCAGGGTACAACAACATAAGCAGTAAGAACTGCCGGATATCACCACTTACCTGAAAAGGTCGAAGAGCAAAACGTATGCAAAGAGACTTAGGATGATGTGTGTGTCGTTCGATATTCGGTATCTCGAGGAATGAACCGACTCCTTCTTTTTATACTCGAGATTGAAACCCTCGAAATCAATATGTAATTAACCAGAAATTAATAGTAATTATCTGCTAATAAAACATATTAATTTTTAACATCAATGAGTATCGAAAGGAGTTACAAACGGATTCTGCAACAGTGCACGTCGCGACTTGCCACGCGGGTAAACTCGCGGCGTAATCCGCGTGGTGCACTGTTTATCGTCCTTAAGACAGTGCACGACACGGGTAAGCCCGCGACCTAACCCGCGTAGTTCACTGTTTTGTACACACTCCAGTGCATGTCGCGAGTTGCCACGCGGGTAAACCCGCGTAGTGCACTGGATCAAAACAAAAATTTCGCAAAAACCAACCTACGCGAGCACAAGATTTCGAAGCTGCATTCGTGTCCGCAGGTCGCGCCCATGCACAAGTTTGCCAATTTTAGCCTACGAAAGTCTCAATCGGCACCCCCCTACGCGCGAGTAGGTGTTGGAGTAAAACCAAACAAAGGACTTGTAAGTCCCTCTCACATTCATGGTTATAAACCACAAAAAGGTTTACTCCTACTTCTTATGTGGGACAACTTCCCACACCACTTGGTTTCTACCAAATTCATTCCAATCACCCAACTTTGAGCATCGATATCTCATTCACACATATTCCGTTTTGGACACATAATATATCGTTTCGAAGCTCTCATATAGGAGAACACAAACCCACGAAGAGTTAGATATATACAATACATATACATGTATTTAATTGTGTCCAAAGTTAGTAAAAACTCATATTTTTTACTAAAATTTCCAACAATCTTTCCATAAAACGTTCCATTGAGCCATTTAAACCGGACAACGTCCCAAAACTCCTTAGAGTAACAACCAAGTCATAAGGAACATTATAAAACACTTGGAAGTTAGATAAAGCCAACATGGCTATATACGCCGATAAGCATCTTTTCCAAAAACGAACAATTACTTTAATTATAAACGGCCAAAGGCATAATTCGTAAATTCACATCTTTCCCAAATATATATATAAGGTCAAAGGATGGTCGTTCCCAATAACTCACACTTTTAACATCAAATGAGTTTAAAGTCCCGATATTCAAAACTCGTAAGTTGGGTAAAAACCCCAAAAACAAACCACAACCAAAATATTGGCCTATAAGCTTTTGACTCTTAAATCTTTCAATTCAAAACTATTTGTGACCCCATTTACACACATTAGACAATAAATGAAATGAGTACCCAATTCTTCACATCCAATAAAATGTTTACTAGTGAACCAACATCCTTTTTGGTGACCAAAACACCCAACAACATATTATAAATCTTCCATAACCATTTAACAACTCATTATGCTCAAAATACCCAAAATCATCAAAACTCAAGAAATATGAAGTGAACACATATTTGTATGTTTAAGACCCAAAACATCATCTTTTGACATGTATATAGTTTTTATAAAGCAACTGGAACTCACCTTTCTAGATTTAGACCAAATCTAGGTTTTAACCACCAAGCTTGAGCTCCTAGAATGAGATCTTGAACACCTCCACTAGCTCCAAGCTTCCACCACAAACTTTAGCTACAAATATTCCTAAGTTAAACTAACCCCAACAAAAGGAAAGGAAAGATAACCTTGAAACCCTAATTTCTTAGGTTAAGGAAAAGAAGGGGTTACCTTGATTGTAGCTTGAGATCACTAATGTGACCTCAAATCCCAAAGCATTAAAGAAATGGGAAAAGGGTTTGGTAAAACCCTAGAAACTTGAGGATTATAGAAATGGGGAAATGAGATGAAACTCTTTGTGTAGCAATCCAATTCTCACATTTGGAGAGGTCCAAACATGAAAAAATAAGGAAGATGGAGCCTTGGATGAACCTAGATCGACATTGGAGAGGTTTGAGGAGTTGTGAGAGAGTTTGGGATGGAAGTTATGAAGAAAACCTCTCAAAAATCGAACTTATCAGCCCCCTGGACCCGACGGGCGACATTGCCACGTGATAGTGACAATGTCACTATCGCAGGTCACAATCGCCGGGCTCGTACCGCGACCCTCCCCCTCTTAGCGACTATGCCCTGCGATAGTGACCAATGTCACAGTCACGGGCATAATTGCCTGACCTGTACCGAGCCTCCCTTTTCACCCGCGACTATGCCTAGCGTTTGTGCCCTCTGGCACTGTCGCGGGGCATGGTCGCCCGATGTTTTCTCGACCCGAAAACGACCCTTTTTACATCTGAAGGTTCCCGATCCAATGAGCGACTTTCGCAAGGCATTAACTCGTCCATACTCACAACTAAGGCTTTCCAAGGGTCACGAAAGTATTGACTTAATCTTGATAAAATTGCGGGTGTTACACTATTGCCTGGCATAATCGCGCCGACTGTATTGCAAACAATTGTGCCCTAAGGATGTTACGCCAAGGCATTCACTAATCTGGATACTCCATAAATCAAAAGAGCAAGCAAAATATAAAACAAACATATTTTTTTCCCTCCTTAGTGTATTCTTGAGAATACACTAGAACCAAACTTTATCCATTTTACAAATACCAACAAAAATTAAATGAGTATTATAACTATCAATCATACCACTAATACACCTAGGATGCCACTGCCATAATAAGAAACCATTAGTTCCTCCAAACTTTTGGGGTGAAGCAAACACGATGTAGGCCATGGATTGGATGAACAAAATGAAGAATCATTCCGAAACTTGTCTATGAACCAAAACACATCAATTCAGTAAGCCATCCCGTTATTAGAGGAAAGTGTGGGGGATCCCAGCCTCAGACCCGATTATCTAGGGAATCAACGGCTTGGTCGGTGCAAATGAATCATATACCTATCCAAAATCGAGATAAACAGTCAGTTCAAATCTCTTCAAAATTATTGAGAATTTTCCTGACTGTTATCTTTAAGACCTCATGAAATTAATTGAGATGCGTGTAACCTGATCTAGACATTCAGAATATTAATGTTAAGGGAGGGGGGGCTTATGTAAATATGTAAAGCCGGGGGATGCAATTGAAAATTCATTGTCATCCTCGAGATAACATAAATAAAACCCATCAAAAACCACACTTCACGCTCCGTAATCCAAAGAGAGAGTGATTGATATGGGGATACTAACACTGCCATTGGTAACCTCTCTTCTCAAACCCCATAAACACCAATTTTCTCTTCTATTTACCACAACTATCCACCATCATCACCATCGTCGTACCCTCTTCCATCACCTCCCTCTACGACGCCGTTTCAGTAGAGCCACCATCTGTCGCTCTTCTTTCACAACTTCTGCAATTACTCAACATGAACAATCTTCAGTGACGTTAGATGATTCAAATTCAAATGCGGAGGAACGGCCGATTAAAGTCTCTATACCAACTTTTCAACAAGCCATTCAACGTCTCCAGGTGATTCACTATTTCTACTAATTTCGAACTATATCCACTTTGTAATTTGTATGTAATTGTTCAATTGGAATGCAGGGGGATCTCGAATTGTAGTTTAATTGCTTAATTGAACCGCGTTTCTCGTGTTTGGATGTAAAATGAAGATTTTTGCTTTGTGTTCGGGGTTTTCTCAGCGAAAACTCTTTTGCTTTTGTATTTGGAATAGAAGTCGTAACTAGAGTAATCAAAGAAGTTTGATTGAATTTACATTGGGTTGACATGTAACAAATTTTGCAACGTTTACCTTTTGGCACAGCTTGTAGGTCTACATAACCGAATTTGAATGATTATTACATAATGTTTTTCTACACTTGTAAATGCAAAGAAAGAATCCTAAATAACTTTTACTTAGACAGACGGAATAGCTTCTCAACGTATGCGCTATATAAATATGTTACTTTAAGAAGACATTGTATTAGAAAGCAAAAGTTCTTCTGTTATAGTTACCACATGTTACTTGGTACAATTTACAATCTTTTTGACGATGTGAATGGAAATAGCTCGTGGCTCTTGAGATCTCACCTTACTAAGAATCCAAAGAATTTGAACTTAGAAGGCAGTGTTGCTTCTATCCCTTGCTGAAGCTCTTTTTTGGGTGCTTCAAGGGTGCAACTTGAGGTGGTGGGATGAGGTGTTGTCTGATTTCTGAATTGTTAACCATGGGGATATACAAGGCGATCTTTTTATTTACTAAAATGAGATCATGATAACTAAAAGGTACAGAATGAAAACTCAAGGCTAAAGTATGAAGTAATGTTATATGCATTCCATAGATAAAGAAGAAAGCAATAGGATAACTTAGAGTAGTTTGAGTGCATTAAGCAAAAGTAGGATAAGATTTAAGCTTAATTATCTTTTTATTTTAGATACTTAATAAATGAATGATTAGGTAATTTGTTCTTTTATTACTTAGGTTGTATATGTACACACAAAGATGTTAACTTGTCCTTGCAACATATCTGAGTATGATTTGGATAGAGATGAGAGATCAATTAACTGGTCCCTGCTTAATGTTTGATTAAATAGAAAATGGAGGCAAACCAAACTTAGAAAATGGAGGCAAACCAAACTTTTATTTAAGATCTTCGAGTGACTGAGTGAATGCTCAATTTTAAAAATGTTTATTGGGGTTTTGTCTGAGTTGTTATGGAAACAACCGGGGGTCTGTGCAGAAACAGGACGCTCTACTTTGTCGAGGTCAGGTCTGCGTACATCTCGCCTCCCCCCCTCAGGGACCCTACCTTTGGGTGGGATGTACTGTGCTGGTTTGGTTTGGGTTGGTTCTGAGTTGAACAAAGATCATAAGACAATGAATCTCTGTTTTCCCATCACTAGGGACCAGAGCATACTTGCAAAATTTCTGTTCTTGTTGCAGCTTAGAAAAATCATGATTATCCTGATTTGAAATGCACAAGGCTTTTTACTTGTGATTGCTCTTATGTTCAGACTTGTATCGTCATCATTATTTTCCAATTTTTTTCTTCAAAATGTTGTTATAAGCTATTAGTTCCACTTTTGAGCCTATTATGTGCTTCCGTTCCCAATATATGTACCTTTCTTATGTTGCAGGAGTACTGGGCATCTGTTGGATGTACTATAATGCAGTGCAGCAACACCGAGGTACTCACTAATAAAAACCTTTTATATTTGAGGCTATTTTTTACTTATGGGGGTCATTGATTGTATGAAGAATATAAAACATTGTGGACTTGTATCATTGAAAAAGTTTCATTGAAGTTATAGTTACTTCCAGCTGTTTGTTTCTCATTGTTTATGGTTTAAAGAAGTTTCAAAGTTTGCACATGCTCTTCAAACGACTATACCATAACTTTCTCGTGCTTATTGTTGTCTTGTTTGTATTGCGCAGGTTGGAGCTGGGACTATGAATCCCTTGACATTTTTAAGAGTTCTTGGTCCAGAGCCCTGGAATGTTGCGTAAGTGTGCACTCAAAGTTAATATATATGTTTTTTAATGGTTTACAAGTTTTATTCAAATAAAAGGGCAACCTGGTGCACCAAGGCTCTCATGTTTCTGAGGTCAAGGAGGAACGTCTTGGTACACAACTTTATCCTTTTGCAAAGGGGTTGCTAGCATGGCTCGAGCCCATGACATGCCACTCACAGAGAAGTGACCTTATAAGTTGCACACGGCTTGTCCTTACCATTTTTATGCAGATTCTTACATAAAAATCTATTAAAGTGTCTACTGTCATATTTTTCGATCTATTTTGTAATATATTTATGCCTTATCATTCAAAATGATAAACTATGGTTTAAAAAGTGCATGGAGGTATCATAGACAACTAGTACACTTATGTGAACTAGAGTACATCTAACACTGCATTATCATTTATCTCACATGTGGACAGCTCTCATTTGTTTTCAATTGGTACTAGTTTTGCCAATCCTAGCTAGCGTGGGCAAAAGGCTTAGATTAAATTCGTTATACTGTCTTCTTCCATTTTCTGAAAGACCGGAAAAAACACACCTAAGTTGGTGAAACTTTTGCCGCTGAGGCGCTGACCCATTAACACACCCCTGGGTATATACACTGGACAATACTCAAGTGGGGATGCGAACTCAGAGCCGCTAGGTTATCCTAAGCAAGTATGAACAACCTATGACAGCTCGTCTGTTCTCCATTATCTGGTTCTTTTGTGGCTTCTATCTTTGTTTCTCTTCATATTATGTAAATGGGACTCACAACCACATCTTTCTCTCTTCTGACCACATGAATGGGACCCACAAAATGAAGTGTTAAATGGCGAAAAATAATTGGACCTTAACTATGTAGCTTTTAGTGGAATGAGACCCACATGCAATATTACTCTCAAGCATTTGAATTCCATGTATCTACAAGTCAAATGAGTTGTTAATGATTGATGTGATTGCTGATTTGGTAGCTTCTGGTGGAAGGTATGCAGAGCCAAGTATCCGGCCAGATGATAGTCGTTATGGTGAAAACCCTAATAGGCTTCAACGTCATACTCAATTCCAGGTTAACATAGGTTCCAGTTTTACTTTGAATCATAAAATCCAAACAAATGCATTAAGTCTAACCTGATCTCTCCTCTCTCTCAGGTTATATTAAAGCCTGATCCTGGAAATTCTCAAGACCTCTTCATCAGGAGTCTATCAGCCCTAGGTTGTGGTTTTGTGATTTTTAAAACTTCCATAAAAAAATTTACTCCTATCATGTCAACTTTCTTTAGTTTCTTGTCTATTTGTTAAACTTTATGCTAATCTAATGCACTGTTTTATGTTTATGGCACGGTATCCAGTAGCGACTAGCGTTGGATGTATATGTGTTTTTTTTGGTTTGGAAATAAGTCAAGTTAAATCCAATTCTAGCAAATTTGAGTAGGGTTCATTTGCTTAGCAGGCTTTAACCCAAGCTTCAGCTTGCTTGTCTATGTAGGAATGTGCTTGTTTGGAGCTAGCCAAAGTTTGATGAAATTCTGGAACTCATTGAAATTTTATAACATGGAAAACTTTGTGAACAATAATTTTTTTTCATAAAAGGATAATGAATTCACAGTATTACAAGTACTTAGAACACTATATACTAACAAAACATTATAAAAAAGACTCAAGTACGAGCAAGAAAAAATGTTTGTCCCCTATACCATCGAGTAAAATATGTTTTGGCTGTGTTAGATATAGTAAATTAGGGTTTCCTTTCTTAGTGTAATAGTATGCTTTCCTTGAATAGGGTTCTTCTAGTTGTATATATAGGAGTGTAATCTTTCCTCTAAAGAATGAGAAATATATCACTTCATTTGAGTGATTACATGGTATCAGAGCCGTTGTCGCCGGAATCTGCCGTTGTCGCCGGAACCCCAGTCCGTCGTCGCCGGAACCCTAATCTGTTGCCAGAACTCCAGTCCGTCGTCGCCGAAGTCCAGTCCGTCGTCGCCGGAACCCTAATCTATCGCCGGAACTCCAGCCGCCGTCGTCTGAACCCTAGCCGCCGTCGCCGGAATCCTTGCCGGAATCTTCCAGAACTTGACCGGGATCTGCAGAAACCTGCCGGAACCTGCCAGAATCTTCCAGAACTCGCCGGAATCCTCCAGAACCTTGTCGGAATCCTCTAGAACCTTGCCGGAATCCTCTAGAACCTGCCGAAACACGCTTAAAATCTGCCAGAAACTCAGCCGTTTGCCCGAGACCCAACCTTGTGAATTTACAATTTCATAATGAGAGACGAAATTCTGATGCAACAATCGACGTTTTGTGCTAGTACAACACAATCAGGTATCACATCTACTTGTCTCTCTACATGCTCACCATCTTGGATTATTGATTCAGGAGCCACATATCACATGACCGGGAACAAAGACCTTTTGTCCAATCTTGAAACTAATACATCCCATAACCCCGTTCGACTTGCTAATGGATCTTCATGTCAAATCATGGGCATAGGATCCACTAGCAATCTGTCAAACCTAAACCTATCATCTGTTCTTTATGTTCCTACCTTCCCGGATAGTCTAATGTCTGTTAGCCAGATTACCCGAAAAGTTAATTGTTAGTCACCTTTTTTCCTACACACTGTGTTTTTCAGGATTTGAGAACAAACCAGTTGATTGGCACAGGTTTTGAATCTCAGGGTCTTTATCTCTTGTCTATGTTGCAATCTCCAGCTACACATCTTTGTGATTCCAGTATTCGGGAGGTGCACTGTCGGTTAGGCCACCCTTCTTTGCCTGTTCTGAAACAATTAAGACCTGATCTTTCATCTGTTCGTGAGTGAATATGTGAGTCATGTCAGTTAGGTAAACACACTCGTTGTTCCTATCCCCCTTGCAAGTCTAGTCGAGTCAACTCATTGTTTGAACTCATTCACTCCGATGTATGGGGACCGTATCCTATTACTTCTACAAATGGATTTAAATATTTCATTACATTTGTGGATGATTTTTCTCGTGCAACATGGGTTTACTTACTCAAATCTCGTGATGAGATATTTTCTATCTTTCGTGAATTCTATGTCTATGTCAGAACCCAGTTTGATGTTTCCATTAAAACATTACGATCTGATAATGCAAAAGAATATTTCTCTCATGATTTTACAAGTTACCTTTCTGAGCATGGTATTATACATGAATCATCATGTGCATATACACCCCAGCAGAATGGCATTGCTGAACGAAAGAACCGCCATCTACTAGATGTGGCTCGCACTATGATGATTCACTATAATGTACCACAAAGTTTTTGGGCTGATGCGGTTCTTACAACTAATTATCTGATTAACCGTATGCCATCTTCGGTCCTTATAGGGAAGACACCTTTTTCTATTCTATTTCCCAAAGGCACTCCTTTTCCCTTGACTCCTAAAATATTTGGATGTGTATCTTATGTTCATGATCATCGCCCAGGACGTAATAAACTTGCAGCACGTGCTATCAAGTGTGTGTTCCTTGGGTATTCGCGTGTCCAAAAAGGCTATCGTTGTTATAGTCCAACCCTTCGTAGATATTTCACATGTGCTGATGTCACCTTCAATGAATCATGTCCCTTTTTTAGTAAACCTATTAACAGTACTCAAGAGTCAACAAATCATGTTCCTAACCCTTTTGAATCATCTGATACTCCTGATACTCCAGTCTTACACCTCCCGGTACCATCACCAAATGTTGTTCCTCAGACAGCACCGATTGATACTAGATTCACAAGGGTGTATAGTCGACAACACCAAAGGCAAGTGCCTGAGACTCAAGGGTCCTTACCTGTGCCTCATGATCCTGGTGAGTCTCCCGTTCCACCACCTAAGACGTACATACCATCACCTGCTGATACAGTCCCTGACCCAGTACCCGATACACCTCTACCACCACACACAGAGCCTTATGACCCACCTGGTGCCCATCTCCCTGATATTCCGATTGCCTTCCGAAAAGGCACACGGACTCGTACCCGATATCCCATTCAGGATTATCTTGCCTACTCTCACCTCTCTTCAGAGTCGTGTGCCTACACATCAAGCATTGATAGCCATATTGTTCCCAGGAATGTGACCGAGGCCCTTAATCACCCGGGATGGTTTAAGGCAATGCAGGTTGAGATGGATGCCCTTCAAAAGAATCACACTTGGGATTTGGAACAACTTCCTCCTGGAAAACGCAAAGTGGGTTGTAAGTGGGTATTCACAGTAAAAATTCATCCTGATGGTTCTCTGCATCGGTTGAAAGCCCGATTGGTTGCAAAGGGTTATTCTCAAGCCCATGGGATTGACTATGACGAGACATTTTCCCCAGTGGCTAAGATGCCATCTGTCTGCATTTGTATAGCTTTGGCTGCCATTAATCATTGGCCGCCTCATCAATTAGACGTCAAGAACGCCTTTCTTAATGGCATTCTTGAGGAGGAGGTATACATGGAACAACCACCTGGGTTTATTATTGAGGAGGATACAAAGGTATGTCGATTGCGACGATCATTGTATGGTCTCAAACAGTCCCCTAGAGCATGGTTTGGACGTTTTTCAGATGTTCTCCAGGAGTTTGGTATGACTCGCAGTTCCCAGGATTACTCTGTGTTTTTTTAGACACCATGAGGGTCGGCGAATCATACTAGTGGTTTATGTTAATGACATTATCATCACTGGAGATGATAGCAACGGAATTTCAGAGTTAAAACAATTTCTACAGACCCAGTTTCAAGTCACTGACCTTGGACGGTTTCGTTACTTCCTTGGGATAGAAGTATCTCGATCTCCACAAGGGATTCTTCTATCTCAACGGAAATATGTTCTTGATATGCTTACTGAGTGTGGTCTATTAGGGTGTAAACCAGTGGACAGTCCGATGCCCGCTACGAGAAAACTTCTTCCAAATGATGGAAATCTTATGAAAGATCCAGAGAGTTACAGGCGACTTATCGGAAAGTTAAACTATTTGACAGTTACTTGACCAGATATATCATTCCCGGTTAGTGTCTTGAGCCAGTTCATGTCCGCTCCTTATACGGGTCACTGGGATGCAACTCTTCGTGTTTTGAGGTATCTCAAGGCTACACCAGGATTAGGGATACTCTATTCTGACCAAGGCCACTGTCGAGTAGGTGCATTCACTGAAGAAGGAGATGGCAAGATATCTGGCTTCTCGGATGCGGATTGGGCTGGTTGTCCTGTTTCTAGGAGATCCACCACAGGATACTGTGTATTTGTTGGAGGAAATCTAGTTTCTTGGAAAAGCAAGAAACAACATATTGTCTCTCGATCAAGTGCTGAATCAGAGTACAGAGCCATGGCAGATGTGTCATGCGAAATGACGTGGGTAAGGAGACTCCTAAGAGAGCTTGGAGTGATTACAGACGACTTGATGAGACTATATTGTGATAACCAGTCAGCTATTCATATAGCCAAGAATCAAGTTTTCCATGAGAGGACCAAACATATTGAGGTTGATTGTCATCTCATCAGAGACCGTGTTGTAGGAACTCAGACAGATCCTCCATCAATTCAACCGGTGCACATCAAGACTGAGTACCAGCTTGCAGACATTCTGACAAAGCCATTGCGTAAAGCACAAATAGATTTTATTTGTAGCAAGTTGGGCATGATTAACATCTTTGCTCCAACTTGAGGAGGAGTGTTAGATATAGTAAATTAGGGTTTCCTTTCTTAGTGTAATAGTATGCTTTCCTTAAATAGGGTTCTTCTAGTTGTATATATAGGAGTGTAATCTTTCCTCTAAAGAATGAGAAATATATCACTTCATTTGAGTGATTACAGGCTGCTACTCATGTTCATATCAAAATTTTGTGGTTGTTCCTACTTTCCAGCAAAAAGGAACTTTGACTTGTTTATCCTTGTTAAAATGATGTTATTGTTAAGGCTCACAAAGGGTAATCATGTTAGGAAATGTTAGCTTTCATCCCGAAGAAGAGGACTGCTGGGGCAAAGCAAGGTGGGATGACAAGGTATAGTGGTTGCCCTACTAGGCTTGTTCAAGTCGTTGGAATTTGCTCGTAACAGCCCTAAGGTCTTGAGCCCATGCTCGAGTCTTCGGACAAACATTCTTGTTGTAGCCTGATAAAATTTACTCTAACATAGGGTCAGACAGATATTATCTCGACCAAGAGGCTAACACTCTCATGTCAGAAATTAACAGAGAACCCTGAACATTTCTTCAATTGGTACTTTTCCCCTTAAACTAGTAAAATGCTTTGAAGAGAACGAGGACAATTATTACATTTTAGATTCTTTAGGGCTGATATAACATTTTTTCACTTCAAAAGCTAATTTTTGAAGTTAACATGTCGGCTTTGGATCTTATTTATCACCCAAAAGTCTCTTGCCAAATCCAAAACTTGTGTTGCTCTGTCACTTGATGAATTCTTATTCTATGAAGATGCTCTGTGGTGTCAGCAAAGTAATAAATTATAATTGATATTGGCATGCATTGCCATAATTGCTCCAGAAATTACTTCATGGATTTTTTCGTATTTCATTTATTTTCAAAAAATAAACATAGATTAACAGGGTTGTTGAAGAGAAAGAATAGATACTTTTCAGAGTATTTTGTTCATTATGTGCAATTAAATGGTACATGATTATTCTATGGAACTAGCACCCATTTTAATCATTGTAGGAGTTTCTCCCAACACCAGATGCAATATGTACCACCACCAGCCATCTTTTCTCACCCATCACAGCACCTCCCCAAACCCAGTATTTTCATTCTGAAAATGGTCCGTGTTACACACATCATCACACCTGATTGTTTTAGAGCTCCACTGATCCTAGCTTTTTACAATGTAGCTGGCACACTATTGTTTCATTTTGTTTTTTTTATTCACGAAGCATTATCTTTTTTTGTTGCTTTATTTATTTAAGAGATTTATACTCTCTTCTTTGTGGGAAGGACAAGCCTTGAAGCAACTGTAAATACTTTGACTAGAAGGTCATGAGTTTGAGTCATGGAAACAGCTTCGTTGCAACATGCATGGGAAAGGTTGCATACAAAGACATCTCTCCACATCTCTTGCAAACCCAAGGAGTCTTTGTGCACCAGGGTTTGGTTATTAGATGCATCAACGACATGTAAAAGTAGTTGCACTTACCCCCTAAGGTTTGATGAGGATATAGTTTCCACATTAGCCCTTGTACTCATTTTCATCTTGAGCACAGGCTTTACTAGTTGATAAGTAGGCTAATCAATTATCTGAAATGACCCTGATGCCAAAACTGCTTAAGTTTGTTATCATGATTGTGCATGAAAGTATGCAAATATGATCAAAGCCCGTCTGTAAGAGTTATATACTTTTCTCTATGTATATTGATAATTTGCTGCTGTCACACAGGCATAGATGTCAATGAACATGATATTCGTTTTGTGGAAGACAACTGGGAAAGCCCGGTAAGCCTAATTGTTCTTTTCTTAATTTTGTGTATTCAAATATGTTTCCTTCATGTAGTTCTAAACATCTAATTTGACTTTTGAGAGTCAAACAAGTTACTTTTCAACTTGATCTTCTCTATTCCAAAAGAATTGCAACATTCGACTCTCTATAATTAATAAATGTAATTTACCAGTAGCTTACATATTCAAAATACACTTGCAATGAACTATAACACTCAAATTAAAGTAAATATTGTGAACCAAAAAGAATCAGTACTACTTTTGTTGCAACAAGTAGGGAAAAAATAGGGAAGTTCACTTTAATAGTTTCCAAAATGGGAAATGTGGCTCTTATTGCAAGACATCCTCAAAAGGAAATTTTGTTGTTCCTGTTGGACAAAGTGTCTATGATTTCTTAATCTGATATGAAATTCTTAACTGAATGGAAACTGTGCAAGAAGCTTTAGGAATATAGTAAAATAATGGTCTAGGGTAAGTTAATCAATCTAATGGTGAGTGAGTGATTAACATTTTCAACCATCCTACCTGGTCTTTTTGGTTGTTGCAAACAACTATCATTCTCCCGAAAAGCAAGATAAACACAATTTCCACAAGAGGGAGCTATTTTGGACAAATTATGGAAATATAAATGGAAAAAATCGCACTTCCAACACTTTTTGTCCAAAATCGCTCATTCTCAGATGTCTAGTGTCTTTATTTTTATTTTCACAAGAACGACGATGGTTTGCTGGAAACCAGAAATCATGTATGACGGTTTGAAAGGGAGTAGAAGTTTTGTTTGCCTTTGTTCTACTATATTGTCATTTTGTGTTTCTTGACACGTGGTCTTTCCTCGTGTTAACCACTAGGTACTTGGCGCTTGGGGATTGGGCTGGGAGATTTGGATGGACGGGATGGAGATTACACAGTTTACCTACTTCCAACAGGTACCACACTTGTGGATACCATAAAATTCATCTAGAGCCATTACTACCACTCCAGATTCTTAGGGGCCGTTTACCAAACACTTACCGGGTCAATTACCTTCCCGGGTGAGCATAGGAAGGACCGACAATCTTACCTGGTAACAAGGAAGGTAAGAATTGAGAGTCTTACCCGTGTAAGTGGGGTTGGTGACTCTTACCCGGTAAGCGTTTACCGGGTAATAAACGCTTACCATCAATCCATTTTGATGGCCAGGAATGTTACCCGATAAGGTAAGTGAGGGTGGTACTCGTGCCGGTAAGCGTTTTGTAAACGGCCCCTTAATTATATTCTATTTCTTATTCTCTATTATTTTCTCTCTCTTTTATCTCATCTTCTTTAAGGCTGGAAGTCTTCAGTTGATGCCGGTATCTGTTGAGATCACCTATGGTCTTGAACGAATCCTAATGTTACTTCAGGTCAAAATATAGCTTGATTTGTTTTGTTTCGTACTTCCATTTATTCTCTGCTTGCTTTATATAAACTTTTCTGAAGATTTTGTTCAAATATGATTTTTAGGGAGTTGATCATTTCAAGAAAATTCAATATGCTGATGGAATCACTTATGGGGAGCTCTTCTCTGAGAACGAGTAAGCCATTTGAACTTTACTCATTATCAGTTGCTGGATTTGTCTTATGGTGAAAATAAAGTTTACTTCCAGGATAAAAAATATTAGGATAGGCAACACAAAGCTATTTGAGTGAGACTAAAAGAAATCTAAATCAATTTTCTTCCAATTAAAAGGAAAATGATAAATTAAGTTCTTCTCATGATAAGCTTATGATGGTCATGATTAACAATACTACCACAATACACAACTGGTGAGTGAATTTTGTACATCTTTTCATTGTACCCTTGACTTATTATATGTTTTCTTCTGAAGGCATAAAAGGCGAAGGGATTCGTCGTAGCTAGATTCATGATTCAACTTTGATTCTTTGTTTCAATCCCGAATTTTTTTAAATGAATCTTAGGCCCTAGTATGATCATACTCTCTCCATCAGATGAAATTTACAACATTTGACCCACACAGTCGTAGTAAAATGTTCGACTACTAATCAAATGGTTTAAACAGCATCAAATAATGACAAAGTTGGAGAATCTTATGAACCAAGATCATTAGCATCAAGAGTAGTAACATTGGCAATGTAAATGGTAATCAATATTGAGATTTCCCAAAAAGGGTAATACTGGAAAGTGTTGCCATTTTCATGGGAGTATAAGTTTTTTGGAAAAAGAAAAAGAGTAGGAGTATAAGTTAAATTAAGAAGGGTACAACTGGCTTTGCATGTTACCAATCAGATATCAACTTTACAAAAATGATATGGAAGCACTTCAGGAACGATATGAACGTCTTTGCGCATACATTTCCAAGCATGCCTTTTTACCCTTGATCTTCGTGACTTCATTTGACTTGTTCTGCAATTGGTCCTTTTGCTTAGTTTTTGCTTTTCACTGTTTGTCTCACTTTTATTCATTGTGTTGTCATCACCAAGCCTACATCCTTCATCTGTCCTTGTTTTAGTCTTAGCGTTTGAAACATTACTAAGTTGTATGCTTGTGTTGCAGGAAAGAAATGAGTGCATATTATCTAGAGCATGCTAGTGTGGATCATATTCAGAAACACTTTGACTTTTTTGAGGCGGAAGCACGTGCTTTGCTTGACTTAGGCCTTGCAATACCTGCGTACGTTTTTGTGCTTTATTTCCCCTTTATCTCAAACATACATTTGTTATCCATGTCTAATCTCACATGTTTGTTGAACTTCTAGGTATGATCAGCTTCTCAAGACTTCTCATGCTTTTAATATCTTAGACTCTAGAGGCTTTGTAGGGGTAACAGAACGTGCTCGTTATTTTGGGCGGATGCGCAGGTTTCTCCTTTTTTTGGACACACTTTTATCTCCGCATCTCTTTAGTGAAGAACATACAAGAATACAACAGAATTGCCCTCAGTATGTAACATTTCTTACCCTTCTTTCCCCATCAGTTTAGCGCGACAATGTGCCCTGCTCTGGTCGAATACAAGAGAGTCACTCGGATATCCATTAGGCGTTATTTCTCAAGCTAATAACCTCGTCATTCCCAAGGAAGTTCTAGAATCAGAAGCCACAAAGGTGCATTACAATTACTTTTTTCTCCTTTAACTCTAGTTTAATTAATTTGAAAGTGTTGTGTTAGAAGCGAGATGATAACACTAATGCTTATTTATTATTGGATTTTAATGAATCTCCATGTCTCTACTGTCAATATTTACTTCGAAATTGATGGTTGACCATTCATTCTTGTTACAATTCCTTTTCATCATTGTTCTTTGCTAGTTACTACTATCCCTGTCCCAGAAAATTATAACATTTGACTGTCTATCAGATATATAAAAGACCCTTATATGAATACAAATAAAGGAATATTGTGCCCAAATGAATATCATCAATTAATTCATGATGATGGTAATGGCAAATGGTGCATACGAGGCAATGTTGTGATTTTGCATGAGACATTCTGTGAAGGAAAGTCTTGCAATCTTCATGGCACGGAGGAAATATTTCACAATGGAAGTTATTATGATCAGCTACTGTGTACTTGCTTTTTGTTGAAACTTTGTGTAAATTATAATAGGTTTCCTTGGGTTGGACGGAGTCTACTTATTTTCTCCATCCAATGAATAGTCACTATAAGCTGACCTTGGGATAACCTTTCTACGCTTTTTATGAGGTATAGGTGTCTATTGAACCAAGATTGTTTCTTCTTGAGATCGGGACAGAAGAGTTACCACCAAATGATGTTGCTAGTGCAGGCCAGCAAGTATGTGTTCTTATTACGGTCGAATTAGCTCTTTCTTGTTCTCATCTGTTACACATATCTAAAGTTGATAATGCATCTACTAATTGTAGGTTCTTCTCGATTATGTAACTTGCTTCTAATTATGTATCACTGGCTATAATCTATATATTTCAGCTCAAAGATCTAATTGTGCAATTACTTGGAAAGCAAAGGTTGACTCATGGTGAAGTTCTTGTACTTGGCACCCCGAGGAGACTAGTAGTATGGTTTCTTCTTCTTTTTTGTTGCTTAGTTCCTTTTTAGTAATGAGTTCTTATGCTTTACTGTGAGTCATATTTTAGGTCGTTGGTCCTTTTAGATATAAGCTTTTATTGCTATTATCTTTTTAATTTGCCTATATGAAATCTGTACTATTTTATGTTAAACCTTGCTCTTGCTTTTCAACTTTCTTGGTAATTCAATGTTGGTGTTTGCAGATAAGTGTTGAGAACCTATGCTCTAAGCAAGTGGCGAATGAAGTTGAGGTTCGAGGACCTTCAGTTTCAAAAGCGTTTGATAATGAAGGAAATCCGACTAAGGTATTTCATTCCTATAAGGTTTTCATCTTTGATATTTCGTCTTTAAGTAGAAGATGCTCTTTCAACTTTCAACCTTCATTCATACTTATTCTGCATATTCACTTTGTATTTATTTCAAGTAATCAGTAACTAGAATTGGAATTCTCTCATTGCTAGACCATAATGAGTCATTTCTGACAAATGTGAATATAGAAATACTCTTGTTATAAAAGTGAGGGAATGCGTACAATAACAGGGTTCAACCTCATTCGGGTATAATTTGACTGAGTTTGTAGACAGAAGAACTTTCTAAGTTGTGAATATTTGAAGATACATATCAAGAAAACGACTATCAATTGGTCGAATCCATGATGAAGGAAAGAGATGCTGTGCATGAAACAAGAATCAATCACATTCTTTTGAATTATAATTTGTGGCATCAATTTGGAAAGGTGGTAGGAATATGCAAGAACAAACAATGAATAATGGTGTCATTCCTCTAATGATCTTTGTGTGCGTGGTGATCTTTTTGTTGGGAGGGGGAATGGGGATGATCTATCTCACTTGAAATGGACATCCCTAATGGAAGGTCACTCATAATCATACGAATATGGCGTAGAAAGCCTGTCAGTAATTCATGTGGCTGGAAGAGTAGGTACGCGTGCTTTTTATAATAGCAAACACAATAACTACCATAATCCACCAACCCAGACACACAAACACACACATAAAATAATCCTTAAGAAGTCCACCTTTGTTCCATTTTGGACAATGCCTAGTTGAGTTGCGTCCCTTTTATCTTCAACAAATTTCAACACCCTGTGCATGCCAATCTTAACATATTTTATACGCATTTCTCTCCTTGTTAGAGCCTGAACTGACTGGCTAATTTTTTTCATCTATTAGGCAGCCGAAGGCTTTTGCCGTAGAAACTCCGTACCAGTGGACTCATTGTATACAAGAACTGAAGGTATATCTTTGTATCTGTGGCAAGTTTTTCTTTCTATTATGCTTTCTTGTCTTGCCATATCTTCAAAGACATTGCCGAACAATCTACCATGCTAAACTTGGACATAATTCTTTCTATCTTCTTGAAGTTCATGAAAAGCTTAATAATAATTATTCCCTAGATCTATGTGTATCTATAATCAAGGGGAGGTGACTTAAGCATGCTTTATTTTTTCTTGATGTATTCCTTTTATCAGGGTTATGTAGCTTCTGTATCATGTCAATGATATTATGTATATGTTTTTTTTTGGGTCAAAATTGCATGCTATGAAGGGTGTATTTTATACAGTCAGGCAGCCTTAATATCATTTTCTGCCTAACAAATAAGGAGCCACTTGCCATGATGTTATCAAAGGCTCCAATGTTACGGTTTTCTGATGAAAAACTGAAATTATGGGCTATGTTTCAAAAGATGAGTGTGGTCGATCGGTTTTTGCTTCCCTGAATAACTTAACATGAATCTGGGCAGTCAACATTCAAAGCTTCGAAATTTATTAAGATTAAGCTTTTTACCTTTGATAAGGGAACAAGGAATCTGCTATGCTGATGTGACATGTTACATAATCGTCACTTGGATTTCACTCAACCTATTTATGTAATAACAAAATTGTAAATTTCTCTTGTTATTATAGGTAAGACAGAGTATGTCTATGTTCGTGTGATGGAATCTGCACAGCTTGCTCTGGAGGTACAATATGCAAATATCCTTGCTTGAAATTGTTGATAATGGATGGGAAAGGGTTATGCTTGTAGATTCTTCAGCCTTTCATCCATATTATATATTCCCATTTTATACGTAAGTTACTACACGTTTTCACCAGCAATATAGGTCTGAGCAGGGACTAAGCTAGAATAAAGTTAAGGGTGCGCCAAGGTAAACCATATTAAAGGCAATATATAAAATATATGAATTATAGGCCCCTTTAGTGATTGAGTTGCACTATACATAATGTCGACATAGGGTAAGGACTGGGATATAAAAAGAATAAAACAAACATAATTTGTTTCTGGTATCTTGCAATTCTGGATTAAGTGAATTTTTATCCAGTTAATCAATCTTTTCCTTCATTCTTGTTATCGTTGTTCATATAACAATCTTATAAACTACACATAGTAATTAGAATCTTTGAATTGTAGAAATGTTATTTGTCAAGTCAATTTGAATATTATCAAATATACAAAGTAGTATGAAGCTTTTTATTAACTTCAAAATTTTAGGCAGGCCGAACATTAAATTTTAATGAACCTAAAGGGACCAATGTGTCATGATTCCAAATTCAGAGTGGCAACCCCTTCACTGCTCTGTCCCTGTATGTGTGTTTCACAAAATCTATGCCATTGGTTTTCCATATTCATCTGTTAAAAGTTAGTGACACTTGACTACTATCTAATCAAGGTTTATATGTCCAAAATCTAAAATTATCTTCTAAACTCAGAGAAACACTTTCTGACTGGATGAAGCACGCTAGCCAAACCAGTTTACATGAAGTCTATCTATTGCACTAATCTCAATGTATTTTGATGACTCTCATGACCATACCAATTTACAAAAAAGGTGTTTTACTCGACAATAGCTCAATACTATCAAGAAGCGCCAGCACCAAAATATGGGGATTATATGAATTACATTGAATTTGGGCAACGTGTATGAAGTGTGATTTGGATTGAGAAGTTGTCTATGCTTTTGCGGATCCAACTTTTGTAAGAGAACGGTTACAAAGGTTAGGATGACAGTTTTTCTGTCTATCCTTTTGCTGCCTGGTTTTTGTTGTTACGGTATGGACAATCTTCCTTAGCAATGACTCTGATGTAGGAAAACTATAGAATCATGTACATACTGTATTTGATTTTCTTTCATTTCTACAATTATTATTGTGCGATCTTCAATCCTAACTGAAAATTCACTTGCTCAGAAATTGTTTTCACCCTTGACTAAACACAGAAACAAAGGTCATGAGTACGGAAAGTTTAACGGCTTCTACTAGACTATTTAAGTAAGGACATACTGTAGCAATTCATGGAATTTGACCGGCTATTTTTACCTTTCCTTGTTTTGCAGTACTTAATTGAATTAAGAATAAGAAATACCCCCTCCTTGCCATGAAAATTGCAACCTTTTTTTTTCTTTTCTTGGAAAGACTTGTAGCTAATGTTTTCTATTTGCTCATTAGTATCATCATCATTAATTGATTTCGTTGATTTAGGTTCACAAGATTCCTCCATTTGTTTTATTGAAGGGTATTTTAGATATTCCAAAAATAGTCAACCATATCTCCTTTTCCTTTTTGATATTTTACTTCAATGATGGAAAAAACATTTGACTGGAAAGTGGATTCTATGAAGCCCTCAAGGCATCCATCGGTTTCATGTAACATGCTGATCAGATTAATGAATCTGCTCTTGTATTTATTTCTGCTAGGTTTTATCAAAGGAGCTGCCTGGTGCAATTGCTAAAGTATCATTTCCGAAGTCCATGCGTTGGAACTCCGAGGTGTGTCCCCTGTAACTATCTACCTGGAACCTCCGAAGGCTTAATTGTTATTTATAAGCTTTTGTTGTATCTATATCTTTCAAATAAACTGTACTGTATTATAAGATGAATTTCCGTCCATCGAGATTTAACTATTTGTAGCAGGCTCTCCTATTCTTTTAGGATTTCTAATTTATGGAATAATTTGTAACAAAAATAACATATATAACTTACTGATATTGTTATGTAAAGATTTACACCATATTCGAATCGTACCACAAGTAACAAGTTATACTTGTAATATTGCCTTTATGTTGTTATTATAACTCATACATGGGTTAAATTACTATATTAAACAATTGCATATATTAGTTTTGGATTTACATTTTACATGTAACTTTTTTAAATGTTAAAAGTCTAAAACCCATGTAAATGCATGCAACCATGTAAATACATGCAAGTAACCAGTTGTTCCTAGAATCTTTAAATCTTAGAACAAGAAGTATCATAATAAGCTTTATTGATTTTAATAATGCTCTAACTAGACTTTCCATTTATCCTTGTCAAATTGAATCGTATATCAAGTCTTAGCAAATGACGGTTACCTTAGTCAGACACTTTAATTTGAACTAGATCACACGTTTGGATTTTCTTTTTCTCTAAGCACACTTTGTTGATTCAAGTTAACAGTTCTTTCTAGTAGCTTTGTGTTTCTGGTTGATTAAACTAAATGATTTCTTAACATGTGAATAATCAGATGTTATGCTATCATCTAGGTCATCTTTAGCCGACCTATTCGTTGGATTTTGGCGCTCCATGGTGATGCAGTGGTCCCTTTTGCGTGTGCTGGTATTTTGAGGTAAGTATTTACTTCATGCAATTCTTTATCTTTATCTTCATCTTTATGATTTTGTGCATGCGCGTCGGTATTTAGACAAAATATATATCAGATTTTCTATCAGGAGTGAAGGTAGAGGAATTATTATTAATTTAATCAAATATAAGAAATTCTTTTTGATCATGAGCCCTGGCCACGTTTGCATAATCGAATTGTTTGATTGCTGGATGAATAGGGACATGGACTAAAAATATGAAGGAACAGAGAAGAATCAAATCTATATTGTTAAGCCTTCAAGATTATGTCTAATTGTACTCCTGTTTCAAAATAAATGTAATGTTTGATTGGGTACGTGGTTTAAAGGAAGCGTTTGACTCTCAGTCAAATACTAAGACACCCTTAATAATGACAACTAGAGGATTATTTTCGACTCAAATCTGATGCTAGTTTATTTTTAAGAATCTTCCATTCATTTTTATGTTTGTTTATTTTGTATTTATACGCTTAATTTCTTTTCATCAATTTTTTCTTGAAATACAAATATGTAAACTATAGATGTCCAATTAATGCCTCTGCCCCTGGTTTCTGTCTGCTTTCAGGCAGAAACTATGTTAGAAGAAAAACATATCTGTGTTTGGCGTCATTTTCTATGAAGATGTATTATGATTTTTAAAGATGTAGGTTGGCAAAATATTCCTTTAGAATGTCCAATCTTCACTTGGAGCTTTTTGGGGGCAGACAAAGGTTAATGTAAGACAACAAGAGTATAAACTTAGTGTATGGATTTGTCACACAAAACACCTAAATGATAGGAGAACCTCATTATGATGATGAATTTTCACTTGGTGTAGCGTTGTCTTCTTTTTATTCTTCTCACATTTTTTTGGCTGCAGTGGTAATGTCTCTCATGGTCTCCGGAATACGACATTGTCTACAGTCATGGTATGTGTGATACGTTTACTTCAGTATTGCTCATTAGTCATTGAGTACCAAATTCTTCATGGACTTTGCTATCTTGTGTTCTTTCTTCAAATACACAATGGTACGGTTTGACTTCTATGATTGAAGCAAATGAAGACCTGTTTGTTTATACTATTTTCTCCATTTTGCGGGTTCAATCCTCATTTCTCCTCCCATCAAGTAAACCAGGACCCACAACCACATCTATTTATCTCATAGAAAATAGATGGGACACAAAAGCACACAGAACCTAACTTTATACCCAGATAAATGACTTGTTTGTATTTGTGAAGAAAAACTTATCAACTACATTATACCTGATTTTTTACACTCAATGGTCAAGACTATGAAACCAAAAAATATTGTAATTTTTTTCACAAAATTCATTATCAATGTCGAATAAATGGACACTACAAGAGAAGACAGAAAAACTGGTGGCTTTATTCTGACCAACATATTTCTTTTGGTTATTTAATGTTCAAACTAGCCAAGATGTCCCAATAACTTGGTGCCAAAGTTTGTGCCATATTAAAATAGCATTGTTGAACCATTAAAAAAGTTCATTAAAAGTAGTTTTAGTTAAAGTGATGGTAGGGCATTATAATTTTGAAGGAGCTTCTATACTTTGAAATCAGATACTAAAATTCTAGTTTACTGAAATTGGTGGTACCCTTTCAAATCATTTCCGATTTTCCGTCAAACTTTAGTAGTAAAACCATAATAGTCATAATGTATCTCTCTTTTTCCTTGGAATAGAGATAATCTTTTGGTTTTGCAATTTATGAGGGTCAATCAGTAATATGATTAAATTGGTTACCCTTAATAAGTTCACAATTCAAAAGAAGTTGTTAATTCATTTATCTGATATTTTTATTTTTGTGTAGGTTGACAGTGCAGAGTCTTATGCCAGTGTAATGCAACAAGCTGGAATTTCTGTTGACACTGAGGTGACTTAAAAGTGTATGTCTTGTTTATTATTGACGATATATGCATAAAAGTGAGGCATGCTAATTTTTTTTTTGCTGCAGCAACGAAAGAAAACAATTCTAGAACGATCAAACAATTTAGCAAAAGGTGTTGGTGGATGTCTTGTGATGCAGAGCAGCTTACTTGAGGAGGTAACTGATATAATATTATCTTCCTCAATCTCAGTTTCCCCAAAATATTTACCTAGTTTTTGTGCTAATGACCATAGGTTGTAAACCTTGTTGAGGCACCTGTTCCTGTGCTTGGGAAATTTTCAGAGTCCTTCCTAGTGCTCCCGAAAGATCTGTTAGTAATGGTATGCCATTCTTCTTTTAAAAGCATGCATGTTTTTGCATATAATTTGGATGTATAGAGCTTAATTGGATTGTAAATAGGTCAACTACTCTATGGATCCAGGTATTTTAGAATATGGTTACAAACAACAATAAAGACAATTATCGTGTGATCCATTTTCTGTTTCAATTTGATTTATAAATAGAGCCATATCATTACAGATTTGTGAAATATAATAAGATCCTACTAGTGCACGTGGATGTATGCAAATTGCTTAACCACGTAAAAGTTGTTCAATTTTTTTTGAATTAGGCTTATAAATGGTGCCGGCCTTCATCTTTTTACCGATAAAGTCCTATCAGTGCACCTGGATGAAAGCATATTACTTCACTACGTAAATGTTGCTGTTTGGTTGTTTGACTCCTGTGAAAGTTATTGTGTGCGTGTGAGATAGTCAATCCTAACAAAACATATAACTATTCAATGAAATTGTGTCATGTATATACCCGCCAATATGGTCATACAAAATACTTGAATTAAATGACAAGTATTTCAATTCTTCTTCTAAAATGGCTCTTGAGATATTGTGACACGAGTTTAATGATGCAATTCCTACATACTCTCATGTTCAAACTTCAAAGTATATGTTTCATGTTCAATGGTGAACTAATTAATACTCTATTGCCCTAAGATTGATAAGATATTTGCTACTCCCTTCATTCCCAAATAAATGCAACATTTTCTTTGGAATGTCTGAAATTAAAGTAATAATTTTCCGTTTTGACAGTTTCAACTTACGTCTTTGTTCATCATTAATCCTTACAACATATTAACAGCATTGGTTATGGATCTACCAAATCTCTCTGTTATATCACTATCACGGGTATTTTAGATATTTGACTAATACTCCCTCCAGTTTGCCACAAACTTTTATTCAGGTCTGGTAGAAAGTTGGGCCCCATAACATGAACTCAAAAGCATATTCAACAGTCTTGCATTTCTGTTTTATTCAACAGTGTATATCCATTTCCTTCCGCTTTACATAAACATATGTTAATAATGCACTCATTGACTGCTATTGTACTTACTGAACTTGTTTACTGATTGTCGATTAAAGCTAACCAAGAGACAACGTAATTTTCATTGGTCGTATAAGTGTTGTGACTGTGGAATGTGAGATGTGCATGGTCAACGAGATCAAATGTATTTCTTTTTTTTCTTCAGTAATGGAATCAACATATCTTGTGGTTCTTTGAAAGCAAATAAAAACAAAAATATATGCTTTTGGGGTTTATTGCTTGAGTTAAATTCGTTCTGCAGGTTATGCAGAAGCATCAGAAGTACTTTGCATTGACAGATGATAAGGGAACTCTGCTGCCATACTTCATCGCCGTGAGATATAAATTCCAGTTTAAACTGCAATTTATGCATTTGAAATTATATTTGCGTCAATGTGGAATTCACTGACAAACTTGATTGATTTCTGTTCAGGTTGCAAATGGGGCAATTGACGAGTCGGTTGTTAGGAAAGGAAATGAAGCTGTACTCAGGTTCATATTATCTCTCTTTCACGTTTTAATTTCTTTTCTTGCGTAGCTGCGTAGTATATTAACTGAAGGAATCGAGTAATATTCTTCAATGCAGAGCTCGATATGAAGATGCTAAGTTCTTTTATGAACTAGACACTAGTAAAAGGTTTTCGGAGTTCCGGGGTCAACTGAATGGAATTCTATTTCATGTAAGTTTTTCCTACTCCGTGTTCTTGAAAAAAGTTTATTAATTGGAGATGTCAAATTACACTACATCTCACTGACCCTCAATTTGTTGACCTAAAAATGCACTCTCTTTACAATTGCTAATAGTTATCGTTTTCTGGATCATCCAGCTGTTTCTTTGTGCCATTTTATGTGTGTGTGCTTGTGTGTGTGTATATATATATATATATCAATTTGTGAAGGGGGGGGGGGGGGACCTGGTGCATCAAGGCGCTTTGCTAGGGTTTGAGAGGGAAATTGTTGTATGCAGTTTTCCCATAGCATCTATAAATTGATTTTTTCGTGACTCGAACCCATAACTTTGCGTTACAAAGGGGTGACTTTACTGATGTGTATAAGTCATCTCTAAGTCGTATGCATGCTCTTCTTTTTTAATATAATCATTTTTTGTCCTTGGCTGATGGAGTGATATCAAGGATAATTGGAATCTATAAGTAAATCTATGCGATTATGGTGCGATCTCTGTATGACTGCTAGCTGTAGGAGAAAGATATGTATGACCATATAGTGACGTGCAGGACAAGATGCTACAACATGAGAAGTGCTTTCTCTATTCTAAAGGAAACCCAATCCCTCCCCAGCCCTGGTCATGGAAGTCTCTACGAAGAAAGGCCTTTTTGATATCGACCTGATGCGAATCCTTCTAACTCTTTTTTTCAAGTCAAAAATGTGTAAACCGAGGCTATTGATGTGGGTTACACCATTGGTTAGTTTTGAGCCCTATCTTTTTACTTTAGTTACAGAGCTCACAAAACACATACGAACGACGTGCCATGGTGTATGTTAATTGATGTGACTAGTTGACAAGAAAGATAAACTGAATAATTGGTTGTGTTGTATTGCTTGAATATACAAGGAAACCAAATCAAGGATACAAAGGAAAAGATACAGAGAAGATAACAACTAAGAAGGCAACTATATCTCGTAATTATAGGAAGAATTCCTACTAATCTGCAACCTATATATTTTGACACTCCCCCTCAAGCTGAGGAATAGATGTCTTCCATTCCCATCTAGCAGACTTGTTATCAGAGTAGAGCTTCATAGGACCTTCCCATTTAATATGTGAATCATTCATAATAATCTTTCACCATAATAACTCGCATAATCCGTAAGCAATAGCCCTAAACTCTGACTCTGCAGATGATCTTGATACCACATTTTGCTTCTTGCTCCTCCATGTCACCAAATTCCTTCCAAGGAACATGCAATATACAGCGGTTGATCTATAATCCAATTTAGAAGCAGCGTAATCAACATCAATGTAGGCTTCGAGAGTAAGAGTTTCATTCTTCTTAAACAAAATACCCATCCCTGGATTACCTTTCAAGTAATGTAGTACCTTGTAGGTTGCTTGAAGATGAGGTTCTCTTGGATCGTGCATGAACTGACTAATTACGCTTGCCGAGTAGGCTATGTCTGGTCGAGTGTGAGCAAGATATATTAGTCTACCCACCAACCTCTGATACATTCTCTTGTTGACAGTCGGTGCTTCTTTAGCTTCACCCAACTTATGGTTCTGGTCAATTGGTGTAGATACTGGCTTACACACACTCTTTCTTGTTTCTGCCAATAAATTAGTGACATACTTCCGTTGAGATATGAAGATCCCTTGCTTGGAGTATGCCACCTCAATTCCTAGGAAGTATTTAAGTCTTCCTAGTTCCTTTATCTCAAACTCTGTCATCAACCTTTCTTTTAGTTCCATCTTTTCCCTCTCATCATTTCCTGTTACTATGATGTCATCCACATAGACAAGAAGAGCAGTTACTCCCCCTGTAGACGAGTGTTTAATGAATAGAGTATGATTCCCTTGACTTTGTTTATACCCCGACTCCTTCATAACTCTTGCAAATTTCCCGAACCACACCCTAGGAAATTGCTTCAATCCGTAGAGCGCCTTTTTTGGCTTGCACACCTTGTTACCTGTGTCACCATTGAAACCTGGGGGAATGCTCATGTATATTTCTTCATTTAAGTCACCATGAAGAAAGGCATTTTTTACATCATATGGCAAAAGTTTCCAGCCTAGATTAGCAGCTAATGATAATAGAATCCTTACGGTGTTCATCTTGGCAACAGGGGCAAATGTCTCTAGGTAGTCAACCCCATAAGTTTGAGTGTATCCTTTGGGCTTTGGCCACTAACCTGGCTTTGCACCTCTCAAGGGATCCAACAACATTGTATTTCGTTGTAAAGATCCACTTGCACTCAACAATATTTTTTCCTTTCGGCTTATCAACAATCTCCCATGTGTCATTCTTTTCTAGCGCACTCATTTCCTCTTTCATGGCATCCATCCATTCCCTTTTTGATAATGCCTCAGAAACGTTGGTAGGGATAGAAATGGTATTTAGACTCATAATGAACTTTTTGTGGGTTGGTGACAGGCGTTCAAGGGAGACATAGTGAGATAATGGATATAATGGTCGTTTAGAGCATTCTCTAGTCTCTTTTCTCTTGGCAATGGGTAGATCATCTTCAATATTAGTGGAAGTATGTTGTGTGTGAAAAACTGGGTCAAATCTTACAGTGTTCTCATTCTGAGGGCCCGAGTCGTAGTTTTGGAATTGCGTTGGCGTAGGAATGACCTTTCTCCTTGTATATACTTGGGGAGACTTTGGAAAATTATTGGAGACACCGACAACGCTAGGGTTTGACTCTGGTTGTTCGGGAGCAACTCTGCTAGGGTTTGACTCTGGTTTTTCGGGATCATTGGATGGTTCAGGTTCATTGAGAGGGGTCGAAGACTCGGATGTGACTTGCTCCACGGACTCTGATGTGGAGTCAACACTACGAGTTGGAAGGTCAAGATTTTTTAGTGGTTCAAAAGTTTCCCAAGGACTGTCTTCCATCATTGAATTCTCCCCCTGAAGACAGGACTTGGAGAAAAAAGGTTTGTTTTATGTGAAAGTGACATCAACAGAGGTGTAGAATTTGTGGGATGAGGGATCGTAGCATTTGTACCCCTTTTGAGTAGATGAGTAACCAAGGAAGACATACTTGATGGCTCGAGGATCTAGCTTGCTTCTGTGTTGGTTATAGTTGTGAACAAAGGCAGTGCACCCAAAAATTCTGGGTGTGAGACCATTTGATGTTCTAAAGTGAGGGTAGAAGTTATTAAGGAGTTCCATGGGAGTTTGATTTCCCAATGTACGTGAAGGAAGCCTATTTATCATGTGTGTGGCAGTAAGGACAACTTCCCCCCTATAGGATTTAGGAACATTTCCTTGGAAAAAGCAATGCGCAGGTAGTGTTAAGTAAATGACCATTTTTCCTTTCAGCTACCCCATTTTGTTGGGGTGTATTAACACATGAGGAATCATGGATAATACCTTGTGATTGAAAGTAGGGTGATAAAATTTGGTTGAAATAGTCTTTGGCATTGTCGGTCCTGAAACTCTTTATTTTGACCCCAAATTGGTTTTGAATCATTGAGTGGAAGTTAGGTATAACAGTGCTAACTTCAGATTTTTGTTTAAGAAGGAAAAGCCATGTAACCCAAGTGCAGTCATCAATTAGGGAGACAAACCAACGGCCCCAGATACATTAGGTATGTTAGAAGGTCCCCATATGTCACTATGTATCAACTGGAATGGAAGAGAGTTCCTTTTATTACTCACAGGAAAAGATACACGAGTATGTTTGGCTAATTCGCAAATATCACAATGGAACTTAGAAATATCTAAACCGTGAAATAAATGAGGAAACATGACATTTAGAACCCTAAAGGATGGGTGACCTAGACAACCCTAAAGGATGGGTGACCTAGACGCATGTGATACAACCAGATTGTATCTTTATTAGATGAACTGAAAAACGATGAAGGTGGAATGTTGCTTTTCTAGGAAGACTCAAGATGATAAAGACCATCCCTTTCCTTAGCAAGTCCAATCCTCTTCCTCGAGTCCTGCTCCTGAAAAACACAATATGAAGGGAAAAAATAGCACAAGATCTAAGATCATGGGTAAGCTTTTGGATTGAGACAAGACTGGCTGACATTTTTGGTACATGCAAGACATTTTTTAAGACAAGAGTGGGTGTGATATGTATGTCTCCAAAGCCTGCAACCGTTGCTAATGAGTCATTGGCTACTGTAGTCTTTCGGTTACTAGGGCATGGAGTGTAATTATGGAAAAAATGGGAAGAAGGTGTCATATGATCAGTGGCACGAGAGTCTATTATCCATGAGTTGACAAGACTACTTGAGGCATTTAGACAAAAAGGAAATTGTGGTTTACCTGAAAGAGTTAAAGAGCAAGCTCCTGATGACTTTTCGAGAGATCCCCAAAAATTCTTTAGCTTCTCAATTTCTTCATCGTTGAATCCTCCTTTTGCTGAAGTCTCCTCTGGTTTGGATTGCTCAACAATGTGTGCTCGAGATCTCTGCTGCCCCCATTGAGGCTTTTGTTGCCCCCCCATGGTTTCCCCATTCACGACTCGTCCACCACGGTTTCCCCATTCCCTGCTAGGTGGTTTCCCATTTAGTTTCGAGCATTGTTCTTTTGAGTGTCTCGGTTTATTGCAGTGAGTGCACCAAAGGCTGTCTCTGTTCTCTTGAGTTTCTTTACCCCCGAACTTGGACAAATCTCTTCTCTCCTTCTCTTGTTGACCGGTACTTGTTGCTAGGGCTGATCCGTCCATAACTTGTGGTTCAAGCATGACATTCCTTCTGCTTTCTTCTATTCTGATCAAAGAGATCACTTCTTCTAGTGATGGTGTGTCTTCTTTGCCAAGAATTTGAATCCTGACTTGATCAAATTATGGATTTAAACCTGCCAAAAAATCATATACTCGGTCTTTTTCAACGAAACTTTTAAAGATAGTTGCATCTGTAGGGCATTTCATCTCGAAAACTCGATAATGATCGAGTTCGTGCCACAAATTTTGCAATATATTTGCATATTCAGTGACAGATTTGTTTCCTTGCTTTGTGGCTGAGGTTTTAACCTTGATCTGGTATACTTGAGCCGCATCACGGCCCTTTGAATAAGTGCGGCGAACGAACTCCCATATTTCTTTTGCAGTAGAGAGGAACATGCACGTGTCACTGATCATGGGTCCATAGATTCCCATAACCATGACATTATCATGGAATCTTCCTCGTCCCAAGTTCCAAATGTTGGATCATCTACAGAGGGACCTGCTTCAGTGATGTGTTTTGAGTCTCCCTTTGCCCTACAGGTATGTTCGGACAAATTGAGACCACTTGAGATAGTTTTTGTCGTTGAGTCTATAGGGTGCCCTGATATTCTGCAGATCTCCTATTTTCTTGACAGAATTGGACTCATCGGAGGTTTTGTCAATGGTGGATTCAATGTTTGAGGGTTTTGTCATGACGAAGGAATGGGAATTTCAAGAGAGAACAACAGGGAGTTCAATCAAAGTGGATACAACGATTAAGGCTGTTTGAACAGAAGCAGTTGCAACAATGAAGGTTGCACACTATGAAGAGCAATTAAGGCTGGAAGAAGAGAAATTAAGGCTGGAAAAAAAAAGAATAAGAGTTGTAGATTTCTAGGAGAAACCTAAAGCTTTGATACCATGACAAGAAAGATAAACCGAATAATTGGTTGTGTTGTATTTGCTTGAATATACAAGACCCCTATATATAGGGTATTTACAACATATAAAAGGAAACCAAATCAAGGATACAAAGGAAAAGATACATAAAAGATAACAACTAAGAAGGCAACAATATCTCATAATTATAGGAAGGATTCCTACTAATCTGCAACCTGTATATTTTGACACTAGTCAATCTGCCAATGTGAAGTTGGAGACTGAAAATTATAGAATCTAAAGGTTTTAACCGGTGGTATTTGATCTATCTGGTACTAACCGAGTCTCTTGAACTGATGGTCATGGATTCGAGACTTGTTGCTAACAGGGCTAGTAAGTTTCTTTGTTGTTTGAAAGAATATGAAATCTGAAGGTTTTATATTAAGCCGAAATAAAAAAAAAAGCGTATGGAGTGTTACATTGGCAGGATGTTGTTCATGTACCCACAGTAGGGGGTTGACCCCTTTGTTTGCTATGGTGTTGCAGCCATTTCATACTTTTTGTCTAATCCTTTTTAGGTAGAGCCGTAGAGGTTAGGTCTGTGTACATCTTACCCTCCCCAGACCCCATCACACGTGGGATATACTGGGTTCGTTTGGTTTGATCTCTCTGTCTCTATCTTTCTAACAACATGAGCATATGCAGGAGAAACTTGGAACAATGGAGGATAAGATGATACGGGTCGAGAGTACTATTAGTGAACTTGGCTTGGCTCTAGGACTAAGTGAAGATAAGCTCCAGATTACTCGGGAAGCTGCATCACTGGCAATGTCAGATCTCTCAACTGCTGTTGTTATGGAGTTTACTTCTCTATCAGGAATAATGGCGCGCCATTATGCTCTTCGTGAAGGATACTCAGAACAGGTTATTGAATTCACTCCATGATGCATTTCTCTTCTATGTTAGTTTTTAGTTTGACCACTTTTTTACCTTGATTTTATTACCTGGGAATACCGATTCGCGAAATTTACGTGCATTTTGTTGTTCCACATTATTTCACTCATCACCAATTAGAGAAAAATTGATATGTAGATAAGACTTGTGATCATTTTTTTTCTTGTTATTTTCAATATATCAGGTTTCAGAGGCGTTGTTTGAGATCACACTTCCTCGATTTTCTGGCGATATACTTCCAGAAACAGATGCAGGAACTGTATTATCGATTGCAGACAGGTAAAATACTTTTGAAAAGTTATGGACATAACATGAACGATAAAACTTGTATGCATATAGAAGAGTGCGTGTGTGTGATATTTCCTCTATTCTCCACAAGATAAAGGGACACATAAGCAAGAAAAGGTGGGAGGTTTGAGTTTTTTGAGGTCAAAAGAAAATTAAGGAATCTTTTACATATGTGATACCAATTTTTTTTTTTTTTTTTCTGTTTGTTGTCTTTGTTATCGAGTTGAAATGGCTATCGATTTTTATTCCTGAAAGTTTGAAGAAATTGTGTCTATTTTGAAGTTGAAATCGGTCCATTTGACCACAAGCGTCAAAGGGTACTCTTGTCTTTAAAATGTATGACTTTCAATTAGTTTTTCTATCAATTTGGCAGGTTAGATAGCCTAGTTGGTTTGTTTGGAGCTGGTTGTCAACCAAGCTCGACTAATGACCCATTTGGTCTACGAAGAATCTCTTATGGTCTTGTAAGTTATCCGACTTTTTAATTAGTCAACCCGTAACTGTTGACTTCTAATTGATTCTAAGTATTGATCTGTTGTTTCAGGTCCAAGTCTTGGTGGAAAAAGATAGAAACTTGGATTTACGTCATGCCTTGGACGTCGCCGCTTCTGTTCAGTCCATAAAAATAGACACTGTAACGATAAATGAGGTAAGCATATCCTTTTATTGTTATTACTACTCCCTGTATTATAAAAACTGCAATGTTGAATTGACATCTAGGGGCTGTTTGGCAGTTGTTGAATGGTTTGGTGCAGAATGATTAAGTGGTCAGAATGATTAAGAGGCTCTTATGATATAGTTATGATATAGTGTGAAATGAAATATGGGTGTTTGCTAATTGTTAAGAATGAAATGAGGGCTCTGAATGGTTAAGACAGGGTCAAGATACAAAATCATTCAGAGGGTTTAGAACCATTAAGAGGCAGAACTTTTTTTTGCCAAAGAGGATTTACCTCTTAACGATTCAGATGTTGCCCCTTAATGGAACCATTAAGAGGTAAACAAACAGGCCCCTAGTTTAAGTAAAATGTTGAACTATTTGTCAAATACCTAAAATACCCTCTGGGACAAACAACGGAGCCTTGTGGACCCTCATCGGTACCACTAATTCTGAAAATTAGTGAAATTTAAGTAGCTGTTTATCCCCAAAATCGGGTTTCTTATTTAAATCATTAAATGGATATATAGCTCTCTGAAATATGTGCCAAATAGTTTTCTTTGTTCCGAAATAAATGCAACATTTCCCTTTTTTTTGGCGAAGTTGGAATACAAGATTGCTTCTTTACCCTTTAGTCATCATTACAAAATGTTGATGACATTTTCTATTTTGTATTTGTTGGGGGCATTTTGGACATTGATTAATTTTCGATCTATTTTCATTAAATATGTGCTTATTTAAACAATTCATTTATTTTGGGGCGGAAGGAGTGCTCCTTTGCATTCATCTGTATATTGTTACTCTTTTTCTTATTTAATATTCTTTATATCCATATCTTCTATGCCATTTTTTTGTCCAATTACAGGTGCATCAATTTGTGACACGAAGACTCGAGCAATTTCTGGTATGTCCCTTTTATTTTTAGAGATGCGAACATTACACTGCTAACTTCAAAATTTTCAAGGATTTTTTTTTTGTCTCAAAAATGATCATGTTTTGATGTTTCATATATAGATATATATAGGTTGTCATCAATTTTTATGTTCAAGAAACATCATTCTTGTCAATTTTGAAGTTCAAAAAGCAACTCAGTTGACTTTCTAAAGTCAAATGTTGTATTCAGGTTCTTAAGAATAAATTAGCTGCATGATTTAATCCGTCTTTTTTGGTGTTGTTAGGTCGATAAGGGAATAAACCCCGAAGTGGTTCGTGCAATTTTAGCAGAGCGTGCAAATTGGCCTGGTTTGGCTGCAAAATCAGCTTATAAAGTAAGCAACCCATTTTCTTGACACATTTTTTATGCCACTCTGCAGATTTTCTTTCAAACCATTGTGTTACTTCCTCATGAAAAAAATAGCAACATTTGACTAGGAACGCAGTTGAATCGAAGTGTTTTGACATACAGAAGAATGTCTAAAATACCCTTTACTAAAAACAAAATAGGAGATTCATGTAGCCAAAATATCAATAACATCAATACTTTATAACGATGATAATGGCCAACCAAGTAATTTTAGCTCAGAAAACATTATAGTTTTCGTGAGACGCTGTTTTTTTCTTTTCTACAATTTTCATGTGACGGTCGAAGTATTCAAGTTTATAAGGTTTATGGTTTCATCTAACGGGAATATCCCGTTTTCTTTCCATCCAATATATCAAGAAGAAATTGAGTGTGTCGGCTAATTTATAATATACAGATGGATACGTTGTCACGAGGTGAGCTTTTGCCAAAAGTTGTTGAAGCATATGCGCGACCAACAAGAATTGTTCGTGGAAAAGATGTCGATGTTGACACAGAGGTACTTTTTTTCATTACAATGGGAGTCGACTAGCGACAATAACTGCGCAAATTTCATCAGCTATCATTCAAATCCTGCATGATGCAATTCTACTATATGAAAAATGAGTTATGCAGCATAAAGAGGTGCAGAAAATGCATACTGCCCTTTTCACATTGGTTTCTTTGCAACTCTTTTTTAATGTAGTTTTTTTTTTCGTTGAAGCATATAGTATTTATATACAGAAAAACTTACACGCACTCCTCACCTTTGGTGAGGTATGAATCCTTCCTCGACCTCCAAGGAGGTTGGGATCTACCAGTATCTACCCAGATACTGCTTGGCCAATGACCCTTTAATGTAGCTTCTTAAACGTCAGTTCTAGCCTACCCCGATTAGTTAGGGATAATAGGCGTTGTGTTTCATTAAACATCATTTCCTTCTAAAAGTATTCAAAATTTGGCTTTTTTTTAGGTGGATGAAGCGTTGTTCGAGACAAACGAAGAGAAAGCTTTATGGAGCGCTTTCTTGTCTGTTAGAAGCAAAATAAATCCGGGTAATATTTCTGTTTATAGAAGCTAATTTTCTTCTGTCCTATGAAAACTGCAACATTTTTCATTTTGGGATGTCTTACCTTCCTCTTTTTTCCGAAAATTTCAAGCTAAAATGACCGATTTTCCCCTTGCTTCTGTGGTTGCAAATGACGGACTTTATTCTGTTTGATCATATTATTCTCGTTACTTAAATGGTATTTTAGACATCAAGTTAGTAGTCAAACGTTTTTCGTGAACTACGTATAGAATTCTGCACCGCTCATGAACTTTTGTCTGTTTTTAGGTGTTGAGGTGGATGATTTTGTCGAAACGTCTTTGCTACTAATTCAGCCGCTAGAAGACTTCTTCACTCACGTCTTTGTCATGGTGGTACGTCCTCTCTACTTTCTAAAAATATAGCCGTAAAACAGAACTAAACATGCACAGATTTAACTCTACTACTGAACAAAAGGGAACAATCCATGTTGACTTTTTAGGTCAAACAAACTGATTTCATGACTTGACGGAATGAACTCTTAAAATCTTCAAGAAAATTTGAATTTCTTTCACATCATATGAACATGAAGCATGGAGAAATGCTGTCATTGAATTTGTAAGGCCAGAATGCATCAAAATACAATGAAGTTTGCCTAGTTTCTATCTAGTATAACGATGGATTTTATTTTCAGTTAGTATAACAAACGTTCAATTCTTTCTATTTTGTACCCATTTGAGTGGTAACCGGTAAATCTTGTAACTATGATGACGTAGATGTCACATTATCAAGTTATATAATCATTCTTGATTACATGTGATATCACGTAAGCTGAAAACCCATTTATCATGTAAAATGGATATGAAGTAGGAAGAATTGAATGTTTCTTACACTAACTAGTTCATTACATATGCAATTTTTACAAGCATTTTGTTTTCAACAAAATGGCTCTTATGTATCATAAGCCGAGCCAACTTTTGCTCTCCCGTCCCAAGATTAGTAGGTTAAGAATTAGGTCATGGCTCGGCTTTTGTGGGTTCTGTTTCCATGGGTAATTGAACCCTTCAGATAAATTACAAACAGACCCTTTTTACAAAATTATACTGTACGGAATTGGAAAGGACCGGATGGGCGAGAGAATTGTGGAAGGGTGTAGGATATTTTAATTTGACATGTGTAGTTTAGTTATTTACCAATTTTTTCTCCTGATTTTTTGTTCCACTTATTTTGGTGGGATAAAAAATATGCATTTTTGCCCTACTCGTCTCACCCTATTCCAGTGATGTTATGCCAAATGTGAGACCACAAAATTTTGTTTCGTCTTATCCTGCATACTGAATGCAGCCTACGTGGATTGGATAGGACGGGACAAAACCTAGTGTTCCACTTCCACATTTGGCACAACATGGGACAGGGACCGGATGGGACAAAAAAAGGTTTTATTGTTCCACCAAAATAGGTGGAACAAGATGGGACAAAACTATAAAATTGTCAATAACCATAATATAGTATTTTCTTTAATGTTCACCGCCGCTGCCACCACCGGCGTCGGCCACAGTGAACCACCACCTCTACCTCCATATCCACCACTGTTTGCCACCATCACCACCATCGGCTACCACTACCACCGTCCATCACCACCTCTAACTCCACCACATCTAGCTCCTCCACCTCTGTATCCACCACTGTTGGCTGCCACCACCATCTCCATGTTCTCCACAACCATCGTCAGTCACCGGCCACCACCGCCTCTACCTCAATCCCATCACCAACAACCTCCACCTCCACTTCCACCACCATATAAAATCATCAAACAACATTTAGATTTAGAGGCAACTTGTTCAGCCTAGTCTTGTCCGGTCCTAATCGAGCCAAACACCAGATAGACTACTTATCAAGTCCAGTTCAGTTTGCGTACCAAACGCTACCTTAAATACTTAGCCAGAACTATCCAATCCAGTTCTGTTCTCTTGTCCCGTCCAGTCCAGTCCTGTTTGCGTACCAAACGCTACCTTAGATACTTAGCCATACTACTAGGCTTGACATCTCAGATGGTCCAATGGTTCGACTCAGGGTTGTCTGGCTTTTTGACAAGATGATTCGCCTTACCTTTATCCCGAGTCAAATATCTACTAATCTAATATCAAAATGTTTTTGTAATGAGTTGTTATTTGCAGGAAGATGAAAGGATCAGAAAGAACAGACTTGCACTGCTTAGAGACATCTCTGAGCTCCCAAGAGGAATAGCTGACCTCTCAGTTTTGCCTGGATTTTGACCTATTTTGTAGTTTCCATTTATATGGGCCTTTTTTTTTTGTAACTTACAACTTACCATGGCTTTATTATTTGTACGGTACAAGTAGCTGATTAACGGCCCGGCCAAAAAGTTTGGGACTCAGGCTTTTCTTGTATTGCATTGATGATACCCTTCGGGATCATTTATAGTTTACCTGTGCATCGAGTTTTCTACGAAATCGCTATATCGGAGAGAATATAGACATGTTGGTCAAAATTGTAATACATTGAAAGTCAACGAATGATCCATGATGCATTCGTTTTTCTTGGTGCAAGGATTATAATGTTTGAAGGTATTACATGAAAATGTTTGATTTTTGTCATATGTATTTATTAAGATTCTAAATGGCGTGAGGCGTGATGTGGTGGCTATGACAAACCTCAAGCCTTAGGAGCAATGGCGTTTTTAATGCGTGACTTAGGGCATCAAATTTCTAATTCATATATAATATTATATATAAAAACATATGTTTTGTACTGTTAATCAATGTGTCGATAGTAATAAGCAAGTTAAATTAGGTTATATATTAAAAACTAGCAAATAAGATATTAAAAACGTAAAGAAAAATTAAATATCGCATTACGAAAATTGTTCATTAGGCCATGGCGTACCATAGGCTTAACGTAGCGTAAGACACAAGCCTTGTGTCACAACGCACCATGACGGTTGTGTGACGAGTTTTTTAGAATAGTAGTATTAACATATTCGATTTTGGGCTAAGTTTTTTTTTTCAACAAATTCTCCAAAACATTTTTCTAAGAGATTGTTATTTTCTAAATTTGAAGAACTTTTAATGGTTACCATAGGAAAGAGAGACTTTTTACATTATATTTTCATCAATAATTTTTTTTGAAATTAGAAGAAAAAAAATAATATTTTGTTAAATTTATTTATAATTAACTTTATAATTTCTAATAAGAAGCTCTAAGAGTTGAAGGTAAATTTTTTTAGAGACTTTAAATCTGATTATTCATTTTGAGGAAATTTTGAAGAAAAAATAACTTTCACAATGGCAAATTTAAACCGCTAACATCAATTTTGCTTTGTGAGCATCTCAGGGTGTTATTCAGTTGATTAAATCGGTTTTTAGGTTATTTGATTTGGATTAATTGGTTTTTCAATTTTTTCCAAACTATCGGATAACCAAACCAAATAAGATTTTGTTTAATCGATTTTGGATTATTTGATGCAAAAACTAGGTCAACCAAATAAGAGTTTATATTAGACATTTGGTTTAAAAAAATTCTCCAAATACAAGACCCGTTGACAATTTAACTAGCATACAAAAAGTATTATCTAGGAAAAACCTTCTCTTTATTTAGACCACATCGTAAAACGAAAAAACATTATCAACTAGAAAATATAATGTAATAAAAGAAGTGTCTAACATTAAACAAAAAATTATAAATAATAATAGTGTCATTTTATTTGTATATAAATAAAATATATAAAATAAAAACATAATTTGTTATTTGATTTAACCGAATTAGTAAAAAGTTAACCAATAACCAAATCGTTTAACACGAAAACCCAAAACCCAAAACGGTTTATCCCCAACATCATTTGGTTCGGGTGTATTATTCGGTTTTGTTTTTTTAAACACCTCTATGTACTTTAATTAATCTCATGAGGCCATGAAGATAACAGCCAGGAAAATTCTCAATGGAGTTCGAGGAATCAAGGTCTGTCTTTATTTGGCAGTTGGGTTAGTAGGCCACGAATAATATAAAACTTAACTGAGGGTCCGTTTGCGGGATTTAGAATTAAGTTCTTTTCCAATCTTACGTTTGGTTTAAACAAAAGTCCGTAATTGAAATCCCACAAACATGGGAATTGTAAATCCCAAGGGGTAGTTGGTACTTCGCGGGATTTAATAGAAATTGTTTATGATAATGTTTTAAAATATGTTAAAAACACCGGCTATCGCAAAACCACATGGCTAACACACATAACGAATAAACCAAAATCATGAAGGGGAGTGAATTTTACTCTCACTTTGACAAGGTGAGAATAATAGTACATCCTTAATTTTTGTACAACTTTTTAGCCGAATAAAACGATGGGATTCTAAGAGATATTTTACCTGTACATGCCGTTGGAAATACAGGCAAGTCATAGTTGCTTACGATGAGCAGCATCCGCCACTCTGATTAACGGGCTGTCCACGAATGTTAACTGTTGGAGGCCTCGACATATTCATTGAAGGTTGACTTGCCATCCTGCATTTATGCAAGAAGCAAGTAGTTCAAGTTTTCTGAGAGTTAAAATGATAAATATAAGTGTTAAGAAGTCTTATATCTACTAGACGACATGTAACTCAGTCGATAAAGGAGCAGAACGACTTTGCTCAAACACAACAGGTTCAAGTTCGAATCCTGCAGGAGACGGGCTTGAACCCCTCCGCTAGCATCCGTCGCTGAATCAGCTCTAAAATGCCTCCTAACATGTGGTTCTGTGTGGGGCCAGTTGGGGTTGACGGTAATCAACCTTTTTCTCAAATATACTAGAGTAATCCGATGGGTTCCACATGTCTCACAAAAATCATGGAAGAGTTCCAAACAAACTTTTATGAGTTTAAACTGTTTGATTTAGTTAGGAAAGGAATGGAATCATGGTGTTGCCTGCCTACCTATCTTTGATTGAAGCAGCCATGGCCATGAAAGCCTGTTCAACATTGGTGGCCTCTTTTGCACTTGCTTCCATGAATGGGATTCCAATTTCATCAGCATATGCCTGCAAATTTCAAATATAAACGAGATTATATGAACGCCTAACCTTATTGTTAAATGCCGGACTTCGAAGACCATTTTCAGTAAGCAAAAAAGAAACCTGGGATTTGGGTGCGAAAAGAGGCCCGGTTGGGCCTTTTCCAGGCTTTAACCGAGTCTTGAAAAAAAAAAGTAGGCCTGATCAGGTTTTAAACCTGGTATGGGCTTGCTAGGCTCAGATTTCGGGTTTGAGCTTTTGTGTGCATTTCTTAGGAACTATTTTAATCATATACAAGTGGGGCTTGAGTTAGGGTCCTCATAGTCTATAAATTATCCATTTGCTTTGAGGTTAGACACATGAGTTCTGTCTATATTGTTTAAGGTCATTTGACCTTAAATGATATTTTAATTAGGAGCATGGACTAATTCAATGTGTGTGTGATTCTTTTATATTTTTGAGCAGTTATCGGTTAGTTCTCTACCTTGGCTACTTCGGTTGATACGACTTTATTCTTAACGAGATCGCATTTGTTCCCAACAAGAAGTTTGTTAACATTCTCGCTGGCAAAACGATCGATTTCACTCAGCCACTGTTTGACATTGTTAAAGCTGTCTTGATCTGTCACATCATATACCACCTGAAGACATACAAACACCATGGATGAATTAGTTGAAACAATTCCTAAAGGAAATAACATAAAGAACAAAAGCTAAGTATGTTACTCACTATAATGCCATGTGCCCCACGGTAGTAGCTGCTTGTGATTGTCCTAAATCGTTCTTGACCCGCAGTGTCCCACTGTGAATCAATACAACATAGAAAGAAACAAAAAAAATTACTTATCAATAAAAGGTGTGTCATCGCAAAGAAACCCTTCAGGGTGGATTATGTTGAATAAGAATGGAGATCACACATCAAACATAGACTTACAATTTGAAGCTTAATGGTCTTGCCATCTTGTTCAACGGTACGGATTTTCTATGGAATGCAAGAAGATGGTGTTTTAAGTTTAACCAAGTTGGTAAGTGAACCAAAATTTATGAAATTTACTTACAAAATCAACTCCAATGGTGCTTATGTAACTATCCAAGTAGGAATCGTCCTATGATCATGAGTTACAAAAGAGAAAACGAAGGAAATTTGTTAAACTGTGAACTCCAAATGCAACAAAAATGCTACAAATAGCAAAGCAATGTGCATTGAGAACCTCAGTGACATGTTTTGCAGTACTAGTTATGGATAATTGTGCATCAAGAAGCTTTCAACTTATCTCCAATCAACAGTAAAGGATATAAAGCTCAGCTGAAAGTGCTTAATAGTCATAACTAGAAGCAAGATCATTTTATTGTTCACAAAGCATATTTTCTTTAATATCCAAGGGACTTACAGCAAACCTCAGGAGTAGACATGATTTTCCTACTCCAGAATCTCCAATAAGCAAAAGCTTGAACAGGTAGTCACTGTGAAAGATAAAATTGCCCGTGAATACCAATTAACACCAAATTGTAAAAGTAGGCAACTCTGAACATATCCATGAAGAAATAAATTTTCATCATCAGGAGCAAAAATTTACAGTTTAGTATTGATCATCACAAAGGACTGTTCAAAGGCAAACAATTTGTGTGTATATATATATATATATATAGAGAGAGAGAGAGAGAAATGGTGTCAGCCTATTAGATTTTTGTTTGTCTGATACATTTTTGGTTGCTTACCTCTAACTCGTTTAAACAATGTCTTTCTTGTTTTCATGTTCTTTTTCAAAAGCCGAGGGTCTTCACAGAAACAAACCTACTCTTCGGGATGGAGGTCAATCTGTGTACATCTCACCCCAGATCCCACCATCGGATGGGATATATTGGGTTTGTTTGGTTTGGACAGTGTCAGTCTGATATTGAGTCCTGAAACCGTTTATTGTATTCAATGAACATTGATCTGGCATATTACTTGTCACCCCACTTTCGGAAATACTGCGGTACCGGGTCACCTTGAACTTCAATCACCAGTGGCATACTTGACATATATGTAAAATCTGTAATCTAATGGAGTTAAAGCACTTTATGGAAACGTTAAGATATCCTAAAATTTCCATTTTGATCTATTTATTATCAATACTTATTCATATTTCTTTGTCCTGCATTAAAGGACATCTACTTGCCACATGAATCCTCTTTCTTCAAAACTGATATATGAGATTATCAAAAGTTTCTTATCAGAGTTTAAAGCTTCAAAAACTATCCCCAAAGATTAAGCCAAATATATTATTCTATGCTCCCTTGTTTTCAACGTTCAAGTGCCAATAGACATCAGTTTGTTTTGTAATTTGTCTAAGTAAGCAGGTAACAAACAAACCTTTAGAAAATTGTGATCTAGTTTAAGAAACCAAAGATCTCTTGATATGCCTACTTTCACATAGGTCAATTGCTTGATACAGCATATATCATATTTAAGAAAGTTTTCTAGCTATAACGAATTATTGGTGTTTAAATTGTTTTATGTTTTACGTAGAGATAGTAAATAAATATTATCTACGCAGTACTACATTAACTAATGTTAAAAATTATGACTTTATATAGCAATACGATGTTTGATTAGTTTTATAGAGTCGCGTTCAAACGAGAAGTCGAGAACAGTGACCAAATAAGAGAACACGAGAACGGTCAAAGCACACTAAACTCACGTGTAAAATCACATGTGAATATGCACGACCTTGGCCGCTACCTAGGTCGCGGGCCAAGTCGCCCATGCATCCATGTGTGTTCCGTTTCATTGCAAATTCACATGCGTGTTCTCTCTTTTCACCATGTTCTCATTTGAACCCCATCTAGCTTCATATGATTATTAAATTATCATGTAGGAAGTTATTTCAACATCTAGGTGGAGGTTCAAACGAGAACACCTCCTTTTTACGAAATAGCGAGAACACCCTTATCACATTTGATAATTCACTTGAGGGACTTGGTGGTGTGCGGACGACTTAGCCCATTGCATCAAAGGTCATCCATGTCTCTTTAGTATCACATGTGATGGATTACAATATCACATCTAAAACACTTATCACATGTGATAATACACGTGAGGGGGACTAGTGGTGGGCGGGAGACTTAGCCCGAAACCTAGCTAGGTCTCGCTAAAGGTGGTCTACATATCTGATTTAGTATCACATATGACATGTATCATATGTGATGAACTATAGCTATTGTAAAAAGGTGTTCTCAACGGTGTCGTCTGAACCCTTCCCTCAACATCTATTCTTTCAATTTTATCAAAACAACATTTCCTTTAAAATATTTTAAAGGGCTAATCTATGTTTTTAAAACGTTCCATGAACATTACCTTCCATACAACACCAATTATATCCAGAGCCAGGTGAAACCATCCCTAATTCTTAACTATTCAACATATTTTATTCATTCCATTTCATCAAACACTCCTTATCCGATCACATTAACCATTAATTAAACAAGCATGAAAACGATCCAAATACCTTATAGTCCCAAACAAACCATACACAAAAGCCTCCGCATCAAATTCAATGAACCACGCTCCAACGACAAATCGACAAATTACACAATCAATTGCACTTAATGATCATTGATTCTATCATGAATATCACACCGATCGGACAACATAAAAATATGATTCAATCGAATTAATGGATCAAATTTGATATTAAAAAAAAGGAAAAAAACTTACTACTCAGGAGTCATGGCTGGTGATCGAACAAATCCGAGAGAGAAAAAATGAAATTGTTTGAGGTGCAAATGTGGTGGATGGTTGCCGGTGGAGAATTGAAGCTCCGATGGTGGATCGAGAGAGAATCGGAGGAACACGTAAAAAGCAAGGAAAATGAAAGAATCATGAGAAGTTTCAGAAAACGGAAATTTATACGTGTTTGCCATATATATATATATTTTTTGAAAGTGCAAAATGATTAAGTGGTCAGAATGATTAATAAACGGCTAATTGTTCAGAATGAAATCAGGACTCTGAATGGTTAAGGCATGTTCAAGACACTAAACCATTTAGAGAGTTTTGGAACCATTAAGAGACAGACATTTTTTTTGCTAAACAAGATTTACCTCTTAACGATTCAGAGGTTGCCTCTTAATGGAACAATTAAAAGGTAAACAAACAACCCCTTAGTCTTTTATGATATAGTACAAAATGAAATAGGGTTAATTGTTCATAATGAAATTATGGTGCTTAATGGTTAAAGGAGGCACAAGATACAAAATCATTCAGAGTTTTTAGAACCATTAATAAACATTTTTTTTGGTCAAACAATATTCATCTCTTAACGATTCAGATATTTCATCTTAATGAAACTATTAAGAGGTAAACAAACAACCCCTCAACATTTATAATTAATTTATTTTCAAATATAAATTGACATGTAAATTATTTTTGATAAATAATTGTTTTTTATTTTAACATTTATAATTACGAATAAAATTTAGAATTCAAAATACAAAGAAGGTTGGATATATAAAAGTAGAGGGAAGAAAGCGGCGAAAAAAATATGAGAATAGTTAAATTACATGTGATTTTGTATTGGAATCATATGCATTAACGAAACACGGTTAATGCTAGGTATGTGGGCGATTTGTCCTGCTATCAAAGTCGTGCGAAATTGCATGTGATTTTGCACGTATCTTAGTGTAAAATCGCATTTGATTTGGTTATTCTCGTGTTTTCTTATTTGGTCATTGTTTTTGTTTGAACTCAACTCTATAATGATATATACCAGACTAGACATGACTTGGGTTTAAGATATTAAAAAGTAGAAGGTAAAGTTATAACACCCATAAATTTAAACTGTACAATATACCAAAAATCCATCGTTGTACCAAAACTTATCACATCGAAAATAAATTCTCGAATTTCATAAAAGAAATAGATGTAGTCTTAAATTTCAAAAAATTAAAAATTTTAACTATGAGAGAGTAGCGTACATCTTGATACTAAAGTTGTAAAAGAGCATGGATAAGTGTACAGATGAGCGAGAATCACGGTTTTATGTAACAACGATGTTATTTGTTTCAAATTTCAAAATACACATACCGGATCTCTATGTAAATGTGCACGCATATTTAACAAATCACGTTCGAATCTGTTGACTATGCACAGTGGTTATGAACTGCATGGTACAACCCACTTTGTTGTGCTCTTGTGGTCACTTCTAGCACTCAACAAGAATGATCTTGCTACTATAGTAAATTTTAACCATCTAGCAAATTAACGTGTTTCCTTACAATATAAGCGATCCACATAACTGAGTCTTGCTCTCAAAGCAAACTCTCATGTAAACCAACACAATCACATGTCAATCCATTTTCAATGTCTTAGTACACACTACACAACGTATAACACAGTATGTAATAAAACTCATATTCATGCATCAATTCTTTCACAATGACATTTAACATAACACATAACTTTTTTCAATTGCAGTAAAACCATTTAATTGCATATAACCCATAAAAGCGTCACATTAAACTCACATGAGATTCACAGTCCAAATGTTGTTCTTGTAAAGACAACCGATCTCCTTACAAGTCTTGGATAACCAGTTAATTATCTATCTATACTATATTATAAAACACGGATAAAAAAACTCTTAAATACAAATTATTAGGCACAAGGTACCATCATTTTATGCAATATTTTAAAAATCTCTTAATTTACAAGTATCAAAGCACAAGATACATATTACTACTGTAGGCTTCTAACACCCATCAATTTGGTATGTACAGGGCATTCCTTTTATGCAGACTTTTTCATGTATCACTATTAATTAATATATTATATTACTATAATTTTGTTTTAATTATATTATTAAATATGTAATTGGTTATTTTTTCTTGATGTCATTAAAATATATAAGATAATCATTATTAAATACTAATATTTAAATTAATTAAATAATTAATTATGAAAATAATACTTGCTAGATAGAAAAGGGGTCATTGCCATTTTAATTTAGCACGCCCGAAAGCATTCTGCCCATGGGCCATGATTACTGTTTGTTTGTTTTTTTAGCCCACATTCCCGAAGCCCAACATTCAGCAAAACCTACTTCATTTAGAGTATTTTTAATTAAAAAAAATTATAATTTCTTTAAATAGAAAATCAAGATTTTAAATTTTGAAAAAGAATATAATCTGTTTTTAAGATTTCAAATTATTTATATTATTAAATCATTCTATTAATTTATAATTTCAATGTATTAAATTCATATAATTTCATTGGAGAGAGAGAATTTTATCTTGTCCTCTATTTTAAAGAACTATTTATAGAATTTATTGGAACACAAATATCATCAACGTCTTCATTTGAAGTGCTATTAAAACGGATCTAGTTGATTTTTACTCATCCACCCGAAAATCCAAATTAAGTAGGCCAACATAATTAAATCAAAAAGCTTCGAATTCCCATTATGTTGTTTGATTTCAATTAGGGTCTCGACTGTTTGTTTACCTCTTAATAGTTCTATTAAGATTCAACATCTGAATTGGTAAGAGGTTAATTGTAACATCCTAGGCCAACCATATCAGATATTATCCGCTTTGTCCACTCACCCGGACTCACGGTTTTACAACGCGTCTGGTAGAGAAGGTATCAAGTCCAATATAAGGCAACTTTCATTCCCCTCCCCAACCAATGTGGAATCTTACAATCCACCCCCCTTGGGAGTCCAACATCCTCGTTGGCACACTAGTCCAACTCCCGGCTCTGATACCATCTGTAACAACCCACTCACAGAAAGAAAACATACGAAACATAATATAAAATATCTCGCCCAAAAGTGGCTCCAAAGTACATCTCAAACATACGAGGTTTGCAGAAACAACCTATGTAACACCTAGAATTTTCGGTAAGAAGTTGGGTGCTGGATAAATGTATTCATGCTTGAAGCCTGACCTAATGAAGTTTTTAGTTAAGGAATGTTTTACCTTAGACCCTAAGCTTATCGGGAACTTTCGAGCGCGAAAAAGGAAGATTTCGAGGTCTTGCACTGCTTGAGCGACAATGCTTGCGACTGTGACACGTGTCACTATCGCAGGGCAAGGTCGCGGGCCGGGGGAGTGACGCGGTACACCTTCGGCGATAGTGCCCGTGAGAGTGCCAATGGAACAATCGTGGGGCACTGTCCCGGTCGACCCCAAATCAGTTTAAAACTCAGATTTCCAGCCCCATTTCATTTGTTGTTTCCCCAACTCGTTTTATCTCTCTCTAAACGAAACCTTCTCCCTATTTTGGTCCTTGAGACATCTAGGACTCTCATTTTGAGGAATCAAAGTGGCCTTTCACATTTGGGGTAAGATTTGGAATCAAGTTGGGACTTCTCATCTTCATCCTCTTCATCAAATTTTCTAGGGTTTCACCCAACCCTTTTCATCATTTTGAATATTGGAAGTTTGTGGCTCTTTTTGGTGACCTAGAAGTTATGGTTAAGGTAGTCTTCTATTTTGCTTCATCTATGGAAATTAGGGTTTTGGTATAAGTTGATATCTTCATGAATAATGTTTGGGAACAATTCTAAATGGTTGAATATGAATACTAATGGGTGGAAACTTGTGGATCTAGGTTTTTGGAAGTTTTGGCTTGAAGATCCAAGTTTCTTCAAAGGAGCTCAAGTTGGGGAAAAATCTAGATTTAGCCTAAATCTAGCAAGGTGAGTTCAAGTTGATTTGTGAAAGCGTTGTACATGCCAAAAATGTCCATTTTAAAGTATTTATGTGTTTTACATGAAATTATCAAATGTTGAACTATGTGGTGGGCCTTGATTATTTGAAGTGTTTAACTTTATAAACTTTGTAAAACACCCACTTTTGGGATTTTGATAAATAAATCATATATTTTGGTATCTTAATGATTTATTTCATGGAAGTAGATTTTTTAGTATAAATGTATTTATTGTGTGTTTTGGAGAAACGCTTGATTTTGTGTTATGGGACGTTTTGAAAGGATAAATGTTATAAACTCACTTGGAAAATGATTTGTTCCAATCTAAACTATGTTGGGGTTATTTATGTATTTTGGAACGTAGGTTTGCATAAATGCGGGTTGCTTACGTTTTATTGTATTTTATGATTTTTACAAATGGTCAGTTGATTTGGTTAAGCTTATGGCTCGGGGTTTTGACTCTGTTGGGTCTTGGGGATATTTGACTGATATTGATAGCTCACTGTAAAGCTTTGGTTATGATTTGCATTTATTGCGTCTTATTTGAGAACTACAAGTTTTGGATGCGCTAGTTCATTCATTTGAAGTCATGTAAAGTTCTAGACTGTAGTGCAATGGATCCATAGACATAGTGTTCTTATGTCCCGTTTTGGACAAGTTCACCACTTTGGCATGGAATAGGCGTCGGGTCACCATGATAAGTAAGGTGTGGACCTATATGGTCGGTCAGCGTCCCATGGGCAGTAAGGTGTAATTCCAAATGTGCTTGTATGTTTTGTGTGGATTTGGACATCTTAAAGTATAGATCCAGAGGGGTTGAATTTGAGTCTCCATGGGCAAAAGATCTAGAGGGCTTCTGCTCGATATGTCTTAAGAGTATAATCCATACGTTTTGGTTTTTCTACATAGTTATGTGACCTTCTTTTATGTTCCGTCACGTGCAATGTAATCTGGTCTCCCCCGTCACCGAAAGGTGTTGTTTTGGGTATGGAGTTTTATAATCCATGTTTTCGGTGACATTTTGAGTATCGGTTGTTATCCATATCCTAAGGTCTTGGATATTGAATATTATCCATGTTTTTGGATGTTTTGGATGATATACTTTATCCACGTTTTCAGTATTTGGTTATTAAAGTATAAGTTATATTTTGCGTGAGTTTTGGGTTTTGGATTTATATTCGAATGGACGTTTTGTATCGTGGTTTTAATCACGAAGATGGTGAATGTTGGAAAAGAGATTGCTTTCAGACTTAATGTATTTTATTTTGGGAAATCACGTTTTAAATAACACTCTTAAAGTTTATTGTTTTACATATTTACGATGAAAACTCTTGAGATCACTAGGCGTTAGGCCTAACCTTTCATTTGTCGGCATGTGCATCAATTCCAGTTAGGGAATGGTTCTAGCAATACTATGAAGAGATGAGCACTAGTTTTACTCGAGGGTAAGTAGTTTGGTGAAGTCTTCCGCATTTTGGAGATAGTGACTGTTATTGGGTTTTTAGTAACACATGTCCCTATTATAGACTGTGTATAAAGATTGAATGGTGTTTATTGAGGTTTAACCTTAAATTGTTGTTGTAGATGAATCAGTTATCGATGTATTTAGAAATTTTTAAATTAGTTGCTATTTCCAGATTTGAGGGTGTTAGAACCTATTACACAACTAAAATCGATAACAAAGAACAACTAAAACTGGTAAGCTACTTATCCTCCTTCTAGTCCATGACTCCCGGGTCAAAGCTTCTCATTTCCCTTACACGAGCCTTCTATCTCACGCCTTCCTGAAATAGTTTTTAGTTTTTGAAAAGCGAGGGTTAGACCGAAAGGTCAAGTGAGTTCCCTTAAAATGGTTATCCAAGTCACAACAACATACGATAGAGTATATAAAATCATTTATAAACAATTTCGACTTTACCGATCACCACATAACAATACCCGATGTTGGCTCACACTGAAGTCACGCATAGGTAATAACGTGTCTGGCTCATACTGCCTTTACTTGGGACACACCCCCAATGGCATAAATGGGACACACCCCCCGATATGAGCACAGGCGGGACCCCCCCCCCGACTTAAGCCATAAGCATATCAACAACAATGTATGCATACATTTACGACATTCGACACAATAAGATAATTTATGTACTTTAAACAATCGGAGCATTTAAAACAACATAAGCATCACAACGTTTTGGTTAGGGAAACTCACCTGTTGCTTTTGCTTTATCCTTCGCACCCGCACTTGAGTCCTTAAACCGAATACTTATGAACAAGGAAGTTAGGGCGATAAGATACCCAAAACCCCAAAAAGGTACCACTACTAACTTCTTTCCCAAAAACCAAACCTAAAACCCCTCCCCCAAAACTCTTCCTACGGATCGTCCTCAGACCCGGGGGCTTCCCCCACTAGGCTTGGCCTTCCCTCAGTATCCGCCTCCCAGATCCACCAGGTCCCCTGACTCCCAGGTCCCCCGCTCTTACCCGACTCCCGGGCTCCTCTCTCCCGGGACCCCGCCTCCCGGGACGCCTGTAACACCCGCAATTTTTGGTATGTGATTACTAAACCTCGTGGCCTCTAATCCTTAGTGGTAATCCCTGTTATTGAGTATTAAAGACTATTTACGAACCCCGTTTACCGAATTGCTTTAATATGAGAAATCAGGCCGAATATCAGACGCGAACACGTGGGGGCGACAATACCCAGCGATTGTGACCGTGTCACTCTCGCCGTGGAAAAGTCGCAGGCTCGGGTCCCCCTATGGTACATATGAGGCGACCTTGCCAGACGATTGTGACCATGTCACTCTCGCCGTAGCATAGTCGGGAGAGGCCTACGGGTCTCGGTACGTGTCGGGCGACAATGCCCGCGACTGTGACAGATGTCACTGTCGCGGTAAGGCCTAGGATGAGTATTTAATGCCTAGGTCGATCTTTTCAGCCATTTATCACAACATTACCAAATTTTCTCTGCATTGAGGCGATTTTTCACCTACCAAACCTCCCTCCTCATTGATTTCAAACTAGGGTTGCCATGTTCATCCTCCAGATCTCACCTAGGGTTCTCTATCTTCTCAAGTTAAAGATCTAAGACTTGGGTCAAGCTAGTGTATCATTCTCCTACATCTATTTGGTGGTTCTTAGGTTTTGTCAAACCTCGTATTGTGAGTCAATCTACAAACTCCCTTCATTAAATACATGTATTAATGGTCATTAAAGGTTTATGTCAAAGCAAACTTCATTTTTCTACATTTGTTAACTTTGGGAAATTTAGGTCAAAATCTAGGGTTTTGGCCAAACTTGGTGTTGTGGGTGAAATGGTTATGAAGAGTAGTTTCATGCTCTTAGATGATAATATCTTTGTGATTTTGAAGGGTTTTTTGTGAAAAAAACACAATGGCTATTTTGTGAGTTATTGGCAAATAAAGGGCTTTCCTCTTTTTCATTGAAAGCTAATGTTGTAAATATTACATGGGAAATTTTACCATAAGATATATGGAATTTCATCGGGATAAACTATAGTGTAATGGATCCATAGGCACTAGTAGTATTATGTGATTCACATGGTGTTAATTATTTGGCTAGATGTGGGGTGATACTTGTGAGCTCGGGCTATAGACCGTGGGTGGTTGAATACGATAACCTTGTACTCCGTGATATCTATATTCTAGCGAGTGAGTCCTTCTTAGACCATTTGGGAGCTCGAACTATAGACCGTGGGTGGTTGAACTCGATAACCTTTGGTGTTATAATAGAAGCTCCATAACATTGATGTGTGACCTACTTTTGTGTTCCGTCACCTCAATGGTAAATCTGGGTCTCCCCCGTTTAATTGTGGAACCTTACTCCCTCCCAAGGGTGAACAAGGTCAAATCCATAAGTGAATCTTTGATAATATCACATACTAATATCAATTGCTCCTTTATATTGGTTTTACATGTTTGATCTCACTAGGCGTAAGCCTAACACATGTTTCTTAAATGTCGCGTATTTATAGGTTCCATTAGCGGTGGGGCTCGTAAAGATTGGGCACTATGGGTTGAGTGAATAGCGGAGACTTTTTGAAAGTAAATATTTTGAGGGATTAGCGTACAAAATGAAATAGAGTATTTTGGGAGATTTGATGACAATGGTTTAATTTAGATGCTTACGGCCTAGATTAGCTAGTTGTCATTTATAATTTCTGATTTTAGATGTTGTAAACGCATTAACTATTTTCCCCTTTTCTTAGGTGATCTCCGTTTATTTCAATCTTGTCATTGGATAGATTTAAGTTTAAAATTACCCCTATCTTTAAAGGCGTTGTATCTATTTCCAGGTTTATGGTTACTCAAATTATAGACGTCATATTGCAAACTTTTTAAATTTACTCTAAAATTTTAGGGTGTTACAAGTTGGTATTAGAGCTCTAGTTTAAGTGAACTAGGCATGAAGGCAAGATGTCTAGACTTAAGATCAGATTATTAAGTCATGATTTGTGAGATTGAGTAGAACTTCTAAGATAGGATGGTCTTAGAGTCGATGGAAATTACACTAATTGAGAATTGTGACGATGGTAATGAGAATCCTTGTGTATGATACATTCATAATTGCTCTTAGCTAATGCCATTATGAATATATTGTTACGTAAGCATGCTTAATGTACTATTGTCATGACAATTGATGAATGTAGAAGTATGTTTGTTTACGTTTCTCGTTTCTATTCTATTCTCACCTTTCGTTCCTTACGTGTGGCAGTCATTATGGTTAACACGAGGAGTAGACCGGGAGTCGAAGTAGAAGGTCAGGAGGCAAGTGTATCCAACCCTAATCAGTTGGATAGAGCCTTGAACGTTGTTCCTACGCTTTTGCCACCTTTGCTAGGTGGGGGAGTTGAATGCATCCCAAGAGTAACCTTGGCTTCCTCCAACCCCGTCATTCAGGAGGTGAAGCCTCAGGCGGAGCTGATGACTAATGGTATGCAAATGGTTACCTCTGCGATGGAGAACCAGCAGAAGGTTTTTCTGAATATGTTAGATGACCTAGATGACAGTCTGCGGAGGCATGGGACCGCTGCTAAGAATATAGTGGCGGGATCAGGTGGTACTAGTCACGGTGTGAGGATTGATGAGCATGTGGTCTGATAACTCTCAAATCTTGAGAGTTAATTCCTTTCTTTTCGTATTCATTTTACCATTTTTCTCCCATTTTGTCCCTTACCTCCTTCGTTTGGTCTTAATTGTTCAAACATGGTGATGAAGTCTCAAGATTGCAAAAATTCTGGTTTTACTAACTTTTTGTGCAGAACGTGGCCACCTTGTCACCACGTTGCGACATTGGCAAAAAATTTATGGATAAGTCTTGGCCATTTCTGGAAAAACTGCCTTTTGGAGAAGAGTAAAGAAGTTTATGCTCTTTCACAAGAATAATCAAGGAAGAAGACAAAAGGTGTAAGTCAAAGGAAGGTTCAATACTCCTCCTTAAAGCTACTTTTTATGATTGGTCACATCAACACTTCTTCTTCCTTGGGCTATAAATTGAGGCTTGGGAGGCACCATTTCAACATCATCAGTTCCAGGAGCATTTACTTTGATCTAGAGCTGAGCATTTAGTTTACTTTCTCTCTTTAAAGTTGTAGTGTAGTGCATTTAATTCTTGTAATTTCTTGTATCAGTTGTCGCCACGTTGTGGGCACTTTGGTGACAGCCTTTAAGTTTTATTTATGCAATTTATGTTCATGTATTCTCCTTCTTCTCTCATGTCTTTTATTTTTATTATGAACTAAACACCCCTTTGGGTGTGGGCATGAGCCAAGGCTAAGACAAGTAGGCAACACTTGGGTGTTGCCATCTTTGCTAACTCTTAGACTTGGTCGCTCGAGTCGGGACTTCAACTCAACGCGGACAAGCCGACCACTTGTTAGTGTTAATATTAGATCTTAGACCTCGAGAGGGGCGGATCCGAAATACGGCTTGAGTGATGCAAAGAAGATTTGAGAAAGTCTTTTATAACCGCGTAGAGATACGAGTTCTTGCATGACTTTAACTAAGGTTCGAAACTTCGGTCGATGTAGGTGTCACAAAGAGCTTTGGGCTCCTATATCCATACTGGTGGAACTGAAATCCTTAGAGGTTTATGTTAGGACTGAAAGTCCTGTGCGTTGAAAGTGGAATAAAGTATTTATAAGGGTTCAATATGTAATTAACTAATAGTTGTTTTAATTAGATGGGCCCAAGCCCATAAGCCCATTAGGCCTTGTAAGCCTAAATATATAAAGGCATATCTATTTCTTTTGTAAAGTAAGAAGTTCATAATTTCATTATTCAGTTTTCTAGTCATTAGGTTTACAAACCCTTATCAGAAATTCTCTCTGTACACCTAAACCCTTTGAAGTAATATCAATCATATGACTAGTTGCTGTGGCCTATAATATGTTCATCTTTGATTGCTGATTATTTTGTTTTGCACTGCACTGGGATCTACAATTGGTATCAGAGCAAATAGGCAAAAAGGTTTGATCCAGTAAAAAGGTTTGTCTAAAACCCTAAAATCAATTACTTGTGATAATTGCTTTATTTGCTTTAATTGATTGTTAGTGTTTGCATTCTGTGTTTATCTGATTAATCGATATCTGCAAAGTTAAGTTTTTGTGTCTGTGATTCGATCGAAATCTCTCTTCTGGAAAAATTAATAGCTATCGATCGAATCTGGAAATATCATATATTTGCAAACTATCGGTCTAAGTGAGTTCTCTATGTTATCGCATCCGGTCGATTTTTTTGATTATTTATTTGTGTTTCATTCGATCGAAGGATCGAAGTTTCTGTGGTTTTTGATCGCATCGGTTGAATTGATTTCTGTTGGTTTAATTGTGTTCATCGGTCGATTAAAGTTTCTGGGTTTGGTTTCGGTCGAATCCCAGAAATTCATCGTGTTCTTCGGTCGATTCATCGTGTTTATCGGCCTTATATGTTAATCGATCGTATCTGTTACGTGTGTTTATCGATATTATTGTTTTGACCGATAGTTATTCGACCCGAGCCTTCGACCGAGAGTTTGTAAACACCGGTCCTTACTTCGACCGGGTAGTTGTGATCTCCGGTCATTCCCTTCGACCGGACCTTAGCATTCCCCGGTCTTTCCCTTCGAACGGGTAGGTGCATCGACCGGACCTTAGTGGTTTCCGATCTAGCATTTGACCGATACTCGGCTATTTCGGTCTTCGTCCTTCGACCGGGTACTTGCTTACTCCGGTCTTACCTTCGACCAGTATCTCGCATATTCCGGTCTTTGCTTCGACCGGTACGGTTCATTCTCCGGTCTTACGTTTGACCGATATTCTGTTAGACCGTGTCCGGGTGTTTCTGTGTTTCTTCAATTTATTAGTATATTTGGATCATCCTGCTTGCCTAACGATCATTTTGCAGTGCATTTATTTTAGCCCCCGTACTTCAAGGATTCAGCGTGTCATTTGTGACCCTAAACTTTCAAGTTTCACATTTTGTCACTTTTGGTCCCTGCATTTTCAAGTTTCATCTCTCTTCAAAGTCGAAGCGAATATACTCTATTCGAAACGATCAAAATGATGAACCTACCAAGGTTGCGGTCCAAAAGAGAATACGAAGAGTGGAAAGCTGATTTTTTGTATTTTGTAGATGAAAATGAAGTGGGTCCCTATATCAGATTATCATTGACTGAAGGAGAGAACCAATCCCAAATTCCGCCAGAAGCTTCTCCTGTGGAAAAGGAGCAAAGAGAGAGTGCCAATAATTATGCTAGAAATTATATGACACATAGTATTTCGTGTGAATTTATTAGTGACATTTTCAGTGAAATTATTGGTCAAATAAATTCTAACAAAATGACAGGAAAAGAGCTGTGGGATTGTACTGAATGGTTGGTGTTAGGGACAAAGGGTTTATTAACAGGAAGAGAATTGGAAGCTGAGAACTCTGAGCTAAAAGGAAATATCTCTATTTTGGAAGCTAAAACTCAGCAAATAGTCTCTGTTGAAAGTTCTAAGGAAAAGATTTTTGAACTGAAAGATGCAAATGCAGATCTTCAAAAGCATTTATCTGATTTGGAGCAACTGCTTGCTAAACATAAATCTGATTTTGAGACTAAAGAGAAATCTTTCGCAAAGAAGTTCTCAGAATTCTCGAGAAAATGTGTTGATGAGAAGAAAGAAGTTGAGCTGAAATGCATAAAACTTTCTCAGCAAGTTTCTGATTTTCAGAAAGTAATCATTCTAGAAAGAGAGAAGTTTGCCAAAGAGAAGAAGGCCATTGAACAAAAGAATGTTGGTGTCTTCAAAGAAATATTTGGCCAAAGAAACAATGTTGAGAAGGGATTTGAAGAAGAAAGAAGCTTGTTTGAGACTGAGATCAAAAAGCTTACTGCCAAGTTATCTGAACTATCTGAGAAGGCACTAAAAGAGCAGAAAACGAAGTCTGAGTTCACGAAGAAGATTGACCTGCTTGTTCAAGAAAGAGACAACTTCGCTTCAACGATTAAAGTGCTTGAGAAGTCTGTATCAAGCTCAAATCAGAAATCTGTCTCTACACAAAGGTCAGTTAAATCTTTTGATCAAATTCGTAAAACTAACCTTTTCTATGATAGCAATATAGATGGTTCAGGTACACGCTCTAGAAGAAAGAGATACAAAGATGAGGAACTGGTCTGGAAGAAGAAACCAGTTGAAGATGAGCTGAAAGAAAAAGAATCATGTGTACATGTGGTCAATGCCAAGAAGAACAAAGTGCATAAAGGTAAACCCGATTATATCTACTCGAGAGATCAATTACTCAGGTTATCAGGTAAGAAATACCACTGTTCTTATTGTCATACACATGATCACATTCACAAAACCAGTGATCATTTCTGGTATGGTTCTTATTCTATATCTCCTACAAGAACTGCAACTAACATTTCTGGACCCAAATACCAGTGGGTACCAAAGAAGAAAAATGATTCTGTGTTGCAGGCACCACATGTCAAGGGGGAGTAAGAAATCAATGGCTCTTGAATAACACAGTTCAAGAGCCGCACCTCAATGTCAAGATTATGGCTTCTAAGTAAATCAGCTTAGAACCCGGACTTCAACGATGTTTGGCTTCTGATTACAACAGATCAGGACCCGTTCTTCAATGTTCAGACTTGGATATTCTGCAAATACCCAGGGGGAGCTTATCTGATATATATCTTTTTATCATGATTTGAAGGGGAGCTTAAAAGTAAGTATCTTCTGATCTAGATCTCTGATTGTTTGAAAGAAGAACAACTTTCGAACATGAAAAACGTGTTCTGAAATGTTCAAACCACTTCTGGTTCTCAAAAGATTTTATGAATTCAGAAGTGTGAGTTTAAATGTTTTTCACTTTTTGAGCTTTAATGTTTATCTGACTGTGTGTTTCTAAAGATCAATACTTGTGTATTATCTTGTCCTTATACTGTAACGTATTCACACACACAAGTTCAGTACTTCATTTGTATTTGTTATTACCATGTCTCATAACGAACCAATTTTTCGATGGTAATACCCCCGTTTGAAATTCAATGTTGTTGAACATCAATCATAATCTTGTGCGTTCATTGCAAAATTGTTTATATTTGTTCATATAAACAAAATATCCAATTCTTTGTTACCCTAACTAGTTTCGTTGATCTGATTGATACATTGTCAGATTTTCAAAGTTCAATTGCTCAAATCTTTTGAGCATACTTTTTGACAGCGTTATCTCATTTTGTGCTTCATTGTACAAGTTAAACTGTTCAGTGTTTACTTGTGTACAAGTTAAACTGTTGAGCAATGATTTTTTAGGACTTACATGGGATTTGTGTGAGAACTTAAACAGTACTTCCATGGATTCACGTTAACCAGTGTTTCCTACCCCGGAAGTTATCCTAGAGTGATTTGAGGGGTGAGGGGTCTTATATCAAAGAGTGGGGGAGATAACTCATCGGGTTGAGTCTTTCTCATTGTGTGGAACGGAAAAATTGAAAAGAGAGTTTGGTTAGAAGTGAGCTTTAATGTTAAAAAGAAAGAGGGTGTGAGAACAGAGTTAAAAGAATATCAGAACTCTGTACCAACCACTTTCTGAGCCGGACAACCACATATTCTGATTGGTTCACATTCTTTGGTGATCATCATTGAAAAAGGCACCTAGCCCATGCCAACTCTTGCATTAACCCCACCAACCACTCGTTTCTTTCTTAACAAAGAAATGTTTCATTTTCTTTGGGGACGCAACATATCTACTATCTAGTCTTCACTCGGAAGATTTTAATATTGAAAAAGAAAGAAAGTTGCCCCACCTTCGCACCTTTTTCATGCACATTGAGTCTGTGTAATATCTGTTGCTGTATCAACAGTTTACACAATTTGAGCCTGATGTAGCTAAGTAGCTTCAATCATTTCTACACTTTCACGAGCGCACAAGGAATGAGTTTTCTTGTCATAACATTCATAGAAAATTCCTTTGTGGTTTTTCGATGATTGAATGGAAGCCCTGGGGGAGTGAACATCACAAAAACTCCTTTCCAACGTACATCCGTTGTACAAAGTGGCTCAGTGCTACTTACAGACATACTAACTGTATCATTTGTTGATTCAAGTTTTCAATTCTTATTATATCTGAATTTGAAAAGATTCAGATATATATATTTCATGAATTGGCGGATACTCAGATCAAAATGCGGAGAATGTCATCTTATCATAAAGGGGAGATCAAAGAATATGTTGAAATTGAAAAGTTTTGATGATCATGATGCTCACAATCATCAAAAAGAGGGAGAAATGTTTACAATGTTCAATTTCAAAGTTTTAAAGAAAGAAAGTCAGTTCTAAAGACTGTCTAGAGATCAAGGAGATGAATATATGATTTTAATGCTACAAGTTTCTTCATTATTCCTCCTACGAGCTGATTGAAACAAGTTCTTAAGTTGAAAGTCTATTCAACTCGTGGTTCAAAGACAGATTCTTTGTTTTAAACTGAAGAAGCACCATGGAATGTCAAGTAACTCTCACATTATTTTTCTTGTGTGTTGATCCGATGTGATTGAGTTTCTACAGTTAAAAGCTGCTTGATAGTGCGTTCAGTCGAGGCTACTGGACATTGAATCTGGTTACAAAGTTGATACTATGAAGATCAAGAGCTTTATTCAAGGGGGAGCGTGGAAAGTCATGAAGACATACAACACCAAAGTTCTTCAAAGATTCAAGAGGGAAAGAAGATCAAGGCCTAAAGTTTTTCACGTTGATAAATGCTTTATTCAACTTTAGGGGGAGATTGTTAGGACTGAAAGTCCTGTGCGCTGATAGCGGAATAAAGTATTTATAAGGGTTCAATACGTAATTAACTAATAGTTGTTTTAATTAGATGGGCCCAAGCCCATAAGCCCATTAGGCCTTGTAAGCCTAAATATATAAAGGCATATCTATTTCTTTTGTAAAGTAAGAAGTTCATAATTTCATTATTCAGTTTTCTAGTCATTAGGTTTACAAACCCTTATCAGAAATTCTCTCTGTAAACCTAAACCCTTTGAAGTAATATCAATCATATGACTAGTTGCTGTGGCCTACAATCTGTTCATCTTTGATTGCTGATTATTCGGTTTTGCACTGCACTGGGATCTACAGTTTACTTAGTTAAGTCGGCAAGTCTTGAGTTGGCTAAAGTGGTGACTTTGTGGGTGCAACGTGGCCACGTTCCGAGGAAACTCACTTTCGAGAGAAAGGTTTTTTTTTAAGATATTGTGTGTCATTTTGTTTCTGACCATATTGTTACTACATCAGTCTTAGTTAATGCTTGTACCCACATCCTACCTCTTATCTTGTTAATCCCTTTTAATCGTTGTTTAGTTTGCTAAAACTCAAAAATATTGATATTGTTCTCAAAACTCAAACAAGCACTAGAAGTTCATGAAAGTTCTATGATTCTTAGTTGACTAGTCCCTATGGAAACGGTCTTGGTACTCTACCACTTTATTACTTAATAGCGATCATAGTGTCCGGTGTGTACTTGCACCACCACTGTGGCAACATAGTGGCCACGTTGTGGACCTATACGATTTTCCGCTATCATGGTCACTGATGCCAGGCAAGGTGGTAAGACCTGCACCTACAAATCCTTCCTCTACAACAGACCGCCCGAGTTCTCTGGATCTGAGGACCCAGTTGTGTGTATGAACTGGATCCAGGAGACTGAGCAAGCTTTCGACTCCAGTGAGTGCGGAGAGGGTCAGAAAGTTAAGTTTGCTTCTCAGATGCTTCGGAGACCTACTCTCAAATGGTGGAACATCACCAAGTCTACCCTAGACGCCACCATCCTAGCTCAAATGTCATAAGCTTTGTTCAAAAAGAAAATCATGGAGGAATACTATAATGAGAGGGCCATCGATCTTATCGAAGTAGAGTTCTGGGCCCTCAAGAAGGGTAACAAAACAGTTAAGGAGTATACACGTCTATTCCTTGAAAAACTCGACCTTGTGGGGCACGTGCTCTAAGTGAAAAGTAGAAGATCAAGGCCTACCGGCCGATATGATGGCCATGGTCCGAAAATATAAGGCTTCCACTCTCCGTGAAGCCATCGAAGAGGCCAAACTCATGAAAGACGTGTATGCCCGCAAGAAGGAAGAGGAAGAATCAGTACCGGTAGATAAGATGAATTGGGAAGGTAATTTCGGGTCTTTCAAGCGACCAAGACCATTCCTCCACAACAATCGAAGCAATGAATCGAAGAAGGAGGCTAGGTGGTGCCCAAAGTGCAAGAGTAAGCATTTGGGCCTGTGCCACTCGAAGCCCGACTCTTGTTACAAGTGTGGCAAGCTCGCCCACAGTTAGAAAGATTGCCCGGTCAGAGGGCCGATTTGCTTTGAATGTCGAGAATCGGGCCACTTCCGCAATGAGTGCCCAAAACTCAAGGCGGGAGGAAATTCGGGGAAGAAGGGAGACATACCAAGAGTACCGGGAAGGGCCTTCTAGATGATGACCGAGGAGGCTAAGGCATCGACTGGTGTGGTGTAAGGTACGTTCCTTGTTAACTCTGTGCCTGCACATATTCTTTTTGATTCTGGTGCAAGTTATTCCTTCATATCTATGTCCTTCCAATCAATATTGCCTATGACTGCTAGTACTTTAGAGGAATATCTAGTGATGGAAATAGCCAATGGTAGTCGAGTCATGGTTAGCCAAGTCTATGACAATTGTGTATTGTAAATCGAAGGGAAGAAATTTCCGATAAAACTCTTTCCCATGTCTATTGGTGGATTTCACTTGATCGTCGGGATGGATTGGTTGGGAGAGAACCAAGCGGAGATCCTTTGCTCTAAAAAGTTGATCTGTATTCCGTTAGAAGGTGGTGAAGCGGTGCTAGTGTATGGGGAAAGAAGGAAAGGAGAAGTAGCAGTCATCTCTATGGCCAAAGCGCGCAAGTGTTTGGTGAAGGGGTGTACGTTTTACTTAGCATACGTGATGGATGCCAAATTAGAGAAGAAGAAATTGGAGGATGTCAAGGTTGTTTACGAGTTTCTAGATGTGTTTCCCGACGAACTACCCGGACTACCATCCAGTCGACAAGTCGAATTCTGAATAGATCTGATTTTGGGGGCCTCTCCGATCGCTAGAGCGCCTTACCGCTTAGCGCCCTCGGAGATTCAAGAAATGATGTCCCAATTTCAAGAACTCCTAGAGAAGGATTTTGTGAGGCTGAGCTCGTCGCCTTGGGGAGCTCCGGTCCTATTCGTATAGAAGAAGGATGGCACGATGAAAATGTGCATAGACTACCGAGAACTGAACAAGGTAATTGTGAAGAACAAGTACCCACTCTCGAGGATCGTCGACCTGTTCAATCAACTTCAAGGGGCGGAGTGCTTGTCAAAGATTGACCTTCATTCGGGATATCACCAGGTAAAGGTGAGGGTAGAAGATGTGGCGAAAACCGCATTTAGAACACGTTATGGCGATTACAAATTTCTTGTGATGCCATTCAGGTTGACGAACGCGCCGGGGGTGTTCATGGACTTGATGAACCGAGTATGTCGACCGTTCCTCGACAAATTTGTAATCGTGTTCATTGATGATATACTCGTCTACTCCAAGGACGAGGCACATCATGAGCAACACCTTCGGGAAGTTTTGGAAGTGTTGAGGCGGGAGAAGTTGTATGCGAAGTTCTCCAAGTGTGACTTTTGGCTAGAGGAGGTCCAATTCCTGGGCCATGTAGTCAACCGTGACGATGTAAAGGTGGACTCGTCCAAGATCGAGGTGATGATGAATTGGGAACCACCAAAGAGCCCGTCTAAAATTCGTAGCTTTTTGGGCCTAGCGGGATACTACCGGAGGTTCATCCAAGACTTCTCAAAGATTGCCTCTTCTTTGACAGCCTTGACCCGCAAAAATGTGAAGTTCGTATGGGGGGAAGCTCAAGAGAAAGCCTTCCGAACACTTCAAAAGAAGTTGTGTGAGGCTCCGATTCTTTCATTGCCCGAAGGATCTGAAGATTTTGTGGTCTACAGTGATGCATCCAAGATGGTTTTAGGTTGGGTGTTGATGCAACAAGGCAAGGTGATCGCCTATGCGTCGAGACAACTCAAGGAGCATGAAAAGAATTATCCAACCCACGACTTGGAACTGGCGGCCATAGTGTTCGCTTTGAAATTATGGTGACACTACCTATACGGCACCAAATGCACATTGTTCATGAACCACAAGAGATTGAAGTATGTATATGATCAAAAGGAGTTGAACATGAGACAACGGCGTTGGTTGGAACTACTAAAGGACTACGATTGTGAATTACTCTATCATCCGGGAAAGGCGAATGTAGTGGCGGACGCCTTGAGCCGGAAGGAGTATAGCGGCGGTATACGAGCCACGCTCGCAAGGGTAGATGTGGTGTCCAACTTAAATGATCAAATAAAGTCCTCTCAAAGAGAAGCCTTGCGCGAGGAGAATCTCAAGAGCGAGGTGATGGTGAAGCAACAATCACTAATGACCGAAGACGGCCGTGGGTTAAAATTGTACCAAGGTCGTATCTGGGTGCCCAAGATTGGTGGTAATCGAGAATTGCTCTTAGAAGATACGCACAAATCCAAGTACTCCATCCACCCGGGAAGTACCAAGATGTATAGAGACTTGAAACTGACATATTGGTGGCCCGTCATGAAATTGGATGTGGCAAACTATGTGGAAAGGTGTGTGACATGCTTGCAAATGAAAGCAGAGCATCAACGACCCTACGGTAGTCTCCAATCCTTGGAGATTCCGGAGTGTAAATGGGAGCACATCACGATGGACTTCGTGACCAAGTTGCCAAAGACGCTAAGAGGGCTCGACAAGATTTGGGTAATAGTCGACCGATTGACAAAAAGTGCCCACTTTTTGGCAATGCAAGAGACGTTGTCCATGGATAAACTTGCCAAGTTATACATCGATGAAGTCATATTGAGGCATGTGATACCGTTATCAATTGTATCTGACTGAGACAGCCGTTTCACTTCCAATTTCTGGGATGGGCACTTGTAACACTCTGGAATTTAAGCGGAAATAAAAATAGAAATTTCTACAATAAGACATTTGAAAAATAGCAAAATCTGTCGCCCTAAAATAGGGGATAATTTAAACCTGTGAAAAGGTATGGAAATTCAATCCAAGTGTGTCATCCCATAACGGGGTATAAAGTAAGGCATTTACAATCACAAAATGAAACATAAAACGACAACCTAATAATCTAAATTTGGTTAACTAGATTATGGTCGGGTGTCGCAATCTTCCAAAAGTATATCTTCAAAAAAATCAATGTATGTTGGTCACTATGTTTCCTCAAAAGACCACTCATGACCCCAAGGTCGTACCCTCAGTCCCGGCGTACCCCACCACTAAGATGACCTGTCAGACATGATAACAAAGAACAAGTGTTAGGCTAATGCCTAGTGAGAACAAATCAAACAGGAATGGAAGTACTAAACCCATTCGGAGTCACGCGGAGGATATAGCCATGAGCTAAAACCAATAAATCAAACAAGCCATTAGTGATTAAAACATGGTACAAATAACACCAATCACATAATGAGCTCAACTCCTTTAAGTCTATTGCTCGAAAACATCAAGTCAACCCCTCTAGGTCTATTCTTGAGAGTTCCAAAACGAGGAACTCTAGCACAAGAGAATTACACCTTACTGCCCATGAGACGCTGCCCGACCGTATAGGTCCACACCTTACTTATCATGGTGACCCGATGTCTATTCCGTGCTAAAATGGCGAACCTAATGTCCAAAACGGGGACATAGGAACACCGTGCCTATGGATCCATCGCACTGAAGACCAAAAACCAAAACATGCTAGCACATATAAAACTCATATTAAATCATTCATATAAATGGATCATATGTATAAGGGTACTAACATAAAATCTTGGCTCCCGTAAATGAGCAGACATGGAAATATAACCCGTCAACAATATACCATATACATTCCATTTTAAGAGTCAAAATTATGATTTGTTAATCCAATACTATCATTTTCCAAAACCCTAATTTTTCCACTTTCGGTCATCAACATCCCATAGGGAAGAAAGTTGAGATTCATAAATGTAGAGAACATAAGAGCTTAGAGATCTTATTTTTGAAATACAACCTTCATTATTATACAAAAACCCCCAATGTTCCAAAACATACTTATATGTCAAATTACACATAAATCCCAATGTATGTATAGGAAACATCAAAAAGAGTTACAACTAGCAATCCTTAATAAATATGTAGGTTAATGTAGATCCCAGATACAGTGAAATCACGAATAATAATTAATCAATGAAGAACAATGAATGAGCCACAACTTCTAGTCATATGATTGATATTCAATAAAGGTTTAGGTTTACAGAGATAACTTCTGATCAACTAATGTAAACCTATGACTAGAATAATGAATACGTCTAAACCTCTCTTCTAACCTAAAACTAGGTTTAGAAACACTTTAAATATGGACATATCGGGCTAATGGGCTTTGAGGCCCAATTACAAAGACTTTCAACTGATAACAATTCAACCCCTTATAAATGTGTTATACAACTTTCAACGCACTAGGACTTTCAGTCCTAACAATCTCCCCCTAAAGTTGAATAAGGAATTTGTCTTTTTGAAAGCTTCAGGCTTTGATCTTCTTTCCCTATTGAATCTTTGAAAAACTTTGGTGTTGCTTGTCTTCATGTCTTTCCAAGCTCCCCCTTGAATAAAGCTCTTGGTATTCATAGTTTCAACTTTGTAACCAGATTCAATGTACAATAGCATCGACTGAACGCACTATTGAGCAGCTTTCAACTGTAGAAACTCAACACATCGGATCAACACACAAGAAATATATTGTGCGAGTTACGTGACATTCCACAGAGCATCTTCAGTTTAATAACAAAGAATCTGTCTTTGAACTGCGAGTTGAATATGCTTTCAGCTTAAGAATTTGTTTCAATCAGCTCGTAGAAGGAACAAACTTGTAGCAAACACCACATGATACGGGATAGAAGAACCAATAAAATAATTTCTGCTCAACTGCAATCTTTGAATCTAAATGCTTTTCAACCTCAGATATAAGAAATTTTGTTATTCCCCCTCAAATTTTGCTAACTCCCCCTCAACGCGATAATATGTGTCTTTGAATTGTGTGTCGTTCTCCCCCTCATGATGATTAGGAGAATCCTGAGTATCATGTATCTTCAAAGACTAACCGAATGAGTAGCAAAATATTAGTTAAAACGATTCAATGACCAAGGGTAACAGCTAATACAGAAACACAATAGTAACTGTTATAACAACAATTGAAATAATTGTGTGGCCTATTTTCAGAGTTGGCAAAGATGTATCTCTGATAGGACTTCCAGTTATCACTGAAGTAAAATATTAAAAAATTACTTCTCAAACTGTTCTGGCAATATCACAAAGATATGCAAGGGGAATCACAAAGATTCGTGCGTGTGTGAAAGAAGTATAATTTAAATCGATTAGGCTCAAAGATTGATTCAACCTGGGACGCATGTTAGAAATCAATAGACTCGGTGAGATGAATATGAAGTTCGGAGACCGGAGCTGATGTCCCCCTTTTTCAATATCTAAGACCTCTGAGTGAGGAATAGATAGATTATGTGCTAAATCGCCATGTTTATATGAAACAAGTATCTTTTGAGAGATACTTGAGTGGTTGGGTGGGGTGACACGAGTTATCGACACTGAGTCCATATATGTTTCAATATTCATCTCCAAAGAACGAGAACGAATAGATTATGTGGTAACCCGGATAACTGACTCAGTTTGGTAAGGACCAATAATTCTTTTAAGTCCTGTCACATCCTCACCTTTTTTTTAAATCACTCTGAACTCATCTATCAATCTAGACCCCTCACTGATATCTATGAATTGAATGTGTTTCTTGGGTAGGTCCTTTCGGTTATGGATTGACCATAGAAACATTAAAAACCCTAAACACTCCTTTAACTCACCAAGATAAAACATTGAAGTACAATTTCTGATTTGAGATAATCAGAAGTCAAAAACATTTAAGAACGAGTCCTGAACTGAAGTGTTCAGAAGTCGATATGAAAATTTAAACAAAAAACATGGTACTCCCCCTCAAAAGATGGCCTAACCCTTGATTGTAGTCATGTGATGTGAATAATCTGAATTAAATCACACATGACATTCCTGCAAAACAGATTAAGAAGGTTTTGGTTTTGGTATCCATGCTGTGATGGATCCTTGATGGTTAATTGCCTTGGCTTTGAAGCTATTAAACTGAGGATTGGGGATGCTATAAGTACCATACCAACTATTAACGTACCTTGGATGCACAAAGTCACTCTTTCCACAGTAAATGCAACAGATCGTTTGTCGGCGCAGACTGATCAACTTTCCTGTAGAATAAACATAAGTGGGTGAATCAGTTTTGGAAATAGATGACTTTGCATCAACTACAGGAGAATCATGAGACTTGTTTCCATCACTACTTTCTGTAGTTGGTTTCTTTCTCCAAACCATCTTGACTTTTCGAAACACTTGATTATTTGAATCATCAACAAGAGAATTATAGAAAAGATTTGAAGGGCGAATCCGATCTTTTGAAAATTCATTTGATTTGACAGATTTCTTCGAAGAGTTAGTTGTAGAAGGTGAACTTGAAGAATAAGGAGACTGAACAACAGTATTGGGACTGGCTTGTTCAGATAAATCGACTTTAAGATTTATTTCTTCAAGTTTCTTGACTTTTGCAGATAAAACATTTATTTCTTCTAGAATCAAGTCAAATTGTTTTTGTAAATCGGATTTTACCTTCTGTTCTTTCAAAATCTCTGTTGTTAATTCAGATAATTTCTTTGAAAGCTTATGAATCTCAGTTTCGAAAATCTTTCTTTCAGTTTCAAAATCCTTTTCTATACTGTTGCGTTTATCAGATATCTCTTTAAAAAACGCAACATTCTTCTTTTCAAACATTTCATTTTCACTCTCAAAAACTTTTCGATCTTTCTCAAAAGAATCTCTCTCAATTGTCAAAACGTTTTCAAAATCAGAAATCTGTTTTGAAAGTTTCGCATTTTGAGCCTAAAAAATCTTTCTTTCATTGAAAACTTTCTTTGAAAGCTCGAGAATCTTTCTTTCAAGATTCTTCCTTTCATTTGAGAAATGGACTTTTTCTTGTTAAAAAACATCAAGTCTTTTCTTCAGATCCAGGTTTTCACTCTCCACATCTTTACGTTTCTCTTCCAGTTCCAGTGTCTTCTCTTCTCGTGCTTCAAAATCTGCAACTTTTTGTTCGAGTTCATATATTTTCTTTGAAGCTTCAACACTTGTTGGATCACTTTTCTTTATACCAGCTTCTCTTTCAAGATCTGATATTCTCCTTTTCAGCTCAAAGTTTTTATTTTTCAAAGATTTTTTCTCAAATATAGTCAACAGAGAATTAGCCTCCGCCTTCAATTTTGAAACCTCAAGATCGTCATTAGTTTCCTTCAGAATGCGAATTTTCTCTTCCAAATCTCTAATGATTTTCATCATATCTCATTTTGAAGTATCAAGATGAAGCAAATGAGTCATTGTTACCTGTAAAGCTTGATATCCAGGGACTGAACTTGACAAGAGATGAAACTTGAAAGTTTAGGGATAAAAATGACAAACTTTGAAACTTTGAAGTACGGGGGCTAAAAGTGACACAAACTAAAACTTAAAACTACAAGGACTAAAAGTGACATAAGATAAAACTACTAACTAGAGGGACTAACAGTGCAAAATTTGAAACTTCTAACGGACTTAACTGAAAACTAACGAAATTGGACTAATAATGAAATAAAACTAACCAAACTAACAAACTAACGGGGCTAACGGAGAAAGGACCAAAAAGTAATGAATTAACCGTCACTTAACGGAAAACTCCGAAATGAGACGCACCTGCAAAACTCCGAAACGGTTAGAAATAATCAATGCAATACGATCGTTAAAGCTCCCTGATCAGTTCTTAACAGATTAAAATTCAACAGGTCAACCCACGATCACAAACGAACCAACCGAAAACTTTTCGAAAAACGATCGAAAACTTAAAAAATCAGTATGGGTTAAAACTTTTCGACCAAAAATGATCGTTTATGTTCCCTTAAGCTCCCTCAACTGATTAAATCTCGAAACAATCTCTCAAACTTTCGAACGAAGCAACCGAAGATTTTTCGACAACCGAACGAGAATTTAAAAACTTGATATGGATGAAAATTTTACGATCAAAATCGATCGTTTAAGCTTTGTAAACAACCCTTACCTGTTGAAAATTGAAAAAACTTTGTCCACGGTTACACCGAACCAACCGAAAAGCTTTTCGACAAACCGATCGAAACCTCTTAAAAATTGAAAAGCTTTTCGACAAACCGGGTGCGAGGCACCGGTCGGGGAGGGACCGGTCAGGGAGGGACCGGGAGCGAGGCACCGGTCGATCGGGGAGGCACCGGTCGTTAGCGATGGATGTATGATATATATATATATATATGAAATGAATGGCTACGAGATTATATAATTCAAAGCCACACAATAGAAGAGCAACCAATCAAAGTTATCATATTTATACTAGCCGCCGATTAGAAATGAAATTCACCGACCCACTTACAGTTTAAGTTGCAAATTTAAAAAACAACTCACTTGCCCAACCCGGTCGAAGGACACCCCGGTTAAAAGGAACACCCCGGTCGACTTGAACCTGGTCGATAACAACCCGGTCGACTTCAACCCGGTCAAAGATAACACGGTCCGGGAGAGGTTCTTCGATAAAAACGCGATAGCCAGATAACTTTAATCAGATTAATCAACGAATCAAATCTTAAAGCAAGAACGTTAAGTTTCAGAAAATCGACCAACTCAAACACTTAACCCAAAAAATCAGGAAATCTATTAATCAGACTTAAAGAGCTTCCCAGAAAATCGAATTCAAAGAAAATCGACAGATAAAGACTTAACTCAGATATTCATATAAATAGATGTTGAAGAAAATCGATATGACCACAACCTTCGATATGAGCCCATAACTCGATATAAACCCAGAACACAGAAAATCGAATATAGCAAAATAAGTGATTAAAGGGTTTTAGACAAACCTTTTTTATTGTATCGAATAAAATTAATTCGATCCTGCTCTGATACCAATTATAGATCCCAGATACAGTGCAATTACGAACAATAATTAATCAACGAAGAACAATGAATGAGCCACAACTTCTAGTCATATGATTGATATTCAATAAAGGTTTAGATTTACAGAGAGAATTTCTGATCAGCTAATGTAAACCTATGACTAGAATAATGAATACATCTAAACCTCTCTTCTAACCTAAAACTAGGTTTAGAAACACTTTAAATATGGACGTATCGGGATAATGGGCTTTGAGGCCCAATTAAAAAGACTTTCAACTAATAACAATTCAACCCCTTATAAATGTGTTATACAACTTTCAACGCACTGGGACTTTCAGTCCTAACAGTTAAGGGTAGGAAAACTCACCTTGTAGAGTTTGTAGAAACCCTAAATGATTATTCTTGAAAGGAGAGGAAAAATGACACTTGATCTTGATACTCAACCTCCTAAACACAACCACCAACCTAAATCAACCCAATAAATGCATAAGAACCTTGCATTTACTAGAAATCAATGAGGGGGAAAGTAAACCCTACCTTTGGCTCTTCCAAAATCGTCTTCAATAAATCTCAAATACAATTAATGAGAAAAAGGGGAGAAATCCCGTTTATGAACTGCAGATACTCTCCCGCGGCTTTGGCCGTGGCTACGAAGTCGCATTGTAAGTCGCGCGTGTCCCTGGGCCTGCGGACTCCAGTGAGTCCCGCGGCTTTTGGTCGCGTCCTCCAAGTCGCGCGGTAACCCGCGTAAGCCACTGGAGTTGCCTCAACTCCTAAAATCTCAAATACATCAGGTTTTTCGATGCAACGGTTTCCCTCATCGACTCTAATCTCGGAGAGTGAGATAACACTCTCCTCCTCCTCCAGGCATTTACGAAGGTAGCACACATGAAATGTGCTATGGATTCCCTTCATCTCTGGAGGGAGTTCTAGTTGATTGGCTTGAAGTCCTATACGCTTAACCACCGTGAAAGGTCCAAGGAAACGGGTCTTGAGCCGCCGGATAATACCTTTCCAAGGGGACACTTTCCAAGGGGACACTTTCAACATAACACGGTCACCCACTTGAAACTCCATCGGTCGCCTTTTCAATGGGACACTTTCAACATAACACGGTCACCCACTTGGAACTCCATCGGTCGCCTTTTCTTATCGGCATAACTTTTCTGCCGGTCTTGAGCCACCTTTAGACGCTCGCGTATACGCTTCACTTTGTCCGCCGTCTCTTGCACAATTTCAGGCTCGACAAACTGCTTTTCTCCTGCTTCAAGCCAACACACGGGAGTTCGGCATTTGCGACCATACAATACTTCGAACGATGCCATTCCAATACTTGAGAGGTAGCTATTGTTGTACGTGAACTCCACCAAAGGTAGATGCGAGTCCCAACTACCCCCGAAGTCGATCACACAAGACCTCAACATGTCTTCAAGTGTTTGAATTGTCCTCTCACTTTGACCGTCGGTTTGGGGATGGTAGGTCGTGCTCAACTTCACGCGCGTACCCAATTCCTTTTGTAATCCATCCCAAAAATGTGACGTGAACCGACTATCGTGATCCGAGACAATCGATAACGGCACACCATGACGTGATATCACTTCATCAATATACAACTTTGCCAGTTTGTCCATAGGTAAAGTCTCCCGCATGGCTAAGAAATGAGCACTTTTAGTCAAACGGTCTACTATCACCCAAATGGTGTCATGACCGCACAAGGTCCTTGGCAATTTCGTCACGAAATCCATCTGTGATGTGCTCCCACTTCCATTCCGGAATCTCCAAGGACTGTAGACTTCCGTAAGGTCATTGGTGTTTGGCCTTCACTTGCAAACAGGTCACACATCGCTCCACATAGTGCGCCACATCAAGCTTCATGACCGGCCACCAATAATGAAATTTCAAGTCTCGGTACATCTTCGTGCTTCCCGGATGGATAGAATACTTTGATTTGTGCGCATCCTCGAGAAGAAGTTCTCGATTACCCCCGATCTTAGGCACCCAAATTCGCCCGTTGAAAAGTTTCACCCATCGACTATCTTCAGTCAATAGAATATGTTGTTTTGTCATGACTTCTCCTTTGAGGTTTTCTTCTAGTAAGGCCTCGAATTGCGATATCTTGATTCGGTCGATGAGCGTTGAAGTTAACTCAATTCGTGCGAAGGTAACATGGGAATTTCCTTCGTAGTCTTTCCGACTCAAAGCGTCGGCGACGACGTTTGCCTTACCCGGATGGTAAAGCAACTCGCAGCCATAGTCCTTTAGTAGCTCCAGCTACCTCCGTTGCCTCATGTTCAACTCCTTTTGATCAAATATGTGTTTCAGACTCTTGTGATCCGTGTAAAGAGTGCACTTTGTACTGTAGAGATAATGTCGCCACAATTTTAATGCGAACACCACCGCTGCTAGTTCCAAATCATGCGTAGGATAGTTGACCTCATGAACCTTGAGTTGTCTCGACACATAAGCAATCACCTTCCCTCTTTGCATAAGAACACAACCCAAACCTATTTTCGACGCATCGCTATACACCACGTAATCTTCCGTCCCATCGGGTAAGGATAGGATTGGAGCTTCGCAAAGCTTCCTTTGTAGAGTTCGGAACGCCTTCTCTTGACTCTCGGTCCAAACAAACTTAACATTCTTACGCGTTAGGGCTGTCAACGATGAAGCTATCTTCGAAAAGTCTTGAATGAATCTTCGGTAGTATCCCGCCAATCCTAGAAAGCTTTGGATTTCAGACGGGATCTTGGGAGGTTCCCAGTTCATTATTGCCTCTATCTTCGTGGGATCTACCTTCACTCCTTCCTTTGTGACCACATGGCCCAAAAATTGTACTTCTCGAAGCCAAAAGTCGCACTTCGAGAACTTCGCGTAGAGCTTCTCCCGCTTTAACACTTCTAAAACCTCCCGAAGGTGATGCTCGTGATCTGCTTCATCTTTGGAGTACACAAGAATATCATCGATGAATACAATTACCGACTTGTCAATGAATGGCCGGAACACTTGGTTCATCAAGTCCATAAATATTGCTGGTGCATTAGTTAGGACGAACGGCATCACTAAAAACTTGTAATGACCGTATCGCGTCCTAAACGCCGTCTTTGGAATTTCGTCCTTCGCCACCTTCACCTGATCATATCCCGATCGTAGATCTATCTTGGAGAAGTAACCCGCGCCTTGCAGTTGATCAAATAAGTCGTCGATCCTCAGGAGCGGATACTTGTTCTTCACTGTAACCTTGTTCAGTTCTCTATAGTCGATGCACATTCTCATTGAGTCGTCCTTCTTCTTGACGAACAAGACCGGAGCTACCCAAGGCGATGAACTCGGTCGAATGAAGCCCTTCTCAATAAGGTCTTGAAGTTGAGTCATCATTTCTTGCATCTCGGTAGGAGCCAATCGATAAGGAGCTCGAGCAATCGGAGCCGCTCCAGGAATGAGGTCGATTCGGAATTCTACTAATCGATCTGGTGACAAATCGGGCAAGTCTTCTGGAAACACATCGGGAAACTCACGTACCACCCTAACATCTTCTAGTTTCCGTTTCTCAAGTTTGGTGTCGATAGCATAATCCAAGAAGGATGAGCATCCTTTCACCAAACACTTTCGAGCTTTGATCATAGAGATAATTGCCACTTCGCCTTTTCTTCTTTCGCCATAGATTATTGTCGCCTCTCCGTTCGTCACGGGCAATCAGGTCATCTTCTTGGAACACACAATTTCAACTTGGTTCTCCAATAGCCAGTCCATACCCACAACCATATCGAAACCACCAATTTGCATAGGCAACATATTTATGGGGAATTTATTTCCTTCAAACTCAAGGATGCAACCTCTAAGGATATTTAGAATTAATACTTGACCCCCATTCGCTATTTCTACAACTAAAGCATCCTCTAGATTACTCATAGGCATAGCAAGCTTTTGACAGAAATTATCGGATATAAACGAGTAGCTAGCACCCGAGTCAAATAACACACGTGTAGGTGCGAAGTTTAGAAGAAACGTACCCGACACCACATCGGTCGAAGCCTTAGCCTCTTCGGTTGTCATCTGAAAAGCTCTTCCGGCCGCCCGCGGGGGTTCCATCTTCTTCCCGCCATTTCCCCCTGGTCTTGAGCTTCGGGCATTCCGCCCTCACCTGCCCCGGTTCCTTGCACTCGAAACATATTTCCCTTTAATAGGGCAATCTCGAAACGTATGACCTGTCTTTCCGTATTTGTAGCACGTTCCGGGAACAAAGTTGCATAGGCCGAAATGTTTGCTTCGGCATTTAGAGCACCATATGGCATCATGCCTAGGATTAGTTCCACATTGATTATTGTTGACGTATCTAGGCTTCTTTTAGGGCATAGAGCTACCCTCCCATCTCCTCTTCTCAACCTGACGATTGCCTTCTTCTTTGCCAAGGTTGTAGGCGTCTTCCATGAGTTGTGACTCTTCAATCGCCTCTCGAAGAGTGGAGGCCTTTGACACACGCACCATTGACATCATTTCATATGGAAGGCCCTTGATGTAAGCGTTAATCTTGTCTTTCTCTGTCGGGACCAAGTGTCCCACAAAACCCAAATTGTCCATGAAGAGCCGATTGTACTCCTTCACAGGCATATTCCCTTTCTTCAAACTTTGAAACTCTTCTTTAATCCGATCCCTTGACCTCTCGTTGCAGTACTCCTCTAGTAGTTTTTCTTTGAACGTTGTCCAAGACAGTCGATCCAAAATAGTCGATTCAACTGAAGCGGAGTACAAATCCCACCAAGTGAGAGCCATACCCTTTAACATACGGGAACCAAAAATCACCTTCTAACCTTCTCCGCATTCACTAGAGCGGAAAGCCTGCTTCATCTCCCGAATCCAACTCATGCAGACCACGGGGTTATCAGATCCCTTAAATTTCGGCGGTCGGCAACCAAGGAAAGCTTTAAATGTGCAAGTTTTTGTTGCTGGCCCAACTCCCGGGGTTGTGATTGCATCAGTATGGATCCATGGTCCAATGCCCCCGGATCCCGCCACAACGATGTTCTCGTCCACCGTTTCATGTCTACGGTTGTTGGTGTCCCGGTCCTCCAAGAGTTTGAGGAACATTTCTTGTTGTTGTGCCATGGCCCTGTTCATGGCTAACATCATGCGGTCCATCATTCTCGTCTTTGCCATTACTTCCTCCATAACATGTTCTTCCGTTTCTAAGTTGCGTCGGAGAATGTGCTCGGGTCCTCCACCCAACACACTAACCCGACGAAAGGGTTCCTCTACTGCAGTCACTCGTGGATGGTCGGTCGTGGATGTTGTGGCCTCTTGACCTTCCGGTCGGTTCCTGGTATTAACCATTAATCTGCCACACATATACGCAAAATAGGATAAGAAATGGGATACATGAATAACACAATGAAACATACTACTACACTTATCAATTATCATAACAACAGTAGGTCAAGTATGCTCATGTAAAACATCTTCATAATAACGTTAGCTAAGTGAAATTATGAACGCATGATACGTAAGAGTTCTCGTTACCATCACTACAACTTTTAACTTGTGTAAGTTCCATCGACTCTAAGACCATCCTATCTTAAGAGTTCTACCCCATCTCACAATTCATAGCTTAATAGTCTCAGCTTAAGTCTAGGCATCTTACATTCATACCTAGTTGATAAGTACTCAATTTTGAGTACTTAAGCACATTTCTGTTAGTCTTTTAGATAGGATTTTTCACTTCCAAATCCCACTTTGAGTCATTTTCAACCTTGTTTTCCGTTTATTTGATATTGGAGCTGAATTTGTGTGGTTTACTTGTTCTATTAAGGTTGTAGGCTAATTTGGTTGTCTTATGAAAATCTATTTGGAAACAGGGCATGCTGCAACATTGGCATAGCATGGAGCTGATGGTTTTTTGGAAGAAATGAAGGTGATAAAGATCAAACCGGATTTTTGGCTTGAAAAGGGACTTTTGTAACCTCTGAACATTTAGTTAATTTGGTTGTAATAGTTTAGTTGTGTTTGGACAAACTTTGGTAACTTTAGTTAGTTTTAGACTAGGCTAGTACACTTTGATTCCCCTTAATTACAACTTTGCCACTCCTCTTGTCTATAAAAGGAAGGTTTAGTTGCTCATAAGGGGACATCATCTTAGCTTATGTCTCCCATTATCTTTTGATTATGCATCTGATTAGTAGCTCATTTAGGGAGTGATCTTAAATCATCCCTCCAAGTTTCTTTAATTGCAAGAAGTAATCTTTAAGTTAACCATTTTGTTCTTTATGTTTTCTTTTAGTTCTTCATCTTGTTCTTATTAGTTTAAGCCATCATCTTATATGTTGTTTAGCTCAAGAGCTTATCATAAATCAATCTTGCTTCATCATAAATTTCCAGAATTCATGTTCATATTCTTGGGTTCTTCATCTTGTTCATATGATCTTCATACTAGTACATGCATGCTTGTAGCATTGGCACAACACACACCTGTACATGTTATTTTCTTATATTTTCTTTCTTCATCTTGCATCTCTAGCCTTTCCTTTACTCTTTTAATTTAGATTTCAGTAGTTAAAGTTTATTGTATTTACCTTCAATTTTACTTTCTTGTCATTTCCAATTCCTTGTAATTTACATTTATTTGCCTTTACATCTCAAGCAACATATACATATATTTATATATTTTCAAGTCATTTACATTTCAAGAGCATTTTACATTATGTTCATCTTTGTAATTCTTAGTAGTTGTTTTTCTTTCCTTATGGTAATGAGTAGCTAATCATATTAGCTTGGGGTGTGAGGCAAAGGATGATAATGTGGATCTAAAGGAAAATGGGTTTTTGTGACTTTAACCAAGTTTTATTATTCCAACTCAAGTTTTATCAAGATAACACAACTCCTTGACAAATTGATCACTTTGATAGTGTTAAAGTGTGATGGACCTAGAAATAGGCCATTAAATAGCACGTCAATTTGAATGACATGGGAGGTAATATCGAAAGAGTTACTTGCAACGAGAGTTGTTACTTGTGTCTTTTAAAATGATTCATTCTTGATAAATGGACACTTTTTCAAAGAGTTAAAATGGAGTAGACTTAGAGATAAGCTATTTGGAATACATCAACTTGGGAGGTACGGGGGTTATTTCGAAAGAGTAACTTTTAACGAAGAGAATTTGTTTTGCTATATTTTGAGAACTCCATTCCCATCATTCCCTTATCTTGAACTTTGCGAAGAGATGAGACTGTTTATGGCTACTGGAATAATGGAATGGTGAGAGTCCTAGAGGAACGTGTCTTGAAATCGATAATAAAACTAGTTATAGACTTATAGTCAGAAGCATGTTGCAGCATTTCAATAGCATCATGCTATAACAGTGTTGTAGCATTGACCTACTGGAACTTGGATCCACATAACACCAAGAGTCTTACACCCTTGCTTCTCGTTTATTCCTGTTTATTTAGATCTGTGATAACCAACCATCCAAAATATTGCTTCAAATTCGTCATCTGAAATCAAATCTTTCATTATACTTTTAATACACTTTTTAATCCAATCTCTGTGGAACGATATCTGGTATCTTTACCAATTTATTACTTGCAAGGCGACATAGTACCAATTTGTATACTTGCTTTTTGGTATTATTTCACTTCCCTAAGGAACACAAAAGGGTCTGTCACTAGTTCACTTAAACTAAGGCTCTGATACCAACTTGTAACACTCTGGAATTTAAGCGGAAATAAAAATCGAAATTTTTACAATAAGATATTTGAAAATTAGCGAAACTTGTCGCCCTAAAATAGGGGATAATTTAAACTTGTGAAAAGGTAGGGCAATTCAATCCAAGTGTGTCATCCCATAACGGGGTATAAAGTAAGGCATTTACAATCCCAAAATGAAGCATAAAACGACAACCTAATAATCTAAATTTGGTTAACTAGATTATGATCGGGTGTCGCAATCTTCCAAAAGTATATCTTCAAAAAAATCAATGTATGTTGGTCACTATGTTTCCTCAAAAAAACCACTCACGACCCCAAGGTCGTACCCTCAGTCCCGGCGTGCCCCACCGCTAAGATGACCTGTCAGACATGACAATAAAGAACAAGTGTTAGGCTAATGCCTAGTGAGAACAAATCAAACAGGAATGGAAGTACTAAACCCATTCGGAGTCACGCGGAGGATATAGCCATGAGCTAAAACCAATAAATCAAATAAACCATTAGTGATTAAAACATGGTACAAATAACACCAATCACATAATGAGCTCAACTCCTTTAAGTCTATTGCTCGAAAACATCAAGTCAACCCCTCTAGGTCTATTCTTGAGAGTTCCAAAACGGGGAACTCTAGCACACGGGAATTACACCTTACTGCCCATGAGACGCTGCCCGACCGTATAGGTCCACACCTTACTTATCATGGTGACCCGATGCCTATTCCGTGCTAAAATGGCGAACCTAATGTCCAAAATGGGGAAATAGGAACACCGTGCCTATGGATCCATCGCACTTAAGACCAAAAACCAAAACATGCTAGCACATACAAAACTCATATTAAATCATTCATATAAATGGATCATATGTATAAGGGTACTAGCATAAAATCTTGGCTCCCGTAAATGAGGAGACATGGAAATATAACCCATCAACAATATACCATGTACATTCCATTTTAAGAGTCAAAATTATGATTTGTTAATCCAATACTATCATTTTCCAAAACCCTAATTTTTCCACTTTGGGTTCATCAACATCCCATAGGGAAGAAAGTTGAGATTCATAAATGTAGAGAACATAAGAACTTAGAGATCTTATTTTTGAAATACAACCTTCATTATTATACAAAAACCCCCCAATGTTCCAAAACATACTTATATGTCAAAATACACATAAATCCCAATGTATGTATAGGAAACATCAAAAAGAGTTACAACTAGCAATCCTTAATAAATATGTAGGTTAAGGGTAGGAAAACTCACCTTGTAAAGTTTGTGGAAACCCTAAATGATTATTCTTGAAAGGAGAGGAAAAATGACACTTGATCTTGATACTCAACCTCCTAAACACAACCACCAACCTAAATCAACCCAATAAATGCATAAGAACCTTGCATTTACTAGAAATCAATGATGGGGAAAGTAAACCCTACATTTGGCTCTTCCAAAATCGTCTTCAATAAATCTCAAATGCAATTAATGAGAAAAGGGGAGAAATCCCGTTTATGACCTGCAGACACTCTCCTGTGGCTTTGATCGCGGCTACAAAGTTGCGGTGTAAGCAGCGCGTGTCCCTGGACCTGCGGACTCCAGTGAGTCCCGCGGCTTTGGTCGCGGCCTCCATGTCGCGCGGTAACCCGCGTAAGCCACTGGAGTTGCCTCAACTCCTAAAATCTCAAATACTTAAACTTTAGAAACTTTCCTACCATGGGCTGTAACCCATGAAGTTGGGAGAGAAAATACATACCTCGAATATACATATGTCCCTGATGTGAAAGCCAAAATTTACGGGTGTTACAGGCTACAGAAATAATTGGGTACAAGAGTAAAAGTGAGTGCACCGACGCCACATCTCAAACCACTTTAGACTGCCACTATTGGGACACGATATACATGTCATTTAGAAAAAAATGTCAGGCTTACGCCTAGTGAGCTCAAACAATTAAATTTGGAAGCAAGGAACCAACATATTGAAAGATGTAGATAAAACGATATTACCCAGAATGGTAACATTAGTACGTAGGGATATAATCTCCAAAAATTGACCAAACCTGACAAGTTGTACACGTAACATCTTTCGATGTTGGGGAAAACCCGTTTCCATTGGATGTCGCGGGAATATAAAAGTATTGCCATGTATTAATGTTATTCAGGATTACACCTCAGATTCTGTGACTTTAGTGCATACCCAAATTGGCGTCACCTCAAGCCCTCAAGAACCTTTAATGTCTACTCCTTAGAGTTTCACCTCAAGATTTGTAACTATTAGTGTCTGCCCGTTCGCTAGCTACGTCTCACCTCAAGGCTCCTATTCAATCTTTCGTGTCCATTTACTAGTAATTCAAGATAGGAATAATTATCTTTTACTCGATCGCACAATATCTACAACCCATATGCATAAGGGTTATAACACCACAATACCAAGCTTGGAATTTAACCACAAGGCTATCCCTGGGGGAGGGCGGCTGGGCGTACGCCCAGGGCCCAGAAGAAATAAGGGCCCAATTTTTTAAGTATATAGTAGTAATTTAAAAAATTATTAAATAAAAGAGATACAAATATTTTTAGTATCTAATAGGACTTAAATGAATTTAGTAATATATAAGGGCCTATACATGTATTAATTAATTAAATTGAAGAAGAAAATATGTAAAAAGTTAATTGATTGTTTATTTTATAATGTTGTTTATTGTTTCTCTAAGTTTTTTTTTATCTAGTATCAAAATCTAAAACTATTTGTCTAGAAAACCTTGATATATTTCTCTATCATTCATCTCCTGGTGACTCTTTTGATTATTTCATTTGAATACATTCTATTTTCTATTAAAATGTAGTAGTTTTCTTGTTATAACTAAGAAAACTCCTACATTTTGAAAAAAATTGTCAACTATATAAATAGGTCCAACTTTATCTATATTTGATATTTCAAAACTACCCTTGGTTTTTCATTCATTATTGACTTATTATTGCCTAACATGAGTGCATAATCTTAAGTACCATCCTATATGTAAAAAACAAGAATAAGATCTCAAGCTATAACCAACATGGGCTTTTGATTCGAAGATGATGGTTCCGAAAAAAGTTTGTTTTAACTATAAAAATTTAAAACGGTGATGAAAAATGTTCATGCAAGGTGAGATGGAAACTCAACTAATTTATATTGATTTACATAGAATACTAATGGTCAAGATTGTGACTGCAAATGATGTTAATTTATATATCAAAGGTATATGTTTTTTACGGTGTAACGAATTGACGATGCTAAGTAAAAATGAAATGATAGAAAATATTAGTTTAGAACTAATTATTTATTGATTTTGCTTCCAGGAATACTTGGGAAAACGGACTTATATTAGTATTTCTTGAAATCAATGTTATTTCTCATGATAAAAACAATATATTGAAGATTTTTTGTACATATTGAGGGCCTATTTTTATGTCTCACCCAGGGCCTATAAAATGTCAGGAACAGGTCTGTTTAACCACACATGGATTACACATAAATCCCCAAATTTATAAACATTGACATTTCTTGGTTACTCACAATTAACCAAGGTTCTAAATGGCGTGAGGCGTGGCGTGGCGTGGCGTGGCGGCGAGGCCAAACCTCAAGCCTTAGGAGCCACGGCGAAGCCATAGCGTTTTCAAGGCGTGACTTATGACGTCAAATTTCTAATTCATATTTAATATTATAAATAGAAACGTATGTTTTATAGTGTTACTCAGTGAGTCAATAGTAATAAGCAAGTTAAATTAGGTTATATATTAAAAGCTTACAAATAAGACATTAAAAACGTAAATAAAAATCAAATATCTCATTACAATAATTGCGCATTAGGCCATGGCGTGCCATGGGCTTAACGTGGCGTGACACACAAGCCTTGGTGCTATGGCGCGCCATGGCGGCTATGCGACGAGTTTTTTAGAACATTGCAATTAACACATTTACCCAAATGTATACACATGAAATTTCCAAAAGTTTCCCAAGGTAATACATGAGTTGTGTAGGTCAATCTAAAACACTATAATATGAACTTTTCATTTGACAAACCACTTTTGTGATAAGAGATAGGATTAGTATAGATATGAATATGTTGGGTCACCAAAGATTTGAAGATGACCTCCCGATCCCATTCATAATCTTTGAAAAACATCTTTTGTACTTAGATAATTTTTAGGTTATTTATAATAGCTTAGTCATGCTCTTAAAGATTGATGAAATCGAATATCAATCGAAATCCAGAAAGAAGAGAATCTATCAATGTGAATTGAAGATGAGCTTCTCAACATTAAGTAAGCTATTCATGCCGATCTCCTCATAACAAATCAGTAGGATCCTAGTTTTCGGAGGATCCTCCTTTATCCTCTTTCCAAGAAGATCTTCGCCAAATCATGAAGTGATTGAGACATTCTCTGAAGAACTAGAAAAAGGATGTTTGTCATTTACACCTTTTTCAGGAGTTGTCTACAACAAGTTCTGGAGGTCAACTATGTCCCATAATGTGACAAAAAGGACATTTTTTCTCTTTGAGGGATATCTCTGACATTCAATCCCAAAGTGACAAGTATCCCAAGCATTTAATGCACATGGTGGCATTTAAAGATGAAGACCCCTCCCATGCAAGGTTACACTTTTTGAAAAGATTTCTAAGTGCTCAAGAAAATCGCAGACTCTCTCTCCTCAAGAACTTCTTGTATTTGTTCTTAGTGTTTCATAAGTTGTGTTCACTTTTCTGTTTTCTAAGTAAAAGATTGTTATAGATTTTTCTATTCTTTTCCGCAACAATCTTAAAAGGTTTTCGTGTGTGATTCTTGATTTTATTATCTGTGTGTAATTCTTGACTTTATTATCTGTGTGTAGTTCTTGATTTTATTATCAATAAATAATTAAATTAAGTAAATTTTTTGAGTATTGTATTCAACCCCCCTTCTACAATACTTGTTTACTTTAGCCATTTCGTGTTGGGACTAAAAGTGGTATCAGAGCGGGTCAGTTTAATTCAACAAACTTGATATGAAATGGCATCATCTTCCTCCAAAAACAATGGCTATTCTCTTCAAAATCCCTCTGTTATACGACAATGACTCTATAGCCAAACTTGTAACACCCCCAATTCGGAAAGAGCAACTAATTTAAAAATTTTCAAATATACCTCAAAGAATGGATCAAACTTCGTGCGACAAGGCCATACTTAAGATACGATTCTAGGATTTTCCATCAAAAACATAAATAAAATCATACATAGAAACTAACTCAAGGTCGGGTGTTACTAAACCCAAATACAAGTTGCTCTTCTCAACACTAGTGTGGAAGACTTTATCAAGCCACTCATTCTTACACATACTCTTAGCACTCGACAGTTCACCAAAAACGCTAGAACCATTTCCCCCATCTGGAACCTGATGCACATGACGACAAATAAAAAGGTTAGGCTAACACCTAGTGAGTTCAAGAGTTTACAACATGGAATAAATATATTTGTTAAAGGGAAAGAATGCAATTTAAATCGTAGGCAATCAAAATATTTACTTTAAATATCAAACGACAACATTTTCCAAAAACACCTTTAAAACAAGGGACCCAACTTGAACCTTCTTTCGTAAAACCATTTTATCCCAAACTCACTCAAGACGTGAATAGTAAGCAAACTCCCAATTTATAAAAATACAAAATAAGATTTTACTTCTCGAAGCACCCCAAACGTGGGCGGGGCATAATACACAACACATAAATCTTGAGTAAACAATTCCGCATATGCAAAAGGTCACCGAAAACATGGATAATAAAATGACACAATTTAGTAGCCAAATAACACCTTCCGGTGACGGGGGAGACCCGATTCTATTGTATATGGCGGAACACAAAGTTAAGCCACATAACCATGTTGTCGAACTACACCTCATATCGTGACTGTATTGCCTGCTCCGCCGAGCTACACCTCCAGTCGTGACTGTATTGCCTGCTTCGTCGAGCTACACCTCCAGTCGAACGTTATTTAAAGTCCCAAACATCGTATCCCCCATTGCCTGCTCTGTCGAGCTACACCTCAAGGATACACGATCTTATTGCCTGTTCGGTCTCTAGTGGAGTTTCATCCTCAGGGTACTCATTCGACCCCTAGTGTCTACTCCCTAACATTCAAGATAGGAGCCTCAACTCTTTACTTGATAAATCCCGATGTCTAACCTCGTGCACAAGAATTATACATCCAACACAATACCCATGGTCCCGAAGTACAACCTATAAAGGTTCATCCTCGCCAAGCAACCGGGATGACACCGATGCCAACACGACATATTTTCCCAGGTGAGAATCACAAGAGTCCTCACCATTAAACACAACTAACTTATATGCCTATGGATCCAATGCATTACAGTCTAAAATACATGACTCCAATTGAATGACACACGCACTCAAGACATGTATTCTCCAAAATAAAGTGCAATAAATGCAACTCACACCTAAAGCTCCACTTTAAGTTATTAAAACCGGACAAAAGTCCCCAATACCCGACAAAGCCGAAAACTGAGCCTTAAACTCAACCAATCAAACGACCATATGCTAAAATCCACAAAATGCAATAAAATGCAACGACCACATTTATGTAAACACGTGCTTCAACTACATGAATAAACTCCAACATAAATCTTTTTCCAAACAAGTTTATAATCTCATTTACTCTTTCCAAAACGTCCCATGACACACATTTAAATGACAATTACTCAAGATATTTATACCCATACGATAAATCATTTAAATACCAATATCACCGGTTTACTCAATAAAATACTTGAGTTACATTTTGTAACACCCGTAAATTCTTAAGGTAAGTGTTATGTCTCCCTTAATGCATTGATTTCGCTTATGTGACTATAAGGTTCTTCTACATCCACTAACTCCAAGCTCTCACATCTTTTCCTTTCCCTTGCTCGAACTCGCACTAACCTGCTTGCTTGAAAATGGTTTTCAGTTTATAAAGTGAGGGTTAGACCGGAGGTCTAGTGAGTTCCCTCAAACAACAGCATCGTACCACAAGTACCATTTTAAAAGAATTATAAAATATTTATAAAATTTCACACTTTTAAGAAGAACCTTCATGCACACACAAACACGTGTGGATGGCACACTTTTGAAGTCACACACACCTGTGACATCGTGTTCGGGCTCACACATGCCCTCAAACGAATCTCATGAAACGAATTCATTTATTCCAATGGGTCACCCCCCATTCCAAGTCATCACATGTCCCACCCCAATGAATGCGCACTTTAAAAATCAATACATAATCATATCATAATATGAGCAGTTTTAAAATGAACAATTCAACAATTACCATGTGCATACGAGATTGCTTGCAAAAAGGTTTAAATAAGAAAGACTCACCTGTCGTCCACTCTTAACCTTACACTTGTTGCTACGAGCGCTCAAATTGAAAACCTAAATTCCACGACATACAATAGGTGTTAAACCACTTAATTACCTCCCAAAACTATCCCTAACAAACCCCAAGATAAATCCCTAATTGAGGATTCGATCCAAGCCACGAACGAGAAAATACAACACAAATGACCAAGACCACACCGCAACTTGAGCGGCTTGGCCCGCGACTTTCAGGATGTGGACTAACCCTCGCAAGTCACTAGAGTCCCAACCCTGACCTTTATGAAATTCTGCTAAAAACCCTTACTTCCCTTCATCCCTAAACTTTCCCAAAACCGATTATAAGCCCCCAAATTGAGGGAATCAATGCTCTATATTGATTCAACCACTATCCAAACATCATACTACCAAATAACTCAATGTAATCCATCCAATGATGAACACATTTTCCAATTCATCCATAAAATGAAGGACCCATGGAAGGATAACTCCATTAATGGTGATTATGTGACCAAAACCTCCAAGAATCTATCATTTCCAAACCAAAACATAACTCTTAATGAGTTTTAATCCCACCACATATCAAGAAGTAAAAACCCCATCACTACACTCTTTGAACTTGCTATAAATGGTAACCTTAGGGAAGAAGATTACCTTAATGATAGAGAAGATGAGTCCACCTCCAGCAGTTTTCTTCTTCAATTCCTCCAAGAACATACTAGCACTCACTGAGCTCTCTCTCCAAAAGCTCTCTAGCTTCCAAATACGTAACATCAAGAATGAGGAGGGTTTTAGGGGTTTTACCTCTTCAGCCCTGAATTACACTCTAGCCCCTGCAGGTTAAGAGTTTTCACCATTTTACCCCTAAACCTCCAAAACTTAATAATTAAAGGGTTCGGGTTATTACAATACATCCCCCTCAAAAGAATTTCGTCCCCGGAATTCCATCATCGAATAAATGTGGGTACTTGGACTTCATGTCCGCCTCGACCTCCCACGTTGCATCTTGTCCCTTATGGTAATGCCACTGTACCTTTACAAGACCAATTTCCTTGGTTCTCAATTTTCTAACTTTACGATCTACAATGGCCACCGGTTCTTCGACATAGATCAACTTTTCATCCACACAAATATCATCCAAGGGTACGACCATATTCACGTCGGCTAGACACTTTCTCAAATTAGACACATGAAACATAGGGTGAATGCCCTGAAGCTTCTCAAGTAATTCCAATTTATAGGCCACCTCTCCTACCCGTTCGGTAATAGCAAAAGGTCCCACATACCGAAGACTTAGCTTTCCTCTCTTTCCTCTCTTTCCAAACCACACCACAACCTTCCCAGACGAGACCTTTAACATCACATTGTCCCCCACTTGGAATTCTATTGGTTTCTTCGTTTGTTAGCATACATCTTCTGGCGATCTTGAGTCGCCCTCATCTTCTAGTGGAGAATTAGTCTGTTACAACTCATTCCAAATATGTAAATAATGAAATTCGTGAGCACTTTATAAGCCTTATGTTGTAGGCTACCATTAACCTTTCCATGGTTTAAGGGGTTGTTTACAAAATGTTTATAGGGCAAACACTTACCGTCAAGAGTCTTCATCATGTACCTTATCAGGAACATTCTCGGTCATCAAAATAGATTGTCGGTGAACGCTTACCAGGTAAGAGTCTTTTTTTCTCATTTATTGTGTAAGATTCTCAGTTTTAACTATACCTTTTACTAGGTAAGAATATCGGTCCTTACAATGCTCACCTAATAAGATAACTGACATCTAGTAAGCACTTAATTTGAGTTAAGAATGAGTGGGCTAGTATATTGTTTTTGTGTTTTTTTTTTTTGACATTATAAATTGGTTGCAATTGTATTCAAGTGAATATTCGTTATTAGCTAAATATTTAAAATAATTTTAAATTTAGAGGTCGTTTACTAAACACTTACCTTGATAAGTGCTTACCGGTTCAATTACCTTAGCGGATGAAGATAACAAGTACCGATAATCTTATATGGTGAGAGGATAAACAAGGATCAAAAGTCTTACTCTTACCTGGTAAGCGAGGGTGATGACTCTTACCAGGTAAGTGTTTGCAGGGTTATAAACGTTTACCATCAATCCATTTTGATGCCTGGGAATGTTGCCCCGTAAGGTAAGTGAGAGTGGTGACTCTTGCGGCTAAGCTCTTACCCGGTAAGCATTTGGTAAACGACCCCTTAGTTTAGTTTTGGTTTTAAATAATTATTACATTACGTAATAATTTTATTGATATTATGGAAATTAAAATTTTTATTAAAAAATATCTATGAATTAACCCAAATGTGGGACCCAATTTGAGTTCATGGTGATAAGTAACAGAAATATCTCGTCGGAAAAACGCTTAACCAGTCGCCGGAGGCAGGGCAGAGAGTATGTATGACAACCGCAAGGTCGTAATAGCGTAGATTTCTGTAAGTTTTACTTCGTCAAATCTTATGATTCCAGACGAGATTTTCTAAGCTTTTGATTTGATGGATTATGATCGAATCGGTTTTGGTTGTTTTATAATCTAGATTTTGCTATATAAACCCTAATTCTGATGGATTATGATCGCTTGAAATCGACTGTTACTCCAAATCAGTCTTTGTTTGCAAAATACTGTGATGATTATATTATCTAAGATCTTATTAGAGAAATTGCGAAAAGGATGTTAAATTACGTATGATCTAATTGAGGATGTTAATTATTACTAGAAATCTTGCTAGAAGGCAGAATAGATTTATTGTTGAAATTGACTTTTAGCTTAAATTCAATGGATCAATCCTCGAATTTCAAACTTCTATGGCTTTTTTGGAGGTTAATATGAACAATGAGTCGTCTCAAAGTATGACATATATTGTCAACTAAGGTTCAAAATCTTACGAGCCTATAGAGCCCATTAGAACCGAATCCATAGGTTCTAGACTCGAGCCTTGAGCAAGAAGATTCAGGTTTTGTGGCTTGGCGAGCCATGAGCCAAACTCGATCCTACTTGTTTCTTCACATGCCAAATCAAGTCTTTGAGCAAGCAATTTTATCATCTTATTAAACGAAAAGGTTTGCAATCGGGTTGAGTTGGGTTTGTTAGATGTTAAAATTGAAGTTAAATTTATCATTGCCGTCTTTAGACCATATTTTGGCTTTAGAAAATAGCCATAAATTTAGTTTTAAAAAAATAAAGTAAATCTAATTTAAGGGTCAAATTTTCATGCGTAAATCTTGCTTAACATTTAGAGTATATTACAAAAATCGTCCTCAACTCCTCATCATAAAGGCACTCCGATTTCTACCGGTGAAAAACTAGCAATCCACAAAGCTATCGATACTAAAACCCATTTTTTTTGTTTTTTAACACCTCAAATGTTAGTTATTATCTATACTATATAATGAAAAGTCTATTACGGTTATTGTACAAACTATTGTACAATTACATTTGCCACCCTTAATCTTTTATACAATAACATTTACTACCCTTATAATGTTACATTTATCACCCTTACAATTACTTATTTAATTTATTTTGTATCCCTTACTTTTTCATTTTACATTTTACACCGTTATCATATTAACACAAATAATCGTATATGAACAAAAATGCAATGAAAAAATACGTTCATTTTTTTACAAATTATACCATTATAATCGTCTCGTCAATACCTTCAAAACGAACCCAATATTGAATATTTTTTAATTTAAACATACTATTAAATATCAGAATATATACAAATTATCTATACTACTAAAACGGTTATTGTACAATTACATTTACCACCCTTACATTGTTACATTTATCACTCTTATAATTACTTATTTAATTTACTTTATATCTCTTATTTTTTTCATTTTACACATATTAACACAAATAATTATATATTAACAAAAATGCAATGAAAAAATACGTTCATTTTTCTACAAATTATATCATTATAAGCGTCTCCTCAATATCTTCAAAACGATCAAAATATTGAATATTTTTTAATTTAACCGTACTATTAAATATCATGAATATCTACGAAATAATTTGTTTTTCTGTCCATACGTTTTATTTTTTTTTTTCCACCGTTAGCACGTTAAAAATACATAATCGTAAAATATGTTTCATTCTTATTATAAATAATATCATTATAATTTTTTTCGTCAATAATTGTAATATAAACTAATTATTGAATATCTTTATGGCTTTAGGTTTCATAAGTTGTGATTTTTAGGTCATGGTTGATTATTGATGAAATGTATATAAGGAAATAACATTAATTGTTCGTTTTTTACTTACGTTCCGCTGCATCGCACGGGTATATGCCTAGTCAGTTTTGAAAAAGTAAAAAAGAATCCAAAAAGGCATAAAGTACTCGTTTATGGCCATCATTATAACGTAACAAGTCCTAAAGTTGAATTTTAATTGGTTACAGCTATTCCTTGAATCATTTCATTTTGAGTGATCAAAGCATAATATATGATTCTAAATACACTCTCTACTTGCTATTTCCACTTCTTATTATTTTCCTCTTATACATCATCACGTTTGTCCATTTATGTTTCGATTTGGCCCAAAAATAGGTGTCTTTAGCAACACCTACAGATGGCCAAGCCTGGGACCAGAACTGGAACCGATAGAGATATGTTAGCTCCATAATTCAGGACCGACAAGTTTTTTGGAAAAATGAAGCCCGGCCCAGGATTGATTATGGGATCAGGACCGGAACCAGTTTGTTATAGGGGCCAATTTTTCATGTAAATTTAATATTTAAAGATCTTTACACATTGTAATACAAGTTTTTCTAGATTTTCAAAGAAGTTACAAGTAAATGTAATATTTAAAATGTATTTCAATGTTCGATTTCAAAAATCATAATTATAGAAATTTGCATAACAATTATGTAAAAACGATTTTTTTAAAGTGATTTTCTTAAACGGGCCGGTCCCGAGAACTAATTGCCGGGCCAAGGTTCAGTCCTAGTATTTTTGGTCCGGACAGACTGGCCCGGTTACAATCCAACTTCTTCGGCCAGAAGATCCACCGCAGACTTCAGACCTTTTACACATCTCTGAAATTGTATGTTGGAAAAACATAATGGATCATCCTCTTGATCCATCCAATTGGATTGGTAACAAATCATGGTCCATGTAATTGAATCTTTAGGATCAAATCGCATCAAGGAATGATCTAACCTAATAATTTGAACTTGAAGTTATACGAGTTAACAAAATGCACGTACTTATCGAACTTGTTTTATTATAGATATTTCGAGCTCTCAAATTGATCATAATTATGATGGGTATTTTAGGACTCTTTTGGGTTCTCGAATAGAGCTCAAATCTTTCGGGAACCGGGCTCAATCCTACATCCAGAACACTCATTGAACAATTGAATCGAGTTTAGCTTAGCCTAATGCCGTTGAGTCGAGTTAAACTAGCTCCCACTCGTTTAGAACCCATTGACGGGTTAGATGCTTCTTAAAGACATGTACATGATACCATTGTTCATGCACATGTATTGATCATTTAAAGCTTTCACTACTGCAAACTGAAAGTAATTGCATACCTCCCAAACCTGGAAGAAGTAGCAGTTGAAGGCAGTACATAGCAGCTTTCCTCTTCCTGTGATGTTGGCTTCTTCTTCCTACTCAAATCAACCCATCTATGTCAAAAAAAACTTGTACCACTTAGCTCCAAAATGGGGGTCGTTTACCAAACGCTTACCGGGTCATTTACTTTACTTAATGAGTAAGGTAAGAACCGAGAATCTTACCCGATAAGAGACATGCCCAGAGGTTCTTACCCGGTTAACAACTACCGGGTAAGAGATACAAACAATCAATTCTGATGGCCGAGAATGTTACACGATAAGGTAAGCGACGTTTGTGACTCTTGCAGGTAAGTGCTTACCCGGTAAACATTTTGTAAACGGCCCCTTAGTATCCACATTACTATTTTAGTCTGGCCCTGAATAGCGTCTACTTACAAACTAAATGTCAACTTTCCAGTTTATTAAGGGTAAAATTGTCAGTTAGTTGAGTAGAAGGGGTAACAATTATATATTTCTAAAATTATGTGTCTTTTCAGGTTCATATATTTTGGGACGGAGGGAGAAAGTAAACCAAACCAAATCAACCCAGTAAAAGTAGGGTATGGGAGCTGCAATGTACACAGATCTTACCTTTACCCAGAAGGTTAGAGCCGCTGTTAAACTAACACCACAAGAAAGAACTTTCGCCTTTTTTCTATAGAAACCTGAATCTTTAAACAACTAATTGTCAAGTATGACTAATAAACCTTAGAAAGGAGATGGATCAGACCACCTTCTCTTGACTTCGGTTTTTGATCGAACCTCCTTCAGTTTCCCATCGGTTCCATAATCCCGTTCCATAACAAGATTGATTCCTTCATCGGAATACCACCCAACGCCAATACACAAGATTCCTTCCTTGCTGACATCGACATAACCTGTAACACCTCCTGGCAACCAAAGCATTGTGACATCTACCAAGTCTAGCACCTCTTCCTCACCAAAGTAGGCTGCACTCTCTGGCAAACTTCTCTTCTTTAAGGTCTCGGTGCAAAGATAAACATATGGGGGATCGTCGTTGTTTTCCTCTGGGATTGTCTCCTCGCCATAGATAGGCGTGGCACTTGTCTCGAACACCTTCCATGATCCAGTTAATTCCGAAGGTTGAACTCTTTTCCGTTGAGAAAATGGCTTCACGTCAAAGTCCACATCACTGTTTGCATTTGGAAAACAAAAGAAAAATAGTTGTAATACCAATTTGTATCTCATATGGATTACTAGAGCACTAAGGTTGAAGACAATTGGGGTGTGTTTAGTACACCGAACAAAAACTTCTTGTCCCACATTTGGCACGACATTAGACTGGGACAGGACAGGACCGAGTTGGAACGAAAATGCACATTTTATGTCCCACCAAAATAGGTGGAATGAAAATTAGGGAGAAAAGACAAGATTGATAAATTACTAATCTACCCATGTCAAATTAAAACGCTAAAACCTTCCACAATTCTTTCATCCGTCTACCTTACTCTCGCCCGTCCAGTCCTGTCCAGTCTCGTCCATGTACCAAACGCATCCCAAGAGAACTAGAAGATGAAATAAAGTGAAAATATGAGTTGTACGTATGCTAGATGGCTGGTGCAAATTTGCAATCAACAGATATGTCAATTCTTGGGTCGAATCAATAATGAATAATCACTAAACATGTTTCATGAATCATAGATTGGCTTCAACTTCCTCTAGAACAGCTTACAAATGTATAAACATAAATCACAAAAGAAAGCATTCTAGATAAGCCAAAATATACTTGCATTAGTCACAAAAGCGTCATCTTTTTTTCCCATTAGTTGTCAGTTACAACTCTACCACATAACAGAATCCTCTCTATTCATGTGCCTACTGAGAAGTTGGGAACAATAAGCTATAAATCCAAACCCACAAAAGTGTGGTACACGACCCCTAAGTGTATGATTTTGATAACTATGACCAAATATACTTCTCGTATGTGACCAGTTCTTATGCTCCCATTTCACTATAAAAATTGTCCATAACCTAGAACCTAATCTCAGGTAGCAAGAATAGATCATTTGGAAGAAAAGAACAAGCCCGGCCCTCCCGGGCCCTCTTTACTAGTGTTAACATAGAAAATAACAGAACGAGAAAAGAAAAACAAATGATAGAACTGTAGATGCACTTAGAGGTGGCAACATAGACGTGTATCAAAGATGCAACACATTCTCCAACTGCTAGAAATTATATGTTTTTCTTTCTTCAAGTTCAATCTAGTTTCATCCTACTGAATTATGAAGAAAAAATAGCATATCTAAAATATCCAACATCAATGGGATAGAAAAGCATGAGAACGCCATTCGGATATAGAAAGAGGATGCCTCATCAATCATGGGGAAGCAGTAGATTGTGAAAGCTCAATGTTAAAGTTTTAATGCTATAGTGGAAAGTAATTCATCATATACTCATTACATTACTATTATACAAGATAATTGTCGATCAATTTTTATAGCTTATATCACCTCCAAAGGCTCAATATGGACAAACCATTAGTAGCCACAACCACCATTTATAAGATGAACTGCATCTAAGATTGCACTACAAAAATATTTGTAAAAAGATGCATCAACTTTAGTAACTTTAAGTAGATGAAGTTAATGATACCTCTTGTCAGGGAGATTAGCCGTACTGACCCATTGCTCTTCATATACAGCAACCCTCATGATCTGGATATCTGAACCCCCATCACTGAATTCTATGGTATGAACAATCCGCAGTCTCTTGTGGCAACCTTTAACCAAACACTAAGCAATGAAGCAGTGAGACATAGCACACAATCATAAAAAAGAAAAGAGAAAACAGAACTTTTATGCCTATTCACATACCTGGTACACGCTAACCTACCCTCATCCCCTAATACTACATGCAAACACCATAACTCGTAATCAAGTACCCTAAATTGGTAAAGGATGTTAATAGAGAGCAAACTGGTGGTAGTTAGCAGCAATCTTTTAGATGACCGGGAAGTGATCATCCACGACATATCTCATAGTTAGCAGCAACCTTTTAGACAAGTTACCTGTCCATGCAAGCACAGGTTTTATTTTTGCTTTAGACACCAAAGTTCTGATGCTTTAACCATTGTGTTATAATAAACGACAGAAATAACTTGAGAAAATAATTTTTTCCGGGACATTGATGTCAGCGGTTATTACTCTAAGATTGTCCAGTGACTTGTAACAAAATTAAAAATCATACAATTATGTATGTCAGAAATCTTTAAGAATATTCTTTTTCCTTCACTTCTCTTATATTTACATATTGGAATGGAATGATAACAAACCAAACAAACCCAATATATCCCACCCGAAGGTAGGGTCTGGTTTAGAATAATAACAATAAGCCTCCCAAAAAGTAACAAAAGCCTCCTTGGTTTCCAACTTCAATAAGCAGTTGTATAGACAATATAGAATCCAATTGACATTTGTTATGAAAAATAAGATTAGGACAGCAGATGATAAAGGTATCATCAATGATAAAACTTTAGAAAATATATTGGTCCTTGATCATCCTCTTGAGGAGTAGCAACCAAATGAACGTTGAGTTGTTGATCTTCATCATCAATCTTCTTCTTTTCTATTATAATCAACCATATGGATAGAGCACATACATAGTGTGATACAAAACTAATAAAAAATGCTTCATATGTAGAAATATTAAAGAATCTTTTTAATTATATAATACAAACACCAAAACAAACCAACAAATAAGAAATAAATTCTATAATTATCCGAACACTAACAAAAGAATAACAAAAAGGAAAAATGAAAACCACTTTCAAACATTTAACCAAAAAAAAAATACAAATTAAACACTTTAAAGACGATTATAACCATCCATATATAGGTAATTGAAAACCCTAGACTTAATTATAATTCATAGATAAGGTTTTGAAGTACATGATCTATTCATTTTATCGTGCAATCATTCTTCACTTCTTCTAGACAATTTTCACACCACAATTCATTTATCAAGTTCAAACTCCAAAAATTGATGGGAAAAAGTCAACATCTTAATGAACATGTAGATAACACAAGTATTTGAGATATAAATCATACAATGATGAAATTATATATCAAATTATCAATATTGTGTAGATAGAACAACTTTGTGGTCATAATCCTGTGTTAAACATCATTTTTAAGAGACAAAACACCTTGGTAGTGTTGGCTTTGCCACTGCTTATATTTTCCACATCTTTAAAGGGATACCAAGGTGGTGTCGAGTCGGAAAAGGTGACTAACAAAGTTAATTACAGGGCTAAATACAGCTCATTAGAGATGCAAACATCCACACACACAGATATAATAGAACATTTGATTATTTTCATGAATACAAAACTTGAAGAAACCCAAAAGCCTAATGGTCTCTTGCATGGCTTGCAGTCTAGGGCAGATTTCCCTCAAACTTAATGCACTTAATCCACCCTCCTTCATCGGGACACCACTTATGTTTTTCCCAATTCTACTGCAATGTGGAATATGCCTCTTAAACAACTTTGGTTAACTAAACAACATGTTCTTCAGTTTTTATTTGCCTAAGCATAATGAGGAAGCACACTATATCCTATTAGATATCTTGGAAGAAGGATGCTTCTACTCTTGTCTAATCCATGTTGGATGCATTTGCAGTGTACATGGTGTGAGGTATTGACTAAGTCCCCAAACACATAGGGATGGGCTTGGGGATAAGGATAGGGTGATACAGAATAAGACTTGAAATTTTAGTGTGTCCTTATTTTTATATAGCATGTATGCATTTTGTTCTATAGGACATATACCACTCAGGTCAAACACAACTGTTTCCTATGTTATATACTTAACAGTTAACTCCATTCGAAAGTTGAGAGTTCACTTACGGTTTTTACATATTGAATGTATGAACTATGTAGACGATTTATTCTTCTATTGGTTTACTTTTAGGATTATGTGATATATAAAGTCCACACATATAGAAGCCACACACACCCCCCCCCCAAAAAAAAAATCCCATTCCTTATTTTCTAAAATAGGCAAATCCCACCACCCACGCACCTGCAACCCTGTATTTGTATCATTGCAACATAGATATGTACTGGTTGTAAAAGGCAGATCTCCTTTTAGTCAGCAAACCATTATAAGAGAACCAAAATATATTTTTTGAACATCTTTATACCATGTACAATGATATAGAGCAAAGTAAACCATAGGGTTGCTAAAATATCCCACATGAGGAAACCAACAAAAAGAACTTACTTGCTCAAACTTGAATGTTGGGGATAGGTAGTAATTGGAATCATTAACTTCTCCAACAGGTATGTCAACTGGACCCCTTGAATAAGACCCATCCTGCATAACAGCAATTTTGGTCACTAGTAGTGACATAAAAAGCAATGAATGAAGAACTAGGTAGTGCTGGGGAGCTTTTAACCGAAGATTTGGACCTTGGAGTCAAAATTGGTACCAATTACTTCAAAACTTTCACGGGTTTTGCTTTAGTATGAGTTTGACTTCACATCCAAACCCTTTTGTCAATACAGTAACAAGAATGATTAACGACACCATCAACCCTTTGCATTAAAAAAACATAAGCAGCTCCATGGAATGGACTATGTTGTCATTCAGTATGTGTGACTGGAATTCTACTCAGGAATCCAGAACTGAACTCTAGTCTACTATTCACCGCATGTGGTATAAATTAACAACCAAGCAGCGACTACTAAGTTCTTTATGAAGCACTGTCTGAGCAGGTAGATTGGTAGATATGGAAGCAAAGCAATTTGTGCCACTCTAAGCTTTTCTTGCTATCTTTATTTTGTTGATTTAATCTGTATCTTAACAATATTGTAACCTATTTAGGGATGGGCATTTGCCGCCTATGCTGTTACAGCGGTCAAAATATGAAATCGCGGTTAGGACTGTGATTTGAATTAGCGGTTATCGTGATGGTAAAGCGGTGGTATAGCGGTCCAAAAATAGTGGTTCATATGTTAATTAAAATTATATATACAACTCAACATATTTATATGTATTCAATAAAAATATATAAGAACAATGATGTCAAAGTCCAAATAAAAATAATTGAACAATGCAAATACTTTTATCTAAAGCCATAGGTCAAAGTGATGGTTTCCAAATCCAAAAAAATAAGAATAACGCTGTCTATGTCCAAAAAAAATAAGAATAATGAAGCCTTAATATTGTTGGACTAAAATAAAACCCAATGCTGTCGCAAAAAAAGGCCCACAAAATTACTTTTTTAACATCAAAATAGCCTATCTATAAATAGCGGTTATGCGGCCGCTTTTTTGCGTTAAAAATGCGATCATTTAGCGGTCAATAGCGTCGCTAATTGCGGGACCGCTATTTCAGACCGCTATTTGTCTTATGAACGCGAACCGCGATAGCACCGCTATAGCGGCGCAATTAACAGCCATAGTTTGCTGCTTAGATAATAAATAAGTTATTTGGGCGCTAATAACTTCAGATACAACCAACTCTACAACTGGAGTAAAGAGGCTTGTTTTTTTTAAAAGACGTACACTCGAAACAAGCATCTGGTTCTTTTTTTTCTTTGAGCCTTGGGGACTTTTGGATCGTATCTGCACAAAAGACCCCAAGTTCTCAGCCCAGTTTACAGAGTAGTAATCTGTCCTCCATTCACCTTACTAATATCTCGAACTAACATTTTTCTTATTTATTGTATTAGAACAGACACAACCACAAAGTCTATAAACTTCTTAACGTAACTACATAAGCAATGAGATTTAGAACCATAATATATGGAAAAGCCTATAGTTTTTCTTAATGATGTTTGCAATCCTTTGTTTCTATAGGAAGAAGCATGTATAAATGTGGAAACCAATAGCTCGTCACAAATACTGAGGTAGTTAATAAAGTGTAGGGACTAGAGGGTCAAAGCAACAACCACTCAGAAGTATCATGTCGGATCAAAGCAAAGAGGGTTAATTCAACTACAATAATGCACAAGTCAAGTAGAACTATTAACATTTAAGTTGGCAAATCAAAAAATTTCTCCCTCAATCTTAATGTTGAGCATCACAAAATGCTCTTGGGGATGAAATACCAATATAAGCTTTCTTTAGTAATAGAAAGACATGTGTAAAAGAGGTAATAGCAGTTCACATCACTTTACCTCAAAAAAGACAAGACCAGGCTCCACGCCCATAAGATCTTCTTCCATGACATCACTTGTTTCAAAGTCAAAAGACTCAAATTTTGGCAGCACATGGTTTGTCCTCCTTCCATCAAGTGCTTCTATGGTGGATAAAGATGCACCCTCATCTGCAGGCATCTCTTTACTTTTGTTCAAGTGACTGCGCAACTGTCTATTTTCACCATGGGGATTCAAGGTCACCCAATTCACTGTCCTTCGAATATTAGATTTATCCCCTCCATTTTTCGACGGTACTGCCTCAATGCGAGAAAGAGTATAGCAGTCAAACTGATGCTCATTGTTTCTTCCAACCTCAATGGGCTCCATCTGAGCAGTGATGGGTGAAAACACTGCTCCTGCTCCCTTCCATATGCCACTAACACTACTCGCAAATGTGTTCCATACTGGTATAATTACAGGTTCCTGAAAGATAAAAACATTATTAGAACAAGTCAGCATTTAATAACTTCACTTGACAGGCTCCTCCCTCTTTGCCTACATAAAGAAGCTCCAATCAATTTAAAGATTCACAATCACATATCCTATGTTTTCAACCTCCACATTCAACTATGCACAAGATCACGACCAGCTCTGGATCATCATAAATGCTCATGTGTCTCAGTTACTTTTAACCAATTTTATCAAAACCACCCCAGTTAATGTTTGAACTCACTATATGCTCAAGTTTCTTAACCCCATTCCTGGAAGCTGAAGTGAAATTTCTCATTCTATATTCAGCGAGCTAGACCATAATTAACTTAATTGGAAACAGTATAAACTTAAAAATTCAATAATCTTCTACACTACCTTTTTTTAAAATCAAACCAAAATGTTCAATAACAAACCACTTGGATTATGGAGCACCAGTTAAGCCTCACGAGATGCAGTGGAAATCTCATCTTCCCAAATTAATGTGCAATAACACGAAATATAAGGAATAAGAACAAGACTCTCTGACCTGAGTTTGTAAAACCTTCTCCGTCTCCATTAACATAGAACCAGAAACCACTATTCCTTCATCGCTCTCACTCCCTCTTCCTCTACTCCTCCGTATCTTCGTCGTCGAATTCCTTACTTTAGTCCTCCGCCTATCTCCCTTCTTCCGTCTCTCTCCTCCTCCACTCCCATTCGCAGCATCATTATCGATACTCCACACATTATCCTTCCCCCTCGCCTTCACTGTCGCTATCCGGCGATTGTTAGGGTTTAAGCTCCTGCACCAAACACGCGAATATGGATGCCGGAGAGTCGTTAACGTAAGTGACGAATATGACGACGAAAGAAACCCTAGAAACTGTGTATTCGAATTTCTCCAGAACGTTCTTGAAGCGTCCATCAATGGCGACTGCATCCTCCTCCTTCCTCTTCTTCTTCTTCGTTGCTTCTGTAATTATATATATATATATATATATGGATGGAGCCGAGTCTAACCATATTTGGATGGATCTGAGCCGTTTAAATTCAGCCAAGTTTTAATCTTGACCCTTCAAATTCCTAAATTCACGGCTGGTGTTTAATCCCTACCCCCAAATCAGCCGACTTCCCCATTTGTTTCCTCTCCACGACTCCACATCTTCGCCTTCAACCTCTACGAGTTCCAGCCCCACTCGGCCGCTCCTCCCCTTCCCCACCCACGACCCTTCAGGCACCTCCAAGACATTGATGATTCATACTCTCAAATATGTATCCTATCGCTCCTCTCGACGAAGACACAGATCAGATTCCATCGATTTAGGGTTTCTTCTGGTTATCCCAATCTCCGTTTCTTGCTTCAAACAATTGTAAAACGATCAATCAGAACCAGAATTTGTTGTGTTTGAACTCAGGTTTTGTTCCGATTGATAAGTCCAGGTTCGAACAATTCAGGTAAAAGATTCGAACAAGGAATCCGGTGGTGGTGCCTGCGGTAAGTGTAGATTTGGCAAAATTTGTCAAAGCAGAAAAGGCGGTTACGTTCAAGATGAGAGTTGTATTGACTGTTCGAAACAAGAATCCGGAGGATTTTAAGGAGGCAATTGTGAAGAAATTTGATGCTTTTGCTGATCAGATTGGGAGAAATGCTGTTTTGGAGCTTTACACTATTGATATTGATACAAGTAGTCCAACTGTTCGATGAAATGCCTTTGTTAATTTTTTTTTAATGAGTTCTTGGTTTTTTTCTTTTTTTTTATTACTGATTTTTGTTTCATTTGATGGTGAAGAGACAAGGGATCCAAAGAAAATCAAAGACTCTGTGTTGAAGGATTGGTCACAAAAATCAAATTTCAAATCTGAAAAGGTTAATTAAACATTTGATATATTATTTGATTCAAATTTTGGGATCCCAGGAGCAATGACAATCACTAATAAGCACCAAAAATAGTTCTTGGAGAGTATCACCATTGAAGGATTTGCATGTGGTCCTGTTTACTTTCCTTGCAATTCTTGGGTTCAGTCCACTAATGATCATCCTAATCCCAGGATTTTCTTCTATAATCAGGTGATTATCTGTCTTAATTCTTCCACCTGAAAATTGAAATCCTTGGTGTTCTATAAGAAGTCAAAAGGGTTAAACTTCGGAAGTCAAATCCTGATTTCTCTTTGATCAACCATGATTAGTAGTTTAATATAGTAGTTGATGAACATGCCATGTGATTAGGGTTGATGGGTTTTTGAAATCTATTGATAAAACTATTATTGGAACACTTTTTGATATATTTATTAACAAATATGTTTCAAAGTTGTATCAAGCTTACATTTTTATGAATATAATTTGTGTATTTGAGCATCCATATCTACCCGATGAAACTCCGGCCGGGCTAAAGGTGTTAAGAGAGAAAGAGCTTAAAGATTTAAGGGGTGATGGCAACGGAGTCAAGAAGTTATCGGACCGAGTGTATGATTATGATGTTACAAAGATCTGGGAAATCCCAATAGAGGAAACGACTTCATTAGGTCGTCACTCGGAGGTGAAAAGTTTCTGCAAATTAATGTTGAATTGTTTATACTTTGTTTGCTGCGAATCATGACGACAAATTGTTGGACGACACTTAATATTCTTTACAGGTATATATGTTTGTGCATCTATTATCATTTAATGACCTAATGAAGGCCATATCGTCTTATTTATTTGCTCAAGTTCTTTATACATTTCTATATCATCAAAATCACATCCCATTTCTTTTATAATCATATTGTATGTTTATGTTCCTCAGTGTGCAATTCTTTATACTACTGTATATGGTGCAAGAAGAATACGCGTTTCTACATTGTCCTTGCCATGCACAACCATGCTGAGTAATCTCTTCCTCTCGATTGACTTGGATACTCAATTTTCCTGTTTTCTAAAGCAAGGTAATTGATTTTTATTTGGTACTTGATTGAATGCTTGTGTCTGAATCTAAATCATACCAAATTAGTTGAACTACATTATTCACATCAATACGAATCCCCGTTCTAGAAAGAGAACCAGAACTATTGTTGCTTCTGATTCTATATCCTGAACAATCTCGTCCTACAGAAAATGTTGCTTCACTCTTTAGAGGTAAATTATTGATTCAGTCATCAGGACAACTTATTCTTCCGGAGTTTTAACAACACTTTTTTCAGAGCTTGGTGTGGTCATGGCGTCCGCAACGCTGTGTGGTGGGCCACTTTCTGATTTCGTCGTTAAAACTCGGTTGGAGGCTGAACCAGCTGCAGGAACAGTTTACCAACACACACACATATTCTCAGATCCAACAAATCGAAAATGGTGGAGGTTAATCAACAATTTGAAGATGATAGATATGGATCAGGAGGAAGCAGAAGTGAGATTGATGAAACCGATGGGGTTAATGATACGAAAGAGTAAATGAATTTGTGTTTTTTTTTGTTCCTAAATGTAAATATTGTTTTGAATGCTTATCAAATACTCCGAGATTCGTTACATGAGACTCCATGATTTGTAATTGAAGTGTTGGCTGATCACATCGTTGTTTTAATAGGGTTGAAATGGAGCGACTGATCTGCATATGCAAGGAAACTAGGCCTATGCTTCGTGCAGATGTAATTCTCTCTCTCTCTCACACACACACACACATTTATGTGTGTGAGTGTTTATATGATTCCGATCGTTTATTTCTGAGCGTATGTTTGATTGGAGTATCATTAGCTTCATTGTTATCTGGTTATTTTGCGTTTATGTGCCTAAATTTGAGCTCAAGTTTAGCGATTTAACCAGTGAATAAGTGGTTTTGTCTTGTAAGAATACCTCAACTTTAAGATCGAGCTCATATCTCTTATTTTGTGAATCATTTGCTTTCTCTCTCACGATCTTGATTTGAAGTATGTTAAACCAACTGCTGTATCCCCATATATAAGTTACTTTCTACCACCTAACATCACATGCCTTTGTCTTATGATTTGAAGTATGTTAAACCAATGAGTTAAAGGTACGTAATTTCGATTCAATTTCATGGTGAACTTTCGATTCAGTTTCGTGTTCCTTAGTAGCTAGGGTTCATCAATAATGCTCGATTATCTCATGTATGTATCAGTTCGAAGACCAAGTGAGAGGATAATGTTGAGAACGTCGTTTTTTAACTTCAAAAATAGATGATCCAGTCTTGATTGATGTTGAACCCGTAACACCCATTGACACCAAACCGGTTGCACAAGTAAATGAGGGATGGGTTCACTTTGGATTATAACAAACCCACATAAGGTACCGAAAGGTCAGTTCACAAATGGGTTATTTTGAATCAATAGGTGTTTTGCATTTCAAGTTTGGGTGTGTATAGGATTCATTGTTGCTTCTTCAATTTAACATTACCTTATTTGTAGCAATTTTGATTGAATAGAAAGTGATATAAGCTTATGTTGCAGTAATGAATTATAAACTTTGTCATTCAATATGTGTATTCCATTTTAGGATTTGGTGGGGTTATGATTCATTAGTGTTATTGGAAATAATAATACAGTTTTGGTTGCAATTGCAATGAATAAAAAATAAAATAAGGTTAATTGCGAAATGAGAAAAATGAGTTTCTTTATATTTTATAATTCGAAAAGGGTGTTAATGAAACAAGCTTCATTGATTGAACTGTGTAGTGCAATAGGTTTTAGTTACATCACTATGTGTTTTGCATGTTGCAGTAAGTATGAGCTTTGGGTATTATGAGAAGAATGAGTGTTATTATAGTTTACAATATGAAGGGTGTTATTGAAACAAACTTAATGTTAGTGTAGAGTTACCTGAATATGTGATTTGGAAATTCCAAGTTATAATTTGCATGATTTACTGTATGATCGTGAGCTTAGGACCCTACATTTAAGTGTATTTGAGTTTTTGTGTTTTGTCAGTAATTGGAATGGGTCAGTAGGGTTTACCCTAAAAGCTGAAACTACTTCTATTCAATTGTGTAAATGATATTATAGAAATTGCTTATTTGTCTGAGTTCTTATGTTATTTAAGTGGTTTTAATTAGTATTTGAAAATAGCACATATGAACATTCTTAGTATGTATGTACATAGTTTGTTGATAAATGCTAATTTAATTAGAAACTAAGGGGACCATTTATCAAATGCTTACGTAGGTGGTAAGTGTTTACCGGTAAAATTCAACACTATCACTTGCTAACTTATTTACCGGGTAAGACTGTAGTCCACCAAAACGGTGTCGTATGCAACAAAACATTTACCGTGGCAAGAGTCTTCGCTCTTACTTACCGGGTAAGACTTTAGTCCACCAAAACGGTGTCGTGTGCAACAAAACATTTACCGTGGTAAGAGTCTTCGCTCTTACTTACCGGGTAAGACTCTCAGTTCTTGCCTAACTCTTACCGGGTAAGTGCTTACCGAATATCACTTGCTTTAGTGGGTGGGCATGGAAAGGGCCGAGAATCTTACCCGGTAAGAGGATAACAATGGCCGATAATCTTTACCCGGTAAAAGGCATAACAATGGCCGATAATCTTACCCGGTAAAAGGCATAACAATGACCGATAATCTTACCCGGTAAGTGATAAAGAAAACTTTTACCCGATAAGCGCTTACTGGGTAAAAAACGCTTACCAACAATCCATTTTGATGACGGAGAATGTTACCCAATAAGGTATGGGAGGGTGGTGACTATTACCGGTAATTGTTTGGTAAATGGTCGGTAAGTGCATGCTAGGTAGTGTTATGTAGACCAGATTTGACAATCACATGCATTTTTCTTCTAAAGAAATACATGGATTTGGTCTAACAAGTCGGTGAAGGTAATGTATGTGCACATAAAATGCTATGAAAAACTCCCTATTCATGTAAAATATTTTTGTTTGAGCAACATGCTTCTTTTAGACATGGAGTATGCATAATTATTTTACCTATGTGCTTGGTTTTGGAATGATAAGCCTACTCCTTTTGTATTTCATTGATAACCTTTGAAGAACTATTCTACAACACTATTGTAAACCGTACATCAATTGTTTTTTTAACTATATAAATAGTGAAAAATGGCCGTTTTTGAGCAACTAAGGTGGTTAACTTGTGTATGCACTGTTTTGGAAAAATTCTGATTTTTTTTTCTTATGTGCATGTACTTCATTAGGTTAAATTTTAGGGTTACCGATACAGTCCCCTTCTGCTTTGTATTCATAAGTAAAAAATTTCTCGCTCTTTTGATTATGAAACTCACCGTAAGGGTTCATCTGTTTCTCTAATAAAGAATCAAAAATATGTTAGAACCATGACATGTTTACCTTTCAGGTTTGTTATTGATCGTGGATTTATTATTATGACATGTTTGCAGATACTTGAAGATTGTTAAAGTTGAAGGAATCAGTATACATCATAGGATCTATACACAAGAGAATAAGTTTGATAGGTGAACAAATAGCTTATAGCTAGAAGATGCATTTGTATTTCATGGCATAAATTGTATCATTATTCATCTCTAACTAATACTTTCTATTTTTATATAATCACTCACATAAAATTAATATTTATCCCTTACTCCGTTACTTATATTAACTCATTATTGTGCATAATATCATGTCAAGATAATCTTGGAACAACAAAAAAAAGGAAAAGGTATACTCAACTTCTTCCAAACTTTAATAAACAATTCTTAGGTAAATTTAGTTTTATATAACAAAAAGTGTAGCCTTTTAATGCTCAAACATATTACGAAAAACTTCTCTCGTGTGGAGCTTATGTGGAATGCTTAAGAATTTTGATTTGGTGGTTCAATTCATTTCAATTTGTGGGTTTCGTATAAGGTTTTTGCATATGGGATCACAAAATGAGCTAACGGTATAGACAAAGTATTAGATTTTCATTTTTTTTTTGTAAATAATTGGTGAATATAGAGCTACTTTTGTGCTCTTTAGATTATTATATGGTGCAGCTTTCAACGAATAGTAACAGTTGTATGGAATTTTCTAATTGACAATTGGATTAAAGGATGAAGTGTATCTCATTTTGAAGAGTTAAAAAGATTAGCATTAACGTAAGCAAGGGGAAGACTTTAAAGGAGAAAGAAAAAACCTGATAAGCAACATCGAAGAATGAAATATGGTTCTTCTATTGAATGACATCATTAAAGGGCATTATAAGAATACGGTTCTTCTCTTGAATGACGTCAGTAAAGAGCATTGTAAACATGACAATAACTATAAGTTCTTTCATGCACAACCGATATCGGATTCTAACTCAAACGAACTCGATGATCAAGCTGCGTTTTCACCCAGTTTCGCTTGAAAAACTCAAGTTTGAGATCACAAAAATCTTGAAATCGAGAAGGGGTAATCCGATTTCGATCGCTTCTTTGCCTATGATCTATTACAAAAAATACAGAAGGACCCTTCAAGCCGAACGGTACCTAACTGAGAGTCAAAGGCACGGGAAGCCGATTACAGTTTGACAAGGCTTCTTGCTCGATTGAAAAACAACATTCGACAATGATGAAAAGAGTGACCAATCAAATGACTGAATCTAGATTAAAATCATGTTGTATACCCGACCAACGGACGGGTATAACACTAATTTCACATGTCAAAGGATATTGTTTAATTTTTTGTAATTTGCAGATATGGCTACTAACTTCTTTGTATTGATAATTTTACCACAAAAGTTTTTATTCTACCAATTTTAACCTCAATACTTTGTAATTAACTGTTTTAGCCTTTCTACTTTTACTTTTCTCATCTAGCAACCACAAAAAAGTTTCACATTATAAATCTTTAACACAAAAATACTAGCGCTTGAGAAATAAAATAAATATTTTGAATCAATCGTATAATTAATTCGTGCCAAATGGATATCCAATGGATTTATTGGTAGAAATATAGTTTATTAAAATAGTGTTAGCCCATGCAAGTCTAGATTAAACAAATAGACCAGGGTCAAACTAGGGTTTGATAAACGAAATGCAGGACTAACAATTGTGGAGGGTAATTGTGTGTTAGAGGTGTGCAATGTCCGATCTTTTTCGGGCTCGGACCTTCCAAGCTCATTTTCAATAACCTAAAAAAACTAGGGTTTTTCATGTCTGAGTCGGTCGGGCCATCTTTAGGGTTGAAAGAGGTCTTAACCAGGATTTTTTTCATGCTAGACTTTAACCATACCATGAAAAAAAAAGTGGTCTAATCAGGCTTGGACCTAGGCTTAGGCTTACTAGGCCTGAAGTTTTTGGACCGAGTTTTGGGTTAGAGTTTTTTTTTTTTTTTTTTTTTTTGCATCTCTATTATGCATCCTAACATATAAAAATGTAAAGTAAGGGAGCACAAAAATCCGAATAACCCGGACAACCCAACCCGATATAACCGCAAACATTGGGTTGGGTTGTTCAAAGGCAATCCCTACCCGTGTGCATCCCTAATGTCAAGGCACCCAAATCAAACTGTGATTTGGAAGGGGATGAGACAATTTGTCCCCTTAAATGCATGCACATACCATTCACCGTCCTATAGGTGACTCGACACTTGTTGGCCCAATGATCATTCAATGTCTAAGTATGAGTGTAAATAACCTATTAAAATTACAAGGAGTTGCAGATATAATCGATCCCCAAGAATAATTACAATACCATGTGGCTTAGCAACTCAAATGCACGTGGCACATCCACGAATCAACTTATCTTGTAGAATCTAATCACATTTAAGACGTGATAATAATAATCATTCATGCATGAGATGTGGCCAAATCTCAAAAGGTAAAGTTCTTATATAAAAAAGTTATGTGGTCAAAACACAAATAACAAAACTTCAATTTTGAATTTTGTTTTGAGCAAAATGCAATAAATTTTGGCTTAATTTTAATGGAAATTTTTTTTCTCAATCAATATTACAAAGTTTCAAGAGTTGCTATTTATACACATGTTGATTGATAACATGTCTATCTTATAACATTTAATGATGTGGATACACGTTACAAAATGTTTTTAAAAGGGTCAATCACAAAGTGGGACGATTAAATGTTACAAGCGCAAGAGGTTATTGATCGATGTATGGTCGGAAAAAAAAATATTGTTACACTAAGGGGGCATTTGGTTTACATGCAAAATAATCAACAATTTCTTTTTTTATTTATATTTTTTTAAGATGCACTATTTGATTCAACTTGTATCGTTTAATGTATAATCATTATGTGAATTCATACACAAATATACACATCGGTTTATGTATAGTAAGTTAATGTATATTGTATAACGTTCCAAGTTATTGAGCTTACCATACTAGGATCAAGGCCACGAGCTCGTCGGCTCGTACTTAGATGTGAGGGAGGGCACCCAATGATCCTAATCATGCTCATTCGCTAGGATTTACATTTACGACCCACGGCTAGTATTCGGTCTCACATAACCGTACCAAGTTGTCACCCTAGGGCCCAATGTCTCAACTAGCTACAACAGGATCAAACCCAAAGAAATTAAGTCAACTCTACACCTATGGATCCATTAGTATTAGTCTAAACTTGTCACAATTTCATTTGTGACCAACTATAATCAAACATATAGTTCATGTGAACAATCCCAACATATTTTGTTTACTTTCTCCATAAAAGATTTTTCCAACTTTTACCAACGTAACAATAATCACCATTGTAGTCTTTCAACCACCCATAAGGTTTCATTTTTTTTTCCCATCAACACTTTTATTCAAGAAAATTCCATGGTATATGAAAATCATAAATAGAGCTAAAAGCATTTGTGTAGATATTTAATCATAGATGTGTAGAACACATCACATTTATAGCTCAAAGATAAGATTCACAATCATACTTTCAAAATAGTGAGAAAACCCCAAAAATCTCCAAAAATGGAAAGTTAGGTCAAAATATATTTTAACAAAGAAATATAAATAAGGAGATGATTAGAAGTCTAAAAGTGTTAGTTTGACATGTATAAAGTTTTTAGAAAACAAGGATGAACTCACAATATGGGTTTTGTTAAAACCCTAGCAAACTCTAGATGGAAGATGATGGATTCTTGAGACTTGCAAGCTTGAGATTTTCACACAAAATACTTGACAGCCCTAGGAATAACCATAAATGAACTTAGGGTTTTCATTTATTAGAAATAAATGATAAGAGATGAAGAAACTCACCTAGGGCACCAGAAATCGCCCCAAACAGCTCTGCAATTGGAATAAATGAGCAAGTGGTCACTTGGGTTGATTTTATACCAAAAATCCCTGACCGCGACCTTTCCCGGCGAGAGTGCCATTGATCATAATCGTCGGCATTGTCGCCCGCTATATCGAGACCGCGGTACGTCTCCAGCGAGAGTGTCAGGCGAGAGTGACCCTGGTCACAACGTCGGCACAATCGCGCCGATTGTACCGCAAGGTACCTCCTCCCCACGATTGTGACCTGCGACATTAACATGGTGTCATAGTCGCGGGTACAATCGCCCATCCTATACCGAAGCTCAAATTTGCTCTCAACGATGCTCAACCCGCTCGAATCCTTATGGTTATGGCACTGTGGTTAAGGGTTCACTTATAACCAAGGTAAAACTATGAAATGGGGTTCTAACACACGTAAAGGGTAGGACAAGGGTTCGAGGAAATGCTTATCGAAATTCTGGGTGTTACAATCCTCCCCGACTTGGAAATGATTTCGTCCTCGAAATATTGGTTACACAAATAAATGAGGGTATCTCCGCTTCATGTCCTCATTGGCTTCCCATGTCACATTGACCCTACGATGATGTTTCCATTGTACCTTGACCATAGTAACCTCCTTGTGGCGAAGCTTCTTGGACTTCCTTTCTAGAATAGCGTCGGGTTCTTCCACGCATCGGTTACCCTCGTCCACTCGTATCTCAAAAAGAGGGATGATACTTTCCTCATCCGCCAAACACTTTTGAAGGTAACAAATATGGAATGTGTTGTGGATCCCTTTCATCTCCGGTGGAAGTTCCAACTGGTAGGCCTGCAAGCCCACACGCTTAAGCATTGTGAATGGTCCAAGGAAACGGGGACTCAACTTCCCGTGCTTTTCCGAAGCGGATAATGTCCTTCCATGGCGACACCTTTAACATCACACGGTTGCCCACTTGGAACTCTATCGGTCGTCTCTTCTTATCGACATAGCTCTTTTGCCGATCTTGAGCGACTTTCAACCTTTCCTGAATGCTCTTAAGTTTATCGACCGTCTCTTGCATAATTTCGGGTCCGGCGAATTGCTTCTTTCCCGCTTCAAGCCAACACGCGGGAGTTCTGCACTTCCGCCCGTATAAGGCCTCAAAATGTGTCATTCTGATACTCGAGTGGTAGCTATTATTGTAAGCAAACTCCACCAAAAGTAGGTAAGAGTCCCAACTACCCCTGAACTCAATAACACAAGACCTTAACATGTCTTCAAGCGAACAAAGGTAGGTGAGAGTCCCAACTACCCCCGAACAAATGGTATTACTATTGGAAAATGTTAGTAAAAAATATGGTTTTTTACTAACTTTGGACACATTTAAATACATGTATATGTACTGTATATATCTAACTCTTAGTGGGTTTGTGTTCTCATATATGAGAGCTTCGAAACGATATATCATGTGTCCAAAACATAATATGTGTGAATGAGATATCGATGCTCAAAGTTGAGTGTTTGGGATGAAATTGGCAAAAATCAAGTGGGTGTGGGAACATGTCCCACATAGGAAGAAGGAGAAAACATTATATGGTTTATAACCATGAATATGGGAGGGGCTTACAAGCTCCTTTGATTGGTTTTACTCCAACTCCTACTCGTGCACAGGGGGGGTGCCGATTGAGACTTTCGTAGGCTAAATTGGCGAACTTGTGTGTGGGCATGACCTGCGGACACGAATCCCGCTCCGAAATCTTGTGCTCGCGCAGTTTAGTTTTGCGAATTTTTTGTTTTGATCTAGTGGCTTGCGCAGGTGAACCCCCACGACCACCCGCGCCAAGCACTGGAATGTAAGCCCGAACAGTCGGGGGCAGGAAAATGCGCGAGGCGACCTTCGGGTGAGGAGCGTAGAGATCCCTGTGGAATGGGAATTATCCTAGCAGGAGAGTTCGGCTACCGCGAGGGGGAGAGGACATTCCCAGGTCGTGGTCGGGGCGGGCTCAAGCCTTTGTAACTCAAGAGGCATTCACCACCGAGATGGGAAAACTTCAGGAAATCTTGCAAGCTCTATTGGCGCATCAGGCAAGGACGACATCAGGGAGTAGGGGTGTACAAAAAACCGTCAACCTGCGTAACCCGCCCAACCCAAACCGCTAACAACCCAATTAAACCCAACCCGTCGAACCGTCAAACCGCCCACCCGCTAAACCGCCAACCCCCAAATTAAGAGGATTGAAATTGGGTTACGCCTAGTCCAACCCGCCAACCCGCCGCTAATATATAATATTTGTAATATATATATATATATATATATATATATATATATGGTGTGTTTCTTTTGCAAACCAAGCAATTTGTACAAACTATGCAAATCAATCTTAGCCGATCATCAAGTCTAATGAATATATGATTTTATTATGTTTCCTAATTTAAAATCATGATTATAATGAATAAACTTAACATTTCCTAATTTAAAATCATGATTATAATAAATAAACTTAATATTTTCCATATATATCACAATCATTATTAATGAATCATAATCATTATCCATAAATATATCTATTGTTTCCTAATATAGTGGTTTGTATAGTTTGTACAAATTATTTGGTTTGCAAAAGAAACGCACCCTATATATATATATATATATATATGTGTGTAGACGGAGGTTCAAGGGAAAACCTCAAAAAAACGAAAAACTGAAGAACACTCTGGTAGCCTTCCATCTGGACGGTATGCACTTGTGCATACAGGTAAATTATGTAGTTTTTTTGGTTTTTATGCACAATTGCATTATGCACTTGTGTATATGCACATGTACATGTTACAAATTACCTGTATGCACAAGTGCATACCGTCCAAATGAAGGGCTACCAGAGTGTTCTTCAGTTTCTTCTAAAGGTTACAAACAATACAAACCATGATATTTATGTCTTTTTACAAATTTCGTATTTTTAGGAAAAAATTAACTTCATTAATTATCTTTTCCTTAATTATATCCCTTCTCTCTCTCTCTCTCACACACACACACACACATACTCACGATCCACCGTCACCATCCACTTCCAGTGACGTCCTCCCAATTCCGATGATCTCCTTCCACTCTGGCGAGTTTCATAAGTTTTTCGACTTTCATATATAAAATATTTTTTTTCGAAAGTTTCAAGTTTTTTTGTTTCATAAAATGTTTTTTTTTGAAATTTTCACGGATTATTCATATTGGATAAAATGTATGAAACTTAAAAAACTAGTTATTCATATAAGAGAAAAATATATGAAACTTAAAAAATATATGATTATTTCGAAAAACCCTGAATATTCATATGAGAGAAAAATATATGAAACTTAAAAATATGATTATTCATATGGGATAAAAATATATGAATCCGTTACGAAAATATATGAAACTGTTTATGAAACTAGAAAATTATAAAAAAAACAGTTTATGAAACTCGAACAAACATTATATGAATCTGAAAATTCATAAACTCGTTGAAGATTCGAGGGAGAATGTCACGATACGTGGGGTGGCGAAAGAGGCGGCGGCGCACGACAGTCGTCGGATGGAGTAGTGGAGAACCGCGGTGGTTCTCGATCGCCAGCGTAGTGATGATGATGAAGATGATGGTGGTGGTGGCCGATTTTTTTTTTTTTTTTGAGATAGAAGGAGAGAGAGAGAGTTAAATATGGAGAAAATTAAGGATAAGTTATAACCATAATTAAATAATTCAAATTAATTAATAAAATTTAAATTTAAAATACCTAAAACTATTCCTAAACTACCATTTCCCTATTCTCTCCCTATTTTCTTAATTAATTTAAATCCTAAAATTTATCAACCGTTGATCAATGATTTAGATGGTCTAAATGAGTTTGTAACTTTTAAAAGGTTTCTAAATGATTATCCCTATATATATATATATATATATATATATATATATATATATAATATAAGAATAAAAAACTAGTTTATTTAAACAAATTTATAGCCCAAAGTATATATATATATATATATATATATATATAATACATTTTACTTAACTGAATAAATGAACAAAGACTTGTTCGTGTTCGTTTGTTAAACTTAACCAAACAAATTAATTAACACAACGGTAAAAATATGGAATTTTATGTTTATGTTCGTTTGTTAAGAAAATGTGTTTGTTCGTGTTTGTTTATGTTTGTTCGTTAAGATGCTAAATGTACGTAAACGAACGGACATAAATGAACCAAAAACAACCACCATTAATCATCATTTCGTTCCTAAATAACATAAGAAAATAAAAAACCGGGTAAATTTAGGAAGGATAAAAAGGAATTCTAAAAATTTAATTTATTTAATGATTTATATATATATATATATATACACACACACAAATGTAAACAAACATTAATACATGAACATTAACGAACGAACGTTCATGAACGTAAATGAACGAACGAGCTCATTGCTCATGTTCGTTCATTTAAATAAACGAACAAAAAAACTTCTCATGTTCGATCAATTATTAATTAAAACGAATATAAACGAACTTTCTGCCGAACAGTTCGTTAATCATTTGGTTTATTTACATCCTTAGCGTTCCTAAGTGTTAAACAAGTAACCTTTTGATTCGCTAAACGTTTGTATATTTTTAGTGGTATTTATCGTATTTCATTCTACGATTTTATGTATACTACGAAACCGCCCAACCCGCCACAACCTGCAAGGGTTAGGTTGGGTTGGGTTATACTTTTGAATGGGTTGGGTTGGATTGAGATTTTTTCAAACCGCCATAATTGGGTTGGGTTGTAAAAATGTCCCAAATCGCCCAACCCAACCCGTGTACACCCCTATCAGGGAGTAGGGAGAAGAACGAGAGTAAGGAAGGCTCTGAGATGTCTAGCCCACCGGTGACTATAGTGGTGTAACACTTTCAAATTTGGTAAGAGCAACTAATTAAAAATTTCGATATAACATCAAAATAAGAAACAAAACTTCCTCCTACAATTCAAAACTCCGTATACCTCTAGATAAAATTCTATAACTAACATCAACAAATATAAACTTCAATAATATATAAGGACTAAACCGAAGTTGGGTGTTACTTAACCCCAAACACAAGTTGATCTTCCCAAAACAAATACGGAAGACTTCAACAAGTTAAACACTCCTTGAGCACACAACTAGCACTCATCCTTTCATAGTATCACTAGGACTATTTCCAACCAGAACCTGTTGCACATGCCGACAAATAAAAAGGTTAGGCTAACGCCTAGTGAGTTCAAGAGTTTTCAACATGAATAAATATATCGTTGAAAAGAAGGAATGCAATTTAAATCATAATATTTCAAAATGATATGCCTCAAATATGAAAACGACTCGTTTTCCAATAATATGCATTTTAGGCGAAGGAAACACCAATATAAACGTTTTCCAATCCAAACTATTTTAAGGACGAATATCCCAATATAAAACGTTCTTTCGTAAATTAAATTCAACCCAAAACTCACTCAAAATGAGAATATAAATCGAACTCCCAATTTATGAAACTCGGATAAAACGTTATATCCCGAAACACCCAAAATACGGGTGGGGCGTAATACTCAACCCATAAACCATGGATAAAATCCATATATACAAAACGTCACCGAAAACATGGATAATAAAACTCAATACCCAAAACAACACCTTTCGGTGACGGGGAAGACCCGAATTCCATCGTATGTGGCGGGCACACAAAGTTAAGCCACTTATCAATGTTTTCGAGCTTCACATAGAGTCATGGATCCCCGTATACGGCTCCCTAACCACCGCAAGATACCCAAATGACTCTAGTGTCTACTCGACCTCTAGATAAATGTCACCACAAAAGCCACAAGTCCCCGTATCCGGCTCACCATGGGCACCACCGCAAGACTTAGCTTCGTATATGGCTCTGTAGAGCACCACCGCAAGTTTACATAAAAACATGACTCGGGCACCACTCACTAGACTTCAAACGCGGACACTAAATTCCACGATGAATAACCAGACTGGATTACACGGGCATCAAGTTCAACCACCCACGATTTATACCTCGAGCCCTTCACTAAAAGTTACACGATTATCTAGTACAACCACCCACGATCTATACCTCAAGTTCCCGCTAGTCATAAATAATTTCTAGTAACAAAACAGGGATAAAGTTCCCAACTACATCAACTAACTGACTCATATGCCTATGGATCCAATGCATTACAGTCTAAGACGTTTTATGACTCTAGCGAATGAACTAACACATTCAAAACATGTAACTCTCAAATAAGATGCCACTAAGTACACCATACGTCAAAGACTCCTTATCGAGCTACTGAAACCGAACAATTACTCCAAAGACTCATCTGACTATAAATCAAGCCTAAAAGGCACAAATAAATGTTTGGCTAAAATACGCGAGCCAATATGGTTACATAAACCAAACCACATCTTTCCCCAAAATCTTTGTCTCTCAAATCACAATTGGCCTTCGGCCCAAAACCAAAAAGGTTTACAATTTCTAAAATGTTTCCAAGGTTGGGAATGACTAAAATCAAAGGACTCACACATTCGTACTTTCAAAACGTCCCACTTCATAAACAAAGCATATTTCCAACAAACACTAAAATGCATTCTTGACCAAATAATCTCCATTTATGCATTAAATCATCGAACACTTTCATTTATTACTTATTTATCAAAATGCCCAAAAATCCCAAATATGGGTGTTTTACAAGGTTTATAAAGCCAAACACTTCAAATAATCAAAACCCACCAAATAACTCAACCATTGATAATTTCATGTAAAACACATAAACACATTAAAATGAACATTTTGGCATGTATAATGTTTTCACAAATCAACTTGAACTCACCTTGCTAGATTTATGATAAATCTCTTAGCCGATTGATTATATCAATTAGAGATAATTACGGATTTGATTTATATTTATCATTAATTGTAAAGATTTGATTTATTTGTATTTCCTAAATTAGCTGATAGGGTTACTTTGTACATACCCTATATATAGGGGTTTTCTGTTAATGATGAAGGCATGGACTTTTGCAATCTTTTATGGTATCAGAGCCACGGCCTGATTACCCTTCTCCTTCTTTATTTTTTTTCTGATCCTCTTCAGCCCAAACAAACCCCTTCAACACATCATGACCAAATCTGATGACGCCGGCTCCTCTAAGCCAATTGTCCCCTCTCTTCACCCAGCCTATTCCGTTTCTAATATCCAATCCAAGATCAGAACCCTGGATGGTACCAAAGTTTCATACACCTCCTGGGTTAAACTCTTTAAATTCAATGGTATTGCTTATAAAGTTCTGAATCACATTGACGGTTCCCCACAGCCGGAATCAACGAATACGGAATATGCGGCTTGGAAAGAATTGGATGCACTTGTCTCCCAATGGATCTACAACACTCTCTCCGACGACCTGCTCACCCGGGTCCTCGACATGGATGCCACTGCACACATGACACCTGGTTGAAGCTTGAGAAAATTTTTCTCAGCAACAAACAAGCGAAGGCTGGTGCACTCGAAACCCAGTTCGTCAACCTAACTCTTGCAGCCTTCTCCTCAGTTGATGATTATTGCCAACAACTGAAGAAACTTGCCAATCAACTTGCTGCTGTTGATCAGCCCGTTAACGACAAAAGGTTAGTATTACAACTCGTTCGTGGACTTTCACAGGAATTTGACACCACTGCTCAACTTATTCACTCGCAAGAAGCTGACTAGGATCTTGCAACAACTATGCTACATGATGAAGTAATCAGAAAAGAGGCACGCCAGCAGCAGTCCACGTCGGTTCTGGTGGCCCCCACAACCCAAACTCCAGGCCCAAACCCACCCAACAACACCTCCAACCCGAACCCGCTACCTACTGACTCAAACGCTGCTCCAATTCAACCAACAGGTCAGCCATTCTGGGGTCGGGGACGAGGTCGAAATCAGTACCGGGGTCGCGGGGGTCGTGGGCACGGATACCGAGGTCAGTCAAACAATGTTAATTGGTCTTTTCAGACTCCTTCCGGGCAGCCATCTTATCCTCAATGGGCATGGTGGAATACTCCACCATGCCCTTACCACACGCAGACCAATTGGCGCCCAAATCAAATACGTAATTATCTCTAATTGATATAATCAATCGGCTAAGAAAATCTAGGTTCCCAACCATACATCTAGCTTCTAACGGTGAAGATTTGCGATTCCTCAAGTTATAACTCTAGATCTACGGTGCAAAACTCTCAAAAACATTGTATATACTTCCAATCTCTAGTAAAATCACCACAAAGAATAAGAAAGGGTTGAGAATGAAGTGAGCTCAAACCCTTGGTAACAAAAATGGAGATTTGGAACTTACCTTCCTCCATTAGGAACTCTAAATCACCAACAAGGTCCTCAAGGGACCCAAAATTTGGACCATAACCCTCTTAAGACTGCCAAAACGAGAGGAAGTGGAGAATGGGGGAAAGAAAATGAATCAAACCCTAAAAAATCGACCCTTTAAACCTCGACAGACCCTTGTCCGCGACCTTATGTCGCGAGACAAGCCACGTGTGACCGTGGTTCGAGACACAACGACATATGCGGCCTGGGCCGCGGCGCGCCAGGTTGTGCGTTTCTGTTCCTCGCGTTTCTCCCGTTTATGCGACCGAGTTTATCATTGATGGTTCCACTATGCTAAATACACGAACCCCAATATAACTCCATCTTAATGGCCAACCGAATTCCAAGAATCATAAATGTGAACTCTCCAAAATCACGGGTGTTACAAGTGGTTAGTCACTCGCAATCGACTCCATATGTGGCAACCAAGTCAATGATGGATAAGGGATACAACTACAAGTCATTCTCCTCTTGAAAACCCCCAAGCTTCAAAGGGGAATGTGACACGGTGGTGGTTATGAAGTGGATTCGAGAGACGGAATTAGTATTCGATGCTTGTAAGTGAGCTAATGATGACAAAGTGGTGTTTGATTTGTCTATGTTGAAAGATGACGCAGTTTTCTGGTGGGATGTCGAGACTGGTGGTGAGGGTTCGAAGGCAGCAAGGGTATGGATTGGGAGACCTTCGTCGCCAAATTCAAGGCGCAGTTCTGCCCATTAGCGGCCGTTAAGAAGTTGGAGGAAGAGTTTATGGATCAGAGCAATGAGAGATGATGGTACACGAGTACACGTCCAAGTTTCTAGAGAAGGCTCGTTTTGCTGAAACCTATGTGCCGAATGAAGAGCGACGCATAAAGAGGTATATTTATGGGCTGAAGAGTGGTATCAGGGAGTTGGTGTTTACACGAAACCCTACCACCTTTTAAGCAACCATTAACGTGGTTGAGATGACGGATAAAGAGAAAGTTCGTCAGATGGCCGAGAGGAGTGGCGATAAGAGGAAGTGGGAAGGACCCACATGTGACCCTGAGAATTCCAAGAATACAAGGCCCGGACAACGAGAATCGACAAAGTAACAATTAAGAACAAGTACCCGCTTCCGAGAATCGATGATCTTTTCGATCAGTTGCAAGGAGCGAGTTTCTTCTCGAAGATAGATTTGAGATCCGGTTATCATCAACTAAAGGTGGAGAGGAAGATGTGCCCAAGATGACTTTTCGCACGAGGTACAGGAATTATGAGTTTTTAGTCATGCCTTTTGGTCTGACAAATGCCCCAGATGTATTTATGGACCTAATAAATCGAGTGTGAAGTTCACTCTTGGATAAATGTGTGATCGTTTTCATCGATGACATCCTGATCTATTCTCGATCTTCGAGTGAGCATGAGGAACATCTTCGATCTGTGTTGGAATTGCTTAAGCGCGAGAAGTTGTATGCCAAATTCTCGAAGTGCGAGTTGCCGAGTTTTGGCTGAGGGAGGTTCAATTCTTAGGGCATGTTGTGTCGAATGACGGGATCAAGGTGGACCCAACTAAGATTGAGGCCATTCAGGGGTGGGAAACGTTGAGATCACCGACGGAAGTATGGAGCTTCCTTGGCTTAGCGGGCTATTACTGGAAGTTCATTCAGGACTTCTCTCGGATAGTTTCGCCGTTAACTGCCTTAACTAAGAAGAGTGTTAAGTTCGAGTAGACTAAAGCCCAAGAGGGTGCATTTTGAAAACTAAAGGAAAGCTTGAGTAGTGCGCCAATGTTATCCCTACCCAATGGATTTGAAGGATTCGTGATCTATAGTGATGTTTCTAAGTTGGGTTTAGGGTGCGTGCTTATGCAAAATGGGAAGGTGATTTCCTATGCGTCTCGTCAGCTGAAGGATCACGAAAAGAATTACCCCACGCATGATCTGGAGCTAGCAGTAGTAATTTTCGCCTTAAAGATTTGTAGGCACTATTTATACGAAGTTAAGTGTCAGATCTTCACTGACAACAAGAGCCTCCAACATTTGTTCAACTAGAAGAAATTGAATATGAGGCAAAGGAGATGGATGGAGTTGTTGAGCGACTATGACTGCGAAAATCTTTACCATCCGAGTAAAGCTAATGTTGTAACCGACGCTTTGAGTCGAAAGGAGCGAGGTGATCCGACAAAGTTGGTAGCTTTTAGAGTCGAAGCAACTTCTTACTTCCTGGAAGAATTTAAGAAGTTCCAAGGGAAAGCACTTTTGGAAGAGAACTTGAGAAGCGAGAGAGCTGTCGTGTTAGTAGTTTCTTTAGGTGTCGACAGTCGCGGGGTAAAATGTTTGGGGGACCGTGTAACATCCGTAAATTTATAAGGTAAGTATTTGTTTCCTTAAATACGTTAATTGCACCTATTTGAAAATATGAGCCTTTATATGCATTTAATGATGGTTACTATGTTGTAATGTTGAGTAAATTGATTTACCATTCTTTAATCGTTCAAACCTCGCGCTCGTTATCAAAATTGGTCAAGTTTCGGGATATTGGGGGTTTGGTGCGACAGTGACTCGCGATTGTGACATTGTCACTATCGTGGTGTCACTCTCGCGGTAGATGTACCGTGGGTGTTTGGGCTGGCGCGACTATGACACGCGATTGTGACATGGTCACTATCGCGGTGTCAAGGTCGCGGGAGATGTACCGAGAATGGGGGTCTCCGCGCGATTGTGACACGCGACAGTGACCATGTTACTGTCGCCGGGCAATGTCGCGAGCGGGTGCAGGGGGATTAAATGAACCCTTGGCCGAAAATACCCCATTTTATCACACTTCACTTAGAGAAAACGGGAGAACTCTCATTTTGGGCGATTTTTGGGTATTCCAAGCATACACACATTTATTGCTAGGGTTTGGGGTGGTTGGGGTGATTCTTGGTTCATCAAGTCTCATCCAAGTGTATTTATTGAAGATCCTCATCAAAGTCATTCCTCTCCACATCAAGTCTCATCTTCAACATCTAGGGTTTTCATTTTTTCTAGGTTTTGGTATAAAACCTAGATTGTGAGTTTACTAAACCTTTGTTAAAACTAGATGCACATCATAATATCCTATTTGCCACTTTATTTCTACATGTTCGAATGTTTGGGGATTACTTCATGAAAATAGTTGGAAGATGTATATATATGGATGGTTTGCCATGATTATTGTTATATGTATCATTATTTGGGATTTGTATCATAGATACATAATGTGGGTACTTTGATGTGTTAAATGTATGCCTATATGGGCATGATGATAAATTCTAGTTGGAACACTATTTTGGTGATATGTTTGTATGCATGATGAGCATGATTTACATTGGGTCTTTTGTTAGACATTATGAGGATAAGGTGGTAATATTATACCCGTAGTTGGTATTGAAATATGTGGATTGAAATATATCTAAAGGACCCCTTATAAATGTTATGTGGACGAACCAAGTCAGTACACTAGGAGGATATAGTCTTGGGCGCCACTGTGATGGTATGCGCCTAGACCTCCGCCACTCAGGGAATTTTCTGAGCGATAGTCTTCGGGTGGGCCGGGCCTTTGGGGTGTTCCTTGTTAAGGGCATCAAGGTATATCGACTCTTGGGTGGGACTTGATTGGTGCTATGGGTCTCCCCTATTGACTCCACATTAGTTGAACTCTGGTTAACTGCTGATAAGAATTGTAACTGATCATGCATGCTTATTAATGTTCAACTCACTAGGCTTTTTGGCCTAACACTTGTTTGGTGTCGATGTGTATCTCAAGTTCTAGCGGCGGCGGTCTTAAGCATGTTTAGTTGCTTTGGGGTGAGAGCTTGGGGAATTGCACATGGACGCGTTATACTTTTGGATATAGACCGTTTGGGTCTATAGATGACAACCCTTTTTGTAATCTGTTTTCTAGACATAGAAATTAGATTAGTCGGTTGTTGTTATTTGTCCCTTAAATTACAATTGTGATTAAACAGGTTATATATATATATATTCCCCATTTTTGGGAGGCTCTTGCTATGGCAATTTTAGTATACCTCATGTCCGTTTTCCGGACTTTTGTCATCCCCATTTTTAGGGTGTTACAAGTTGGTATCAAAGCTTTAGTTTAAGTGAACTATGTATTGTTTAGCGTATCTAGACTTAAGCTTTAGACTTTATGACCTCACTGTCCACTTGGGGTAGGAATCCTAGGTGGGGAGAGCGTTAGGATTACAGAATTACTGTAATTGAAAGTTGTGATGATGGTGACAAGAATACTTGTGTATGGTTCGTTCATAATTTCACTTAGCTACTGCTATTATGAATGCATTGTTACGTGAGCATACTTGGTTTACTATTATTATGATAATTGATGAAAGTAGTAGTACGTACAATGAGTTCAACTCACTTAGTCTTTTCTCAATCTATTTCTCGTACGTGCATGACAGATTATAAATGGTAAACACTCGAAGTAGATTACCGGACATGCCAGAAGGGCAACCTGAAGTGGAATCTGTAGTTGTACGACCCCCGGTGGGGGCAACCTCCGATGACATTCCTATACCCAGAATCTTGGCAGAAGGGCCTGAGCACATCCCGCGCCGGAACCTCAACACCGGTAACGCCATCTTGGAGGAAGTTACCATGGAGACCCGGCTTCGGGATAGCATGATGTTGGCCATGAATGCGGATTTAGCTCAACAACAGTTGGCCATGACTTCGGCCATGACCTAACAACAAGAGTTTTTCATGAAACTCCTAGAGGATCAAGACGCTAGCTACCGTCAACCCGAGACTATGGCTGAAAACGTTATTGTGGGGTCGGGTGGACCGAATGTGGTGACGGTCGAAGAACCATCCGCTGAGGGAATCAGAACGAAGACTAAAGGGTGCACCTACAAGACGTTTCTGGGGTGTCACCCTAAGGAGTTTGCGGGTTCCGATAGCCCAGTTGCTTGTATGTATTGGCTCAAAGAGATGGAGATGGCCTTCGAGGCAAGTGAGTGTGATCCCTCTCAACGAGTCAAGTTTGCTTCCCAACTACTTCGGGGAGAGGCTTTGATTTGGTGGAATCTCACACGACCCGCCCTCATCCCGGAAGTTCTGGCTAAGTTAACTTGGTCGGTGTTCAAAGAGAAGATTATGGACAAGTACTGCAGCGAGCGGTCGTTGGACAAGTTGAAACGGGGGTTCCGAGGTTTGAAGAAGGGGAATATGTCGATTGTTGGCTACTCTAAGCTCTTCTTGGAGAAGCTAAACTTGATGGGATATCTAGTCCCCGACGAAAAGTCAAAGATGAAGTCTTATCATCAAGGGTTACCGGTCGAGATGCGAACGGCGGTAAGAAATGCTAAGTGTTCGAATTTACAAGAAGTTATCGAGGAGTCCTTACTCATTGAGGACGACATCAATTCGGAAAGGGATGAGAAGAGGCATGTTGGTGAGAAACGGAAGTGGGAGGGGCCATCTGGGCCCGTTCGTCAGTCAAGACCCTTTGTAAGCGGGAGATCGGGTGATCAACGCCGTGAAGATCGGTGGTGCCACAAGTGCAGGTCAAATCACTCGGGGCCGTGCACTACAAGGACTCACTCTGGTCCAGCCGGGTGTACCAAGTGTGGTAAGAAAAATCACACGACTCGAGAGTGTTCCCTCCGTGGGGCGGTATGTTATGAATGCGGAGAGTCGGGGCACATGAAGCGAGAGTGTCCAAGGTTGGTTAGAGGAGGTGGTGGAAATTATGTGGGTTCGACGGCTAGGGTCGAGCAACCATCCCGGGCACCGAGTCGAGCCAGATGACTACCGAGGAGGCAAAGGAGACCGCGGATATCGTTTCGGGTACGTTTCTAGTAAACTCCATGCCTGCTCGTGTCTTGTTTGATTCGGGTGCTACGTGTTCTTTTGTGTCAGATGCTTTCTGTAAACGATTCACCACTCCTATTAGTGTTCTTCCCGATGCGTTAGTAGTATAAATAGCTAATGGGGATCAAGTGATCATTCGTGACCGTTTTTGTGATTACACTCTGGAGATCAACGAAATTTCTTTCGGAGTAGATTTACTACCCATGACTATAGGAGGGTTTGATGTAGTCATAGGCATGGATTGGTTAGTGAGGCATAAGGCAAACATCTTTTGCTCCAAAAAGATTATCCAAGTACCATTGCCGGAAAATGGTGTGGTAACCGTTTATGGGGAAAAAGGAAAGAGAAGAAATCTTATTATATCATCTCTAAAGGCTCGCAAGTTCTTAGCGAAGGGTTACCCTTCGTACTTTGCCTACGTTGTGGACGCTAAGAAAGAAAAGAAGTCTGTAGAAGATGTGGAGGTGGTGCAGGATTATCCGGACGTCTTTCCGGAAGACTTACCCGGATTACCACCGGAGAGACAAGTGGAGTTTCAAATTGACCTCACACCGAGAGCGGCTCCGATAACTCGTGCTCCATATCGTTTGGCACCAACAGAAATGAAGGAGATGATGACGCAACTTCGAGAGTTGTTGGAGAAGGGCTTCATTCGACCAAGTTCGTCACCTTGGGGAGCACCGGTTTTGTTCGTGAAGAAGAAAGATGGATCCATGCGGATGTGCATAGATTATCGGAAGTTAAACAAAGTCACGGTGAAGAACAAGTACCCTCTACCTCGCATCGACGATCTTTTTGATCAACTCCAAGGGGCAGGATGTTTCTCGAAGATTGACCTTCGGTCCGGTTATCATCAAGTGAGAGTGAAAAACGAAGATATTTCGAAGACGGATTTCCGAACGAGATACGGTCATTATGAGTTCTTGGTGATGTCGTTTGGCTTAACCAACGCTCCGGTCGTATTCATGGATTTGATGAACCGTGTGTGTCGTTCATTTTTGGATAAATCCGTGATCGTCTTCATTGACGATATTTTAATATATTCAAGGGATGAGTCCGAACATGGAAGACACTTACGGGAAGTTTTAGAAGGGAGAAACTGTTCGCGAAATTCTCGAAGTGCTAATTTTGGCTCCAAGAAGTGCAATTCTTGGGGCATGTGGTATCAAAGGACGGGGTAAAAGTGGATCCGGCAAATATTGATGCAATGATGAGTTGGGAGCCTCCAACAAGTCCGACGGAGATTCGAAGTTTCTTGGGTTTAGCGGGTTACTACCGGCGTTTCATTCAGGATTTCTCAAAGACGGCTACACCGCTCACTTCTCTTACAAGGAAGAACGTCAAATTTCTTTGGACCGATGCACAAGAGCAAGCGTTTCAGACACTCAAGAGGAAGTTGTGTGAAGCCCCGATCTTGTCCTTACCCGATGGATCGGAAGACTTTGTGGTGTATAGTGACGCTTCCAAGATGGGACTTGGGTGCGTACTAATGCAAAGGGGGAAGGTAATAGCCTACGCGTCGCGACAATTAAAGGATCATGGAAGAACTATCCGACTCATGATTTGGAGTTGGCAGCGGTAGTTTTCGCGTTAAAGTTGTGGCGACACTACTTGTATGGGACCAAGTGTACTCTTTTCACGGATCACAAGAATCTTAAGTACATCTTCGACCAAAAGGAACTCAACATGCGACAAAGGAGATGGCTAGAGCTTTTGAAGGATTACGATTGTGACCTACTCTATCATCCCGGTAAGGCTAATGTGGTGGCGGATGCATTGAGCCGAAAGAATCATGGCGATGGTGTCAAAATGTCCCTTACAAGGATCGATGTGGTAACAAGTTTGTTGGAAAGCATTAAGGCAAGTCAAGTGGAATCACTTAAGGAAGAGAACCTCAAGGCCGAAGTAATGGTGAAACAAAAGGAGTTGTTAACGAAAGACATCGTGGTCTCAAACTCTTTCAAGGACGGATTTGGGTGTCGAAGTTGGGAGGAAATCGGAAGCTACTTCTTGAAGAAGCGCATAAATCGAGATACTCTATACATCCCGGTAGCACCAAGATGTATAGAGATTTAAAGTTGAATTATTGGTGGCCGGTGATGAAGCTGGATGTGGCTAGCTATGTGGAAAGGTGTGTCACATGCCTTCAAGTCAAAGCGGAGCATCAGAGACCTTATGAAAGTTTGCAACCGTTGTTCATTCTCGAATGGAAGTGGGAAAACATCACCATGGACTTTGTGACGAAGCTACCGAAGACCTTACGTAGTCATGATACAATTTGGGTGATCGTGGATCGGTTGACCAAGAGCGCGCATTTTCTTGCGATGCGGGAGACCTTGCCAATAGATAAGTTGGCTAAACTGTACATCGACGAGGTGGTGTCAAGGCACGGAGTTTCGCAATCTGTAGTATCAGATCGGGATAGTCGTTTCACTTCGAACTTTTGGACTAGCTTGCAAAAGGAGTTGGGCACTAGACTGAATTTGAGCACGACGTATCATCCTCAAACGAATGGTCAAAGCGAGAGTACGATCCAGACGCTAGAAGATATGTTGAGATCGTGTGTAATAGACTTCGGGGGAAGTTGGGACTCACACCTACCTTTGGTAGAGTTCGCGTACAACAACAGTTACCATTCTAGTATCGGAATGGCACCGTTCGAGGCTTTGTATGGACGGAAGTGTAGGACCCCAGTTTGCTGGCTAGAAGCGGGCGAAAAGCAATTCGTCGGGCCGAAAATAGTGCAAGAGACGGCGGACAAGGTGAAAGAAATTCGAGAAAGACTAAAGGCGGCACAAGACCGACAAAAGAATTATGCGGACAAGAAAAGGAGGTCGGTTGAGTTTCAAGTGGGCGACCGGGTCATGCTGAAGGTGTCCCCGTGGAAGGGGATTATACGTTTCGGGAAGCGTGGGAAGCTTAGTCCTCGTTTCCTTGGACCGTTCGTTATTTTGGAGAAGATTGGGTTGCAAGCCTACCGGTTAGATTTACCGCCGGAAATGGATGGGATACATCCTACATTTCACGTGTGTTACCTTCAGAAGTGTCTAGCCGAAGAGGAAAGTGTGATCCCGTTGTCGGAAATTCGGGTGGACAATGGGAATCGTTGTGTGGAAGAACCGGAGTCGATTTTGGAATCGAAAGTGAAGAAGTTGAGGAATAAAGACGTGGTCATGGTTAAAGTTCAATGGAAGCATCATCGGGGTGCTAACATTACTTGGGAGTCCGAAGATGATATGAAGAAGCGTTATCCTCACTTGTTTGCCTAGGGTAAGATTTCGGGGACGAAATCCCATTTAGGTGGGGAGGATTGTAACATCCGTAAATTTATAAGGTAAGTATTTGTTTCCTTAAATACATTAATTGCACCTATTTGAAAATATGAGCCTTTATATGCATTTAATGATGGTTACTATGTTGTAATGTTGAGTAAATTGATTTACCATTCTTTAATCGTTCAAAACTCGTACTCGTTATCAAAATTGGTCAAGTTTCGGGATGTTGGGGGTTTGGTGCGACAGTGACTCGCGATTGTGACACTGTCACTATCGTGGTGTCACTCTCGCGGTAGATGTACCGTGGGTGTTTGGGCTGGCGCGACTATGACACGCGATTGTGACATGGTCACTATCGCGGTGTCAAGGTCGCGGGAGATGTACCAAGGGTGGGGGTCTCCGTGCGATTGTGACACGCGACAGTGACCATGTCACTGTCGCCGGGCAATGTCGCGAGCGGGTGCAGGGGGATTAAATGAACCCTTGGCCGAAAATACCCCATTTTATCACACTTCACTTAGAGAAAACGGGAGAACTCTCATTTTGGGCGATTTTTGGGTATTCCAAGCATACACACATTTATTGCTAGGGTTTGGGGTGGTTGGGGTGATTCTTGGTTCATCAAGTCTCATCCAAGTGTATTTATTGAAGATCCTCATCAAAGTCATTCCTCTCAACATCAAGTCTCATCTTCAACATCTAGGGTTTTCATCTTTTCTAGGTTTTGGTACAAAACCTAGATTGTGAGTTTACTAAACCTTTGTTAAAACTAGATGCACATCATAATATCCTATTTGCCACTTTATTTCTACATGTTCGAATGTTTGGGGATTACTTCATGAAAATAGTTGGAAGATGTATATATATGGATGGTTTGCCATGATTATTGTTATATGTATCATTATTTGGGATTTGTCTCATAGATACATAATGTGGGTACTTTGATGTGTTAAATGTATGCATATATGGGCATGATGATAAATTCTAGTTGGAACACTATTTTGGTGATATGTTTGTATGCATAATGAGCATGATTTACATTGGGTCTTTTGTTAGACATTATGAGGATAATGTGGTAATATTATACCCGTAGTTGGTATTGAAATATGTGGATTGAAATATATCTAAAGGACCCCTTATAAATGTTATGTGGACGAACCAAGTCAGTACACTAGGAGGATATAGTCTTGGGCGCCACTGTGATGGTATGTGCCCAGACCTCCGCCACTCGGGGAATTTTTTGAGCGATAGTCTTCGGGTGGGCCGGGCCTTTGGGGTGTTCCTTGTTAAGGGCATCAAGGTATATCGACTCTTGGGTGTGACTTGATTGGTGCTATGAGTCTCCCCTATTGACTCCACATTAGTTGAACTCTGGTTAACTGCTGATAAGAATTGTAACTGATCATGCATGCTTATTAATGTTCAACTCACTAGGATTTTTGGCCTAACACTTGTTTGGTGTCGATGTGTATCTCAGGTTCTAGCAGCGGCGGTCTTAAGCAGGTTTAGTTGCTTTGGGGTGAGAACTTGGGGAATTGCACATGGACGGGTTATACTTTTGGATATAGACCGTTTGGGTCTATAGATGACAACCCTTTTTGTAATCTCTTTTCTAGACATAGAAATTAGATTAGTCGGTTGTTGTTATTTGTCCGTTAAATTACAATTGTGATTAAACAGGTTATAAATATATATATATATATATATATATATATATATATATATATATATATATTTCCCATTTTTGGGAGGCTCTTGCTATGACAATTTTAGTATACCTCATGTCCGTTTTCCGGACTTTTGTCATCCCCATTTTTAGGGTGTTACAGACCGCATGTAGGTTCCTAAGTTGGGAGATCTATGGAAGAGAGTGTTAAAGGAAGTTCATAGGTCTCGTTACTTGATACACCCGGGAACCAATAAGATGTACCGTGACTTGAAGCAATGCTATTGGTGGCCTGGACTGAAGAAAGATATCGCTCACTTCGTTGAGCAGTGCCTAACGTGTGTAAAAGTTAAAACAGAACACCAATGACCATATGGGGAACTTCAATCATTAGAAATACCAGTGTGGAAGTGGGATGAGATCGCGATGGATTTTGTCACGGGTCTACCTCGAACACCAAAGGGGAATGACGCCATTTGGGTGATAGTGGACCGACTCACCAAGTCAGCTCACTCTCTATCGATTAAGGAGACTTATCCGCTGGAGAAGTTGGAAAATTTATATATAAATGAGATTGTATCCAAGCATGGAGTGCCTTCGTTTATAATATCGGACCGTGGTGGTCAATTCACATCATCCTTTTGGAGGAGTATTCAAAGGGAGTTGGGCTCACAACTTAAGTTAAGTACTGCTTATCACCCTCAAACGAATGGCCAAAGTGAAAAACTATTCAAACGTTGGAGGATATGTTTTGAGCGTGCGCGATTGATTTTAAAGGCTCATGAGAAGTTCATTTGCTTTTGATATAATTCTCTTATAACAATAGTTACCATGCTAGCATTCAGGCGACACCGTTTGAAGCTTTGTACGGGTGCAAATATATAACACCTTTGTGTTGAAACGAGGTGGGATAAAGGCAATTGGCGGGTCCAGAAATCGTGCAAGTGACAGTCGACAAGGTAAATCAGATACGGGAAAGGTTAAAGACAGCTCAAGACCGTCAGAAAATGTACGCGAACAAGAGAAGGAAACCAATCGAGTTTCAAGTAGGAGACAATGTAATGCTAAAAGTCTCGCCTTGGAAGGGTGTGGTCTGTATTGGAAAGAGAGGAAAGTTGAGACCTAGATATGTCTGATCCTTCACTATTACAAAACGGGTGGGAGAAGTGGCTTACAAACTGAACCTACCTGAGGAGTTGCGAGGTATACACCCTAGTTTTCATGTATCAAATCTAAAGAAGTATTTAGCCGAATCTGATGTGATCGTACCATTAGACGACGTTCATGTGGATGAAAAATTGAGTTTCGTAGAGAAGCCGATAGCCATCTTGGACAATAAGGTTAAGAAGTTTAGGACCAAGGAAATTCGCCTTGTGAAGGTTCAGTGGCGCTATCATAAGGGTGGAGAGTCAACTTGGGAAGTATAAGTGGACATGAGGTCCCAATATCTGAGCTTGTTCGACGATGGAATTCCGGGGACGGAATTCTTTTGAGGAGGAGATATTGTAATACTCGAAACCTTATTAAAATTAATAGAGGGTATCTAGTGGGAGTTTGGGGAAGAACCAAAGTTTGGGTCTAAGTTGCAATTTTTGGGAAAAGGGGTTAAAACCCTAAAGACACCAACCTTCCTATTTATTTCTCATTTGGAGGCTATCATCAGTGCGTGCTTGAAAGTGGGCTTTGGAGAGAAAATCAATTTCTGGATTTAGAGGGGTTCTTCATCATCATTGTCTAGGTAATCTCTAAACCAAATATTTGATTGTTGGGTAATCTGTGGGGGGTAGTCTCCTTTGGTTTAGTATGAAAGGTTTATCTATTTGGTTTGGATTTAGTTCATGTTTAATCATTACCACCATTTGGGAAATAGCAATGGTTGGGGTTTCTTTGGTTACCCATGATTGGAAAGGATGAGACTCTTGTTTGAGTTATCTTCTAATCCCAAACCTTGTTCATTTCGTCGTTGTGTCAAAATGGGAAAGGGGGGGGGACTGCACGTCTCCAACCCTCGACTGAAGCTGGGAACCCGGGAGACGAGAACTTGGTACTTATCGGGGAGTCCGGTAGTTTGTAGTCCCGGGGAGGCCGTGTGAGTATGGTCCCGGGAGTAAGAAGTACCGGGGAGACGGATAGTAAGGGGGAGACTCGGGAGTGGAGGAGTAACCCAGGAGTCGGGCATGTGGAGCGGGGGACTCGGGAGTCGGGGAGACCCCGGGTATGTGTGGCCGAACCATGGGAAGAGGTTTTGGGAAGGGATTTTAGGTTCTTGGGAGAGAAGTCTTCGCGATACCTTTTAGAGTTATGGGTATCTTACCACCCTAACTTCCTTGTTTATAGGTATTCAGTTTAAGGACTCAAGTGCGGGTTCAAGAGGTTAATCAAAACGATAGGTGAGTTTTCTAAACGAAATTACTACTGGTATTTATGCTATTTTACCCATGTGAAGTTTATTAAATGTGTGTTATGTTTTATTGGGTCGATTGAGATAAATGTATGCATACATTGTTAATGGCAAGTCATGGCCTAAGTCGGGGGTATGTCCCGCCTGCGTTCATAACGGGGGGGGGGGGGGGGGGTTGTCCCATTTATGTCATTGGAGGGTGTGTCCCAAAATAAGGCAGTATGAGCCATGCACGTTGTCACCTATGTGTGACTTCAGTGTGTGTCAGAAGCATGAATTGCGAGTGCGATGTTCTAAATAAAAACTGAACTGGTTTTTAATTATTTATAAATCTTTTTATATGTTGCTATGATGTGAAACCCAATGTTAGAGGGAACTCACTAAACCTTTCGGTCTAACCCTCGCTCTTTCAAAAACTAAAAACCTTTTCAGGGAGACGTGAAGTAGAAGGTGCGGGTAAGGGGAAAAAGAAGCTTTGAGCAGGAGGCATGACATGAGGAATGATGCCTTAGTTTTCCAGTTTTAGTTTGTTTTCTTTTTAATCTTTTTTAGTTGTGTGATAGGTTGCTTCCGCAAACCTCGTATGTTGAGTTGTACTTTGGAGCCACTTTCAACAAGATTTTGTTATGCCATGTTTCATATGTTTGTTTCCGTGAGTGGGTTGTTACAGTTGAGTGGATGAATACAAATGATAAACTATCATCTATTTTATACTACTATGTGAGACTATCTAGATATTTACAAGAAAACTTCTAGCCACACAAAGACTATATGTGTATGGACTGTTCAATACTATATTTGGAGACTATTGATCATTGTTCAACTCTTCTTGATCCATCTTTTACGGTTCCTCCATCATTTTGATTGATCATAATGTTTTGGATTTTCGGAGAACATTCAAACAAGACGTGACATTAAACGATCTTCCTCTTGCTTTTATCATGTACAAACATGTCCTCCGTTGCCCAAACAAAGATTAGCCCAAGTTAAATTATCGAAAACAAAATTCAATTAAAATAAAAAATTGCAATTCAAATACACGTCCAAGAATAAAATACATATAAACAAAATTAACACCCTTTTTTCCATTAATGTTTAAAATATTGTGTTATATATATTGAGGGAGGTTCAGGGAAAAACCTCAAAAAAATTAAAAACTGAGAAACACTCTGGTAACCGTTCATCTGGACAACATGCACATGTGCATACAAGTAATTTAAGTTGTTTTTTGGTTTTCATGCATATGTGCATATGCACGTATGCATGTTACAAATTACTTGTATTCACATGTACACACAGTCCAGATGAATGGTTACTAAGGTGTTCCCCCGTTTTTCATTTTTTTGCGGTTTCCCTCCAAACCGGACCCTATATATTAGTATATTTTGTTTTAATAGTCATTATATATTTCTATTTTTTTTGTTTCTTTTACATTTAAATTTATATTAATGGTATATTCTAATTAATTACAATATTATGTTGTTAATTGTTAAAAAATAGTATTTTTTAAATAAATCACTTCAATACATTAAAATTAAATGTAGTAGAAGTTAATATAATTGCAATTTATTCAAAATATTATAAATGAAATAAAAATAAAAATACACAAATATCATTTTATATAGCACCCTCAAATTTGGAAAGAACAACTAATTTAAAATTTTTCAAAGATACATCAAATAAATGATAATTTCTCTTCCTATCAATACTTGGATTTCCTCAAAAAGAAATATAGATTTAATCTCAACAAATAATAAACCAATTATTATATAAAGGCTAAATAAATGTCGGATGTTACTAAACCCATAAACAATTATTATCTCCAAATATGCGGAAGACATCACCCAATAGTTACATCATTCTTGTGCATCTAACTAGCACCCAACTCTTTACGGTGTCGCTAATACCAATCTAACAAGAACTTGTAACACATGCCGACAAAAAAATAAAAAAAGTTAAGCTTAACGACTAGCGGATTCAAGAGTTTTATCAATTACATAAGATGAAAAAACGAAAATAATATTATTTAAATCACAATCCTCAATATGCAAAGTAATTAGAATATAAAGTGATATATTTCCCAAAACCCCATTTTCAATATAAAATACTTGAATTTGTTCAAAAAAAAAAAAGATAAAATACTTGAATAGAGACATCCCGATAATCATGGAACCAAACTTAAATACTCACACGAAGTATCATAGGATTAAAATCCAAATACCCAAAACATAGGAGTAATTCCTTTATTCAAAACATTGATATATGGAGGGGATCCAATAAGTCAAAGTCATAACATGTGGTTACTCGTCAAAACCCAACAATATTAAAACACAGATATTACAATACCAAAAGATAACGTTTAACAACAACGGCGGATACCCGTATTCGTTGAGAGTGAAGGGAACACATGAACATGTCACTCATATAACGTTAATCGTATAACACTTCATGACTAGACGTCCAAATATTCCTACGACTCCTTAACAAGTTTCACTTCAAGAAGCGATTGACCTTAGTATCTATTTCCACAAATTCCACCTCAACACACTTAAGGACTACCTTCTAGGCATTACCTTCAAGCGACAGAGGTCCTAATGCCTACCTCCAAGGTAGCACCTCTAGACTCAACCCTCCTAGTGGCTACTTGAAAAGTTTGGGTATCGGAGTCCAACCTCGCAATACCCATTTGACCAACAAATAAAGATTAACTTACGTGCCTATGGATCCAATGCATCACAATCTAAATTACATGACTCCAAAAGAATGTCCAACATCCTCAAAACATGAAATTAACAAAGAAATATGCCTAAAATGCATATAATTTCAAATAATGTCCAACGCTCTCAAATCATATAACTGACAAATAAATATGTCTTAAATGCATATAGTTCCAAAAGCCCATCATAGAGCAAAGTAAAACGGACTAATGTCCGAAAGACTCTTTTAAGTCAAAACCGAGTCAAAAACTCGAAAACTCAATTGACCATTAAATAAAGGTCATTAAAACAACAAAACGCATTTAACCGATGTTTATGCAAATATATGCTTTAAAGCAAGGTTCTAAATGGCGTGAGGCATAGCGTGGCGGCGAGGCCAAACCTCAAGCCTTAGGAGCCACGACGAAGCCATGGCGTTTTCAAGGCGTGACTTATGACGACAAATTTCTATTTTGTATATATTATTATATATAAAACGTATGTTTCGTAGTGTTACTCAGTGAGTCAATAGTAATAGGAAAGTTAAATTAGGTTGTATATATAAAAACCTTGCAAATAAGACATTAAAAACGTAAAGAAAATCAAATATCTCATTACAATAACTGCGCATTAGGCCATGGCGTGCCATGGGCTTAACGTGGCGTGACACACAAGCCTTAGTGCCATGGCGCGCCATGGCGGCTGTGCGGCGAGTTTTTTAGAACATTGCTTTAAAGACATGATTAACTTAAAAATATATAAATGGGTTGGGACAAATCGTTTTCCAATTAAACCCCCATTTTATTTCCAAAATATCTCGCAACACAACGACATGCATTTTCCAAACGGATTGTCAAAACAAATACACCAAAAATGCGATGATATCAAATAAACTCCACTTGTGCGATAATTCACCAAATGAACTCATTTTTTAGATTTACTAATCAAAATATCTAAAAAACAATTATAGACATTTCATAGGATTTATCAACCCAAATTTACCAAATATGAAATTTTTGTCATATACTCAACACGTTTGATAAATACCAAGTAACACGTTATTACTTCAAAATACATATTTTGACATGTACATAGTTTTCACAAAATAACTTGAACTCACCTTGCTAGATTTTGGCTAAATCTAGATTTTTACCCCAAACTTGAGTTTTCTTGGTGAAGACTTGAATCTATAAGCAATACCTCCCAACTTTTAGATCCAACTGTTGGGTCATCTGAAGATTTGAAGATGACCTCCTGATCTTCCATCTTATATCATCCTACTTAGAATATGTTTGAGGTTCTTTTAGCAGCTTGGTTTCTATACAAATGTTCGGTGAAGTCGAAGATTAGCCGAAGAAGACAAAGAAGGAGTACATCTCTCAAAGCGGATTAAAGATAGTCTCCTCTGCCTAAAGCCAAGCATGCCCAAGTGATCAACACCATCGGCCAGGATGGTGTCAATCACATATCTTCAGGATTGTGAAGATGTTCTCACATCTTCGGGAAAATCCGAAGATCTCACATCTTCGGGAAAATCCGAAGATCTCTCAAGCCTTCGGCAGCCGATGACCTCTCCCTAGAAGCTGAAGATGTTCTCACATCTTCACGAGCCGAAGATGCCTGAAGATTTCCTTCTAACACATTATACTTATCTGACAAAGTATATTTGTGATATCTTGCATTGACGTGGACCTCATCTGAAGATCAGATAAAGTAAGCTTTGTCTCCTACACTCTTTTAAGGAAAGGTCTCTACCATCCTCTGCAGGTCAACACTTCAAGACAAAACACCTCAAGACAAAAGGTACATCTTGTACCTTGCTGAAGACCTGTGTCCATTCTTTGCTCAACAGGTGTCTCATGCATTAAATGCATGAGGCACTATAAATATGATGGATGCTTCAACATGCAAGATCAACCAGCTCTACTACCTTCAAGTTCTCTAAGTGCCTGACAACTTTCTCTCTACGAAGTTCAATTGTTTTCTAAGTGTTTTACAATTGTTCTTTATTCTCTATGTGTAAGATTGTTTGAACATATCTCATATGTTCTCTTCCGCAACAATCAAAGTTTTCTATGTGTAATTCTTGATTTCAAATCAATAAGAATTAAATTAAGTGAAAAACTGTGTGTATTGTATTCAACCCCCCCTTCTACAATACTTTGCTTGTTTATTTACTGCTATTTGGGACCAACACCAACACTTGCAAAGTATTTCATTCATCTCCAAATATCCAAATCCTAAGGCAAAATGGAAAAGAGAGAAGGGAATATGAAGAACACATCAAACCTTAGCTTAAAATCGAGAGAGATGAGAAACTTACCACCATAAAATACTCTTAGATCTTTCAATAAATTTCAACACTCATAATCTATCCTTGAAGAGCTCTAAAAAACGAAACCATAGCAACTTGAATCACCAAAAACGGAGTAGAAATGAGAGAGATATGAAGGAATGAAGATGAATGGCTGAAAATCATGACTTTAAGCAATCTGAAACCCCATGTGACATTGCCATGACATTGGCACATGACATAGTCGCACAAGGTGTACCGAAGATGCCTTACCTTGTTCGACTTTGCCAGGGCGACTGCGACACTGTTATAGTCGCCGGACATTGTACCGAGCCTCAAAACTCAACTTTTCTCACACGAAACGAAACACCCCTGGTACTTTAGGAACTAAAAACAATAAATTCTTAGTCCAAAACCGCTACTTAAAAACCATTAAGACACATGAGGTGGCTTTATATACTTACTAATTATGGATGTCCCATTTTATAAATGTCAAAATCAAATAAAGAGAATAGTAGAGATTCGAGATGGAATAAACCTTAGCAAACCCCCCACACCCAGTCCCACTGCAGTAGCATCCTCTCCTACAATGGCTCCTTCTCGCCGATCTTCAAATTTCATGGCGATTTACGGTCAATAATTCTTTTTTTTTTTTTTGCATTTAGTATGTTCATCAGCGTTTGTGCTTTTTCTCGTGGTCAATTAAGTGAGATTTGAAGTTTTGTGTGATTTAGGTTATGACGTGCTTCTCGGGTCGATTGCTGCGTTTTACGTGTTTATGGTGCCATTTACGAAAGTTGAAGAAAGCTTCAATATTCAGGTACGTTTAAGACTTATTCCTGATTTTACTCTAAGGAACCCAACTTGAATATTTAAATGATCAAATCTGTTATAAATTCAAAAGAAAACTTAACAGTAATAAATCCTCAAACAAGAAGCTTTTAGTTTGAATGTGAATTATGTTGCTTTTTAAATCCAATTTCGATATGAATTTTGCCTTCCGAAAAATTGTTGCTTACTACATGAAGATTTTAACAAGTAGTGGAAACAGAATAGTATTGGTGCTGAATTTGCAATATTTTGTGTGTGAAACCGAAAAGAGACCCAAACTTAGCTCCCTTTCTGGAACAGTGAGATTAATGGCAAATAATGCGTATGGAAATTGACATGTCAAAGGGGACTTCTTTTCGCTTTGAAATTTGACATAATTAGTTTTTAAGCTTCATGATGATTTGAAAACTTTATTGAGAATGAGAAAACCAGTAATGATAGAAAGTTTGTTCATAAATTGTTGAAGCCATTTCAAATAAGTTTCAAGACTTCAAGTTTTAGAAGTCCGAGATTTACCTCCACAGCTCCACTCGTGGACCGAGGGAGTGAAAGGTAATAGAAATAGCATAGTTTGGTTTACATTTAATATTCACTACATTGAGAGGGGGTAGATCAGGTACTCTCTCATGCCTATATCTTTGATGGTAACCTGGAAATTTTTAGTTTTTTCCTTTCTCCATCATTAGCGTTGAACCTTTTGTGTTATTCAGTGTCTTTGTCATTGGTAAAGGATGAAAATAAGATTATATACTTTATTTATATTTGGAAAAGAGTAAGTTATAGCACTAGATCAAGGCATCTTCCTAAATTTTTTAGTTCATGTAATAGTGTCTATCAGATGAAGTTTCATTAAAGTAACTTGTTCTCCATAATGCACCTTGTCTTGTGTTATCTTGCATTGGAACTTTGACCATCATCATCTTGTTATTCAGTTCCTTTTGAACTCATAAGCTTCCTTTTGTGGTGAATGGTGATGATTTCCTTTCTACAATGTTCATAAATTTTGAAGGAATTCCACCTTATTCAGCATAAACCTGTGATTTGGAATTGAACTGACAATTTTTTAGCATTTGGTTTACTCAGGCCATGCACGATATCTTGTATCATCGGCATCACATAGAAAATGTAAGTACTGGTCTTTTTCTACTTATTTCAGGGGACTGGAATAGACTAACTATATATCTTAATGTCATGAGATACTTTGTTTACTTTCTGGAGTTAAAGATACATTATTTGTCTCTAATGGTTTTGTCAAATGGCGCCTACACAACAGTATGATCATTTGGAGTTTCCTGGGGTTGTTCCTCGCACATTTATCGGTAAGCTCTTTTACTTTAAGATTTGTTGTATTTTTTGCTTCTCTTGTACTATAGGATATTTTGATAAAGTTTAGGTTTCTGCAACAGTTGGCTTCAATGTAGGTGATACGAGACCATACTAAATAGGGGTTTCTCTAAGTGGCAGTGCGAAATCTTGCTAGTTTCTTGAGTAGCTTGTTTATCTAGATTTCAACCAACCATCTAATATATGTTTGTAACTTTGTCCTCATGAAATTTTAAGTTCTATTTTCTCTCAACCACATGACACTTTATAATGGCATCACTTATTGAGGAAAAGGAATTTGCTAAGTGATTTGATTTCATCAAAAGAGTTCAATATAATTGAAAGTGTAGGGTCACAATTCCTGGTAGCAGAAGAGCTTGAGTAGGGTATTACCTTTGCCAAAGCCATTTTGCATGTCCTTTCAGCCTTTGGGTCCTTCAAATTTATTTATTTGTCATGGACGCTAAGATAACTTTCAGATGCCAATGGCTTGTGTACATAATCACCTCAATTTGGTGTGAATCAGAACTATACATTGGAAACTAAAGAAAGCTTACTGGCTTGCTAGTTGCTATTGTTAGAAAATCTCAAATTCACTACCACTAAAGGTTAATAAGTATAAAAAATTAATTTAGAGCTGAAATCAATTTTAACTTAAATTGTGCATTGAAAGATTGTTTTCAGCTGAGCCTTGCGACTTTTGGCTACATTAAAGTTGCTCATGTTTACCTTGGAAGATGTGAATCTTCTGCAGGCAAGAATGTACTCTTGCATCAAACTGTTTTGCCAATGTGATTATGTATTCAGAACTGCCAGATGCTCTTTCTTTATGTAAAATTTCTCTTGATAATAATGTAAATGTAGCAGACTTTTATATAAAACATCTTTTGGAATATAGAAACTGCTCTTCATCCCATGTTATTTCTTGACAGGTGCGTTGCTAGTATCCATTTTAGCATCTCCAATGGTCATAGCTATCAATTTGCTGCATTTGCCAAAGATTTATAGTCTTATAGCAGGTTAGTTCATCATACTTAATTGGTATTGTTTATAAGGGACACTTGAATTCGTCAAGTGCATACTTTATATTTTAGCGTTAGTATACTTTCACTTGTCAAACATATATACAAAAAAAAAAAATCGTTCTCTGAAATCGTTTGTATTGTTCTGCCCAGTCCGTTTGGCTCTAGGATTCTTCATCTTGGCAACTCTGCGATTTTTACGTGTTCAGGTATTAATGTTTTCTTTTTTGTTCCTCAAAGTCCTTTGACCGGTTAAATCGTCCATTCTTCTGTCTCTTATCTTATTAGGGTGTTTGGTTATAGAAGGAAACGGTTGGGTAATGATAGAGACTACATATGAGGAAGAAAAGATGCCTAGAAAGGACAAGTTACACGAAAACTTACAGAGGTGATATATAATCCAAGAAAGATCAATAAAACACAGTGTACACACCATATTGTTAATTGTCTTTCGGTTACAATTTCCAAAATCTTCTTTCTTATGTTAACCCCATTTGTTGACTCACATTCTGCCAAATCTTAGAACACTTTCTTATCATGCTTGTACTAGGGAGAACAGAAAAAGATCTACTCAAAAACTAACCCCTGATCCAACAATTACTGTTGCAGCCACCTCTCACAATACTGGAGGTGGATCTGGCCCCAATTCCAATTGTTAACCCATGATTTTGGCAATTGGAGCTGCCCAAGCGGCCAAGCCCCAATGTTGTCATTACTTATAGAATCAACAGAAGGAAATCCTACAACTTAGATGTCGCTCTTATAGGTATAATTTGGTTGAGTTACATCTTCTTCAATGGAATTATTTTTTGGTCTTTCCTTCTCCAGCGAGCAAACAATAGGATCTCATATCCTCCAAAAAGTAGTTCTGTAATGATCTGTGAAGTAGCAATAGGTAAAAAATATCCCGCAGGTTGTCATAATAGCTGGTCACTGGGATAAGAGGTGTTAGTTATAATTGTTCTCCAGATGCTCAGATTTAGCCAAAGACATTCTGATCCTATGTTATTGTTCTACGGTAGAATAATTTACATTTTTCATTTTCATTACTTGTTGTCTCTCAAGGGAAAAAATCACTTATCTACGCACTCAGAAAGAACACAAGGTCTGCATCACCCTGAATTCTTCCAGTAACAATGATCTTCCTTGAATTCAGTGTCATTGTTGGCGGAAAGAGATGGTTGTTTAACTTCCTCCTATGTTCACCTTAAAACAATAAAACCAGCAGTATTGGGCCTTGATTTGATTATATTGATAGATGGACTTGGATAAGGTGCAAGCCTAGAAGAATCCCCCGATTCCATAATTGTTATCAGAACAAATGTGTCTGCACCAATAATCATGTAATCCTGTAAAGAGGATGGGCTTGTTCAATGAAAGAGAATCTTTTGTACCCTCACAAAAATAGACACCAGACAAGTTCGTATAGATTATCTTATGCAGTTATTTATAAACTCCCTTGTAGGAACTTATAGATAAATAATCACTTCATGCCACCCTTGATGGTGAAAGATGTTGAATGAAATTAATATCCTCATCTTATAGTAGTGACAGGTTATGTGTTAGCACTGATTTATAGGAAGCTTAAGGGTGACCTTTAAATTAAAGGTTCTTGGATACATAAGCTAGGTTAATTCTGTTTCTGGACTATGAATGGCTACCTAGATTAATTTATGATCCTGCTAGTAGACAATGATTGCCTGCCTAAAGTACGACCTGCCTAGATGATGTGCTGGTAGCTTTTTCTATGTTTACATTTTTGTTTGACATGCAAGTTGATGTAAAACTATTATTATCTTTGAGCAGATCAGAAATAAGTTTGGCCTGCAAGTTGAAGCTTTCTTTATGATACTGGTAGCAATTCAGTTTCATATGCTGTTCTACTGCACACGCCCTCTTCCTAATATACTGGCATTGGGTTTAGGTGATTAAACTTGACCCTCTATAACATAAATAGATACCTCTTTGCATATGCTGTTCTAAGCATTGGTGCTTTTCATTTTTTCAATTATTCATATGTTCTATTTTACTTTATACTATCAAAATCTGAAAACTGGTAAGTGTTCAAGGAACCTTATGTGGATGAGTGAAATGGAAGTGGCCACGCCTAAGCTGAAATATCTGCTCCAAGTTGTAGGATTATTGAGACTCAAAAGGCTTAGAAAGACTTTGGGGAATATTGCACCACCTTAATAAATTCAGTTCATATGGGATTGGAAACATAGAGGTAAGTGTGATTATTTATAATCAAAACCAATTGAATACGAATTATGGAAAATAGTGTTCCACTTGTCATAATGGTTCAGGCTATATGTTTCAAGAGACCTGGATGGTGACCTAGATGATTTTGTAACGCTACTATATCTGCTGCTTTTATGTGAACCACATGAACACTGGTTTATGGGCATATGCTAAATGAGTCTATACCTTTTTTCTTCTTCTCATATTTTGGATTTCCGTTGCTATAGTTTTTTTCTTCAATATTTGGTCAATATTTTATCATATAATTCTAACAAACATTTATTCTTGACTATGTAGTAAATATATCATATGGCTACTGGTTCAAGGGGAGCTTTTATGCCACATTAAGATGCCTGGTATGCTTCTCAAAACTGTAAATAATTTGTATATCAGATTTCAAATTTTGGTTTTGTCAGATTGTACTGCTGGTTTTTTTTGAAAGATAGGCTGGTTATGGACACATTTTCAGACTACAAGTTTGATCGTCTCTATAACAGCATATTGAATTTTCACTTATTAGCATTCTTACATTATTGATAAGATATATCCACTATACCGGTGTATTTCTATTATTTTGAAGATACTTACTCTCATCGTGTGTTCTTATCCCTTTGATGTTTAACTCATTTCTTGATTTCCCTCAACAACACTGTATGAGTAAATAATTATTTTTAAGTGAAAATGGACCAGATATGTCATGCCTTCAAAAGCACAGGTATAAATTGTCATATGATAGAGAATCTCCATCTCTCATGAGGAATTGAGGATACAGCAATTAGTATCCAGTTCACGAAGAGTGATTTATAATTATTTGCTGTTTTTGAGACAAGAAAATCTACAACCTAGTATAAGATTGATATACTGTTGAAGAACTGATGTGAGCAAAGTGGCTGTTAACTAATTACTTAATGAATATATGATAAAAAAAGATACCTTGTTCATATCGACTCTCGAGCATGCTATTTCTCACATACAATCCCAAGGGGCGGCAATGGACGATTGGGCTTTATATGAGATCCCAGTTAGACTCTTTAATGTCCCTTTGGGTCAGTTAAGTTATTGAAAAACTGTGGTGAGCAAACAATTAAACAATAAAACAATGTCACTCCTCATGCTATGGAGATAATTTGGAAATATATTAGCAGAGCCCATAAGCTTTGCTGGCATACAAAGTAGGATCATCTTGAGTCTTGACTCTAGGCTACATGGTGTATATACCTTGCCAGTGTATTTTCTGCATATTCTACTTCGTATCTGGTGAAATCTAGTAAAATTTTAATATCTTATTGTAGAAGGATTTTATAACACACTGTTCTATGTCTGGGTGCTATACTTCTTGTTTCTTGTTTAAAACACAATTTTCACTGTCACGAATGAAGTTCTCAGAATGAAACAAATATTCCTTGTAAGCCAAACTGACACAGTGACACAACAACGACGATGAGCCTTTTACCCAACTAGTTGCAAGACAAACTAAAGTTATTGAATTTGTAGTTGATACGAAGTGAAAACAAAAAAATAACAGGTGTACACTGCTGACTAAGTGGAGAATAACTTTGAATTGATATGCTTATTTATGAATAACACAAAATTCTTGATGTTTTTTAAGCATGATTTTGAGAGCTCCAAAATTGGCAATATGACCTGGTGGAGGGGAAGGCTAATAAATTTAAATTAAATTATTATAATCGGCTTGTCACCATTCAACTTCCTCTACTGACCAGGAGTTGGTTTCTTTGTTTGTTCTGGAAGCAAAGGCATGCTGTTTCAGAATATTCTATAGTACTCACCAGATTTTAATTACACATTAGACTAGACCCTTTTATCTATTAAATCAGGACTATAACTTTTTTGCATTTAGGATTATATCTTGTTCTTGAATCTTGATGGCCACTGGACACACTAAATTAGGATTAGATTTGTTTCTTGAATCTTAATGCCACATTTTGTAAGCCTATTTTTGGCATTCTTACAATAACATATTAGAAGTTCATTTTTCATTACCCCTTGTAAACTTCAGCAGACGATGGAGCAGGCCCTTAAAGTATCTATTTTGTGCAAACAACTACTTTGCTTGTACAAAATCTATAGAAGCTAAATGAGCTGGACATGAATTTGTTGACAATTATGATGAGAGATTAAAGAAGCTGATACTGTTTTGAGATTGAGAGAAAGAGCCACTTCTTATTTTTGTTTATCAACTGCGGTTCATGAATTACATTTATATTGCCGACTACAACTATTTCTGGAGCTTTTACTTTGCATAGTCAAGTATTATTGGTCCTTAATGAAGTCCTATAAGATAGTTGTGTTCTACCACCTTGGTGGTTCATTTTATATGGTCTTTCATCAAGAAGCTTCTAGTTTGTGCTTAGGCCTTAAAGCTTGTTAAAATGAATCTGAGGAGTGATGACTACTTGTAATTGTTTTGTTTCTAACAGTATACTAAATTTTGACAAGTCTGTGTAACATGTCTTTCTCTACATCTCTGTTTCTCTATCTCTCATCATTTCTAATGTGAAGTTCAGATTTTTGCTACCATTGTCTTTAGATGTGATATGCTGCTGCTCCTTTGTCCTCTTGGCCTGGAACTTTTGCTGGTACGTCTTCTTATTGTCATTGAATTGTTTGTCCTCTCTTATCAGTATCTCAAATCTATATCCTGTTTCTTGACATGTTCTTACCTTAATGTTAATTTTGTTTATCTATCGCAGACAAAATCAATTTCCTTGTGGGAAGCCATAAAATGCTGTGCTGGAGCTGCACTATTCAGCATAGGTCTGTATTATGAATCCTGATATATTTTCTGTTTTATCTGTAAGGCCAAGCAATAAATGATGTGCTTTTAATATGTATCATATCTTCATCTTCATTCTTCTTTTACAGGTCTTACTATCATAGTTGATTCAATAATGTGGCAGAAGCTGATGTGGCCTGAATTTGAAGTTTTTTGGTTCAACTCTGTCTTGAATCGGAGTTCAGAGTGGGGTGTATCCTCTGTTTCAGGAACTATTAGTTACTTGGATAACTTTCAGTGTATACTTACTTGTATGTGTTCTATTTCTCTTTGTATCATACTCCCGCATGCAAGCACAATAGTTTCGTCTTTGTCTCTAAACAAATGCACCTTATTTGTTTTAATAACTTTTATACAACTAGAATGACCTATTTATCCTCATACTTCAATCACTACAAAGATATTTAATGTGATGTACATGTTGGTATTTTGAAAATTTTAATCCTATGGAAGAGCCAGCCAAATTTCTGTTCTTCCCTTTTGATGGGATGCATATCAGTCAAGTGCAAACTTTACTTGTATGGGCACTTCAAGAAGTTACGTAGCAGTCGTGCACTATTCTTAACGTTTGCAGATTGTCAATATTTGTGCCTTTATATAAAGAAGTATTTTAGCATATTAGTTATCATCTTTGTTGTTTGTGTTTGTGTTTGTGTGTGTGTGTGGGGGGGGGGGGGGGGGAGGCTGTGTGCAATGTGCACTACAATCATCTTCTTCTACCCGTACTTCATCAAGCAGCACTTGGCTGTTTTTTAGTTCATTATCCATATGCACAGCTATTTTCTCATGGACATCAAAGTTCCTTCTCTTTTACTTCTTTTTTTTTCCTTGCACAATTTTCTTTTCAAAGCAAGAAATTCGCTTCAGATGCTGGTTATTCCCCTGTTTCTTCTGGATCTTTAATTTTTACTTCTTCTGGCGTACATTCTTTATGACACTTACGCTGCCCCTGGCTAGATTTCTTCCTAAACAAGGTTTTATATTAAGAAACTTTTGTGGAGCTTCTTATATCTTAATGTACTTTTTCCATAACATATGTTGCCTAGACGCATCCATTTTACTGGTACTTCACTTCTGCTTTGCCTCGCTCGTTGCTGGTTGCGTATCCTCTCTTTATGGTAAGTTTGATAATTGATTAGGAAATAGAACAGGATTTATGGTTTATATTTACATGACATATCCTCTCTCTCTCTCTCTCTCTCTCTCCCTCTCTCTCTCTGTATACAAATATCTATAGGTTGATGCCTTTAATGCTGTAGATGCTTCATAAAGATGCTTGCGTTGGTAATGGTTCACATTGTTTCTAGCACCAATTGATTTGTTACTATAGAGATATAAATCCTTACTGAAACAGGATCTCTATAGCATGCTGGATGTGCATATCAATTGTTGTCGGTGGGGACCAGGGTGTATTTTTAGCTTGTCATGACAATCCCAAGGATCAATGTATATTGCTGAAACTGATTGTAAGCTTATTTGAGAAGTATCCAAACCAATAAATTCACACAAGCAACGAAAATTTAAGAGATCTGTTGGAACTTTAAAGTTGTACTATTGCACATAGTGTAGTGTTTTTGTCAAGATTTTGGGCCTTGGCAGACAATATACTAATAAGTGACATTAAGTAAAGTTGGCAGTTCAGTTTATTTGGGGCTTGATTGTATTCGTAGAAGGTAGTTCCGTGGGCAATTGAGAGCTGCCAAATGCCAAATGGGACAAACAAAGCAACTGTTAGGAGACTTGGTTGATAAAATTCATTTGAAACTCATTATGCATTACCACCATTCAACTTTATACACCATTATATACTGCTAGTTGACTTAAAATGACGTGATTGCTGCAGCTTGGGGTTATACTTGATAGAAGAATTGTATTCTACGTCCTTCCAGTTCTCTCATTTGTTATACTTTACTCCAAGCTTCCACACAAGGTATCTTACATGTACCATAAATCTCTGAGTTCAACTTGATGTATACTCTTTAGGGACATACTAATGTCCAGATTTAAAATTTCTTCAGGAGCTCCGGTTCATTATCAGTTCTGTTCCAATCTTCAATTTGTCAGCAGCAGTTGCAGCTAGTCGCATGTATGTGCCTTCTCTCTATGTTAATCAGTATCTAGGATCTCTACATTAAAGCCTTAAAAGCGTATTTATTTCCTATTTTTGTAAAATTCTAGCCTTATAGATAATGATCTAGGGGGCCATCATTGGTTCATAATATAATACTGTTGTAATGTTCGTTTATTATTCCCAACTTCACTTTGCATCCATGTGCTACATTTTGCGAGAACCGGAACTTAGTAAAACATAGTCGCTGTAAATAGACTAAATACGGGAGGCAGTACATTACATAAGGTGATGCAAGGTATATGTGTAAGGTTATATGGGTGTTGGAGTTGAGAAGGATCTAAACAATTCTTTAGGGTGTCCACTAAATTATGGAAGATTAGTATGACGGTATGATTAGAAATGGAAGGTGGTAAGGCAGATAAGCTAGGAAGACGGGGTGCTTCTATCTTTTGTTGAATCCCCATATTTAGGTGCTTTTGGGATGCAGTTCGTCAGGATGCGGTGGGGTGTGCACTAACACAGCGTTAACCATGTCCTTGAATTATTGATCACTTCTGGAAATTTGAATACCTTTATGCTTTGGACATATATAAGGTGCCATTGTAGGATTCCGTTTTCTAGTGCCATGGCCAAAATGAACACAAGGATATAAAAAGATGGGGATAGAGGAGGAAATCTTCGTTTCTTTTTACCAAAATAAGATGAAAATTTACGATTTGAAAAATTAGAAAGAAAGGCTAAAATTTAAAATTCACTTAAGTGTTCAAGTGTGAAAGGCTTGAAGCAAGACGGCATAACAAGTTACCTTTTCTGACAGTTTGGACTAACATGGACACCCTAACTGAAAGAAACATCATGACCAGTGATCTTTAGCCTGATGGTATTAGTGGATCTCAACTCTTCGGTTGTGATCTCAGGTCTTCTTTTATATGAGAGAAGTAACAACATGAACTTAGGTTTTAGCATGTATTTATCTTACATAATGGATGTATAAATGATGAAATAATATTGTTTGTTTATTAATTGATTTTAGGTTTGTATTTATACACGCATATGTATAACCCACCTTCATATCTTTAAGTTTTTGTATCTCTGAATATCAGTCCAGGTATTGTATATAGGAACCCTTAAAGGCATCCTTGTCTAGGTCTTACTCCTATCCGCTTTTTGAAAGCATGTTCTTGTTACCTTTTCATTATTTATCTTTCTTATCAAATAACATCAATATGAATATGTTCATTCATGGATTTACTGATTTTCCCTAATCACATTCAGTAGCTTTAGTGTCAACCCACTTTTGTTAAACCGTGTAAGCGTACGAAAACCAAAGGAACACAAGATGACAAAGAAGGCAATATAAACAAGGGGAAGTATGAGAGTTCTTACTTGTACTGAATGCTTGAGAGGATACAAATGCTTGGATGGTTTGACCAAATACCCTTATTTTTAGGCAACCACCTTCCTAATGGATGGTGGTGATCAATACAATCCGACAACATTGTAACCATCGGATGGAGTTGATCTCAACGGTCTACTGGGGAGGTGGTTGTTTATACTTCCTCTTGTTCTTATTGCCATGCATTCAGATATGTATTTGGTATCTTCTGCCAGGTTCTGTTCTCATGTAATAACACCTTAAAGGTTTAACAAATTACGCCAACTGCTCTTGTATTCTCTGTTTTTCTTTCTTCTCTTTTTGTTTCATTTCTTTTTAGAATGCTGCTGACCTTGCAAGACCTTTTCTGAGGTAGTTCTTAATTTTTATTATGTCATGTTTTTAGAATTCCTAATACTATCTTTTTCTACAGTTACAACAATAGAAAGAAGAGTTTCTGGAATCTGCTTTACGTAGGTCTGCTGGGTTCACTCGTGATCAGGTTGAAAGACGCTGCTTTTGATTTTCCTATTGAAAATACCGAGTTGTTTCACATCTCAATATTGATATTATAATTTCTGTAGTTTAGGGTGCACTGCCATCACTTTCATGGCATCATATGAGAACTACCCTAGTGGCTATGCTCTAAAATCTTTGCACAGAGTAGGTAATCTTTCTCGCACTCTCTCTCTCTAAACAGACACCTAACATATATAAACATTTTAAGTGTCTATAAGTTGCGGTCTTTTATTAAATTTGGTGCTTCTAGATACACAATTGCAACCATTAAAACCATGAATTCTTTCACCAGGATGGAAAATTTTATTATGCAAAGTTGAAACTTTTTCGATATAGTATCACTGATATACGTGAGTCGAATGAATTTTGCATAAGAAATTCTAGATTGTAATTCATGGTGTTTTTCAGCTAGCATCGGTTATCTTCTGTCATGGTAGGAATAGATGTGTTCTACTACAATAATCTCTTCATTTTTTTACCTTCTTTGAAATGCTTACAGCCAAAAGATGTATACAGTTTTTAAATCTATAATCCCTAGTGATTCTACACTGAAAGTACTTGTATATATGTTGATGTGTTGAACTAATTTTATCCGGTATATATTACGGAGTACCAATTAGATCAATTTCTATGTGTATCACGTCTTACTGAACCATGAAGAAACAATGCCTTCAAATAATGTACATTTAAATCATCTGTCTGGATAACATACACATACCAGTCGATTTTAAAGTCATTGTTACACTAAAACTTCATGCTGTTCTCTCTTTGTAACATATAATATATGCTGCGACATTTTAAACATTATTGCATAGAACTATTTAAAATCTTTGTCCAAGCCAAAATGACAAAAACACAACCAGCAGATTGTGGGTTCTGTCTTTGTGAGCATTTGTCATATGCATATGTAGTAAAATTAGAAAATTAGATCTTAAATAACCATTACATGAAATTATCTAATAGGCCATACAGAAAACACTACCAGTGAATCGTGGGTTCATATTGATACCTTCTCAGCGATGAATGGAATTTCCCGGTTTTGTGAGAATGACAACCAATGGAGGTATGTTTGATACTGATTCACAGTGGCTTTTATTTATCTTCTTAAAGTTGCTTATTAGTTTCACTGAGTTGGAGCTTATATGCAATAATGCACACTGTATATGGCCTTTCTTTTTTACCATGGTTATAATTGGTGTAATTCACTAGTGTAGCAAATGTAAATTACAAACATGGCAAGCATCAACACCCCCACCCCCCCCCCCCCCCCCCACCCCCCAAAAAAAAAAAAAGAAAGAAAACACACACACAAAATAAAAAAAACAAAATATAAGTTTGTTCCTTCACTAGTTCTACTTTACTGATTATGTTACTGATTCAGGTATTCTAAAGAGGAAGGCATACCATTGGAAGAACTTTGGCAGCGGAACTTTACCTATCTTTTGAAGTGAGTGATCAATTATTATGCTACTACTACTTTCTGAAGAATGTGACGTATGCTAGATGATGTTCCTTCTCATTCTTCTTTACAAACCTCATAACCTTACGTATACCATAAAATTTAAACCCACATTATTAATAGTAATTGCAGGAAGCATAACTAAAAAGATATTACATGGTTCATCAGTATGCTTACATTCATGGACATTGTTAGAATTCTTATCATACACTTTGAATCAAGTTACTTTAGAAGGTATATTTAGCTATATAACCTTGAATGGGATTTTAATTAAATCCATGACCTTCTGATGAGTTTGAAGCCATTTTTTTCTTTAATAGGCCAGGTGGTCATGTATTTAATTAAAATCCATTTAAGGTTATATGCCTAAATGACCCTTCAAATCTGTCAGAAATTCATGCATTTAATTTTTTTTAGTCACAAGTCTAAATCTAAATAACCCATTAATTTTGCGTAACACCATATAGTAGTGTGGATTACTTGCATGAAACTTTGCAACAATTTCAATTCTAGTTGTCCCATGCCAATTGCAGCTTCTCATTACGTGGAAAAAACGATACAAATTACTGATCATTGATTTCGGTTCTACAAGATTCCCAAGTTTTATCATTATTAAATGGAATTTGACTAACCCATGTTCCCGTTTCTACTTGTGCAAATCTTTGGATCTCTCTCATAGTGAACACTCAAACATCAAGGGATTCAAGTGCTTGTTTCGGGTAGATGGGTTTACCAGGATCCGTCTTCGGGTTGGTTTCCCACCAATTTCAATGGTACGTATACTTGACATCAAATTTCCACACGTTCTTTTTTCCAAATACGTCTATGAAACCTGCCGTGTTAAATTTTAGTATTTTTCCACAGGTAAAAGAGCCCAAAGTCTATATACACGGGAATGTTGAGAACACATATATCATACAAAGAAGTTGGCCAGGTTGCTCATGATCTCCTCCACCCTAAGAAATGCAACTGTGTTATTTTGTAAATCAACCATTTAACTTATTAATCCACATGTACATATCACATGTGGATTTTGTAGGGTCTTGAGCTAGCAAAATCCATCATCGAGCGTCGTTTAATTGGCATTATTTTCCCGAGTTTTAATGTGTTATTTAGAATCTTTTCATTAGCTTATGTTAGTAACTTTTTTTTTTCTTTTTTGGGTTTGAGATCTTGCATTTTATTCACTTTAGTTGAATCTTATAATTGGTTATTTATATGATGTATTGTTACTGATGGATGGGTGATGTGGGCTAAGGCATGGAGGATTGTACCTTATTATTCCTGGAGGCCCATGACTTGGCCAATAGTGGGAGACCGGAATTCGTGTCTAAACCCGTATAACTTTTGCTACTGGTTTATGTTTCGTGCCATGATATATTGATTCGAAACTTGGAACTAGGAGCACGCTCCATGTAGATTTTTAAGGCCCAAAAAAGTCGTTTAAACATGTTTTGGGACACTTTTGTGTTTTTTGCTATATTTTCATATTAGGGCATCTTCAACCCAACTACTACAAAAACAACACTAAAAATGGTGGGTCCATTGAACACTAAAAAAAATAACTCCAAACAACACCAAGAAAAAACAATAAATATCATCTTTAATAGAGTAAACTTCAATTTTGGTCCCTGAGGTTTGTTGATTTCTTTGAAAGAGGGACCTGTGGTTTCATAATTCAAGTTTTGGTCCTCATGGTTTGGATTTTACTCTGAAAGAGGGACCTAGACACTAACACCGTCTATTTGTGTCGTTAGTGCTAGGGTAAAATGGTCATTAAAGTTTTTCCCTCCTTTTTAACCAAAGACCGCTTCCCCCCATCTCCATTTAGCGAACCGTCTTCTTCTCCAACTGATTAAACGAAGAACTGATCCTATGCTACTGTGGTGTCCAAGCGACTGTAAGAACCTCATGGACAAACGCAAATCCCGGCCGTAGGACACTTGTGGAAGAATGGTAAGCTAATTTCGAATTTCAACATCTTCTTCATACCAATTACCAAGGCTCGCTTTTTTCCATCTCCTTCACAGAATAATCTCCTTTTTCTATTCCAACTTAATTACCCATTGTTTTCATTTTTACAGGGCGAGTGTTCATTTTTTGGGTGGTTTGATCCACCTATTTGTGCATGGTCTATCGATGTCATCCGTGGTCTGCTAAGATCGAAAAATAGAGCTGAGCAATGTATCAAAGCTAGAGAAAGAGAAATTTTAAGTTGAATGTGATTATAGTGATTAGTTTTTTTTTTTTTGGTTTTTGTATATATTTCTGTTTGAAATAATCTAGGTTGTTGGCTTTCTTTGTATGGGTAGCTTTTGGGAATGTTGGTTTCTATTTGGTAGGGATTAATTGTAATTGGAAGGCTTAAGATTCCTTTTGGTTTCTGTTTGTATTCCTTGTAATGGAAGTCTTTTGATCAATGCAAATGACATTTCTTTTCAATCCTTGTTATGCTCTGTTTTAGTTGTAGTTGTTGTTACACCTTTTTTGTTTTATTTGTTTTTGTATCTCATGCTTTTGATCAATACAAACACTACATAAACCTCCCTATGTTTTGTCCATAAACAGAAAACACTACATAAATGTCCCTGTGTTTTGTCCATAAACAGAAAACACCATATAAATCTCCCTGTGTTTTGTCTATAAACAGAAAACACTACATAAACCTCCCTGTTTTTTGTCCATTTAGAGAGAACACATAACACAAACCTACATTAACACATAACATAACAGAAAGTCTAATTCATTCCATTAACACAAAACATTCAACCATACAACCAAACATGTTTTGTCCATACAACCCAACCATACTTTGTCCATAACACAAAACATACAACCCAAAGACATTTCCAGGTTACATGGTCAACACTAACACAAACACAACATACAACCAAAAGAGATGTTTCAGTTTACATTAGATGCAAATCATGTCCTCTCCTGTGAAGGTCCTCTTTGCCCTTTAGAAGTTCTTGAATTGTGTCCTTGGTTCTTACACTTATCACAAGTGACATCCTTCCCTTTCCTTGAGAGTTTACCAGTGTCCCCACTTCTCTGAGACATCTCTTCAGTTGTCTTCTTTCTCTTTTTCTTTGGTCTTCCAGCCTGTTTATGATGATTTGGTGGAACCAAAGTACTTGGGCAGTTACCTTTTTTCCATAGCATGCTTCCATTAATTAGCTCAATCTTGAAGCTGTACATCTCCTTCCATGTGCTCAGTCTGTATGCATTGTCCACCCAGGCTTCAGGTACCACATCAGAACCATTTGCAGCCATGTTCCAGTTTGTAGCCACATCATGCTTGCAAGGAATTCCTGTTAACTCCCACCTCATACAAGAACATGTTCTTGCTCTAACATCAACTATGCACTGGTCATTCCAAGAGCCAGATACCTATGTTATAAGAAACATATCAGAAACATGTGTAGTTTATATTACTTTGCATACACAAGTTTAGTTTACATACCTAATACCTATCTTCACCACTAAACAACACATGATATTTGAATGCCTCTCTCTTGGCCTTGTCCATAATTTTGTTTGCAGTTGGGGTCAGTGGTCCATCACATGTCTCTATTACTTTACATACATTCACAATCTACTTCATAAGATACACTCTAATGTATTCCAGACAAGAATTAATTAGTTTATCCTTAGCATCAACAATTTGTCTATTAAATACCTTACACATGTTATTCAAAAGCACATCAGTGTGACATTTGTCTATGAGTATAAGAAACATGTAATTAGAGACAGGTTATGTAGTTATGTAACCAAAAGAGGTTCAGTTATACATATGAATTGTGATCTGCTCCAATGTTGAGGGGGGATCTTATTCAACCAATCATAGCAAGATGTATTGAATCTTCTCAAGTTGTTAATTGTTGTTTTAAACTAGGGGACAGTAGGAGCTGTTGCACATTGTCATAAGTGATCTTTGTATGCTTTCCCCTTCCATTGTATTTTCATATTCTCATGGATATGCCTAAGGCATAATCTATGTTCAACATAAGGGAACAAATTGGCAATTGCTTGAAGAATACCCTATATGTAACGAGCAAATTCATAAGCAAAACAGAGTAAATTCATAAGCAAAACAAAGTAAATTCATACCTTTTGTCCCTCACCAATGAAAGTGAAGTTGGAATTTGTTTGAAGATCAAGGCCATCTCTAAGGCATTCTAAGAACCACATCCATGAAACTGTTGTCTCTACCTCTACTACCGCATATGCAACTGGATATATGCCATGATTTGGGTTAATACCCACAGCTGTTAACACTTGCCCTGGAAAAGGACGTTTCATAAAAGTCCCATCTAGATCCAACAGGTCCCTTTTACCTGCCCTGAATCCTCTTTTCAAAGCTCCCAAACATATGTACACCTTTTTGAATTTTCTGGTATCACAGGCTGGATTGGGTTCTGACTCAATTTCTAGCTTAACAGTTGTACCTGAATTGCATCTTTTTACCTCAGATAGGTAATCCCTAAGGTAATGGTACTGTGACTCATAGTCTCCCCAAATCTTCTTCATGGCCAACTGCTTTGCCCTCATAGCCTTACCAGGTGACATAAAAATCTCAAATTTCTCTGATAAGTGGGATTGAATTGCCTTCAATGGCATATTTGGATCTACATGGACCTGCTCTGTGATATGCTTTGAGAGAAACTGCGCAGTGGCCATACCAACCTCCCTAGTTTGGAAGCATTTGTGTGTGTCAAGATAGGTTTTCACAGTCCAAGTTTCTTCTTGTTTTGAACATGATAAATACAAAACCCATGGACAAGTGAGCCCATTAAAATTTTTCCATCTACCATTTCTTCCTTTACCAGGCCCACTAGACTCCTTTATGTTAGGCAGTGAACCCCTACAAATGGACCTAATTTTTGTTGTGTCATTTTTTTTTACCACAACTACATCCCTTCTAGTGTCAATTGCATGTTAATTGATTAGATTCCTTATGGTTTCTTTATTACCAAAAGTCTGCCCAATATAAAAGTCAATCTGCTTACTTTCTGTATTATGTCTAACCTTCTTGCAGAAACTGTTTTCATCTCTTGAGTCAAAGTTATCAATATCAAAGGGACCAATATCACCCTGCACATTTTGGCTTTCACTTCCTTCTCCATTTACTCCCAGCCAGTCCCCATAACTATCCACATAATCCTCCATATCTTCATCAAAATCATCAAACTCATTACTATCATGACTCTCTATATCCCCATGGTTGCCACTTCCCTAGTTCAAATCAACTTCATTGTTCAAATCAACTCCTAAGTTGAAGTCCTCTCCATGTTTGAATCCCCCTCCTTGGTTCAAGTCCACTCCCTAGTTTAAGTCTAGTCCCTGGTTCAAGTCTATTCCTTGTTCCAAGTTCACATCACCTCTCTGTGACAGTAACTATGATTCCAACCCAAGAAAAGGATCAAAGCTATGAATTATATGATCCAAGCTTTGATTCAAATCTATGTTCTCCTCTATAACAACATTGTATTGATTTGGAGATGACAAGTTTGTCTTACCATGTTCTACAAATACATCAATGACTTTAATCACAGGGGCATATCTTAGAAAGTTCAACACATCCTGGTTACTCCCTAAAGGTCTCAACCCAGTATCAAGCTCATTTTGAGGAATCAAGAAATGGTAAAACTTTATTTCATCTCTATTGTATCCTAGTGCTAACACCATTTTATCAAACTCATGCACATATAATCCATAAGTGTTAACCAAATCAACATAATCAACCTTACCATTCACGTATCTTCTTCCAGGGAATATGGTAAAAACACCTCCATGGTTCATCCTTACTGTTATCAATGTTTCATAAATCTCTGTGAACAAAATCGTCAAAAAAAATCGATTAATGACTTCATTCAAAATGGTGATTAGAAAATGGAAAAAAACAGAGCTCAATGCTTGCTTACCATAAATATCTGTTAGGCTCCAGCCTTCGTGTAAGTCACGCCTTAGAACAAACGAACCTCCTACTATTGTTCGATTTTTGTTCTTCGTCGATGAGGGTTTGTGAGTGTTAAAGTGTAAGTTCAGTGATCGTTAACTGAGTTAAAGTGAGTTAAGTGAAGACGAAGCGGTCTCTGGTTAAAAATTGAGGGAAAACCTTTAATGACCATTTTACCCCTGACACTAACGACACAAATAGACGGTGTTAGTGTCCAGGTCCCTCTTTCAGAGTAAAATCCAAACCATGAGGACCAAAACTTGAATTATGAAACCACAGGTCCCTCTTTCAAAGAAATCAACAAACCTCAAGGACCAAAATTGGAGTTTAACCCTCTTTAATATTATAATAATAATAGACATCTTAATATATGAGTAAACTACACTTTTGGTCCTTGTGGTTTCCCGAAAGTAACACCTTTCGTCCATACAGTTTCAAAAATACAGTTTCACCATCGTGGTATGCAAAAACGACTGGTTTGGTCCCTCCCTCTAACGGCAGTTAAAAAATCCCGTTAGATAAGGGGTTGTTCAATCTTTTTCTACTTTTATACCACTTTTCTTTAATAAATAAATAACTATATAAATTACAGGGACCAAAAGTGTACTTATTGTAATATATAAAATAAAATAATTAATAAAAGGGTTGATATATATATATATATATATATATATATATATATATATATATATATACATATATCGAAGGATATTGAAGAGGTACACACTGTACCCTCTCTAAAGACTACCAGATCGTCGACTTCCCCCTACAAGGAATCTGGTGCAAACTCCAGCGGCAATATGCCCCTCCCTCCCCTACCTCTCTCCATCATCGAAGCACCAACCCTTACAAGACGGGATATCAACTATTCCCCCACGCCGATGTACCCCCTACCGCCATCATCACCGGCGAACCACCTTCTCCTCTAGGCTTCAAACAAGACTCATCGTTGGGGATTTTTGAGCACCGCCGAGTCTCGGTTGGCAGGGTTGGCCCTGAGATTTTAGAGACCCCGTGCAAAGAGCTAAATGTGGCCCTATAATTTTTTTTCGGTTATATTACTTATAATTTTCTATTACTAAATTCAAGAATAAATCTTAAAATGTAGAAGAATAAAAAACTTATAAACAAAATTCAAATAATACATTTACACCGTTAAATTAGTGCTCACAAATCTCCAATCATTAATCCGTTGATAAAAATAAAAAGATATATTAATAACAAAAATACGATACTGATCGGATAATAAGTAGAAGCCCTATATATAAGACAAATAGTTTAATACTTTAGTAGTGAACATGAGTGGTTCTTCATTTTCAATGATAAATTAGTACTACTACATACATTTTTCCAAAAGAAGACAAACATTATTGGTAATTATAAATTGTTCATCTTTTTTTACGTATTGAATAACACGATTCATATTTTCTAGTGAAAGACGTATTGTTTCATATAAAATTTGTTAATCATTATTGGTAGTTACAAAAACAAACAGGAAAATTTTATTAATTTGTTGTTATTAAAAGAACACTAGCATTAGAAATTAACAAAGAAAATGATTCAAAAGCCATATAGAGATAATCAACGATTAAATTTTTTCTACATTTCACTAAATAATCCAATAAAAAAGTTATAAATAAAAAATAAATAAATAATAAAAAACATTAAATATAAACTATAAAATTGAAACTTGTCACTAAATGTAAACTATAAGAAAATTATAGATTTTTTGAGATTACGGAAAAAATGGAGATCAAAATCGAAAAGAATGTCTAACTAAATAAATAATTATGGACTAAAGAAATAAAATGTTTATTTAATTAAATTGAGTAAAAATATTTCAAAAAGCTACACCACTACTTAAATAACACAAAAAAATTAGAAACATTGTTGTAGACAAGATTAGAATCCGGGTACAACATCTCAAATCTCAAAAGCCAAAGCATCAACCAACTGATCTAGGAAATTATTTGTGTTAATTAACGCCTTTTCTATTTTCTATTCTTATATTATATATAAAACAAAAAGCAAAAACCGGAGGCCCTCGACAATCGGAGGCCTCGTGCGCCGGCACCACCAGCACACCCCCAGGGCCGCCCCTGTCGGTTGGCCATCCAGACGACGGTGGTGGGTTTTAATTTGGGCGTTAGTTTTCCAAATTTACAAATGGAAGCTTTGATCTTGTTGTACAAAATTTGGGCCTGAGTTAGGGTTTTAATTTTAAGGATTTGAGGTTTAGGATTCTGTTTTTGCATTAGTTCTACTTGTATAAATTTGTCCATGTTCTTAAAGGGTTTGATGAAACTTTGAAGAAAATTATAGGATATGTTCATGAAATAAACTTGAAATCTTCACAGAGATTTTTTTTATTAAACTTGAATTAATCTCAGCCTTTTGATTCTCCATAGACCCCCGACGTCATTGTGACTCCTTTTCTTCTACTTCTATTACAGGTAGATTCCAATTAATCTCAGTCTTTTGGTATGGATTGTGATTTTGATTTTTGTTTTAGTTTTAATTTGGATTTTTATTTTTGTTTTAGTTTAGATTTTGATTTATGAGGTTTAGATTTTGATTTTAAGGTTTGAATTTAGGTTTTAGGAGATGACGGGAGGTTCGTCGGAGAAGATAGGAGGTTCGCCGGAGAAGATGATCGGAGATTCGCCGGAGAAGGTGACCGACGGTTTGACGGAGAAGATGATCGGAGGGTTCACCTGTGGAAAGGAGTTGATGGGTTTTAAAAGATTTTTTACTTTTTTAATAGAAATGAGACAAAAACTAGAAAAGACTATAATGCCCTTCAGTTAACGACCAAGTATTAACGGCTGTTAGAGGGAGAGACCAAACCCGGTCGTTTTTGCATACCACGATGGCAAAACTGTATTTTCGAAACTGTAGGGACGAAAGGTGTTACTTTCGGGAAACCACAGGGACCAAAAGTGTAGTTTACTCTTAATATATTAAACTTTTAATCAATATATAAGCATATAACTACAAAAATTTAATATTATATTAACTCTAATATATATTTTTAGAGGCTTACTTTATTGGCTTCATCATAATATAGAGATAGACCTACTTTATTGACCTCCCTTTTTTGTAGTATTTTAGTGTTGGGTTGGAGATGAAAATAACTTATTTTTGTGTTTAAGCTTTTATGTTTGGCCCATCTTTCCTAGGCCCTTTTATGTTTGAGACTCTTATTTACTTGTTTAATGTATAATCTGGATCGTCAATTAATCAATACATAAATTTTCATTTTCATCCAAATTTTGAGTTCATTATAAATTCGAGTTTAAGCATAAAGTTTTGGTATTTGTTGAATCAACGAGCTTTAAAAAAAGATATTCCTAGATGTTCTCGGAATCAAACATGATTAATCTTCATTTCGAGTAATGCACGGTGCTTCAATGAGGGTTTAGGGTTCTCGTGGCCATTTTGAAAAATGTAGAGAAATATAATGTTAATTCAACATGTTATAATATTTCGATGATTATTAGATTGTTTTCAAAATTTTAAAACATGGAAGATTCTATAGGGGTCGCTTGCTTTGATTGAATGATTTTGAGGGAATTGGATTTTGTGGAAGGATTTGGAATCTTTGGTGTGTTTGATTTATAAGATTTAGAATTTAATTGAATTCCATTTTTTGATGGTAAGTTGTAAAAGCAAATTATAAAAAAATTAAATTACCTTTATATTAACTGATTATTATAAAACAAATGTTTTCAACATATTTTAAAACATTATTACACATAAATCTTATAAAATCCCACGAAACACCAACAAACCCTATGGGATTTCTAAATCCCATGTGTGTGGGATTTCATTAGCAATCTTTCAAACCAAACATGGATTGGAATATAATTGAATTTCAAATCCCTCTAAATCCTATCTAATCTCGTTTGATTTGTAAGAATGGAAAGAATTTGAGGGGATTTGGAATTCAAATTCATTCCAATTCCGTGTTTGGTTTGCAAGATTGCTCGGATTTGAAATCCTATGATTTCTTTGAAATCCCACGGGGATGGTTGGAATTTCACGGAGATTTCATAGGATTTGTATATAATATTGTTTAAAAATATGTCAAAAACTTTTTTTTTTCCTAATAATCGATCAATAAAATAATAATTTAATTATTTTTAATAATTTTTTTTATAAATAATGGAATACAATTCCATTACAATCCCTAAACACCAAAGACTCCAAATCTCTTCAATTCCAAATCCTACCATGAAACCAAAATCCCTCAAAACCATTCCATTAAATAACAAAAGATTTTTGGCTCGGTATCCAACATTTCTAGAGGTCAAGTGTTCTAATCTCAACAAAGGTGGACATGTATATGAGTTTTATTTGTTGTATTATATAATTAAAAAATAGAACAAAATGAATAACAGGTTATTTAACATTTTAGATGAATTTTGTATAAATAAATTCTCAATTTTATGTATGTTTAGATTTGTTAAATATTTTCTTTGCTAATGTCTTCTAAATAACATGTTGAAAGGTGAAAATTATTCAAAATTTTATTTAGAAATTCCAAAATTAGATTTTTGAGTTTATTATAGCTGTTACAAAACCATTTTATTTGTATATATCGTATCAAAATGTTTAAGTTGTTCAATTACAATATTTTTCTATAATTATTTAAAAGCTGCTCCTTTACTCGCATTCCAAATTATAAATGTGGATCATTTAGTTCTTCGTGTTGTAGCCCAGTGATAAGGTAACATCCTAGGGGGTCAGTGGATGATATCCCTGACTACCCAAGTTCGAACCCCGTGGTGAGCATCCTGTGACATCCATGATCATGGGCCTCCCACTTAGTGGTACCCTTAATTGGGTTGGGTCGTGATCGACGGGGATTAGTCGGGTGACACCCTTAAGTGGGAGCCCGGATACCCCGGGAACGTGTGCGTGTGTTAACTTGTCGTTCAAAAAAAATGTGGATCATTTAGAGATGTACAAAAAAATCCAACCCAACTTTTTATCAAATGCCCAGTTAATTTTTATGTTTAAAGGGTGTTTCAGACCATGCCCAAACTAATCCCGGTAAATTACGACTGTAAAACATCAACTCTGATAAACTCAGTGGTCATAATTATTGTGGACGTTTAGAATCGAACCCAATGCAAATGAGATATTCCAGTTCCACTACATCCTTACGGGCTTCAACCATGACGACATAACCCTTGTGGTTTAAGGCCCGATTAATCCTAGTTTAAAAAGACCTGATATGACATTTTTCAACCCCAAAGCCAGATGTAAGAGCAACTCCAACCGGCCGGCAAAAGGCCAAATTTGCCGGTGAAATGCCTCCAACCGGCCGGTATATTTCATTTTTTTTGTCAGCCGAGAAAAGTGAACGGCAAATGTGTCGTCTGGTTTTTGACCGCCAATTCTTGAGCGCCCACAACTTTATACCCATTTATTAGTATTTTAATGCAAATTTTGATTTTATTTATATATAAATTAATAGAAAATATGTTATTTTAATATGGGGTCCACAAATTTGATGTTTTTTTTAGAGGATGGTTGGAGTTGAGTTTTTTTTATTGATGGACCCACCAAATTTGATGTTTTTGGTGTTTTATTTAGTGTTAAGGTTGGAGTTGCTCTAAATAAACCTAAAAGAGTATGGGCTATTTTTTTTGCTTACTGAAAAACATGCTTGAAAAATCTGAACCCACCCCCAAAAAGGTAGCTCTTGTGGATCATCATTCTTGAACAACCAAAAGAATGGGAACTTAATTGGGTCGGGTCGTGGTCGATGAGGATTAGTCGAGTGACACCCTTAAATGGAGGACCGGATACCCCGGAAACGTGTGTGTTATCCGTCATAAAAAAAAATGGGAACTAATCGGAATATTCATAAACTTCAAGTGGTGTGGAAGGATTTTACTCAAAACAAAAGGACTAATTTTGGCAATTTTTTCAAAATTACTCACAATGACCAAAACACACTCTTTCACACACAAACCCACTCTTATCTTGGTAGTTCTTCAAGATTCTGAAACACCTCCTAAAACCCTAAATTGACTCAAATAAATTTCTGAAAAAATGTTGCTCCACCCAACAATTTCCCAATCTCCACCACACCCACAATCCATTTCTCTATCTCTATCTTCATCTTCATCATCTCTCTCTAATTCTCTCAATTTCCCATATGGGTTTCGAAATTCACTCCTCAAAAAATCCCAATTTAATCCGTTAATCATAAAAAATTCTTCTTCTTCTTCTTCTTCTTCTTCATCATCATCATCTTCAGTTTCGAAAGTTTACAGCTATGGCACTGTTGACTATGAGAATAAGCCTGGGACAACGGTCACTTGGAAAGCTATTTACAAGAGGATTTCATTGATGGGTGATCCTGAAAAGGGTGCCACTGATGTGTTGAATCAATGGGAGAATGAAGGCAAAAAAGTTACCAAGTGGGAGCTTTGTAGAATTGTCAAAGAAATGAGGAAATATGGTCGTCACAAGCTTGCTCTTGAGGTATGTATGTATGTATGTATGTATGTATGTATGTATGTATGTATGTATGTATGTATGTATGTATGTATGTATGTATGTATTGTGTGGATTCTAATTAGATAACACTTGTAAGTATTATGTGTTTCATTGTTTTGATTTATCATGGATTTCTTGAATTTGCTTGTGAGTTGTGATGACATTGTAATTTGTTTTTTTGGAGGTTGAAATTAGGGGTGTTTGCTGTGCGGTTTAGCGCAAAACCTTAAACCGCACTGCATATGCGGTTTGAACATTTTTTCCAAACCGCAAACCGCACCGCGTATACCTCAAACCGGATCGCAAAATGCGGTGCGGTTTATGCGGTTTGTACCTTACACATTTTGCACCTACAATTCAATAATTATAAGATCAGAACTTCATTTTGAAATCACGATAACTATCATGTGATTGTAGTCCAAAAAATAAAAATATTCAATGATTCCTAAATACATATTATGTAAATATTGCAATTATTTTGTATATACATATATGTCTGTTTAGACGGAGGTTCAAGGGAAAACCTCAAATAAATGAAAAACTAAAAAACATCTTATCAACCGTTAGATTAGATGATTTGATGGATGTTATTAAATGGACGGTTACAACAATATCTTTTGAATTAAAAAACTCTAGCCCCCTATTTTTTTATCCGAAAAAAGAGAAAATAAACAAAATTCGAGCGAAATAATTTACACAAAAAAAACAATCATATTTTTCTCGTTAATTTGACATCCATATTGATATACCTTTTCATCCATTTTTTCGTGGTTTTTCGGTTTTCTATTTATTTAGGGTTTTCCCCTGAACCTGACCCTGTGTGTTTAATATACAAAATAAAAAAAAATATATATATATATATATAATGTGCGGTGCGGTTTGAGCTGCGGTTTGATAACTCAAAACTGCACCGCATAGTGCTGATTGGTAAAAATGCAAACCGCAAACCAAACCGCGCTTTGTGGTGCGGTGTGGGCGGTTTAGATGAACACCCCTAGTTGAAATCGTTGTTATGAGAGCTTGAATTGACTGAAATTTGATGCCTGTTTTGATGTTTTTGATTGTGTGAACATTGGAATTGATACTATCTTGTTTTGAAACTGAGAGTAAAAATTGAGTTGCTTTTTGAGGTTCAAAATTATTGAAATGGTGCTGTTTTAAGTAAAACATTCGTAATTCTAAAAAACTGTAACAATTTTGACTTGGGTCCCATTTTATGTGTGGAGAAATGAAGATGGAGAACATAAAATGGAGACATCTTGACTTGTTTTTCAAATTCTGAAAGTTGTAGTCATGGTTGTTTCAGATAGAGTTTAATGCCCATTAAATTGTCCTTGAGAGTGCTTTTGATACATGATGGACGGGATTGGACCGGTGAGAATGAGGTAGGCGGGTAAAATAATTGTGTTTTAGGGTTTTAATTTGACATGGGTAGTTTAGTAATTTACTTATTTCGTTCCGCCTATTTTGGCAATCTCATCCCGTCCTAGTCCAATGTCATGCCAAATGTGAGACAACTTTTTGTTCTGTTCTGGCGTACCAAACACACCCTAAACTTCCCTTCTTGTTTGAGTGATAAGATAAAGAGTCTCATTTTATTTTTTTGCTTTATCATAAATTGTCAAACAAGTATTTAAAGACTATAAAAAGTTGAGAGAAATTAAAGTGGAGCAAAACAATAAATAAACATTCTCATGATTTAATCATAATAATTTCATAATTTGTCATCCTCATCACCATCGTTAATGACAAAGAAATAGAACATTTGATAATTGGTATGTAGCACCCCGAATTCATAAAAGTCTTGGATACGACACTCTTAACTCCTTGTGCTTCATGGGTGTCAACTAGATAATCTTTGGCCAATTTTGCAATATATTTTAGTCAATATGTCTTTCTGTTCTTGTTGTTTTAGAGATCATAGTAGCAGAAAAAAGTTAAGAAACATGGAGATGTAACGCTTGCGGCATGTTTGTCTAGCAATTTAGGGATACTTATATATATATAGGGTTGAGTTTCGGTAAGAATGAAAGTTATAATGAGAAGGGTAAGAAGAGATCTCCACCCTTGGATGCATATTAGGATGAGATGCACCGAGATGATCCCTGTATCAAGCGTGATTCATGGGTGGGTTTGAGATTAAAAGTGATCAAAGGTCCAGATCCGTTCTTACCTTCTCACCTTAACTCTTCTTTTCACACGATCCTTCATCTATACACACACACACAAATCCAGGGAAGTTGCATTCTCTCCAACCCTCGTAAGCCAAGAGCCTCAAACCAGGGTCTCTCTTCATAAACCTTTCCACGACAACCCTTTTTTTTGTGTGGAGGCTTTCTATTTCTACACAAATATTGCAAATTGTGTTAATGACCATGATTCTAAACATGCTTATGCGTGTGTGTATATATATATATATTATACGAACTGTAGCTTTGCATTCTTGTAGCACAAAAATACAATCACCATGGTTGTCAGAGGCGCTCTTTCTTGGTAATAGAGACCTATGCAATCTTAGCCTCTTAGGGGTTGTTTGGTTGTTTTTCCATTAATCACGTACGGATGAAGTTCTCTGCATGGATTAAGCTAAAGTGTTGTTTGTTGTGCTAAATAAACTATTTGACTGATATAAATGACTAATTTGCCCTTACCGTTTGTTTTTCTTTTATTTTTGTTTTTTTCATTGAACTCATGACTTTGTATTGTGTATTATATGATTCATTAACGAACGAAGGATTACAATAACTCAATTTTTCCATGGTAAAGAACAATCCATTCTCTCTAGGCATTAAACCCCGATAAACGAGAACTAGAGCTAGTTTCTTCAAAATTCAACTTATTAACTAAACACAAAGAGTAAAAAAAGTGGATTTCCGATTGCAAGATTTACTACCCATTTCAGGGAAATCTTGAATTTTGTCTTAAATATGATCTAGTTGATCTAAAGTCAGCGAACGTTAGAAAAGCTTTGAAGGTTGTAAGCACTTGGTAAGATCTCTTAACAGTATAGATTTTTCATTTTTCCACCAGCACATGTTCCATTGTGTGTGTATATATATATATGAGGAAACGAGAACAAAGTCAAAATAAGAAAACACAAAAACTGCCAAATCACGTGTAAAATCACATGTGATTTCGGAAGACGGTCAACGCAAGGGTGAGCTGGCGACCTGGCCCGCGACCAAAGTCGTGTGAATCGAACGTGATTTTAGTGTAAAGTCACTTGTCTCTTATTTGGTCCATGTTCTCATTTGAACCACTCATATATATATTTATATATATATATATATATATAGAGAGAGAGAGAGAGAGAAAAAGGAATCCATTAGGAACCCGGGAACCGTCTACAGTGCGCCACGTGTCTCTATTCATCATGAATCACACATTCATGATGAATTTGAAATTGTTATTCAATTCATTTCTGGACATTCATGATGAATAAACACGTCCATATTCCTGATAAATATGCCATGCGTCGCGCTATGGGCGGTCCCCCGGTTCCTAATCAATTTTAGGTTCCGTTGGACCTTGCCCCTATATATATATATACACACACAATACATATACAAAATTCACGTCATTACTTTCTTTTGGTGACAATCTACATTGGCCGCAGTTGTTTTGAAGAAAGAAAGACCCTGTATGTCCTCAAGTGTTGAAAATCGTTTTAAAACTAATTCTGAAATTTTGCTTTCTAGTATCAATAAGGTGATACGACCACCAGCTTCGGGTTTGTTAATGAAAATTTTCGTTACCTGCAGATTTACAACTGGATGAGTAACAGACCAGAAAGGTTTAGAATATCCTCGAGTGATGCCGCAATTCAACTGGATCTAGTCTCCAAAGTAGACGGTATTTCAGGCGCCGAAGATTACTTCCAAAACTTGCCGGATAATTTGATGGACAAACGAATATATGGGGCCCTCTTGAACGCCTACGTACGTGCTAGAATGGTAGAAAAGGCTGAATCTTTATTAGTCGAAATGAAAAAGAAAGACTATACCAGCCACGCACTTCCGTTTAACGTGATGATGACTCTTTATATGAACCTTAAAGATCAAGAAAAAGTGGAAGCCATAGTTTCGGAGATGATGAAAAAAAACATAGATTTGGATTTATATTCGTATAATATCTGGATATCTTCTCGTGGGTCTCAAGGATCGATCGGAAAGATGGAAGAAGTGTTCGAAAAAATGAAGCTTGATCCTTCGATTAATCCAAATTGGACTACTTATAGCACCATGGCTACTTTATACATCAAGAACGGAGAGTTTGAAAAAGCCGAAGATTGTCTTAGAAAGATTGAAAGCCTAATCACGGGGCGTGATCGAATTCCTTATCATTATCTTCTAAGTCATTATGGTAGTGTCGGAAAGAAAAAAGAAGTTCAGCGGATTTGGGAGACTTACAAAACGATCTTTCCGTATATACCAAACTTGGGTTATCATGCTGTGATCTCTTCGTTCATCAGGATGGACGATATCGAAGAAGCCGAGATTCTTTATGAAGAATGGGTCGCGATGAAATCATCGTATGACCCGAGAATCGGGAATCTTTTATTGGGTTGGTACGTTAGAAAAGGGTTTACTGAAAAAGCCGAATCTTTTCTCAAAGAAATGTTGGATGTTGGAAAAGCGAATTCGAGCACGTGGGAGATTGTTGCTGAAGGTCATATTAAAGAAAGTAGGGTGTCTGGTGCGTTATCTTGCTTCCAAAAAGCGTTATCTAACGAAGGATCGAGCTTCTGGCGACCGAAACCCGTGAATATTTCAGCTGTTTACAACATCTGTGAACGAGAAAACGACGAAAAAAGCAAGGAGGCTTTGTTTGAGGTTTTGAGACAAGCTGGTGTTCTTGAAGACGATGTTTATATGTCGTTTTTACCCTTTGGATCAAACCCGCAAAAAGTTAAAGAAAACGAGGGTGATGATGATGACGGAACTGCTGATATGATTCTAAACGAACTGCAGGCTAGCGTTTAAGGATCGATCGATGATCGTAATCGGGTTCTGTAGCTCTCAAGATTTCTTGAGGAAATTTTCTTGCCATATTTTTGGTGTTGTTGAAGATTAATGCAGATTCTAAGTATGGGCAAAGAGGGTAAAAGTGTTTTCCTGTTATGTAAAACAAGATTTTGCAGAGTTTTTATGATAAAGTTTGGCAATTTTAGCAAAGTTTTTATTCTCTGTTTTAGGGTTTTACCCAACCATTTCCTACTTGGAAATGGGGT